>CM028133.1:680515000-681185000 GCA_016271365.2 Neoceratodus forsteri | reverse complement strand
TGGCCCACCTAGTCTGCCCATTTCCTACTTAACGGATAAGCTGAAGATCCTAGTTAACCAACAGCCTACTTCCTCCTACTCCCCCACTAGAATTGCCTTATGTCTGTCCCATGCATTCTTGAATTCTCCCACTGTTTTTGACTCTACGACCTCCTCAGGAAGGCTGTTCAATGTATCCACAACCCTCTCTGTGAGAAATACTTCCTCACATTACCTATGAGCTGTCCCCTCTATCTTCAAATTGTGCCCCTTGTTTTGCCCATCTCTTTTCTGAAACATGCTACCCTCTTGGACTTTGTTGATTCCCTTGAGGTATTTGAAAGTTTCTATCATGTCCCCCCTCGCTCCTTTCCTCGAGGCTATACATCTTTAGTTCCTTTAGTCTTTCTTCATATGTCTTCTGATGCAGACCCTGCGACATTTTTGTTGCCCTCCTCTGGACAGCCTCCACCCTGTTTATGTCTTTGCAGAGATGGGGTCTCCAGAACTGTACACAGTACTCAGATGTGGTCTTACCAACTGTTTGTACAGAGAGTCAACAACTTCCTGTTTTCTACAGGTGATGCCTCTCCCTATGCATCCCAGTATCCCCCCAGCCCTCCTTACTGCCTTTTCACATTGCTGGCCACCGTTAGGTCATCTGAGTATGACTACCCCAGGTCCCTTTCCATTTTTGTTGTTGTCAGTATCTCACCCCACTGTGTACTCTTCCCTGGGTTTTTGTTTCCCAGGTGCATTACTTGCACTTCTTCACATTGAATCTAAGCTGCCATACATTTGACCATTCCTCCAACCTTGCCAAGTCCCTTTTCATCCTTTCCACCCCACCTTGTGTATCAACCCTGTTGTAGATCTTTGTGTCATCTGCAAAGAGACATATTTTCCTTCCAGTCCCTCTGCAATGTCACTTATAAAGACATTAAAAGTACGCCCCAGTACTGAACCCTGCGGTACCCCACAAGTAACCCTCCTTTCTTCACTGTGGACTCCATTTACTATTACCCTCCGTGTTCTGTTGTCCAACCAGTGTTTTACCCAGGCTACCACCCTAGGACCCCTCCCATGCTGGCTAATTTGTGTCAAATGCCTTGCTAAAGTCTAGGTAGGCCATGTCCACAGCCCCTCCCTGGTCTACTGCTTTGGTCAAACAGTCAAAAAAATCAATTAGATTTTTCTGACATGACCTTCCCGCCTGAATCCATGCTGCCTTGGGTCCTGTGCCTCACTGGCCTCTAAGTACTCAACAATTCTTTCCTTCAGAAGTGATTCCATAATTTTCCCCACCACTGAGGTCAAACTGACAGGTCTGTAGTTTCCTGCCACTGTCTTGCTCCCATTTTGTGAAGAGGAATCACATCCGCCTCCTCCAGTCCTCAGGTACCACCCCATCCTCCATGATTTATTAAAAGGGTAGTCAGTGGTGTTACTAGTTTTCCCTTAGTTCTTTTAAAATTCTGGGGTGAATCCCATCAGACCCCATTGCTTTATCCATCTTCAGTTTTAAGAGTTCTTTCAGAACCCTTTCTTCTGTGAAAGGACTAATATCAACCCCTATCCAGAGTGCTTCTATTGACCAGATTAGGTATTTCCCCTGCTTTTCCATTGTGAATACTGAGGAGAAGTATTCGTTCAGTATTCCTGCTTTTTCACTCTCACTCTCTGCCCAACCACCTTCATGTAGAGAGCCCCCTCCACATGCCCAGGGCAAGATCAGCCCCATCAACTCCCAGAACTCTCTGGTAGTCTAGTGGCCCACCTCCTCCCCACCCAACAGTACGATGCCCCATCTTCAGCCACACACACCTCGGCAGGTGATTCAGTGACTGGCACAGCCCTCCACTCTCACCACGATGGCCTGCCAGCTACCTGAACTGTGCCAAGATCGCTGCCATTAATATGCACTCTGTGAATGACAGCGGCTGTCATTCACAGAGTGCATATTATTACAGTTTGTGATCTTGGCACAGTTCAGTCGGCAGCTGGCTGTGGTGTGAGAGGGATGTGCCACTCCGACTCACCTGCCAGGTGTGTGTTTGTGTGTTGGGGGAGTGCTAGCACCGCTGGGAGTGGGTGGGGACCACTGGGCCACCAGAGCAGTTGAGTGTTTTTTTGGGGTATGCATGTCAAGGAAGCTTGGGGTTGGGGCCCACACCTTATGGGGATCAGAGGTGGGCATGGGGGTACCATGGCTCCCCTCAGATGGCAGCATCTGCCACCTACCCAATCCTGCAACTTGTGGCATGCCTGGGAGCTGCACCTACGTTGTGCAGCTACCTCTAGTCACAGGATGCAGACCATTGGACCTGCTCTGACACTGAATCGGTGCAGGGTCCAGGTTGCAGGGATGGTCTGCAAGCTGCCATTGTCGCGCTTGCAGCAGACCTTTGTGAATCCGGCCCAATATCTATAAAATGGTTTAGCGCAGTCAAGCAATGATGGTCTTCCCATGCTTGTCCATCATTGTATCCTATGAAGGCTCTGGACAGAGGACATGCGTGGATGTCCTCTACCTAGATTTCTTCAAGGCCTTTACTCTGCCCCATTGGTAGGTTGACCTGCAAGTTCAGGAGTCTGGGAGCAGTGAGGAAGCTGGTAAGATGTGTCGGTAAGTGGCAGCAGTGAAGACAGCAAAAGGTAGTAGTGGGGTGGGGGCATTTAAACTCAGGGCTGTACCAAGCATTCTAGCTCAGTGCTGAGGCCAGTTCTGTTTAAAATGTTCATAGCCAACACTGCACTGGGGATTAAAAGGAACATCAGTATTTTCGCACGATACAAACATTAGTGCATAGGTAGATGGGGAGGAGCAAAAGTACTTCAGGAGGATTTACTAAAACTGTAGAATGGTCTCACACTTGACATCTTGGTTTCAATGCCAAGAAGTGTAAAGTGATGCATTTAGTAGCCAATAACCCTGGACACAGTTACTTGCTGTAGGGTGCCCGTTAACAAAATGAAAGGAGAAGGATCTGGTAGTGCTGTTAACTGAGGAGATGGACCACTCTGTTCAGTGCAGGAATGAAGCACTGAAGGCAAACAGGATGCTAGAGTTCATAGCAAGGGGATTACTTCTGAAGTGTACAGGACATCTTGCTCTTGTATAGGTCCCTAATGACACCGCACCTATACAGTGCTGCATTCAATTCTGGTGCAGCCTACTTGCAAAAGGACATCAAAATACTGGAGGGGTCACAGCACAGGGCAACCAAAATGATCCTGGGGCAGGGGACAGGCCATATGAGGAGACAGTCATACACCTCAATATGTATATCCTGGAGGAAAGAAGGGAGACAGGGGATATGATTGAGACATTCTGGTACCTGAAGGGTTTAAACAAAGTATACACCAGGTGTGTGTTCAATCTGAAAGGTGGAAGGGGAACCAGGGGCACTCTATGAAGCTGGAAGAGGCAGGTTTAAGAGGGAACTGAGGAGTCACTATTTCACAAAAGGTGGTTGCAGGGTGGAACGCTGTGACAGAGGAAGTTGTATCATTGCAGAGTGTTGGGGTTTCAAGAGGTGATTTGACTGATTCAAGGAGAGAGTACAAACTGGGAGGTGGTGGGAGATGGGTGGGGGCATGTGAGGGAGGTGGTGGCTGCAGTGTAATTGAGTGAAGTGATGCACACTCCAGCAGACGAGATAGCCTGACTGGCCTTTTATCTGCTGGCAATTTTGTATGTTTGCTTGTTGATACAGTCTATGCAGGTCACTGTACTTGAATGCAACTGTTATTCATTCACATAAATTACAACACGCTGTCCATATTGGGGTGTTGTGTCTTTCTGTTTTACAGTGGTAATATGATGAAACAAGCTTATTGCTGATGAATGTGAATGTGCCATACTTGTGTCTGGTACTGGGAAACAGTGGTGTGCGTGACGTATCGCAATGTGATTTACTGTTCTACTGACATTCGTTTTTAAGACGTACACTGTACTTATGAATACTTCTAAGTAAACATTACTGTTACCAGGGCCGCAGTAATGGGGGAGTGGGGATGTTGTCCGGGGCCCCGAGCTCAGGAGGGGCCCACCTGAGGAGCTGACATTATCCCTGGCATTAGCTGGTTTGGAAACAGGGGCCTATTTCAAGTGTCTTGTCCTGGGCCCTAAAATTCACAGTTGCAGCCCTGATTGTTACTCAAGAACTGTGCTTTGTCTCGCTTTCCTGACTATGGTCATCATCTTGCCTTTCACCTATGAAGCCATTGTTGCAGCAGTCCTTCAGGCCAATGAAACGTGGTGTGTGAATGTACCAAAGATGTATGGGAGGTTAGGCAGTGTTGCTGGCGGTTGTGGGATGTGCACACAATTATGGATAGACTCATTGTTATGATGGCGGACAATGCAACTGTGTCACATCGCTTATTCACATGTTGCTCATTGATGTCGATGAGGTCATGGCACAACTCTTGAAAGACCTGTTAATTTCCTCTGTGGTCCTGGGGAGACCATTTCAGGAATGAAGGGATGGTGCACATGCTACCACTGTGTATGACAGCTCCCGATGATTATAGGGGAACTACAGACCGCACACATCACCTCCCTCGTGGAAATCTGATTGAAACAATTGGCACTGAGTTGATGATTTCACACACGCAGTATAGCATGGAATAATATCATGGACATTCTGTCACACTGACTATGTACAGTACCATGACTGGGTAACCATGCCATTACACAGTGGCCAAGCAGTGAATGTCCTTGACTTGTACTTAGTAATATACTAAAATGCCATCAGAGGATGCCTAATGGTCTTTAGTGTCTGCTCAATAGTTAGTACCAATACTGGCCACCAAGTTTGCTCCCCACCCACTTGTGTTTCTCTGTCCACAGCACAAGATGTTCCCTAGTATTGTGCTTCGTCAGCTTCACCATCCCCTATACCTGTCCCAGCACCTCTTAAACACATGCACAGTGTCTGCCTCCATCAGTCCCTTGGACAGCGCATTCCATGGTTCCACCACCCTCTCAGTGAAGTAACACCACCTCCACTCTCCCCTTAGTCTAACTTAGTAACATAGAAACATAGAGTCTGATGACAGATAAGGACCACTCGGCCCACTTAGTCTGCCCATTTCCTAACCTACTGGATAAGCTGCAGACCCTGGTTGACCAACAGCCTATTGCTTCCTACCCCTACAAGAATTGCCTTATGTCTGTCCATGTATTCTTGAATTGTCCTCAAGTTTTAAACCCCACAACCTCCTCAGGAAGGCAGTTCCATGGTCTACCACCTCTCTGTGAAATAATACTTCCTCACATTGCCCTGAGCCTTCCCTCTCTATCTTCAAATTGTGTCCTTTGTTCTTGCACATCTCTTTTCTGAAAGATGCTACCCTCTTGGACTTTGTTGATTCCACTGAGGTACTTAAAGTTTCTATCATGTCCCCCCTCCCTCCTTTCCTCAAGGGTATACATATTAAGCTCCCTTAGTCTCTCCTCGTATGGCTTCTCTTGCAGGCCCTGCACTATTTTAGTTGCCCTCCTCTGGGCTGCCTCTATCCTGTCTATGTCCTTGTAGAGATGGGGTCTCCAGAACTGGATGAAGTACTCTAGATGGGGTCTCACCAACTGTCTGTACAGAGGGATAACAACTTCCTGTTTTCTGCTGGTGATGCCTCTCCCTATACATCCCAGTATCCCCAGCCCTCCCTACTGCCTTCTCACATTGCTTGCTAACCTTAAGGTCATTTGATATGATTACCCCAAGTCCTTTCAATTTTATTTGTTGTTACTACCCCCATTGTGTAATCTTCCCTGGTTTTGTTTTAGCACTTGTTTGCATTGAATCCAAGCTGCCATACTTCTGATCATTCCTCCAACCTTGCCAAGGCCCTTCTCATCCTTTTCACTTCTCCTTGTGTATCAACCCTGTTGCAGATCTTTGTGTCATCTGCAAAGTGGCATATTTTCCTTCCAGTCCCTCTGCAATGTCACTTATAAAGACATTAAAAGGACTGGATCCAGTACTGAACCCTCATGGTACCCCACTACTAACCCCTTTCTTCAGAGTGGACTCCATTTACAATGACCTTCTGTGTCCTGTTGTCCAGCCAATGTTCTACCCAGGCTACCAACCTGGGCCCCATTCACAGGCTTGATAATTTCTTTATTAATCTTTTCAGTGGGACTGTGTCAAATGCCTTGCTAAAGTCTAGGTAGGCCATGTCCACATCCCTCCTGATCTACTACTTGGTCACCCAATCAAAGAAATTGAGTAGATTCATATGACATGACCTTCCCGCTGTGAATCCATGCTGCCCTGAGTCCGTGCCACACTGACCTCTAGGTACTCAACAAGTCTTTCCTTCAGAAGTGATTCCATCATGTTCCCTACCTCAGAGGTCAAACTGACAGGTCTGCAGTTTCCTGCCTCTGTCTTGTCCGACTTTTGTGAAGGGGAATCATATCCACACTCCTCCAGTCCTCAGGTACCACACCATCCTCCCATGATTTGTTAAAAGCGTAGTCAGTTGTGTCACTAGTACTTCCTTAATTCTGCTACAATTCTGTGATGAATCCCCTTAGGACCAGTTGCTTTGTACACTTTCAGTGTTAGGAGTTGTTTCAGAAAACTTTCTTCTGTGGCATTTTGGTTATTTGGACTGCCACTAAAGGACCCCTTACATTCTCTGTGGTGTGCCAGACCCTTCGGTTGCTGCTGGTGAGGACCCCATCTGGACCATGCGAATAACTAGAAGGACACATAAAACAATAATAACGCAGGTTTATTCTGTGCTGCAGATGTTCTTCTCCTGAGGACAAGCCCCAGACTGACAATTTCTCTGACTGACAGGCATACATGGCACTGCCAGGCAGTGCAACAATTAGCTACATGCAGGTTCTAAGTGTTGTTAAAGGGGCGTCAGCTTAACATTAAGCCCCATGCTAATGTGTGCTTCACATCACCACCGAACAGTGAATGTGAGCACCACTTAACAAGCAATAAATCCATAACAGTTTCTAAGTAAGAGATACTTTAAGCAAGTTTAAGGCAAAAACATTTTCATGCATTTCAAGGCATTACTTTCACAAACAGAATTCCACTGCAAGGAGAGGAGGAAAGAACCTGGACTACACTGGGGACCAGTCAGAGTAGCACCAGAGAGAGGGGAAGCACAATAGTACTTGAAACTTGGTCATGCCTCAAGTGCTAAAGTGTGGGGGAAGGAAAGGGAAGAGAGGAAAGGGTAGCAGCAGGAGGATACCCAGAATGCAGGCCAAACTTTATTAACAGTTGCATAGCAGTATAGGTGGACTGTAAATGTAAAGACATTCCTAAGGGAGAAAAGGCATTAATTCAGGTGTGCAATACCATAGCAACAGTTGTGAAGGTACCAGAAACATTTACAACAAAAGGTTAAAGACAGAAAAGGAATTAGTCCCAAAACACACTGAGTCCGTAACAAAAGTTCAAGACCTCCATCGACTTTTCTGGTCGGGTGAGAATGGAGGCATGTGTTGATTGCACTATTTTCTGACAGGATGGGTTCAGGTCATTAAAACGACTCAGAAGTTCTGCCCACTATCAAATCCACACCATTTTACCCTGTAAAACCAGGATCCATTGACCGACTTCTTCCTTAAGATCTTCTCAATCTGGTACACTGTGGTGTGCAGAAGAGAGTCCTGAGAAGAAGAAGAAGAAGGTTGAGAAGAAGAGGAAGTCCCAGGCACATCATCTGGTAAAACGGAATGTAGGAACTAGTTGCAAGTTGTCTGGAGGGATCTCAGCTTCAGAGAGGATGGCAGGCTCAAGGGCAGCTTCATTTCTGGGAGGTCTGGGGTCGTCTGAAGGTTGTTATTCAGGTACCCATGCTTTAGTCAGTTTATATGGACTTTGTTGTGTACCAGCTTGCCATCCAACTTGCATTGCAGAAGATTGTGGACCGGAGGAAGCTTTTCTATGATGTAGAAGGACCAGTCCAGGGGCGAAGCAGTTTCTTGCTGGTGCTCAGAACCAGAACCAGTTGGTACAAATAAACAGTGTCCCCAACAGAGAATGAAGGCTCATGCACCTTGGCTGCAGACATTTTTGCATTGCCAATTTTCTCTGTCCCAATGTGGTGATTGTAACTCATTGGGCAAGTTCCAGCTATTCCAGCAGAGGGATAATGAAAGAAGAAGCTGACTTAGGAACCTCTAGCAGCGAGAGATACTTGTCCAGTAGAGTTCTGGGGTGATGTCCATGGACTAAGAAGAAGGGTGTTTTCTGTGCTATCAACACAAGGGTTGGTATTGTATGCAAACTGCACAAAGAGAACAAAACAGTCCCAGGTGTCATGAGTCTCATCCAGATACTTGGAGAGTGTACCGAGAATGGCAGACATCATTCTTTCACTCTGTCTGTTGCATTGTGAATGGTAACTTGTGATATGTGTCTTTTTATGTTGAAAAGTTTGCAAGTTTCTCGGGCAATGGTGGACAGGTAGTTAGTGCCTCTATCTGAATATAGATATGATGGGGCACTGTGATGACAAATGACTGTGGTGAGAAAGGCACTTGCCACAGTGGTGGCTTTAATATCTCTAAGGGGGATGAGTTCCAAATACTTCATCAGGTAGTCCACAAAGACAAGGATGTATTTGTTGCCAGAGTCAGATCATGTTGGTAAGGGCCCAAGAATGTCAGTGCTGACTCTTTGGAATGGTTCAGTGGCTACAGGCATTGGGATGATGTGTGCCTTTGTCAGTTTGGCAGGAGGCTTTCTCTGGGAGCAGGGCTGACAGGATTTTACAAATTAGACAATGTCCCTGTTCTTGTGTGGCCAGAAGAAGTGAAGCCTTGTTTTTCCAGAGTTCTGTGTATTCCCATATGACCTCCAGAAAGTGGAGAGGCATGAGTGGAGAAAGAACTTGAGGGATTAGAGAGGCTGGCACCACTAGCTGTACCTGAGTTCTATCCATGCGTGACCCTTGCCTTCCTTGGTCCAAATGTGAAAAGCACATCGCAATTGAGCAAGTACTGCGAAGCAAAAGAAAAGCACACCTTGACAATGTTTTTTGTTGCTCTAAGGTTCCAGACTCTAAGTAGGTGATTATGTCCGTAAATTGAGTTTCAGTTTTTGTTGCATTTTAGCAGTTGCCCGGACAGATCGGATGTTGAGAAGATGAGAAGCTTTCAGCTGCTTGCAGTAACTGAGGATTTGTATGTCTCTCAGTGGAAGTGGTCGTAGCAGCAAAGCAACTTGAGGTCCTGTAGAAGTGTCCACAGGAAGTACATCCATGGCATGGAATGGAACAGCCTGTAGGTAGGATTTTCATCTGTTGAGGAGGGTGCAGAGGTATATCTTCTCCAGCTTACACCATCGGCATCTGAGTGAACTTGACCTGGTCTGTGTTGAATTTCAAAGTTGTAGGATTGCAACATGGCGATCCATCAGGCTGAACTTGATTACTGGCTCCTTCATTTCAAATAACCATCTGAGGGCCGAATGATCAACGATAGCTGTAAAGGAGGAGTAGCGGTTAGCAGTCAAATTGCTTTATGCAGCAAATACCATGGCTAGACATTCTTTTTTGTGATGCCATAGTTCTGCCTAGCTGAGGAAAGAGAGTGCCCGGTATAGGAAACAACTCATTCTATCCCATCTTGAATTTGACAGAGTACAGTGCCCACTGCAAAGGAACTAGCATCAGAGTAGGCTGAATGGTTGGTCGAACCATGAGTAGGCCAATACTGGAGAAGAGATTAGGTTTTGTTTTAAGGTTTTGAAGGACTCTTTACATTCAGAAGTCCAAATATAGTCACATCCCTTTTGGTGAGGGCATACAGTGGAGCTGCAATCTTGGCGTAGTTGCAAATGAACTTTCGGTAGCAGTCAGACAAGCCCAGGAAAGCTCAAGGTCTTTGAGATTGTTAGGCTTTGGATAGTCTTTGACTGCTGAGAGTTTGTCTGGATCTGGAGAGATGCCTTGAGAACTAACCACATGTCCCAGGTAATGAATTTGATGCTGTGCAAAACAACACTTTTCTGGGTGAAGCTTGAGATTTGCTTTTGTCTGAGATGTCCGAACACTTCTTGGAGATGTTGGAGGTGCTCTGGCAAAGTTCTTCTGAAGACAATCACATCATCCAGCTAGACTAGGAAAGATTTCACGACAACTCACATAGTACTGATTCCGTAACACGTTGAAATGTGACTGGACTGTTCCAAGACCCATAGGCAGACGTTTGAATTGAAAAGTCCCAAGTGGCAGCGCCATGCTGTGATGGATGAGAAGCTGGATCAATGGAAATTGATAGAACCCACTCTGAAGGTCTAGAGTGGTGAAGTAAGCAGGACTGGCTGCATCAAGTCTCTTCAAAGCATCTTCGGTTGTAGGCAAGGAATGAGCATCCTGCACCATGTAAGCATTGAGTTTTCTGTAGTCTACCACGAAGCAATACCCTTTGTCCTTTTTCCACCAGTAAGCAAGTTGCTCCCAAGGGCTTGTAGATTCTTCGACTATGTCTTGGTCAAGCATGTCTTGAATTATGTCCTCGAGGACTTGTTTCTGTTTATGTCCCATTTGTAGGCTCACTGATGGATTGGTTTCTGGTTGGCTGTACTTCGATGGTATGCTGCACGATACCACAGCATCCGAGCTTGCTATCTGAACCAACAAAGAAATCCAGGTAACTCTCCAGGAATTTCAAAAATAGTTGCTTTTCTGTTGGAGATGCTGGAAGTTTGGAAGAGGATAGTCCCTGACTGAGGGTAATTCTGTTGATGGTGGAGTGGTCGTGGTAGTACTGACAGGATTATAGTTGGTGGAACCAGGCTGAGGTTCTTGCATGAGATGGAGCTGGTCCCCTGAAGACAAGCAAACAAACTTTCTGATGTTGGCACCCTTTGAAATGACCACTGGATCATCTGTGAAGTTGCAGCATTTTTGGAAGACTGTGCCATCATACACCGCCGATAAGGTATTTCCGAAAGGAGACCCGACTAATGCAATGCGGAGGATCCTGTGATGATGCCAACATCACCTTGTTGAAGTGGTTCACCTCGATTCTTGGCAATCAAAACCATTTCTGACTGAGAAGGCACAGTGACTGAGTCTATAGCTGCGAGTTGCCGCCTGAGGATCTAGCAACAGTTTGTTTGAGGCAAAGTCTAGGATGGCTTTCTGAGCTTTGGGAAAGTCCAGGCCTAGAATTATGCAGGTTGAAGATCAGGCACTACGTAAAACTTGACAGTAGCTTGCTGTCAGCCAAAGTGGAGCTTGAGATGGACCATGCCTGTGATAGGTACTGTAGCTGTACTTGCTGTGATATATACTTTATGTCGGCTGGAGAGACATTTGGTATGTGATGAATAGCTTGGTTGTTTAGAATACTGCTGTTGATAACTGATATTTTTCTCCAGTGTTGACCAAGGTGTGCATAGACCAATCTCCGATGGTTACAGGTACATAGTTTGCTAGGAGAGGTGATCAGATGACAGATACCTTTGCCCCTGGAAGTGACAGTGTGCCAGAGTTCGAGTTGGAGGAAGTGTGTTGTTTGAATTGCGAGAGTCAGAGGGGAGGTCAGTTGATGTTCCCCTGCCCAACAAAAGCCCCTAGTCTGTTGGGCACCGCCATTTCTCTGATCCTGGGAGTAGTTGGTGTTATCATGTCGATTGCACTGTAGTGGGTGTCCTTGGTCCTCTAGAGTCCTGTGGTAATATTTTAACTTTTGGCAGACAGCGGTAGGGGTACCCTGAATCCACACCACTGGCAAGTCACAGGCTCTTGGAAAGGTGGAGGTGGATCCGGTCGTTGTCGAGGTGGGTGCATAGCGTTAGTATTTGCAGAGGAGGCAGTTGAGCTGATGTATAAGGTACTGAAAGTTGAAATAAGCTTATCAATCATTGCTTGTTGCTGTTGGACACATGTGGCGAGTGCAGCCAGTTGTGGGTTTGGGGCGCTTGAGCACCGGCAGACTGAAACATTGAGATGGACTCTTTGGCTAGCCGTGCAGCTTGGATGGTGTCTGTCCAGGTGGTTAGCTTTTGCTGTATGACATGGGTACGAAATTGAGGAGGCAGTCCCTGGAAAAAGGTTGTTACTTGATCTTTCTCTGTTTTCTGTAGGTGCTTGCATCGAGTCTGTGTCCACAATAAAGGCTTCAAGAGATTCGTGGGTTGCATGGCACGCTCCCAGCTGTTGCTCCAATAACCACGGTGGATGTGCTTGGATAAAATGGGCTTTGAAGGTTGTGTACAGTGTGACAGTATCTCCTTTGACTTGGTCTGGAAGTGCGTTGAACCAGGAAATGGCAGTCCCTCTCAGAAGCAAGCACAAGGCATTGGAGATGCGCAGGGATCAGTCTAACCATTGAAGGAAGTCCATGCTTGGAAGTGTTCCAGCCAGTCGATAGCATCTTCGTGAGGCAAGGCTGAGAAGGTTACTGGTTGTAGGCTGGTATGGACCATGGACTGTGGTGAAATGGCTTTAATGCAGGCCAGATCATCTTGTATAGCTTGCATAGCTGGTTCTCCTCGAGCATAAATAGAATATTGGATGTCATGGAGGATTGTTTCGATTTTGTAGCCCCACGCCCTTGAGGTGGTTGAAGGTAGGACTCCGGACACTCGTGCCCATATCTGTGTTGTCGTCAGACATTATGGCTGGAGATGAGCTTCATTTCACTGAGAGAAGGTTGTACGAGTGAGAAGGAGTTGCCATCATGCAGGAGACAGGATGTCGTATCATAGATGAAGTGCTGAGCAAAATTATTTTTGTCGATAAAAGTACAAATTTTGTACCAAGGTTCATCAATTGATGTCTTAATAAAGATTTCCACTCAATTCTGTGTTGTTTGTTATTTAAATCAAAATTTGGTTGCAAGAACCAGCTATTTGTTGCAGTGTCCATTCATTTCAATAGGATTGCCATTGATTTCAATGAAGTGAGGTCAATATGTGCCCTTCACAAGATGGCCGCTGAACTGTGACATGCAGTTCCTGTGGATTTTGACTGGCCTGACTGTAGCAAAATGGCCAGCAGCAGTGGGTCAAGGTTCACTTCCTGTCTTGTTGTTGTGATGGCTCAAGATGGAGGATTCTTGCCACGAGGTTGCCTAGCTGCTCTGCTATATGTAAATGGTGATTGCCGCCTGCTGCCTTCTTTCCCACTGAAAATGGTGGAAGTTTTATTGGGGTGAGTGATACTGTTTGGAATTTTTTATTTTGCTCTTCGTTTGCTGTATGGTGGCGCTTTGTTTTATTTTTAATTCTTTTGTTTGGCTCCCATCTGCCCTCCGTGCAGTTTATGTTCTGCCGCCAGGTTTATAATTTTACTGAGTTCTGTGCCCAGCTGCTCTTTCTTTTTCTGTGATGTTCTCCTTTACTGTATTTATTTCTGTGTTCCCCTTTATTTTATTTTTTTGGAGCATGGCCGAACGTTTTCTGGAGCAGCAGGTGCAGCTCTTAAGAGGTGGCCTAGGAAGGTAACAGTTCAGGAGGAGCGGAGGTTCCGTGCTGCAGTCCTGATTTGTTGTGGGGCCTTTGTAATAGGGCTAAGCGAGGAGTGCAGAGCTCTGTTGCAGTTGCAGTCCGATTTGTTTTATAGCCAGTTGTAGCATGGCCGAGGGAGCTTTGTGGTGCAACGTGTGGATGCGGGGAGCATCTCGCTCCATTTTCTAGAGTTGCAGTCCTGGAGCATTGGGGAAGGGATTTTGTGTTGGCAGCAGTGAAGGGTGAAAGCAAGTTGAAGGGCTGAGGTGTTGAAAGATCACTCCATTTTGCAGTGGAGGAGCCTGAGGGAAGCCACGGTTCTGTACGCGGCGGCTGCAGGGGAGGCGAGAGGCACGAGGGGAGCAGCTGGTACAGTAGGTCAGGTGAGCCATAGTGTGGCAGGGGATGAGTGGCTAATCACAGATGCTGCCACATGGAGTGCTGTTATGTTGCCAGACAGTTCGGAGAAGGTACAAGGTAGCAGTCTGTTGTGGCTGTTAGGCAGCCATCGTTAGGGCACTCAGTTACAAGGAGGGCAGCTGGAGCTGTTGCAGGAGGCCTAGACAGAATGGTACCCTCGGTGCAGGTTTTTTTTTCTCTGTTTTCCTCACTGCACTGCGCGCTCATTTATTTATTGTTCGAGTCAGCAGTCCCTTCTGAGCAGCATCTGCACTGAGGCGTGAAGCAGGAGGTTAGGCACTGAACCTGCCATGAGATGGGAGCTGGGGGTAGGGTTTGCAGTCTGTGAAGGTCCGTTTGGCAGAGGGCATGAATAGTGGCAGTTTTGAACAGTTCCTTCATGAAGCAGCTGGCTAGTAGCGTGGAGCACTTTTACCAGGCTGTTCACAGTAGGAGGACTGCAGATTAAAGGCAGAAGACAGTTCATTGTTTTCCTCTATGCAGCCAAAGCTGTGTTATAAATAATCATTCAAGCAGTTCAGGCATACTGGGGTGATGACTTGGGGTAACCAGCGACACAGGCAAGTGAGATGGGGTCTGGTCAGAAGAAGGGCAGATTCTCCACCATGTGTGGCATTTTGGTTATTTGGTCTGCCACTAAAAGGACCCTTACATTCTCTGTGGTCTGCCAGACCTTCAGTTGCTGCTGGTGAGGACCCCATCTGACCCATGCAAATAACAAGATGGACACTTAAAATAATAAGGCAGGTTTATTCTGTGCTGCAGATGTTCTTCTTCTGAGGACAAGCCCCAGACTGACAATATCTCTGACTGATGGCATACATGGCACTGCCAGGCAGTGCAACAATTAG
Source organism: Neoceratodus forsteri (assembly GCA_016271365.2). Taxonomy (NCBI): domain Eukaryota; kingdom Metazoa; phylum Chordata; order Ceratodontiformes; family Ceratodontidae; genus Neoceratodus; species Neoceratodus forsteri. The sequence goes on along the minus strand of CM028133.1, from coordinate 681,170,305 downwards.
CTACATGCAAGTTCTAAGTGTTCTTAAAGGGTGGCAGCTAACATTAAGCCCCATGCTTAATGTGTGTTCACACTTCTGTGAAAGGACTAGGATTGACCTCCTATACAAAGTGCTTCTGTTAATTGGATTAGGTACCTCCTCAACTCCTCTTTTGTGAATACTGAAAAGAAATATTCGTCAGTATCCCTGCTTTTTCACTGTCATTCTGTGCCCACCCACCATCCATTTAATTCTGCCTCACTATCCTTCCCTTTGTCTTTCTCGCTCCCTAATGTACCTATAAAAGGTTTTATCCCCTTCTTAACCGAGTTGGTTATCTTTCCTCAGTTTGTGCCTTTGCTATTCTGATTGCCTTACCTGCTTCTGTCTGCCTTAACTGTTGCAGTTCTCCACATCCTCCCCTTTTCACCCTGTACTGCTGTCCCCACCTGTCTGTGGTGGCCACTCCCTTTACCCAACCCCATCAGGACCCCATCTCTACCAGTCCCACCCTTCCTCCAGCTTGACCCTGGCCCCCTGCAAGACATAGCTCCTTCAGTACCCTGTTAAAAATGAGGCAGAGTAGTCATTTAGGACTTCTGCCTGTTCCCCTGCCTCCTGTGCCCAACCATCCCCTATCCTTATCCTGCTGATCTGCCCCTTACCTCATCATGACCACCCTCCACCCCTGTCCCTCCTCCAGTCCCTCCCTTGTGCTCCCATTTCTGCTGCATGCTCACCCTACCTGTTGGCCTATTCTTGGTATCCCTATCCCCTTAGGGAAGTGGAGAACAAGTACATCTTTATCATATGTACTGCAACAGCCCATTCTTCGATCGCCTCCCACCTTCACAACTTTAAACTACACCTTTCACTGATGAAATCAGCCAGTTTCAGGTTTACTGTTTCTCCACTCAAAATTGAGGTGGAGCCTGTCCCAATGTACGGACCCTTACTTTTCGGTAAGGTATTCCATTTCTTGCCACATTGGAGAATGGGAAATAAGGTTAATGGCACAGTTTGGGGGTTGAAACAGGGGTAATGAGCTGTATGAAGACAAGCCAGCAGAGTTTGCTGGCATGTGTTGAGCTTTCATCTCCAAGAGAAGTGGATATTGGATAACACAGCACCCAATATGTGTCTTATGTTGCTTTGTATCTCAATATCATTACTTTAAGTAGACATCAACATAAGTCTGATTGCAAATGAGACAAAGATGCAAGTAGCAATGGATGATATAGGAGTGTGGCTGGTATTGAGGATTACCTGACTGACTGTATGGCCTGCTGTGATATTCTGTATGTGTTGTTCAATACCAAGAAGTACAATGTGCTAAATCTTGGTTCACAAAACAGTAGGAGGACCAAACAGCGACTGTTAAATATACTTGACAAGATGGAGGATGAGAAGAATACGGGATAACTCAATAATTAATTCAGCACACTTAGTGAATGCATTGTGATGGCTAGCAGGATGATGTGTTGTCTTGTTGGTCTTCATGGTCAGATCCTGACAACACTGTGGTAGGTGATCATGACTTGTATTGTTTAGTCACTTATGGTGCACCATACATTATGAGAGTACATTGTATGCTGTAAAAGTGACCGGCCATGGCAATTGTCAGATGCTGCTTAATTTGTAACATTGAGTTCCACATATCATCATGTTGGCACTGCAATACCATTGATATTTTCCTCAACTGCAGTTTTCAATCTCAGCATCTCCACTTACTGACATTTGTGATTTACTGTCATGACACACCACCACACCGATTCCTTTATATGTGACATCACCTGTAATACACATGGTGAGACTGCAGTCAGCTGTTCGCATAACTTGGCTTACCAACCGTTAGGTGCATTCCTTATTATGGCTCTAACAATGGTTGTATGTCATTAAGATCCATGCATTGTTTCTGTTCCTCAAGTAAACATTGTCTTTATCAAGTTACTGATGTCATATCATAACTGATGAAAACATCAATGAATTGGCAGGGATGTTATTTACATTCTTTCACATTTACAGGTGTCAATGCAGATTCTGCTGTGACATGGAAAAGGTGCTGGAGTGTCTTTGCACGACATAGTTCTTTAACAGCTCAGAGTTGAAATTGGACCCCCATCTGTTAAAATCTCCTGGGAATCCCTACCCGGCTGAACAGTTTAACCAGCTCTTCTGCTATTCGAGGGGCTGTAACAGATAATGGCCTCTGGATATTTTGTGGCGTAGTCACAGACTACTAAAATAAATCTGTTCCCTTTACTGCTTTTATCTAGGGACCCCACAATATCTATTCCATTTCTGTCAAAGGGGTTGTTACCAGGGCAGAGGTACTAAAGGGCTATTTCTTTTTGTTTTCTGCCCTATCAATTGACAGTCAGGACATGTCTGACAATATTGGCTATGTCTTCATGAATTCCTGGCCAAATGAATCTTTGTAATATTCTACTGTAGTAGTCTTATTCTCCCAGAATGTCCGCCCAAAGTATGTCATGGCCTAGTGCCTGATATCTTGTCTATAACATTGGGGCACTAGTCGTTGTTCCACCTTTTCTCCTGTGCTAGGATTTATACACACTCAATACAATAAACCTCTTATCATCTGTATCTTGGGTGTCCCTGTTTGTTCAACTTGCCCAACCTGTTGGAAAAAGGATTTAACGACTCATCCTTTTGTTGCTGATCTTGCAGATCAATTTTGTACATATTTATGAGGTCTGATCTGTTATCCTATAATGGTCTTGATTCCACTTTCTTTTTCTCTTTCTTTTCTTTACCTGGTTTCCTATTTTTTCCCAGATCCCCATAAATCTCTTCCTCAAATGGAAATACTTCCCAAGTGATAACTCTCTTTTACTCTGGAGTGAGTAGTCACTGCGGATATATTTTCAGGGCTTAATAATAGGGAGCTGAATTCTGGGAACTCATGTCCTAGCACAATAGATACTGGAAGACTGGGTACCAAACCTGCTGTAATCACTGATTTTTTTTCCTTGTACCTCTAGAGGTATAGTAACAGTGGGATATTGTGACTGTCACCATGAACACATATAACCTTTATGGGGGCCCCTTTTTCTCACCAGTTAACAGGTCCCTCCTAATCAATGTATTCCTACTTCCAGAGTCATTCAATCCCAATACTTTCTTATCTTGTACTTGGACTACTGTGGTTATATAGCTAGACTTTAACAATGCTAAATGGGTGTTACCACTTTTTCTAGAAGGCCAAAACCTAGCGATGTGCCCCTGCCTTTGCAGTTATGACATATTACATCATTTGCAACTGTTCTTTTCCTTTATCAGAATCATAAGGTTTAGTTTGTACAGTCTGTGGGTTTCTTACCCATGTCGATTTGGCTGTAGGTTCAGAAGTTTGAACACCTCCTTTCTTATAGGGTTGATGGGCAGCTAGAAAGTCCTCTGCCAGTGTTACAGCCATCTCTGCAGACTCAGATTGTGTTCCTTTATCCAAATTTGAACATCTGTAGGGAGTATTTGTAAAACTGTTCCATCACAGATACCTCTAAGATGTCCATTTTGATTTTCCTCAGGTACAATCCATTTCAAACACAGTTCTCTTAGCGGATATAAGTCTCTGGGGGATCCTGCAGATTATATTTCAAAGTCCTAAATCGCTGGTGATATGTCTCAGAGTTGATGTCATATCTCTTTAATATTTCTTGCTTTACCAGATCGTAATCATCTGCCAGTCTAGGGTCCATGTTTCCATAGGCCAGTTGTGCTTTACCAGATAAATAGGGTGCCAGTCTTACTACCCATTGAGTCTGGGGCCAATCACATGCCTTGGCCACCCTTTTGAAGGTAGCAAATAGGCTTCTATGTCATCTGAGGGCAACATGTGAGAAAGCATTATATCTTTGGGATTGTTGGTGGGTTGACCACCCCAGGTCCTTGGCCTACACCAAGAGTTTGCAATAATTGTAAAGTCTCTACCCGCCTGCATCTTGTCTCCTTTGACCTTGATCTCTTTCTTAGGCATCAAGGTCTCTTTGTCACTCTATCTTCATTTGTCGGACAGCCAACCAGTGTAACAAGTCATTGATATTCTCTGGGGATAGGTCACCCACATCCGGGTTTTCTCCTGTCATCCCTCTTCATCTTCTTCATCTTCAGGCATCTCTTGGGCTTTCTCTCTCTAACATCCGGAAGTCCAGTATACAGGCTCCTGTTATCTCCATCTGTGAACGGGTAACAGCTCCAAACTTCTTGTCAGTTCCCATTGCCATCGTTGCCACCTATACCAGTTCTGGTACTATCTGGTCTCCACCACTATCCCTTGGATGACCAGAGCTCCACCACTGCCACCACCTGTGATGGCGTGAGAGGGTATTGACTACACAAGACTTCAAGGTAACGTTCACTCACACAAACTCTGTGTGGCTAAAGGATTTATTTTTCAAAAATAAAAGAGAATCACAATTAAATCAAATACTTCAATAAACAAAGAAAATAAAGTAAATCAGTTTTCAACTTGAACCTCAGTACTCCAAAATGGAGCACTGCCACAGAGTGATACCTTCAGAGCAACAGGACCACTATCCTCTGTGCACAAAACCAATCTGAATCATTCAAGTTAGACAGCACTTATGTAGGACTGAGATGATGACATCATAGATCACCTGATCCACCCCTATTTCTAATACATATAATAAACTATTCTAATACAAAATTTGGGGCATGACCAGGGACCACTGTTTGTAATATTACATCTTTTAACAGTTGTTTTATTTATTCAAGACAAAACATCTCTAATAATATAAAATTTCTATATGCATACATAATGGTCATTTATGTCCCTAGCCCTCCTATTGAAAGTGACCTTACATCAGCAGTGCACTATAAAGCTAGTCTGAAGGGCCGCTGGCCCTTAAGGAGGGACAGAACATTGCACTGCTGCAAGATAATCAGAGCAAACTGGTAAATGGGCTCTGATTTTAAAAGAAAGGTTTACCAAAACTTAGCAATACCTTTTTATCAGGAAATGCCTTGATTTAGGTAACAGAATTAAGCACAGCATGAAACAAAATAAACTTTCAAATGACTCACTATACATCTGGGTATTCTGAAATTATGGGCTATTTTGTCATATTATGGGATGCCCAAAATTCTTCTAAACAACAACCACCATTTACTGCTAACCAATCATCCTATGCCTAAAATAGGGTTATTTTTCTTCCCTCTTAATATCTTGCTTAACTAACACCCAAAACACAATTGCTAGATGCATTTTCTCTATTGCTGGCTTAAATCGCAGATTGCGTTCTGCTTGCTTTTGCACAGACCGCAACTCACAAGAACGCATATAGCAAAGTGCAAAAAGCATTTGCTACTTGTTATTTAAGCCGCTGCACTAAAGACACACTTTGTCCCAACTAGACTACATTGGGAATGGTTCTTTTCTTTTACAGATGGTCTGCTTCATAAATGAAACCCTCAATAAAAGCAGTTTGTTGGCCAACATTTGAATAAACAGGGAAGGGTTCTGTGTACAAAATGGGTATGTTTGTGTGCATTGATAATTGGGGGTAAGTGAATGAACTTGTTTCTCTGTTCAGTAAGACAGCCTGTCTGTCTCTAGCTTAAGCCTTGTTTCTCCAGCCAGAAGGCTACTTACTGTAAATAAAGACCACAGGACTTTATTCTCAGCAGTTCACTTAAGACATTAACATAATAATACTTAAGGCTGCAGTTTCTTACTTACAACACATACACCTCATGGACTGAAAAAGAAAATTAATGGGGTAGAATAGCATAAGATACCACAATAGGAGGCCACCCTATTGTGGCAGAAAAGTGAAATATGGTCAAGAGAGACCAAAGATAAAAGCACTACTGCAGTAGATTTTGTTTTGAAAGATAGGGCACAGAAGAGGAAGCATCCAGAGGTGGGGGGCATCCTAATTTCTCACAATCATGCGGTGTTGAAGGGCTAAAGGGACAAATTGTTGCTGCTTACAGTATATTCTTTTTATTTATCTATTTAAACATATTTTGCCAAGTAAACAAGCAGAGCCCGAAGGACTTGTTTCCAGTTCTCTTCTTCATTATTTAATGAAGCCGTGGCTTGAAAGTGATGCTCACAGAATCTTGGCAGTTTGGAGAGGTAAGTGGTGAGAAGCAGGGAACTGTGAGCATCCACATTTCTCCTCTTCAGGCTCGGTGCAGGGCTCTGTTGATGGGTAGGCTGCTTGTGGCTACTGGTGAGTTATCTTGCTGAGTCTTTCCTACTCACCTGACATTGGGAGAGGGCATGGACTGGGAAATGGGATTTGTTAAATGTTTTCTTTTCTGTTGCTATATGGGGCTATGCTTATAAAAATCCAAACACTGTGACGTTATTCTTTTAATTTAATTTAGGGTAATTTTCTGTTTCAGAATGAAGCACAGACTGCATCATACGAGGTATATCTACATCTGGAAAACACAGCTGACGTTTTAATTAAAAAAAATCAAAACATACAGAGTTTACATCTGATATCCTCTTTTTATCTACAGATGCTGTTTGAGGTTTAACGGACAGTTCGTTTTTAAAAGAAGTTAGGAATGCTCTGTGCTTTTGGAACACACTCAGCATTCTTCTCCGCCCCACACACGCATACATTCAGATTCACATTCTCTCATAGAAGAGGCCAGAGTGGATTGCACATTAAAAAGCATGTTTTTACATTTTTAATTACATTGCTATGTAAATCAGTTCCCAGCTTATACAACCTATTTAAATTATAGTGTTGCAGTTATGAACACTGCCACTGATTTTATTTATTTATTTATTTATTTTTGTTGACTGGGTAAGTGCACTAGACAAATCTTGCCTATTTTCAGGCACGACCGGGGAAGGGATACAGATGAATGCCAACTGATCTTGAACCAGATTAAGCTGTTGGTGGTATTTTTAGTGAATGAGGAAATTTGGCCAGGACACTGGAAATTCCTACTCTTTCGATAAGTGCCGTGGGATCTTTAACATCCACCTGAACTACCACCAATCCAGGCAGATGGGACCTCGGTTTAACTTCTCATCTGAAAGACGGCAACCTCAGAAGTGCAGCACCCTCTCATGCTGCACTACGGTGTCAGTACTGGGATATTATCCCAAGTGCCAGATGTGGGAACTGAACCCACAGCCCTCTGATCTCCAGGTCTCAGAGGCTGCTTTTGTATCCCCTCCCCATACTACACCACTATCACCACACAGAAAAATCACACGAGGAGCACTGCATTCTGCTTGAAAATTTTAAAGTGATTTTCTAATGGTTGTGGTATGCTTTTCATTTTCTGGTCACCCTTGGCTGTTATTGTGTCCCTGATGCTGAAATCACTGAAAACTTTCTTTTACTATCCTCCAGAATTATATTTTTAAAGCTTGTTCCTTCATTTGCATAGCAACTTCCCATACTGTGTCAGTGCTGCGACCTCTGTAGGACCTCAGAACCTTACAAATCATGCAAGGCAAACAAACATGGCAGTCAGCAGTTCCTACTCATTGAGGTTGAAGAAAGTAGCATTACTACCACTTCTAGTGAAAGTGGTGAAAGCGAGATGGAATTTCTTCTTGCAGAGGGAAGTGATGATGTTTTAGATCCCTATCAGGATGATCCGTGATGCCTCTGATGCGAGCTGAACCCTCTGCTTCAAGTAAGGTTGAGGATGATAACGTGTGGCCTCCCCTCACCTCAGAGTCGGCAACCATGACTGGTATATTTAAATGTCTTACCTTGCTTTGTTTTGTATGTATGGTCTGAATAGTTCTCTGTCCTGCTGTGTTTAGTGCAGCAATTAGTTATACAATTATGCAGCATTGTGATTTTGCCTGAGTAGTACCTATGGAGACTGATGTTTATGTGCATCACACGGTGCTAGCAATGCTTGTTTTACCTTTGGGCACACCGGAAGTATTTCTGTTTGCCCATTGTCTGCATGCTGCAGAACAGACTTCCTTTTGTGTAGCAACGAACCCTGTTTCAGTACATTTTCACCCTTGTTTGTCTGTATGTTTTCTATAATGAAAACGGACTAAATGTGGGTTTGTTTTTCTGGATATGATTATTCATGGTGTGTATGAAGACCACGGGTTGATTCCTTGTTTCCCTTGCTGTGTGACAGTTCCTATCAAGGACGTGGTCACTGTCACGTGATTCTTCTTGATCCTGCTGCAGTTCTACATAAACAGTCATATCTGTGATGTCTTTTTTGTTCACAGGGTACATAATTTTATATGTAGCCTTATTTTACATGTTTTCTTTCAGTGTGGACCAACATAGATTCTTTTCCCAGAATTGCTTTTGCACATGCTGCAACACTTTCTGTTACATAACTGATGCAAGTCAATTCATATACAGTAATTACTGTAGTGTATAGTACTCTTTACTCCTCTGTGCTGAAGTTCAATTTTGTGCTGTGGCTATTATGACACAGACGTGTTCATTATATGTGTCCCTGTTGTTTGGCCAGTCACTGACTGTGGCACAGCACTGTCCCTGATGTACCTGGTATAGGTTCCTTCTCTGTTTTACCACTACTGTCCATTGCTGTGTTACATCAGGCTGCTCCAGCCACCAACACAGTACTGTGCTATATACTGAGTAACACCAGCATTGCAATTATGTTTATTGTGGTAGCTTTACACCAATCACCCTTTTTATTGTCTTCCAACTCTGTTCACTCCAGAATGTGTTCTCCATACCGACAAGCATCAATGAAATTGGTGCTCCATTGTTTATGCAGCTGTGATATAGTTCTAATGGCACACATTTGCATACCTGTCTGCAACTCTGTATTTGTGCACAAGCATACTTTTAGAGCAGCAGAATGGCAAGTATTGTGTGACATTCTGAGTGGAGTGTGAATACCCACAGTGTCACATGTGTAGGTTGATGGCTGGGTCCATGGAAATTATTTTTTTCTTTATTGTTTTCCTTATGTTTTTCCTAATGTGTTTATTGTGAACGGTGTGTATGTGTGTGTGTGTGTGTGTGTGTGTGTGTGTGTGGTGTTGTGGATCATAGACTAGAGCCTGTGTGTGGCTGGTGTGTGTTTGTCTCTGTCAGTAGTTTAGTTTTTTGTGGATTTTCATGTGGTTCTGCTTGGAGGAACTGGACCATTGGTTGTAACATCTATGAACATTTCCTGGACTAAGAAACTGCAAAACATCACCACCACGTATTGGCATTCTCATCATAAATCAACTTTTTGGAAGCCATCAAAGTCAAAAGTAAGGTCAGTAAATCTGTTATACAAGCACTGAGTTGTGGAGTGCTGCACTGAATCCACATTTCCATTTGACTTGTTCTTAAAGGATGTGTACTTGTCTTTGAGGTCTATTCACAACCATTTTGGAGAACAAAGGGAAGATACTAACAAAGGATTTTTACATCCTGCATATGCCCCAGGCCAATGTTCATCACCTTCAGGAATTTAACCCTTCAGGAATTTATCACATTCTGAGTCTTTGAGCTACAATAACAGTTTTCTGGTCCCCGTAGTTCACCATTTCCTGTGGATTTGATTACTTTCATCAATCACGTGGCACCTCTGAGAACATGGCTTTATATACTGTGCTCTGCAATATCACGGGGCAAATGCAGATCAGAGGGCCAAGAGGACTAGATGCCCTACAACAAAACTAGTCTGCAAAATGATTAAATTATCTTCTTAATATACTTCTCATGCTACTTTCTGATATCTGGAAATGTTCATCCTAATCCGGAGGCCTCACGCCTAGCACCTCATGCCAGAAAAGGCTGGAGGGTCCTCACATTAGCCTCAATCAATGTCTGCAGCCTCCTTAACAAACTTGACATCTTGCAAACCTGGGTCCAGCAACATAGCCCTGATGTACTCTCTGTTGTTGAAACATGGCTTAACCCAAGATACCAGACGTTGCAGTCACTATTCCTGGATACTCTATATTCAGGCAGGACAGGGTTTTCAAATGAGGTAGGGGCTGTGCCATCTACCTGAGAAATTCCTATCTGGGTCAAGTCTTCTTTTCTCAAACCCTAAACCACCCTTGCAGGTTCTCGCTATTAAAGTTCTACTTGGGTGCACAACAAGGATCTCACCATTGCCTCTGTGTACCTACCCCTAAAGATCAGCCCAATGGATTTATGAGCATATTGAAAGCCTACAGGGATTACACCATAACTCTGAACTCATAGTACTAGGCGACTTCAACATAAATTGGCTATCGCTGGAGGCCAGAAACTACAAGGATGCTGTCACGTCACAGAACCTCACCCAATTTGTTACCACCCCACCAGATGCAACTATAGGACAGGGACATACACTTCTGGACTGGATCCTAACTAATCACCCTGAATGAATCTCAAAGTCTCAGTGCTCCCTGATGGGATCAGTGACCACTCACCGTCACATGTACCTGGACAAACAAATTCATTAAGCCTCCTAAAATAATCCACACCAGAGTGTTAAAGCAGGGCACTCTGAGCTACTAAAGACACACCTAAGCCACCTGGACTGGACACCAGTCAACTGTGCCATTGATGTAAACCAAGCCTTAGACCTTTTCATCAGCCACTTCACTCACGCCTACAATATCTTTGCACCTCTCAAAAAGCTGAAGGTCAGGGGCAGAGCTAACCCTTAGATAACCCCAATCTAATCACTTTACTCAAACATAGGGATCATCTCTGGCACTGTGCCCATGCAACATCCAAACCTGGGGATGTTCATAAATATAAAGCTGCCATGAGTGCACATGGGCAGTTAGGAGTGCCAAAAGCAAATACTTCAAGGAAGCTCTCCAACTCCTGGGGTGATGGAAAAATTTTGGAGTAACTTGAAAGACCTTACAGGCAAGGACCCTAAGTCACCACCCACCATGCTCAACATAAATGGAACACCAACATCTGACCTGTACACAATCACCAACACCTTTAACAATGCATTCTGCAACTTGGATAGTGTCCCCCTTTTAATTTCTTTGATGCCCCTCTGGTAGTAACCCTTCTGCAACTACTCCTCTCCTACACCCTGCCCCACAATTCTACTTCAAGGAGATCCCAGTGCATGAAGTCAGAACCTATATTCGGAAGGCCATTCACAATGCAGGCTACAGTGGTGACTCCTTGACCTGAAGTTGTTAGCACTTGTCCTTGAAGAAGTCCTGAACCCCTGACAAGGTCCTCAACCTATCACTAAGGATGTCCCAGTTCCGATCTCGCTGGAAACAGGTGACCATCACACGTACACAAAAGTGGAGACAAATCACTGCACTCCAACTACAGACCTATCTCCATCCTTCCTCCATTGTCTAAGGCCCTGGAGGGCATCGCCTCAGACCAACTAGTCAAGTACCTGGAAAATATGACATCCAGTGTCCTGAGCAACATGGTTTCTGAAAGGGCACAGTACCACCACTGCACTCTTAGAAATCATGGGCTTCATCCATGCCACGCTCGATCAAGGAAACTGTGTAGGGGCAGTATTCATTGACCTTATGAAAGCCTTTGATACTGTGAACCACCCACTCCTACTCAAGCAATTATCAAACATTCGGCTCTCCAATGAAACGCTGCTCTGGTTTTCAAGCTACCTTGCAGAGAGGGTCCAGTGGGTTAGGATTGCCAGAGTCACCTTGGAAGAAAAGCCAGTCCTTTCAGGGGCCCATTCTGGGACCACTACTCTTCAGCCTCTTCCTCAACGACCTTCCCAGTGTCTGCCTCCAGAAATTACTGTTTCGCTGACGACGAGTCATGTTCACCAACCAACAAAATGCAGAGCTCCTTGAGAAACAATTACAGCTTGAATTCATGCACATCCAAGAATGGTTCAGGTCACACAAACTGGTCATGAACTACAGCAAAACAAAGGTTATGACCTTCTACAATGCTAGGAGCAAGTACAAATCACGTGACCTCACCATCCTAAACCAAATAGGGGCCTTACTTGAACACGTTCTGATTTTAAATACCTAGGTGTCACATTGGACAGCTCACTCTTCTACCATCAGCACATAGATTCTGTCACCAAAGCCACCAACGTCTGTATAGGCCTGCTTTACAGGCACAAACACTGCATGACTCCTGACACTCTCTGGTTGGCTATCAACAGCTCTGTCACCTCCATCATCGACACGGGCTAGCAATTTATGGCTCTGCATCTGCCTCTGCCTCCGAGAATTACAGTTGCACTCAAGAAAGCATGCAGGCTATTAACTGGGGCTGACTGACTTACACACACTTGTGACCTGTACACTCAGGCAGGATGGCTTCCTCTCATCAGCTGGATACAGTATCAAACCTGCCTCACAGCCAAAAAATTCTCCTTGAGGTCATGCCCTGGGCATTGAAAGCTCCTCATTGACCACCAGAGCACCCAGTGAACTAGAAGTTCACAACAACTAACCTTCCTTGTCCCCAGATGCCCGGACTACCATGGGCCAGAGGGCCTTTGCCCCGAGAGCACCACAGTGGTACAATACTTCAATAAAGAAACTCTTACTGCTGCTTTTGGCCCTTTAAGAGACAACTCTGACTTCATCTCATTTCAACTTGTCGCTGTGACTGCCTCGCCTAATCAGGGGCCCACCACTCACTGCCCTCCACTTCAGTCTTGACAGCTCATAAAACAGTCATTTTGGTGAATTTTTGCCAAATTTTCAACATAACCATTTTAAGACCTCTGCTCATGAACAGTGTCACAGTGATTTTCTTACTCTGTTCCTAACATTGATTTCAAGACACCGACTGCGCCATTGTGCGCTACATGTGCAGAAACACATTTTGGGGAGATGTGAAAATGACATCTATACTGCTCATAAGGAGGTGTGGTAAAATGGCAATGTTAAAAATCTGAGTGCAAACATTAAAAATTTGCGAACTTACGAGCATGCGTGAGGACTGCGAACGACTCTCATAAAACATCATTTTGGGATTTTTCACCAAATTTCAACATAGCCATTTTAAGACCTCTGCTCATGAACAGTGTCACTGTGATTTCTTAATATGTCCCAAACATTGATTTCGACGCCAACTGTGCCATTGTGCGCTACATGCTCGGAAACACATTTTGGGCGAGATGAAAATGACAGCTGTTCTGCTAATAAGGAGGTGTGGTAAAATGGCAATATTGAAAATCTGAGTGCAAATATTAAAATTCATGAACTTCACGAGCATGCTTAGGAACTGTCAACGACGTCAGAAACAGTCACTTTTGGGATTTTTTCCTCAATTTTCAACATAGCGTTTTTAGAGTACTTATGATGGACACTGTCATTTCGTACATCAGTCCTGAAAGGTGGTTTACACAGTGACCGTGAAATCACCTTCGGGACCAAATAACAAAATGACAGTGCAAGAATTCATGAGATGGGGTCCCAAAACCCTATGTTGAAAATTTGGTGAAAAAATTCCCAAAATGCCCAAGATATTTATTTATTTATTTTATTTATTTATTTATTGAAGAATCAGATTTACAACCTTTGAGTCAGCTACTCTGCTTACAAAGGTACCTCGTCAAAATGGGGGAGACAACAAATAGTGAGGTTTTAGGACAGGGATTACATACAGGTGAGATACAAAACACCTGGAGTTACAGGCAACTATACAAATACAAGCATAAGTTGAGTAATATACATAAGTTAACTTGCATATTATACATCATATTACACATCAATTAGTAACAACATAGTTACAGACAGTATCCAGTCACCTAAGGGAACCAGGGGGCAGGGCAAAGGGCTGGGTTAGGTCAGCTATCGACATTTACAGCATCGACTGTCAATAATGTGTTGACGGAGGGCAGTTTTGAACCGCCAATCACGGGGATCTTAGAGATAGCCTCAGGAAGGAGTTAAACCAAAGGGGGCTTTATGATGGAAGGATCTTTGGCAGCGAGAGGTCCTAGCCTTGGGAACTATGAAGGTGGCTGCGATGGAGTTACGGGTAGGCAGGGGCCAGACAGACAGCTGCAGTGGAGCAGAGACCCTGGCGGCAAAGCCCTGACAAGGATTTTTAGCCAGTAGGCAGGTATGGTATTTCAGTCTTTCATCAAGAGTAAGTTGGAGGTAGAGTATAGCAGGCAGGTGTGAGTTCTGCTGTTGGCACCTGTAAGGAGCCTACAGGCCTAGTTAATAGAGGTCTGTACCTTAGATAAGGAGGTGGGGTCAGCCTCAGCGTAAATAGGAAGTCCGAGTCGGCCAGAGACAGCACCGATGAGGTAATGGCTAATCTTAACGCAGATTCCGGGAGGCAATCTTTGTGGCGGTAGAGGAGCCCAGTCCTGGAGTTCATGGCAGATGACAGGGTTTTTAAGTGGGCGTGGAATGAGGCCAGGGTCAAAGGTGATGCCCAGGTACTTATAGGATGTTACCTGTTCTAGAGTAAGGAGCTTGCTGGTGGTGATGAGAAGGAGTGTTCTTAGCACTGTTTTGCTGGTGTGAGAACAGCATGGACTTAGTTTTCTTCAGGTTCATGACTAGTCGATGATTATTGAACCATTTTTTCGCTTGGAGGAAGGCGCTGCAGTGTGCCTTGGAGTAGGAGCGGGTCAGGGTGAGATGCTAGGATAACTAGTGCCATCAGCATAGAGCAGTATTTTGCTGGAGCAGGAGTTTGGGAGAGAGTTTAGGAATAGACTGAAGAGGGTGGGTCCGAGGATGGAACCTTGCGGGACCCCTGAGAGAACTGGCAGGTTGGAGGAGAGGGTCCCATTTAGTATAACTCTTTGGGACCTGTTTTGCAGGTAGCTAGAGAACCAATTCATTGGGCCAGATGAGAGTCCCAGTTGGGATAGGGAGTTTAACAGCAGGGGTGGCACACCGTATCGAAAGCCTTAGATAGGTCTATGAATACTGCCCTGCAAGACAACCCTTGTCAAGTGGAGTGTAAGTGGTGGGAGAATTCCAGAAGGGCGGTGGTTGTGCTGTGGCCAGGACCTAAACCCATGTTGCTCGGACATAAAAGGTTGTGCTTAGATAGGTATTCTAAGAGCTGTGTGGATACTATTTTTTCTAAAGCTTTGGATGGGGGAGGACGGAGATGGGCCTGTAATTATTTGGTAGCATGCGATCCCCAGACTTATGGATGGGGATTACTTCAGCGTGCTTCAAGCATCCGAGAATTGACCTAAACATAAGGATTTGTTTAAGATAAGCGTGAGGGGATTAGCATGACATCCAGTGTAAGGCGGAGTATCTTGGAGTCAAGAGAGTCGTTATAGGGTTTTGGGAGGTGAGGACTTTATGAGAAAGGTTTGGCATCACAGGGTGAGATCGTCTGGAAGCAGAAAAGTGGCCTTGAGATGTGTGAGAAGGTGGACGTGGTAACCGGGTCAAAAAGTGGGCAGGGAGGACTGCACTTAAGTCCGTGAAGGTTTTATTAAGGCAGTCAGCAATACATGTTAGGTCAGTCGAGACAGCCCCTGGTTATGTCAATCTGAGACAGAGGGGAAGCGGGTTTTACCTATCAGTTCTTTAATGTTGTCCCAGAAGGCTCTGGATGAGCCCCAGGTGGACGCCAATGCAGCCTGATAGTATTTAGCTTTTGCCTGCTTGATGGCCCAGGTGCACTGGTTACGGGCAGCCCTGTAGGCTTGTCTGTCAGCCACTCTACCAGAGTCATTTGCAATGTGCCAGAGATTATCCCGCTTTTTAGTTGCTGGATCAGAGCAGGGATATCCAAGCAGCAGACCGCTTTTTTTCCCTAGATGTGGAGATGGGGCAAACAGATCACAGGCGAGGTGAAGGCAGTAGTGAGGTAGGTTAGTGCAGAGTTTATGTCTGGAGCACAGGCCACTGGGGTCCAGTTGACTTGTGCAAGGTGGCGTTTGAGGTTGTCAAGACCCCTGGGAGAAACCTGCATCGTGGGTGGTGCAGTACACAGGGCTGAGGGTGGAGAGGACCAATGGCAGTTGACGGGGAGTGGTCGCTGAGAGAGAGTCCGCAAGGACAAGTATGGAAGCCACTTTATGTGGCCAGTTAGAGAGGATTACGTCCAGAGGAGCAGGTTCCGTTGCTTTGTTAAGATGGTGGGCTGAGTGACCAATTGAGACAGGTCAAGGGCCGAAGCTCATCCTTTATAGTATCAGATGAGGAACTGAGCCAGTTGGAGTTTAAGTCACCCAATATTAGGTTGTTCAGCCTCTGGGTAAGGAGGATAGATAGTCAAGGAGGAGGAGACCGCTAAGTTTTTTGTATTCGGGGTATGTAAACCGTGGTTAGGTAGGGGCCATGACCAGGGTAAGGAGTGATTTAAGGGTAATGGCTTGCGCCCCATGGTTGAGCTCAGAGGTAGAGGCATGGCCCAGGACCCAGTCACGCAGATAGATAGCACACCCTCTCCCGCCCCGCTCAACCTATCAGCCCTGAACAGGGAAAAGCCTGGTAGAGAGACAGCTGAGTCAGGCATAAGTGGGGAGAGCCAGGTCTCTGCTAGCATGAGGATGTCCGGGAGTGTTGCGTAACCCAGCATTGAGGGCAGCTATTTTTTGGGGAGACTGCATATGTTCATGAAAGCAATTGAGACCGCTACCACAGGTGGGCTTTAGGCGTGGCAGCATAAGCGAGCCCAGGGTTAGGGTGCACATTGCCGAGAGCAGGAGCAGCAGAACGATTAGGCGCCTCACAGGGTGGTGGTTGGTGAGGAAGGTGCATATGCAGGAGCCGAGACCTCACCAGGGATGTGCATGGGATGGAAGAGAGAAGAGAGCCGGACACGCCAGGGGAGATTGACCACGTGGTGAAAGGTGCATGGTACTGGGATAGCGCAGGGGTGGGTGGGTGGGGTTGAGTGGTAGTCGAGGGTTCGGGATGGATTTGGGGAATGGTACGGTAGTCCAGGGTACAGGATGGAAAAGGGGGATGGACAGAGGGTAGATGTGCAAAAGCTGAGGGAAAGACAGGGAATTGGGAGTGGGGGATAGTGTTCAGAGGGGGAGATCAGATGGAGATAAAAGGGGTCGAGGGTGAGCAGTGGGTCTCGTGGTAGGAGGAGTGCCAGAACAGCAAGGATCATATTTGTGGATGATACAACATTAGAGAGAGTAGGAACAGAGTGCAGGTCCTCTAGTGCTGGAATGCTATAACCAGCAAATGGGAAAGTCGACTGATTGGTTCTGGATCCCCATGTGAGTAGCTCTATAAAAGGGAGAGCCGACCAAGGGTGGTGGTGGGGCGGTGGGGCTTCACCTGGCACTGTAAGAGAGAGCGCTCAGGAGCGAGCCTGGAAAAGCCACCAAAGCCCCAGTTAGAGCAGACTGCAGGTTAGTCCACAGCCAGGAGAGCTCCCGATGGTCGCGACTGCAGCAGGGCACTTGTTGGGAAATTACCTTGAGGCGTTCAGCGGAGATTCAGGGCAGGAGGGCTTTTCTGTCTGGCCCTCACGACCTCCTGGTCCTCGGGGAGGGGGTAAATCCTGGCAGGAGGGCAGTACAGTGCAGCCCCTCGCGACCTGCGGCTCCTCGGGGAGGTGGGCTCAAATCTTGAGGCATTCAGCGGAGATTCAGGCTGCAGGAGGGCTTTCTGTCTGGCCCTCACGACCTCCTGGTCCTCGGGGAGGGGGTGAAATCCTGGCAGGGAGGGCAGCAGCGCAGCCCTGCGACCTCCGGCCCTCGGGGCCTGGAATCTTGAGGCGTTCAGCAGAGATTCAGGGCAGGGAGGGTTTTCTGTCTGGCCCTCACGACCTCCTGGTTCTCGGGAGGGGTGAAATCCTGGCAGGAGGGCAGTACAGGCCGCAGCCCTCACGACCTCCGGCTCCTCGGGAGGGGGGGCTCGAAATCTTGAGGGCTCAGCAGAGATTCAGGGCAGGAGGGCTTTTTGTCAGGCCCTCACGACCTCCCTGATCCTCGGGAGGGTGAAATCCTGGCAGGGAGGGCAGTACAGAGCAGCCCTCGCGACCTCCGGCCCTCGGGGGAGGGGGTTCAAATCTTGAGGCGCTCAGTGGAGATTCAGGGCAGGAGGGCTTTTCTGTCTGGCCTCACGACCTGCGGATGACAGCAGGAGTGATCGCTGAGAGGTCACAGGAGAGCATGGAAGCCACTTTATGTGGCTGGTTGAAGTTCGTAAGAGGGCAGGTTCCCGTTGCTTTGTAAGGCAGGTGGGCTGGTGACCATTAAGACAGATCAGGGCATAAGCTCATCCTTTATAGTATCAGATGAGGAATGAGCCAGTTGGAGT
This sequence comes from Neoceratodus forsteri, assembly GCA_016271365.2. Lineage (NCBI taxonomy): Eukaryota > Metazoa > Chordata > Ceratodontiformes > Ceratodontidae > Neoceratodus > Neoceratodus forsteri. The sequence continues at coordinate 681,152,172 of CM028133.1, read as the reverse complement.
TTAAATCACCAAATAGTTGTTCAGCCTACAAAGTAAGGAGGATAGATAGTCAAGGAGGAGGAGACCGCTAAGTTTTGTACCAGGGGTATATAAACGTGGTTAGGTAGAGGTGCCTGACCAGGGTAAGGTGATTTTAAAAGTAATGAAATGCGCCCAGTGGTTGGCTCAGAAAGTACGGAGGGCATGGCCAGGACGAGTCACGCAGATAGATAGCACCCCCCACTGCCAACTATCACCCCTGAACAGGAAAAGCCTGGTAGAGACAGCTGAGTCAGGCATAAGTGGGACAGCCAGGTCTCCTAGCATGAGGATGTCAGTGTTAGCAACCCAGCATTGGAGGCAGCTATTTTTTCAGAACTGCATATGTCATGAAAGCAATTCGAGACCGCTACCACGGTGGGCCGTGTGGCAGCATAAGCAAGCCAGGGTTAGGGCACATTGCCAGAGGCAGGGCAGCAGAAAGATTAGGCACCTCACAGGGTGGTGGTTGGTGAGGAAGGGTGCATATACGGGCGAGACCACCTCAGGATGTGCATGGGATGGGAAGAAAGGGCGGACGAGGGAGATTGACCACGTGTGAAAGAGTGCATGGTACTGGGGATGGCGCACAGGGGTGGGTGGGTGGGGTTGAGTGGTAGTCGAGGTTAAGGATGGATTTAGGGAATAGATGAGTAGTCCAGGTACAGGATGGAAAAGGGGATGGACAGAGGTAGATGTGCAAAAGCGGGAAGACAGGAGTGGGAGTGGGGATAGTGGTTCCAGGGGCAGATCAGATGGAGATAAAAGGGAGGTGAGCAGTGGGTCTCGTGGTGGAGGAGTGCCAACAGCAGGATCATATTGCTGGATGATACAACATTAGAGTAGGAACAAGTGCGGCTCCTCTAGTGCTGGAATGCTATAACAGCAAATGGGAAATAGACTGATTGGTCTGGATCCCCATGGTAGCTCTATAAAGGAAACCCGACCAAGGGTGGTGAGGAGGCGGTGGGGAGCCGGGCTCCGCGGCAGCCATGAGCTTAAAGAGAAGGCGTTCAGGCCCGAGCCTGGAAAAGGCACCAAAGCCCCAGTTAGAGCAGACTGCAGGTTAATCACAGCCAGAGCTCGGCAGTCGCACCACAGCAGAGACACGGAAGGAAATTGAGGCGTTAGTGGAGATTCAGGGCAGGAGGTGCTCTCAGCCCTCACACCTCCTGAACCTCGGGAGGTTGAAATCCTGGCAGGGAGGGCAGTACAGCACATCCCTCGTGACCTCTGGCTCCTCGGGGAGGGGGTCGAAATCTTGAGGCGTTCAGTGGAGATTCAGGGCAGGAAGGGCTTTTCTGTCTGGCCCTCACGACCTCCTGGTCCTCGGGGAGAGGGGGGTGAAATCCTGGCAGGAAGGGCAGTACAGCGCAGCCCTCGTGACCTCCGGATATGCATCAAAGTTGAAAAAACCCTATTTAATCCATTATACAGCTTACTGGCATTTCCTCAGTTCGTGGTCGGCTTTGAAGAGTGCAGATGTATTTCCGGTCCACCGAAGATCATCGTGCCGGACTCTGGAGGTAAGTATGGGGTGAGGGGGTGTGGGGAGGCAGGGTACACATGGGTGGGAGTCATACTCAAGACAGTCAGCGAAGAACCGTTTTTTCTTTCTAGGTCTTTTCTTTTTAGGAAGACGATGCGGGACTTTTGCCACGCTGGGGTGGGCTCCCAGCATGGCAGCTAGAAGTTTTTTGTGAGGGGAGGCCAGCAGAGCTGACAGGGGATTAGGCACCTCCGTCAGCCATAGAGATTTTTGCCAGTGGCACCTGGAAGTGTGGTGGGGGGGCAGCAGATGAATGTTTGCTATGCTGGGGTGGGCTCCCAGCGTGGCACTTCGAAGGCTGTTTGGGGGCCAGTGGAGCCAATGGGGGATTGGGCATGGGTACCCCCCGTCGGCCTTTCAGATTGTTGCCATGCTGGGGTGGCCTCCCAGCACGGCACCTAAAACTCTGTTGGGGGAGATTGCAGCCGACGGGGGATTGGGCACCCCCGTCGGCCATACTGTGGGGGGGAGCGCGTGAGCATGCTGGGGTGGGCTCCCAGCATGTTACTTGTTTGTGGGGGGGAGAGGAGCTGTCTATGACAGCTCTTGCACTGCAGTGCCGACATGTAGGCACTTTGCATACTGCCGACGTCAGTATGTAAATTGCCTACATGCTGCAGTGCCTTGTTTCAACTGTATGCCGCTGCATTTGCAAATGCTGACATAGACAGCTCTTGCATTCATTGGCACAGTGGGGCCATGCCTGCAAAAGGCAACAGGTCAGTGGTAGTAGAGAGGCACACCTATGAATTCTCATATGGTGGCACTATGTTTATTGCACATGCGTGCAAGCAAACATAAAAAATGCCTAGAATTTTTTTTTTAATATACTTGAGTTTATATGTGGTAAGTAGGTAGTGTATGATGTTTTGAATGTGGCAGTAGGATTTAGCATGTGCACTGCTTTAAAATCATTTCACAGTATTTTATACTTTCTTTTACAAATTCATTTTTCCTGACCATGAATATACTAAAGCAAAAATTTCTCAACAAAATGTTTTTAAATAAAGAGTTTAACTCACAGCAGCAAAAGAAGCATGTTGGCATTAAAAGCTTAGTGGCGTGGATGTAGAGGCACCAGTATTTAAGCATGACTTTGGTAGAGGATTAATTGTGACTGGGGGGTGAGGGAGGGAGTGAGTCTTGATATTTGTAGCACAATGGTTTTCTGAAACTTCAACCTTCAAGGAGTTAGACTCTGCAGCCATCTGTACAGTATATCATTAAGCCATATGCAGTGTGGTATGGGTAAAACCCAGATCACCAGACCAGGACCAGTTCTGTAAAATCTGCACTGGGCACAGCTTGTGCAAATATTGCTGATCCAGTGGATCAAATAAATACGTGCAAATAAAAAATAAATAAATACTCGACCTCGCCTGGTGCTTCAACCCACCCCAGGAGTGATGTTATTACATGATAACACACACCCTGTCATGCATTATTGCTTAAATATGCCCTTTCTCAATGTACTATACTTTGATTCAGTTAGTGTATGCAACAGCCTTCATGTGAACACTCTGGGCTTCTCTTTGACTCCTGATGTCTATTTGCTTTAGCTATTGTATATTGTTTGAACTGCGTTGGTCTTCTTAATGTGGTGCCCGTGTGCCTAAGCTATGTAACCTGTTTATCTACTGCTACCCATGTATCTCCAGTGAATGATTGTTATAACTGTCTGCTCTCCCACCCATTGTTTTTGGACTTAACTGTACTGTCTTTGTATTAGTTTTGACGAGGTGCCTTTGTAAATGAGTCTCTGACGCAAAGGTTTGTAAATCTGATATTTTTAAAATAAATAAATAAATAAATGTTTATGTTTAAGCCCATGAAACACCCTTATCTAGTTAATGCATTCACAGTCATAGTGGCTCTACCAGAACTTGTTGTTTATAGCTCTTGGTTAGGGAAGATTGTAAACTGTGTTGTGTGATATCTGTGGATACACAAGTTATATTGCTGTGTGCTGACAAGAAAAGGCAAATACTGAGTAAGTGTGTGAGAGTGTGTGTGTGTGTGTGTGTGTGTGTGTTGGTATGAGTAGGTGTCAATAGCAAGACAGCAGTTCTGCAGACTACTTAGACATTATTCACCATGAGACCGTGTTTTGCAGATATTGTGTTGGTGTGGTAGGTGATGGGGTCAGTAAACTCAAGGGTGCACTACTACATTTTGTTGCATGTGTGATGTGTCTCAGTACAAACAGTGAAGAGTGACAAAGTGTGTGTGTGTTTCTGTCATCCTATGAGCATTGTACAATGTTTTCATTGCAGAAGGAGGCAGGTAAACACTGTATATGGATGGCTGTTAGTTTTCTTTGGGAGTGGATATCAACAACTGCGCCAGTGTTAGAGACACGCTTGTGAAGTTACAGTAGTAGCGCAATGCGTAATGTGTGACATGGCTGTGGGTCAGTGGAGAAAATGATGAGATTGTCAAACTGAATATGTATGTCTCTGGGCTGTGGTCCCACAAAGTCATGTAATCAGTGGACTACTGTGGACTTGTTTTGTTGTAAAAGGAGGAAGGGACATATTGTATATTGGTGTCTGTTAGGGTGTTTGAAGATACCAACATTGGCATGAAAGTGTCATTGTTGTGGTTTTACAATAGTAGTAGTAATGGCATGTGTGGCATGGGTGTGGAGTGATATGATAAACTGAATACTGTCAAACTGCATGTGTGTGTGTGCGTGTGTCTGTGGTGAATAGCAATGAAAGGTCATTAAGGCTGTGCTGGTGAGTAGTTTTAGTCTGTGAAGGAGATATGCACATATTATGTTATTATGCCAGGTGTGAGTGGTGTTAATAGCAACAGTACCACCTGTGGTAGGGGTATGGCTTTGACTGTGCAATTCCTATTCTGTTGTGATGTGTTCCATGGCTATGTGGTGACAGGATACTATGTGAACACTGTAAAAGTGTGGGTGTGTCTGTCTCTCTCGTTGTGTGTGGCCTTACTAAGACATGTAAAGTGTGCAAGAAGGTAGCATTGACTTCACTTCCCCATGAGGAAGGAAACATTGTCTTGTGATGCTTGGTGTTCTTGAATAGCAAGACTCACAGCTGAAGTAGACTACCTTACTTGGTATGTAATTTCAGTAGTGGCACAATGTTTTACATGTGTTTGTGGTCTCAGAACACATACTGAAGAATGACAGACTGTGATGGTATGTCAGTGTGTGTGTGTGTGTGTGTGTGTGTGTGTGTGTGTCTGTGTTTCTGTGTGGGCCCTTAAAAAGTATGGTAAACCATGGAACCCTGTGGCTTTGACTTTAGTACACCGAGTATGGAAAACATTGTGTTCTGATGGCTGCTGGGTGTTGTGTGGCTAACAGCTATAATAACACTGGGAGTAGGAGTATGGATGTGGTTGTGAAATTGATATACTGCCAGAATGTGTTACAGGACTGTGTAGTCTCACAACAAATAAAGAAGAATGAAAGACTCTGTCGATATATGTGTGTGTGTCTGTTTCCTTGGGGGAAGTGCATACAAATACTGCTAAACCATGCAATACTAAAGCAGTCACATCTCTGCAGTACGAGAAAGGCAAACATTCTGCTCTGATGGCTGTTGTGGGGCGAATAGCAGCGGTGGCACCCAGGGAGGGGTATGGTTGTGTGTGTTGAAATCCAATAGTGCCACAATGTCTTACATGTGTGTGATGTCTCACACAGAATGCTGAACAGTGACAGACTGTGTTCGGGTGTGTGTGTATGTGTTTGTGTTTCCTGCTGTGGACCAATGTACGTTGAGTAACAATGGGCCGGATTCACAAAAGGCAACTCAGGACGCAAGGCAACGTGTGTCTAAAAAAATGGCGCAAGTAGCACTTGCGTCCTGAGTTGCGTCATGGTGGGATTCACAAGGCAACCTGCAACATGCTGTAGGCTGCCTGCACCCAACTGCACCAATGCACCTGAAACCCCCTTGCGATAGGGCATAAGGGGGTTTAAAGCAGCAATCACACCTATTCACAATGGATGGCTGCTACGCCCTACATCGGGATTCAGGAACAATCCCCAGTGAACAGCTGTCAAAGACCACTTACGCCACCTATGAGGTGGCGTAAGTGTTCTTTGCCATCCACAATGGGTTGCCACTGTGCTCCAGCTCTACAGCCCCTGTGGGCTACAGCCCCACAAAAGCCCCAGTTCCCAGGTATGGCACCCACTGTGCCATGTTGGGTGTGTGGAACATCCCCCTATGCCCAGACCCCCCCACATAGAAACATAGAATTTGACGGCAGATAAGGACAGCTTGGCCCACCTAGTCTGCCCATTTCCCTACTTAACGGATAAGCTGAAGATCCTAGTTAACCAACAGCCTACTTCCTCCTACTCCCCCACTAGAATTGCCTTATGTCTGTCCCATGCATTCTTGAATTCTCCCACTGTTTTTGACTCTACGACCTCCTCAGGAAGGCTGTTCCATGTATCCACAACCCTCTCTGTGAAGAAATACTTCCTCACATTACCTATGAGCTGTCCCCCCTCTATCTTCAAATTGTGCCCCCTTGTTTTTGCCCATCTCTTTTTCTGAAAGATGCTACCCTCTTGGACTTTGTTGATTCCCTTGAGGTATTTGAAAGTTTCTATCATGTCCCCCCTCTCGCTCCTTTCCTCGAGGCTATACATCTTTAGTTCCTTTAGTCTTTCTTCATATGTCTTCTGATGCAGACCCGCATCATTTTGGTTGCCCTCCTCTGGACAGCCTCCACCCTGTTTATGTCTTTGCAGAGATGGGGTCTCCAGAACTGTACACAGTACTCCAGATGTGGTCTTACCAACTGTTTGTACAGAGAGTCAACAACTTCCTGTTTTCTACAGGTGATGCCTCTCCCTATGCATCCCAGTATCCCCCCAGCCCTCCTTACTGCCTTCTCACATTACTGGCCCACCGTTAGGTCATCTGATATGACTACCCCCAAGTCCCTTTCCATTTTTGTTGTTGTCAGTATCTCACCCCCCACTGTGTACTCTTCCCCTGGGTTTTTGTTTCCCAGGTGCATTACTTTGCACTTCTTCACATTGAATCTAAGCTGCCATACATTTGACCATTCCTCCAACCTTGCCAAGTCCCTTTTCATCCTTTCCACCCCACCTTGTGTATCAACCCTGTTGCAGATCTTTGTGTCATCTGCAAAGAGACATATTTTCCCTTCCAGTCCCTCTGCAATGTCACTTATAAAGACATTAAAAAGTACCGGCCCCAGTACTGAACCCTGAGGTACCCCACTAGTAACCCTCCTTTCTTCACTGTGGACTCCATTTACTATTACCCTCCGTGTTCTGTTGTCCAACCAGTGTTTTACCCAGGCTACCACCCTAGGACCCACTCCCATGCTGGCTAATTTGTGTCAAATGTCTTGCTAAAGTCTAGGTAGGCCATGTCCATAGCCCCTCCCTGGTCTACTGCTTTGGTCACCCAGTCAAAAAAATCAATTAGATTTGTCTGACATGACCTTCCCGCTGTGAATCCATGCTGCCTTGGGTCCTGTGCCTCACTGGCCTCTAAGTACTCAACAATTCTTTCCTTCAGAAGTGATTCCAAAATTTTCCCCACCACTGAGGTCAAACTGACAGGTCTGTAGTTTCCTGCCACTGTCTTGCTCCCATTTTTGTGAAGAGGAATCACATCCGCCCTCCTCCAGTCCTCAGGTACCACCCCATCCTCCCATGATTTATTAAAAAGGGTAGTCACTGGTGTTACTAGTTTTTCCCTTAGTTCTTTTAAAATTCTGGGGTGAATCCCATCAGACCCCATTGCTTTATCCATCTTCAGTTTTAAGAGTTCTTTCAGAACCCTTTCTTCTGTGAAAGGACTAATATCAACCCCCCTATCCAGAGTGCTTCTACTGACCGGATTAGGTATTTCCCCCTGCTTTTCCATTGTGAATACTGAGGAGAAGTATTCGTTCAGTATCCCTGCTTTTTCATTCTCACTCTCTGCCCAACCACCTTCATGTAGAAAGCCCCCCACATGCCCAGGGGCAAGATCATCCCCATCAACTCCCAGAACTCCCAGGTAGTCTAGTGGCCCACCTCCCCCCCACCCAACAGTGCGATGCCCCCACTCCCTGCCACACACACCTGGCGGGTGATTCAGTGACTGGCACAGTCCTCCACTCACCACGATGGCCTGCCACCAACAGAACTGTGCCATGATCACGTACTGTAATAATATGCACTCTGTGAAAGACAGCGGCTGTCATTCACAGAGCGCATATCATCGATGCGTATTAACATTCAGATCAGACAACTGGCTGTGTGTTGAGTGGAGGGATGTGCCACTCCTCACCTGCCGGGTGTGTATTATGAGTGTCGCAGCACCGCTGGGAGGGTGGGGACCACTGCCACCAGAGCAGTTGAGTGTTTTTTTGGGGGGGTATGCATGTCAAGGAAGCTTGGGGTTGGGGCCCACACCTTATGGGGATCGGAGGTGGGCATGGGGGTACCATGGCTCCCCTCAGATGGCGCATCTGCCACCTACCCTATCTTGCGACTTGTGGCATGCCTGGGAGCTGCACCCTATGTTGCGCAGCTACCTCAAGTCACAGGATGCAGACCATTGGACCTGCTCTGACACTGAATCGGGAGCAGGGTCCAGGTTGCAGGGATGGTCGGCGCAAGCTGCCATTGTCGCAGCTTGCAGCGGACCTTTGTGAATCCAGCCTAATTTCTATAAAATGGTTTAGCGCAGTCAAGCAATGATGATCTTCCCATGCTTGTCCATCACTATATCCTATGAAAGCCCTGGACAGAGGGCATGCGGTGGATGTCCTCTACCTAGATTTCTTCAAGGCCTTTTACTCTGCCCCATTGGTAGGTTGACCTGCAAGTTCAGGAGTCTGGGAGCAGTGAGGAAGCTGGTAAGATGTGTCGGTAAGTGGCAGCAGTGAAGACAGCAAAAGGTAGTAGTGTGGGGTGGGGGCATTTGAACTCAGGGCTGTACCAAGTGTTGTAGCTCAGTGCTGAGACCAGTTCTGTTTAAAATGTTCATAGCCAACACAGCACTGGGGATTAAGAGGAACATCAGTATTTTCACACGATACAAACATTAGTGCAAAGGTAGATGGGGGAGGGAGCAAAATTACTTCAGGAGGATTTACTAAAACTGTAGGAATGGTCTCACACTTGACATCTTGGTTTCAATGCCAAGGAGTGTAAAGTGATGCATTTAGTAGCCAGTAACCCTGGACACAGTTACTTGCTGTAGGGTGTCCCATTAACAAAATGAAAGGAGAAGGATCTGGTAGTGCTGTTAACTGGGGAGATGGACCACTCTGCTCAGTGCAGGGATGAAGCACTGAAGGCAAACAGGACGCTAGAGTTCATAGCAAGGGGGATTACTTCTAAAAGTGTGCAGGACATCTTGCTCTTGTATAGGTCCCTAGTGACACCGCACCTATACAGTGCTGCATTCAATTCTGGTGCAACCTACTTGCAAAAGGACATCAAAATACTGGAGGAGGTCACAGCACAGGGCAACCAAAATGATCCTGGGGCAGGGGGACAGGCCATATGAGGAGACAGTCATACACCTCAATATGTATATCCTGGAGGAAAGAAGGGAGACAGGGGATATGATTGAGACATTCTGGTAACTGAAGGGTTTAAACAAAGTATACACCAGGTGTGTGTTCAATCTGAAAGGTGGAAGGGAACCAAGGGCACTCTATGAAGCTGGAAGAGGGGTTTAAGAGGGAACTGAGGAGTCACTATTTCACACAAAGGGTGGTTGCAGGGTGGAACGCTGTGACAGAGGAAGTTGTATCATTGCAGAGTGTTGGGGGCTTCAAGAGGTGATTTGACTGATTCAAGGAGAGAGTACAAATCGGGAGGTGGTGGGAGATGGGTGGGGGGCATGTGAGGGAGGTGGTGGCTGCAGTGTAATTGAGTGAAGTGATGCACACTCCAGCAGACGAGATAGCCTGACTGGCCTTTATCTGCTGGCAATTTTGTATGTTTGTTTGTTGATACAGTCTATGCAGGTCACTCGTACTTGAATGCGACTGTTGTTCATTCACATAAATTACAACACGCTGTCCATATTGGGGGTGTTGTGTCTTTCTGTTTTACAGTGGTAATATGATGAAACAAGCTTATTGCTGGTGAATGTGAATGTGCCATACTTGTGTCTGGTACTGTTGGAAACAGTGGTGTGCGTAAAGTATCGCAATGTGATTTACTGTTCTACTGACATTCGTTTTTGAGACATACACCGTACTTATGAATACTTCTAAGTAAACATTACTGTTACTGCACAACTGTGCTTTGTCTCGCTTTCCCTGACTATGGTCATCATCTTGCCTTTCACCTATGAAGCCATTGTTGCAGCAGTCCTTCCGGCCCATAAAGACGTGGTGTGTGAATGTACCAAAGATGTATGGGAGGTTAGGCAGTGTTGCTGGCGGTTGTGGGATGTGCACACAATTATGGATAGACTCATTGTTATGATGGCGGACAATGCGACTGTGTCACATCGCTTATTCACATGTTGCTCATTGATGTCGATGAGGTCATGGCACAACTCTTGAAAGTCCTGTTAATTTCCTCTGTGGTCCTGGGGAGACCATTTCAGGAATGAAGGGGATGGTGCACATGCTACCACTGTGTATGACAGCTCCCGATGATTATAGGGGGAACTACAGACCGGCACACATCACCTCCCTCGTGGGAAATCTGATTGAAACAATCAGCACTGAGTTGATGACTTCACGCACGCAGTATAGCATGGAATAATATCATGGACATCCTATCACACTGACTGTGTACAGTACCATTACTGGGTAACCATGCCATTACACAGTGGCCAAGCAGTGAATGTCCTTGACTTGTACTTAGTAACATACTAAAATGCCAGCAGAGGATGCCTAATGGTCTTTAGTGTCTGCTCAATAGTTAGCACCAATACTGGCCACCAAGTTTGCTCCCCCCCACCCACTTGTGTTTCTCTGTCCACAGCACAAGATGTTCCCCTAGTATTGTGCTTCGTCAGCTTCACCATCCCCTATACCTGTCCCAGCACCTCTTAAACACATGCACAGTGTCTGCCTCCATCAGTCCCTTGGACAGCGCATTCCATGGTTCCACCACCCTCTCAGTGAAGTAACACCACCTCCACTCTCCCCTGAGTCTAACTTAGTAACATAGAAACATAGAGTCTGATGACAGATAAGGACCACTCGGCCCACTTAGTCTGCCCATTTCCTAACCTACTGGATAAGCTGCAGACCCTGGTTAACCAACAGCCTATTGCTTCCTACCCCCCACAAGAATTGCCTTATGTCTGTCCCATGCATTCTTGAATTGTCTCACAGTTTTAGACCCCACAACCTCCTCAGGAAGGCAGTTCCATGCGTCTACCACCCTCTCTGTGAAATAATACTTCCTCACATTGCCCCTGAGCCATCCCCTCTCTATCTTCAAATTGTGTCCCCTTGTTCTTGCACATCTCTTTTTCTGAAAGATGCTACCCTTCTGGACTTCATTGATTCCACTGAGGTACTAAAAAGTTTCTATCATGTCCCCCCGCGTCCCTCCTTTCCTCAAGGGTATACATATTAAGCTCCTTTAGTCTCTCCTCGTATGGCTTCTCTTGCAGGCCCTGCACTATTTTAGTTGCCCTCCTCTGGGCTGCCTCTATCCTGTCTATGTCCTTGTGGAGATGGGGTCTCCAGAACTGGATGCAGTACTCTAGATGGGGTCTCACCAACTGTCTGTACAGAGGGATAACAACTTCCTGTTTTCTGCTGGTGATGCCTCTCCCTATACATCCCAGTATCCCCCAGCCCTCCCTACTGCCTTCTCACATTGCTTGCTAACCTTAAGGTCATTTGATATGATTACCCCCAGGTCCCTTTCCATTTTTTTTTGTTACTACCCCCCCCCCCATTGTGTAATCTTCCCCTGGGTTTTTGTTTTAGCACTTGTTTGCATTGAATCCAAGCTGCCATACTTCTGATCATTCCTCCAACCTTGCCAAGGCCCTTCTCATCCTTTTCACTCCTCCTTGTGTATCAACCCTGTTGCAGATCTTTGTGTCATCTGCAAAGAGGCATACTTTTCCTTCCAGTCCCTCTGCAATGTCACTTATAAAGACATTAAAAAGGACGGGATCCAGTACCCAACCCTGCGGTACCCCACTACTAACCCCCCTTTCTTCAGAGTGGACTCCATTTACAATGACCTTCTGTGTCCTGTTGTCCAGCCAATGTTCTACCCAGGCTACCAACCTGGGCCCCATTCACAGTCCTGATAATTTCTTTATTAATCTTTTCAGTGGGACTGTGTCAAATGCCTTGCTAAAGTCTAGGTAGGCCATGTCCACATCCCCTCCCTGATCTACTACTTTGGTCACCCAATCAAAGAAATCGAGTAGATTCATATGACATGACCTTCCCGCTGTGAATCCATGCTGCCCTGAGTCCTGTGCCACACTGACCTCTAGGTACTCAACAAGTCTTTCCTTCAGAAGTGACTCCATCATGTTCCCTACCTCAGTGGTCAAACTGACAAGTCTGTAGTTTCCTGCCTCTGTCTTGCTCCGACTTTTGTGAAGGGGAATCATATCCACACTCCTCCAGTCCTCAGGTACCACACCATCCTCCCGTGATTTGTTAAAAAGCGTAGTCAGTTGTGTCACTAGTACTTCCCTTAATTCTTCTACAATTCTGTGATGAATCCACTGAGGACCAGTTGCTTTGTACACTTTCAGTGTTAGGAGTTGTTTCAGAAAACTTTCTTCTGTGGCATTTTGGTTATTTGGTCTGCCACTAAAGGACCCCTTACATTCTCTGTGGTGTGCCAGACCCTTCGGTTTACTGCTGGTGAGGATCCCATCTGGACCATGCGAATAACTAGAAGGACGCATAAAACAATAATAAGGCAGGTTTATTCTGTGCTGCAGATGTTCTTCTCCTGAGGACAAGCCCCAGTCTGACAATTTCTCTGACTACAGGCATACATGGCACTGCCAGGCAGTGCAACAATTAGCTACATGCAGGTTCTAAGTGTTCTTAAAGGGGCGGCAGCTTAACATTAAGCCCCATGCTTAATGTGTGCTTCACATCACCACCGGAACAGTGAATCTGAGCACCACTCGAACAAGCAATAAATCCATAACAGTTTCTAAGTAAGAGATACTTTTAAGCAAGTTTTAAGGCAAAAAACATTTTCATGCATTTCAAGTCATTACTTTCACAAACAGAATTCCACTGCAAGGAGGGGGGAGGAAAGAACCTGGACTACACTGGGGACCAGTCAGAGTAGCAACAGAGAGAGGGGGGAAGCACAACAGTACTTGAAACTTGGTCATGCCTCAAGTGCTAAAGTGTGGGGGAAGGAAAGGGAAGAGAGGAAAGGGTAGCAGCAGGAGGATACCCAGAATGCAGGCCAAACTTTATTAACAGTTGCATAACAGTATAGGTGGACTGTAAATGTAAAGACATTCCTAAGGGGGAAAAAAGCATAAATTCAGGTATGCAATACCATAGCAACAGTTGCCGAAGGTACCAGAAACATTTACAACAAAAGGTTAAAGACAGAAAAGGAATTAGTCCCAAAACTCACTGAGTCCGGTAACAAAAGTTCAAGACCTCCAACGACTTTTTTGGTCAGTGAGAATGGAGGCATGTGTTGATTGCACTATTTCCTGACAGGATGGGGTCAGGTCGTTAAAACGACTCAGAAGTTCTGCCCACTATCAAATCCACACCATTTTAATCTGTAAGACCAGGATCCATTGACCGACTTCTTCCTTAAGATCTTCTCAATCTGGTACACTGTGATGTGTAGAAGAGAGTCCTGAGAAGAAGAAGAAGGTTGAGAAGAAAAGGAAGTCCCAGGCACATCATCTGGTAAAACGGAATGTAGGAACTAGTTGCAAGTTGTCTGGAGGGATCTCAGCTTCAGAGAGGATGGCAGGCTCAAGGGCAGCTTCATTTCTGGGAGGACTGGGGTCATCTGGAAGGTTGTTATTCAGGTACCCATGCTTTAGTCGGTTTATATGGACTTTGTTGTGTACCAGCTTGCCATCCAACTTGCATTGCAGAAGATTGTGGACCAGAGGAAGCTTTTCTATGATGTAGAAGGGGACCAGTCCAGGAGCGAAGCAGTTTCTTGCTGGTGCCCAGAACCAGAACCAGTTGGTACAAATAAACAGTGTCCCCAACAGAGAATGAAGGCTCTTGCACCTTGGCTGCAGACATTTTTTGCATTGCCAATTTTCTCTGGCCCAATGTGGTGATTGTATCTCATCGGGCAAGTTCCAGCTATTCCAGCAGAGGGATAATGAAAGAAGAAGCTGACTTAGGAACCTCTAGCAGTGAGAGATCCTTGTCCAGTGGAGTTCTGGGGTGATGTCCATGGACTAAGAAGAAGGGGGGTGTTTTCTGTGCTATTGACACAAGGGTTGGTATTGTATGAAAACTGCACAAAGGGAACAAAACAGTCCCAGGTGTCATGAGTCTCATCCAGATACTTGGAGAGTGTACCGAGAATGGCAGACATCATTCTTTCACTCTGTCTGTTGCATTGTGAGTGGTAACTTGTGATATGTGTCTTTTTTTATGTTGAAAAGTTTGCAAGTTTCTTGGGCAATGGTGGACAGGAAGTTAGTGCCTCTATCTGAATGTATGTATGATGGGGCACTGTGACGACAAATGACTGTGGTGAGAAAGGCACTTGCCACAGTGGTGGCTTTAATGTCTCTAAGTGGGATGAGTTCCAAATACTTCATCAGGTAGTCCCACAAAGACAAGGATGTATTTGTTGCCAGAGTCAGATCATGTTGGTAAGGGCCCAAGAATGTCAGTGCTGACTCTTTGGAACGGTTCAGTGGCTACAGGCATTGGGATGATGTGTGCCTTTGTCAGTTTGGCAGGAGGCTTTCTCTGGGAGCAGGGCTGGCAGGATTTTACAAATCGGACAATGTCCCTGTTCTTGTGTGGCCAGAAGAAGTGAAGCCTTGTTTTTCCAGAGTTCTGTGTATTCCCATATGACCTCCAGAAAGTGGAGAGGCATGAGTGGAGAGAAGAACTTGAGGGATGAGAGAGGCTGGCACCACTAGCTGTACATGAGTTCTATCCATGCGATGACCCTTGCCTTCCTTGGTCCAAATGTGAAAGAGCACATCGTCATTGAGCAAGTACTGCGAAGCAAGGAAAAGTACATCTTGACAATGTTTCTTTTGTTGCTCTAAGGTTCCAGACTCTAAGTAGGTGATTATGTCCGTAAATTGGGTTTCAGTTCTTTGTTGCATTTTAACAGTTGCCCGGGACAGATCGGATGTTGCGAAGATGAGAAGCTTTTCAGCTGCTTGCAGTAACTGAGGATTTGTATGTCTCTCAGTGGAAGTGGTCGGTAGCAGCAAAGCAACTTGAGGTCCTGTAGGAGTGTCCACAGGAAGTACATCCATGGCATGGAATGGAACAGCCTGTAGGCAGGATTTTTCATCTGTTGAGGAGGGTGCAGAGGTATATCTTCTCCAGCTTACACCATCGGCATCTGAGTGAACTTGACCTGGTCTGTGTTGAATTTCAAAGTTGTAGGATTGCAACATGGCGATCCATCGGGCGAACTTGATTATTGGCTCCTTCATTTCGAATAACCATCTGAGGGCCGAATGATCAACGATAGCTGTAAAGGAGGAGTAGCGAAGTTAGCAGTCAAATTGCTTTGCGGCAAATACCATGGCTAGACATTCTTTTTTTGTGATGTCATAGTTCTGCCTAGCTGAGGAAAGAGAGTGCCCAGTATAGGAAACAACTCATTCTGTTCCATCTTGAATTTGACAGAGCACAGTGCCCACTGCAAAGGAACTAGCATCTGAGTAGAACTTGAATGGTTGGTCGAACCACGAGTAGGCCAATACTGGAGAAGAGATTAGGTTTTGTTTTAAGGTTTTGAAGGACTCTTTACATTCAGAAGTCCAAATATAGTCACATCCCTTTTTGGTGAGGGCATACAGTGGAGCTGCAATCTTGGCGTAGTTGCAAATGAACTTTCGGTAGTAGCCAGACAAGCCCACGAAAGCTCAAAGGTCTTTGAGATTGTTAGGCTTTGGATAGTCTTTGACTGCTGAGAGTTTGTCTGGATCTGGAGAGATGCCTTGAGAACTAACCACATGTCCCAGGTAATGAATTTGATGCTGTGCAAAACAACACTTTTCTGGGTGAAGCTTGAGGTTTGCTTTTGTCTGAGATATCCGAACACTTCTTGGAGATGTAGGAGGTTCTCTGGCAAAGTTCTTCTGAAGACAATCACATCATCCATGTAGACTAGGAAAGATTTCCACGACAACCCACATAGTACTGCTTCCGTAACACGTTGAAATGTGACTGGACTGTTCCGAAGACCCATAGGCAGACATTTGAATTGAAAAAGTCCCAAGTGGCAGTGCCATGCTGTGTATGGATGAGAAGCTGGATCAATGGAAACTTGATAGAACCCACTCTGAAGGTCTAGAGTGGTGAAGTAAGCAGGACTAGCTGCACCAAGACTCTCCAAAGCATCTTCGGTTGTAGGCAAGGAATGAGAATCCTGCACCATGTAAGCATTGAGTTTTCTGTAGTCTACCACGAAGCAATACCCTTTGTCCTTTTTTACCACCAGTAAGCAAGGTGCTCCCCAAGGGCTTGTAGATTCTTCGACTATGTCTTGGTCAAGCATGTCTTGAATTATGTCCTCGAGGACTTGTTTCTGTTTATGTCCCACTTTGTAGGCTCACTGATGGATTGGTTTCTGGTTGGGCTGTACTTCAATGGTGTGTTGCACGATATCACAGCATCCGAACTTGCTATCTGAACCAACAAAGACATCCAGGTAACTCTCCAGGAATTTCAAAAAATTGTTGCTTTTCTGTTGGAGATGCTGGAAGTTTGGAAGAGGATAGTCCCTGACTGAGGGGTAATTCTGTTGAAGGTGGAGTGGTCGTGGTAGTACTGACAGGATTATAGTTGGTGGAACCAGGCTGAGGTTCTTGCATGAGATGGAGCTGGTCCCCTGAAGACAAGCAAACAAACTTTCTGATGTTGGCACCCTTTGAAATGACCACTGGATCATCTGTGAAGTTGCAGCATTTTTGGAAGACTGCGCCATCATACACCGCCGATAAGGTATTTCCCAAAAGGAGACCCGACAAATGCAATGCGGGGATCCTGTGATGATGCCAACATCACCTTGTTGAAGTGGTTCACCTCATTTCTTGGCAAGCAAAACCATTTCTGACTGAGAAGGCACAGTGACTGAGTCTATAGCTGCGAGTTGCCGCCAAGGATCTAGCAACAGTTTGTTTGAGGCAAAGTCTAGGATGGCTTTGTGAGCTTTGAGAAAGTCCAGGCCTAGAATTATTGCAGGTTGAAGATCAGGCACTACGTAAAACTTGACAGTAGCTTGCTGTCAGCCAAAGTGGAGCTTGAGATGGACCATGCCTGTGATAGGTATTGTAGCTGTACTTGCTGTGATATATACTTTATGTCGGCTGGAGAGACTTTTGGTATGTGATGAATAGCTTGGTTGTTTAGAATACTGCTGTTGATAACTGATATTTCTTCTCCAGTGTTGACCAAGGTGTGCATAGACCAATCTCCGATGGTTACAGGTACATAGTTTGCTAGGAGAGGTGATCAGATGACAGAAACCTTTGCCCCTGGAAGTGATAGTGTACCAGAGTTCGCAGTTGGAGGAAGTGTGTTGTTTGAATTGCGAGAGTCAGAGGGGTGGTCAGTTGCCGTGTTCCCCTGCCCAACAAAAGCCCCTAGTCTGTTGGGCACCGCTCATTTCTCTGATCCTAGGAGTAGTTGCTGTTATCATGTCGATTGCACTGTAGTGGGCGTCCTTGGTCCTCTAGAGTCCTGTGGTAATATTTTAACTTTTGGCAGACAGCGGCAGGGTGTACCCTGAATCCACACCACTGGCAAGTCACAGGCTCTTGGGAAGGTGGAGGTGGATCCAGTCATTGTCGAGGTGGGTGCATAGCGTTAGTATTTGCAGAGGAGGCAGTTGAGCTGATGTATAAGGTACTGAAAGTTGAAATAAGCTTATCAATCATTGCTTGTTGCTGTTGGACACATGTGGCGAGTGCAGCCAGTTGTGGGTTTGGGCGCTTGAGCACCGGCAGACTGAAACATTGAGATGGACTCTTCGTCTAGCCGTGCAGCTTGGATGGTGTCTGTCCAGGTGGTTGGCTTTTGCTGTATGACATAGGTATGAAATTGAGGAGGCAGTCCCTGGAAAAAGGCTGTTACTTGATCTTTCTCTGTTTTCTGTAGGTGCTTGCATCGAGTCTGTGTCCACAATGAAGGCTTCAAGAGATTCGGTGGGTTGCATTGTACGTTCCCACAGCTGTTGCTCCAATAACCAGGGTGGATGTGCCTGGATAAAATGGGCTTTGAAGGTTGTGAACAGTGTGGCAGTATCTCCTTTGACTTGGTCTGGAAGTGCGTTGAACTAGGAAATGGCAGTCCCTCTCAGAAGCAAGCGCAAGACATTGGAGATGCGCAAGGGATCAGTCCAACCATTGAAGGAAATCCATGCTTGGAAGTGTTCCAGCCAGTCGATAGCATCTTCGTGAGGCAAGGCTGAGAAGGTTACTGGTTGTAGGCTGGTATGGACCATGGACTGTGGTGAAATGGCTTTAATGCAGGCCAGATCATCTTGTATAGCTTGCATAGCTGGTGCTCCTCAAGCAGAAATAGAAGATTGGATGTCATGGAGGATTGTTTCAATTTTGTAGCCCCATGCCCTTGAGGTGGGTGAAGGTAGGACTCCGGACACTCCGGTGCCCATATCTGTGTTGTCGTCAGACATTATGGCTGGAGATGAGCTTCGTTTCACTGAGTGAAGGTTGTACGAGTGAGAAGGAGTTGCCATCATGCAGGAGACAGGATGTCGTATCATAGATGAAGTGCTGAGCAAAAATGATTTTTGTAGACAAAAGTACAAATTTTTGTACCAAGGTTCATCAATTGATGCCTTAATAAAGAATTCCCACTCAATTCTGTGTCGTTTGTTATTTAAATCAAGATTTTGTTGCAAGAACCAGCTATTTGTTGCAGTGTCCATTCATTTCAATAGGATTGCCATTGATTTCAATGAAGTGAAGTCAATATGTGCCCTTCACAAGATGGCCGCTGAACTGTGACATGCAGTTCCTGTGGATTTTGACTGGCCTGACTGTAGCAAAATGGCCAGCAGCAGTGGGTCAAGGTTCACTTCCTGTCTTGTTGTTGTGATGTGCTCAAGATGGAGGATTCTTGCCACGAGGTTGCCTAGCTGCTCTGCAATATGTAAAATGGTGATTGCCGCCCTGCTGCCTTCTTTCTCACTGAAAATGGTGGGAGTTTTATTGGGGTGAGTGATACTGTTGGAGGAATTTTTTTATTTTGCTCTTCGTTTGCTGTATGGTGGCGCTTTGTTTAATTTTTAATTCTTTTGTTTGGCTCCCCATCTGCCCTTCTGTACAGTTTATGTTCTGCCGCCAGGTTTATAATTTTATTGAGTTCTGTGCCCAGCTGCTGTTTCTTTTTCTGTGATATTCTCCTTTTACTGTATTTATTTCTGTGTTCCCCCTTTTATTTAATTTTTTTTGAGCGTGGCCGAGCGTTTTCTGGAGCAGCAGGTGCAGCTCTTAAGAGGTGGCCTGGGAAGGTAACAGTTCAGGAGGAGCGGAGGTTACGTGCTGCAGTCCTGATTTGTTGTGGGGCCTTTTGTAATAGGGCCAAGCTAGGAGTGCAGAGCTCTGTTGCAGTTGCAGTCTCGATTTGATTTATAGCCAGTTGTAGCATGGCCGAGGGGAGCTTTGTGGTGCAACGTGTGGATGCGGGGAGCATCTCGCTCCGTTTGTCTAGAGTTGCAGTCCTGGAGCATTGGGGAAGGGATTTTGTGTTGGCGCAGCAGTGAAGGGTGAAAGCAAGCTGAAGGGCTGAGGTGTTGAACAGATCACTCCATTTTGCAGTGGAGGAGCCTGAGGGAAGCCACGGTTCTGTACGTGCGGCTGCAGGGGAGGGCGAGAGGCACGCAGGGGAGCAGCTGGTACAGTAGGTCAGGTGAACCATAGTGTGGCAGGGGATGAGTGGCTAGTCACAGATGCTGCCACATGGAGTGCTGTTATGTTGCCGGACAGTTCAGTGAAGGTGCAAGGTAGCAGTCTGTTGCGGCTGTTAGGCAGCCATCGTTAGGGAGCTTCAGTTACAAGGAGGGAAGCGTGGAGCTGTTGCAGGAGGCCTAGACAGAATGGTACCCTCGGTGCAGGTTTTTTTTTCTTCTCTGTTTTTCTCACTGCATTGTGTGCTCATTTATTTATTGATCAAGTCAGCAGTCCCTTCTGGAGCAGCATCTGCACTGAGGCATGAACCTGCCATGAGATGGGAGCTGGGGGGTAGGGTTTGCAGTCTGTGAAGGTCCGTGTGGCAGAGGGCATGAATAGTGGCAGTTTTGAACAGTTCCTTCATGGAGCAGCTGGCTAGTAGCGTGGAGCACTTTTACCAGGCTGTTCACAGTAGGAGGACCGCAGATTAAAGGCAGGAGACAGTTCATTGTTTTCCTCTATGCAGCCAAGGCTGTGTTATAAATAATCATTCAAGCAGTTCAGGCATACTGGGGTGATGACTTGGGATAACCAGCGACACAGGCAAGTGAGATGGGGGTCTGGTCAGAAGAAGGGCCACATTCTCCACCATGTGTGGCGTTTTGGTTATTTGATCTGCCACTAAAAGGACCCCTTACATTCTCTGTGGTCTGCCAGACCCTTCGGTTGCTGCTGATGAGGACCCCATCTGAACCATGCAAATAACTACATGGACACTTAAAATAATAAGGCAGGTTTATTCTGTGCTGCAGATGTTCTTCTCCTGAGGACATGCCCCAGACTGACAATATCTCTGACTGACGGGCATACATGGCACTGCCAGGCAGTGCAACAATTAGCTACATGCAAGTTCTAAGTGTTCTTAAAGGGGTGGCAGCTTAACATTAAGCCCCATGCTTAATGTGTGCTTCACACTTCTGTGAAAGGACAAGGATTGACCTCCCTATACAAAGTGCTTCTGTTAATTGGATTAGGTACCTCCCCAACTCCTCTTTTGTGAATACTGAAAAGAAATATTCGTTCAGTATCCCTGCTTTTTCACTGTCATTCTGTGCCCACCCACCATCCATTTAATTCTGCCTCACTATCTTTCCCTTTGTCTTTCTACGCTCCCTAATGTACCTATAAAAGGTTTTATCCCCCTTCTTAACCGAGTTGGTTATCTTTTCCTCAGTTTGTGCCTTTGCTATTCTGATTGCCTT
Organism: Neoceratodus forsteri; assembly: GCA_016271365.2. Classification (NCBI taxonomy): domain Eukaryota; kingdom Metazoa; phylum Chordata; order Ceratodontiformes; family Ceratodontidae; genus Neoceratodus; species Neoceratodus forsteri. The sequence goes on along the minus strand of CM028133.1, from coordinate 681,131,311 downwards.
ACCTGCTTCTGTCTGCCTTAACTGATACAGTTCTCCACATCCTCCCCCTTTTCACCCTGTACTGCTGTCCCCCCACCTGTCTGTGGTGGCCACTCCCTTTACCCAACCCCATCAGGACCCCCATCTCTACCAGTCCCACCCCTTCCTCCAGCTTGACCCTGGCCCCCTGCAAGACATAGCTCCTTCAGTCCCCTGTTAAAAAATGAGGCAGAGTAGTCATTTAGGACTTCTGCCTGTTCCCCTGCCTCCTGTGCCCAACCATCCCCTATCCTTATCCTGCTGATCTGCCCCCTTACCTCATCATGACCACCCTCCACCCTTTGTCCCCTCCTCCAGTCCCCCCCCTTGTGCTCCCATTTTGCTGCATGCTCACCCTCCCTGCACCCTACCTGTTGGCCTATTCTTGGTATCCCCTATCCCCTTAGGGTAGTGGAGAACAAGTACATCTTTTATCATATGTACTGCAACAGCCCATTCTTCAATCGCTCCCACCTTCACAACTTTAAACTATACCTTTCACTGATGAAATCAGCCAGTTTCAGGTTTACTGTTTCCCTCCACTCAAAATTGAGGTGGAGCCTGTCCCAGCGTACGGACCCTTACTCTTCGGTAAGGTATTCCATTTCTTGCCACATTGGAGAATGGGAAATAAGGTTAATGACACAGTTTGGGGGTTGAAACAGGGGTAATGAGCTGTATGAAGACAAGCCAGCAGAGTTTGCTGGCATGTGTTGAGCTTTCATCTCCAAGAAAAGTGGATATTGGATAACACTGCACCCAATATGTGTCTTTTGTTGCTTTGTATCTCAATATCATTACTTTAAGTAGACATCAACATAAGTCTGATTGCAAATGAGACAAAGATGCAAGTAGCAATGGATGGCATGGGAGTGTGGCTGGTATTGGAGGATTACCTGACGACTGTATGGCCTGCTGTGATATTCTGTATGTGTTGTTCAATACCAAGAAGTACAATGTGCTAAATCTTGGTTCACAAAACAGTAGGAGGACCAAACAGCGACTGTTAAATATACTTGACAAGATGGAGGATGAGAAGGATACGGGGATAACTCAATAATTAATTCAGCACACTTTGTGAATGCATTGTGATGGCTAGCAGGATGATGTGTTGTCTTGTTGGTCTTCATGGTCGGATCCTGACAACACTGTGGTAGGTGATCATGACGCTGTATTGTTCAGTCACTTATGGTGCACCATACATTATGACAGTACATTGTATGCTGTGAAAAGTGACCGGGCCATGGCAACTGTCAGATGCTGCTTAATTTGTAACATTGAGTTCCACATATCATCACGTCGGCATTGCAATACCATTGATATTTTCCTCAACTGCAGTTTTCAATCTCGTTGCATCTCCACTTACTGACATTTGTGATTTACTGTCATGACACACCACCACACCGATTCCTTTATATGTGACATCACCTGTAATACACATGGTGAGACTGCAGTCAGCTGTTCGCATAACTTGGCTTACCAACCGTTAGGTGCATTCCTTATTATGGCTCTAACAATGGTTGTATGTCATTAAGATCCATGCATTGTTTCTGTTCCTCAAGTAAACATTGTCTTTATCAAGTTACTGATGTCATATCATAACTGATGAAAACATCAATGAATTGTGGCAGGGATGTTATTTACATTCTTTCACATTTACAGGTGTCAATGAAGATTCTGCTGTGACATGGAAAAGGTGCTGGAGTGTCTTTGCACGACATATTTCTTTTAACAGCTCAGAGTTGAAATTGGACCCCCTATCGTTTAAAATCTCCTGGGAATCCCTACCCGGCTGAACAGTTTAACCAGCTCTTCTGCTATTCGAGGGGTTGTAACAGATAATGGCCTCTGGATATTTTGTGGCGTAGTCACAGACTACTAAAATAAATCTGTTCCCTTTACTGCTTTTATCTAGGGACCCCACAATATCTATTCCAATTCTGTCAAAGAGGGTTGTTACCAGGGGCAGAGGTACTAAAGGGACTATTTCTTTTTTTGTTTTCTGCCCTATCAATTGACATTCAGGACATGTCTGACAATATTGGGCTATGTCTTCATGAATTCCTGGCCAAAAGCATCTTTGTAATATTCTACTGGTAGTTTTATCTCTCCCAGTATGCCCGGCCCAAAGTATGTCATGGCCTAGTGCCATGATATCTTGTCTATAACATTGGGGCACTAGTAGTTGTTCCACCTTTTCTCCTGTGCTAGGATTTATACACACTCAATACAATAAACCTCTTATCATCTGTATCTTGGGTGTCCCTGTTTGTTCAACTTGCCCAACCTGTTGGAAAAAAGGTTTTAACGACTCATCCTTTTGTTGCTGATCTTGCAGATCAATTTTTGTACATATTTATGTGGTCTGATCTGTTATCCTATAATGGTCTTGATTCCACTTTCTTTTTTCTCTTTTCTTTTCTTTACCTGGTTTCCTATTTTTTCCCAGCTCCCCATAAATCTCTTCCTCAAATGGAAATACTTCCCCAAGTGGTAACTCTCTCTTACTCTGGGAGCGAGTAGTCACTGCGGATATATTTTCAGGGCTTAATAATAGGGAGCTGAATTCTGGGAACTCATGTCCTAGCACAATAGATACTGGAAGACTGGGTACCAAACCTGCTGTAATCACTGATTTTTTTCCTTGTACCTCTAGAGGTATAGTAACAGTGGGATATTGGTGACTGTCACCATGAACACATATAACCTTTATGGGGGCCCCCTTTTTCTCACCAGCTAACAGGTCCCTCCTAATCAATGTATTCCTACTTCCAGAGTCATTCAATCCCAATACTTTCTTATCTTGTACTTGGACTACTGTGGTTATATAGCTAGACTTTAACAGTGCTAAATGGGTGTTACCACTTTTTCTAGAAGGGCAAAACCTAGCGATGTGCCCCCTGCCTTTGCAGTTATGACATATTACATCATTTGCAACTGTTCTTTTCCCTTTATCAAAATAATAAGGTTTAGTTTGTACAGTCTGTGGGTTTCTTACCCATGTTGATTTGGCTGTAGGTTCATAAGTTCGAACATCTCCTTTCTTATAGGGTTGATGGACAACTAGAAAGTCCTCTGCCAGTGTTACAGCCATCTCTGCAGACTCCAGATTGTGTTCTTTTATCCAAATTTGAACGTCTGTAGGGAGTATTTGTAAAAACTGTTCCATCACAGATACCTCTAAGATGTCCATTTTTGATTTTCCCTCAGGTACAATCCATTTCAAACACAGTTCTCTTAGCCGGATATAAGTCTCTCTGGGGGGATCCTGCAGATTATATTTCAAAGTCCTAAATCGTTGGCGATATGTCTCAGAGTTGATGTCATATCTCTTTAATATTTCTTGCTTTACCAGATCGTAATCATCTGCCAGTCTAGGGTCCATGTTTCCATAGGCCAATTGTCCTTTACCAGATAAATAGGGTGCCAGTCTTACTACCCTTTGAGTCTGGGGCCAATCACATGCCTTGGCCACCCTTTTGAAGGTAGCAAATAGACTTCTATGTCATCTGAGGGCAACATGCGAGAAAGCATTATATCTTTGGGATTGTTGGTGGGTTGACCACCCCCAGGTCCTTGGCCTACACCAAGAGTTTGCAATAATTGTAAAGTCTCTACCCGCCTGGCATCTTGTCTCCTTTGAGGTGCTGGAGTGTCTTTGCTGCCATGAGATTGAATGGATGACATGGCAAAGGGAGGATGAGGAGGTGGACTGCATAACACTTCACAGCGGCTTCCAACCTGCGGTACTAGATCCCCATGTCCTTCAGATTGCTTACTACTCATACAGACAACACTACCATGGTGGAAATGCCCCGGAAAACCTATTTGAGTAAGACAACACCTTTTGTTAGTGTTGTTAAACATGCAGCGCTGCATATTCATTACAAGAATCCTTGTGCAGCACACTTTCAATTTATTCCTGCTTCATGCTGCTTTTCTTCGGTTCCAGTCTGCATCGCTATGCAGAAATTAATGTTGCTGTTCACAACAGTGATGGACAGCATAATGACATGCTGACAGTGACATGCAAAGTACCACAACAATGTCTCTAGTTAGGGCTGTCACATTACAATCACAAATGTAGTACAAGGTGACAACTATTTTACATGACAAGTGAATGACCATGCAAGTTGGAAACGTGCAATATGTCACAAATGTTGATTACCTTTCATTGTGATTGCATAAACTGGTCACATATTACTACTAGTTACTCTTTTTTGTCAGACTATGACTAAGCACTTAATGGCTGTCACACCTTCTGACTGTGCAGAAGGAGACAGGCATACATGACGATGGCAATTACCAGTTGCAGGTGCGGCAACTGTGGTGGTTCTCAGCAAAAGGCTATTACTGGTGGCACAACATATCTGTCCATTGACCTTATGTTGCACATGTGTGCAACAAACAGCATGTACATGTAACTGAGGCTCCATTACTTCATGCTGTATCTGAGACAACAGTGCCGGTAAATGTGATAACATCTTTGGCACTGCATGGATGAAACTGCCTGTTGTGTGATGCAATTCCTGCAGTCACATGTCATGCTCCATGTTCTATTCGGGTCCTTGATGACCACCGCAAATGTTATCACTGTTGTGTGATGCAATTCCTGTGGTCACATGTCATGCTCCATGTTCTGTTCAGGTCCTTGATGACCACCGCAAATGTTATCACTGTTGTGTGATGCAATTCCTGCAGTCACATGTCATGCTCCATGTTCTATTCAGGTCCTTGATGACCACCGCAAATGTTATCACTGTTGTATGAGACTTTCACTTCTGTTTTCATTGCCTGCACGGGTTAACAGTTTTGTTTCTTTCCCACAGAAAGTATAGATACACGGCTTATCGCCCGCTTGTGAGGATGTGCTGGGGGTATTTGGGGAAAGATGTTCAGGTTCCACCTCCCTCCTGCTGCTTGAACGCCATCTGCCAGAAGTATCCAAATGTTGCGGGGGCCTACACACATTTTAAGCCAGAATGCATTGTCCCACCATGAATTCAATGTATTTGTTCATAACATTGCCTCCTATGACCTACCATCCTGTTATTTTTGGATTTACACAGCACTTACAAGGGTTGCCTTCGGACATTTCTATGTTTAATGTTATTTATGTACTTTTTTTATTTTTCAAGAGGAACAGAAAAAGTTGCATAATATAAGTAAACTTAGTATGCAACATCCATTCATTACTGCCTTATTTGATTAATGTCATAATGAAAAATCTGATAACTCCTGGTTCAGCAATTACAAAAAATAAAGAAAACAATAAACAAAAAAAATTTGGTGAATGCATGCCACAAGGATGCTGTATCGGATGAGATTTCAGGTTACCAATTCAACTACAATACAATGAATACATTTCTACGGTACTGACCCAAGTGTACTAAGGTGTCAAGACTGCCTAAACACATGAATTACTATAGTCATCAGTAGTGACCAGTAACAGTAACAATAGTTCATGAATCTATAGAGAGCTATTGGCAAACAAAACATAATATCAATTCACACTTGGCATGACTTGTGCGGTTCAACGTCTCTGTGCTGATCGAACACCGCATCATGTACATGTTGTTGTGACATTTTTATAACAATAATGTACATACGGATGGACCAGTGGCATGGAGGACTGATGCATCTGTGCCTCATGTCATGCCATGATGGTGAGACGTGTAATCGGTGCAAGTGTACCACCGTGTGTTTGACTTGCAAGGAGAGGATGGACATCTGGAGGACAGCTCTCCTATCACCGTGAGTGGTGGTGATGCAGTCTGCTGTTTGCTTGTACACAATTGTCACCCAGGGGCTGGCACTGTGTATCCACATAAAGAGGATGCGGTTCTGGAGCAATATACATGGTATGCAGAGTGTGTAACCATGCACGTTTCATCCATTGGTGTTGTTGTATGCTGCACAATGTGATTTTCTACCGAAACATTTGTAAAAGTGGTGAGGTTGATGGAATAAAACCAGTACATCACAGGTGCAGCAAATTGACATCCTCACATGTCCAGGAACAGCAACACAACTAAGTACGAGTGGATGCCTTGGTTACGGGAATGTGTTTACCAGTTCAAGAAGGATATGTTGTCCCTTGAAACAAATAACACCACCAGAAATTAACATGAATGGAAATCCCAAGCGATGTGACCCTGGACGGTGGTCTGGGCAGCATAAGGAACTCACAGTGTGAGCAGATGAGGGTGGAGCTGTTGCAGACGTTGACACGCATGTGCCACTAACATCATTTCATGTCCCACTTTGGGTGGCAACATATAACTTGAAAAATCACCCTTGTACTGGGAGGCCATGAGGCAAAAAAGTGTAGTTCATTCGCATCCTCAACGCAGTGCCAACTCCACAATGTCTGTGTCAGCATCGAACAGGACAGACCCTGTAATTTCATAAAGAACACAAACTATTGACAGACCCTCTCCTGGGTGTTGATCTGGGTGGCTTGAATGTATACTTGGAGGGTGCTGGAGGGTTAGACACTTCAGACAGAGGAGTACAAATGCCAGCATGAGTCACCATCTCTGAGAGCTGCCCAGTCAAGGGGAGCAGAAAGAAAAGCTTAAAAAAAAGATGTTGAGGTTGGTGTAAACCATAGCTGTAAATGGTGATATTCTGTTTGTGTAACACATAAATGTCCCTGATATAGAGTGTGCTATCCCATTGTCAAGATCTGCCGGGAGTGGTGACATTATACATACACCCCATGGGCCGGCCTGGTGGTGCTGAAGGTTGAGGCGCTGGACGCCACATCTCGCACCACGCTGGTGACCCGGATTATGGAACGGACTCGGGCCACAGTGGATCGACTGGGAAGAGAGAAGGATTGAGCGCCCAACGGCTGGATCTACTTCTCCAGGGAGGGATGGGTAGCCAGCCCCGCCACTATACCACCACCACCTGGGGCAGCCTGGTTGGTGCTAGTGAGGCTGGGGAAAGCTGTAGTACTGGGATCAACATTGGAAGAGGACAGGACCTTGTACACATCTCAATGTGCATGCGACTTGTTGGTTCTCATTGCATGTTGATGTCGGGGACAGAAAAACTAAGGGGGAACAACACCCTCGGTGAGCCTAGGTGATGCCTTCTCCAGACAACCATGCCACAGATCTAAGGGCAAGACCCCACTGTGCAGGCACTACTTGATGTCCAGAAGGAAAGGGGGACCCTTTCACGTTACACCTGGTGTGTTATCTGGGCCTCTGGAATTCCTGACTTGCCTGGCACTCTAGGGGCAGACACCACGGCAGTGGTTAGGGGTGCATGAGAAGAGCTGATTGAGTGGCTCGATGAGGGCAGTTAGGAGGGGATATAAAGAAAGTTAAAAAAAAACACACACACTCCAAGATACCTTCCTTCAGCAGCTGCTCTGGGATGCCACTAGTGAGGCAAACATACGTGACGTTGCAGGACCCAGCGGAGATAGCGTGTGCTGCATGGGGGTTTGGTACAGAATGGGAGATATTCACCACAGTACAGGATATGAGGCTTTTGCAAAGGAACTGGAAAAACAGAAAGTGTTGTGAAAGGGCAGAAGGGGGGAAGATTGTTGAATGGTGTGAATGAAAGGTGATGGGGGGTATTGTCAAGGAGTGGCCATGGGAGGGACTGGAGAAGTCGGGGTGCCTGGATGATAGACAGCATGGCTTTGTCCCAGGGAAATCATGTCAGACAAACCTCGCTGAGTTCTATGATTGGTTGACGAGTGTCTTGGACATTGGTTGGCCACTGGACGTCCTCTTTCTTGACTTCAGCAAGGCGTTTGACTCGGTTCCTCATGGGGGACTGTTGGATAACCTGTGGGAAATGGGTATGGGGGAAACAGATGATCAGATGGATAGTGAACTGGCTGTCACACCAGAACCAGAGGGTCATAGTTTGTGGATTTGTCTCATCTCTAAGGAGTTTCATTAGTGGAGTACCTCAGGGATGGGTACTTGGGCCCCTCCTGTTCAACGCCTATGTCTCTGAGATAAGGAAGGGTGTCAGGAGTGGGATGAGTCTCTTTGCGGATGAGCCAAAGCTGGGGCTGTTGGTGACTGTGGAGTAGGGGAGTGTGGCCTTACAGGGTGACCTAGAGGCTCTGGAAAGGTGGTTGAGAAAATGTGAACTAAAGTTCAATGCAGAGGAAACACAGGGTACTGCACCTTGACATCACAAACCAAGTGTACACCATGGTGAGGGGAAATGCTACAAGTCACAATGGCTGAGAGGGACCTGGGGGTGGTGGTGCATGTCAAGATGAGCAGTTTGGAGATGTTTAGCAAGGCAGCGGCCAAGGCAAACAGGATGTTGTGATGCATCACTAGGGGATCCCCTCCATAAGGAGGGAAGTGATAGTTCCTCCGTATAACTGCTTGGTGAGGCCGCACCTAGAGTACTGCATGCAGTTTTGTAGGCCACACTTAAAAAGGGACATTGAACTCCTGAAAGTGGTCCAGAGGAGGGCAACAAAAATTATCTGGGGCTTGGGGGAAAGGACCTATGGGGAGAGGCTTGAACAGCTAAATATGTACACATTGTAAGACAGAAGGGACAGTGGGGACAGCATATAATTCTTTAAGTACATGAAGGGGTAAATAGGGGAGGAGCAGTCAGGATGCTCTGAAGGAAGGAGGGGGGCAAGTAGAGGGTATGGGTGGAAGCTGGAGAGGTGTACACTCAGGGGAGAAAGGAGGAGGTGCTACTTCAGGGACAGGATGGTAGAACCATGCAATGTGCTGCCCGGGGGGCTGTTTGAGGTAGAGACTGTGGAGGGGTTCAAGAGGGGGTGTGACATGTACAGGGGAAGGGTTGTGGAAGCAAAGTCCAATGCAGGTGGAATACCCAGGACTGGAAAGAGAGAAGCTGGAGAGGGCAGGGGGGCAGCACAGTCAGCTACCAGGGTGGGGGCTGACCAAACGAGCAGACAGGAAAGACCACTAGGCCTATTCTGCTGTCAGCATAGAATGTTAGCAGACTTGACAGGAGCACAAGGTCCTTTTATGTCACAAAATATCTGAGTCTCTAAACATACTGTTTTCATGGATGCCAACACTGCTGTCCTGCACTACAATGCAGCATTTTCCTTGAGGTACAACTGATGATCATAGTGTCTTCATGGGCACTGACAATGATTGTGTGAATGTCATTTACATTCCAACTGTGAACTTGCCAAACTAAGGCACTTTGTGCAATGTTCATGACATTTGGTGATTACAGCTAAAAAAAAAGGTGCATAACAATGCAGATTTGTAGTTGTGGTGCGTTGTCCATGACAATACCACATCAGGACATGTTGAACTGGCTCTTGTACTGGTCAATGGCTAACTGCCTGTTGACACTATTGAAGCAGGATGCCAGACTGGGAGGTTCTGCCACGCTGTTGAAGCCTTTCCTTCTCGTCCATGGAAGACACTGAGAAGTGCACTTTTTCCAATGATCTTCTTAGCGTACTTTATTTAGAAAAAAGTGGTACAGATTAGTTTGTACTGTGGGTACCCAATTACATTGAATAAATACGCTACTTCACTTCATTACCCAGTTATGTTTCTTCACCAAAAGGAAAATGTTGTTCTGAGTAAACATAACCCTGTACGGGTATCTGTGACATGGGCAATGGCGATCATGCTCCTGTAAAAATAGCAACCTAATCCCCCAGTGCATGTCAACGGGGCTAATGACAGGGTGTGGGTACCGGAAGGTTTGTTTCGTGAATATAGCGATGGGATGTCGCTATATGTACACGCGCAAGTGGTGTGAGAACACACAGCGAGGTGCAGGAGAAATTGTGATGGGTGGTGCCGCGAGGGTTTTCCAAGCTGGCACGGAGGTATCATTTCACATACAAAAAAGATGCACAAGGACAAATAGTGTCATACTATGTCAATGTAGGGGAGAAACAGAAGCATTTCTTTTGCACACTGTTTCACTTTCAGTGTGTGTGTGACACACACACCACAACTCAACATGAAAAGTTACTTTGCCACACAGATTGCACTGCTCCAGCGAACCACACAATATATCAGACACTTGTCTTGACCACCACTGAGAACCATAACTGTTACTGGCATCAAGTGTGACATGCATGCCTGAGAGAATGAATTGTTGTCCTCACCACATCCACAAACTTGCTACTCCAGCAGAACCGACACCTCCATGATCCAACAAAACATGATCCTGCTCTTAAAAGGGATGTTGCTGAAAATAAAAAAAATATACATGTGTACTGATGGTCAGAAGGGATGTGGCAGGCCAAGTCATTCCTTGACATGTATATGGTAGTACAGTATTGGAAGACTGATCTAGAATGCAAAATGTACCATGTGCCTAGTGCACTGTGGGAGCACAATGGAACTAATTTTTAATTAGAAAGCCATGCTGACAATGTATGGAACTGTGGTAACAGCATGGAGCACACCCTTATAGCTATCCATGCTGTTCAGCATGACCTCAGGGATGTGCAAAATGATGTGGTGCAAGGGAATACGAAGCATTGCAGACCATCTCCTACTTATGTAAAATGACTGATTCATGCTGGGTCTGTTCAGGTTTCAAAACTCATTTTACAAACCATAAGATATTTGTGTGAATAAAACACTGGCACTGCACAATGTACAATAACTAGCCTTGTGAAACATTGTACATATCAATCTTCCTGAGCTACAGATCACCGCAGTACTGTGTACCACTGATATCAAAACTTGGTATCAGTTCTGTTACTTGCAGAGCCAGCTTATCATATGTGGATGCAGCCTTCACGCGGTGGATGGATGGCTCTCCCTTCTTACACTTGCTGAAGTAAACAGTCAGCCTTTCCTTACCACTGCTGTCTGTGAGTAGTTCTTTTGAAAAATTTTCAGTGAAATATAATGCCACAAGGTACAACCTAGGGAACATAAATAAGACAAGTAAGGAAAGTTTGTGCAGTACTGTGTAATGAATCAGCTGGCAAAGGTACTGGAATGCCCATTGTCAGGCCTATGTAATCCGTCTCTGCACTCCGGGTGAGTACCTCACCATTTCCGCAAGGATCATGTGGTTAAACTCCACCACAGTGGTCCCAAACAAAAACTGCGGATCTGTGGGGTCTAAAACTGTGGGAGAATTCAAGAATGCATGGGACAGACATAAGGCAATTCTTGTGGGGGTAGGAAGAAATAGGTTGTTGGTTAACTAGGATCTGCAGCTCATCCTGTAGGTAGGGAAATGAGCAGACTGGGTGGGCCAAGCGGTCCTTATCTGCCATCAAAGTCTATGTTTCTATGTAGACCAGTGACTGTCATGTCTATCATAGTGAAACTGAGGTACAAAATCATGAAGGAGGGGCTGGTAACCCTGCTGGACATTAATGGGATGCAGGACGGTCAGCAGCACAACTTAAGGGCAGATCATGACACACCAACCGATAGAACTACTATCACTGTATGATGAAGGAAATGTACAAGTGCCAGGTGCTTAATGTCTTGTATCAAAAATTGAGCAAGGCATTCTACTCAGTGCCACATTGGACACTTGAATATCAGGTATGTTTGACAGGTGCATGAGCAAAATTGGTGGGATGGATGTAGAACTGGCTGCATGCACTGCAGCAGAGAGAGAGTGCTGGTGGAAGCACAATTATCAAAATGGCACTGATGAGCATTGTCCCACAGAGGTCAGTGAAGGTTGTGGTGTTTTTTTTGTGGTATTTATTATAGACATGTCATGTGCCATACCCAAAATGAACCACCGATTTCAATATGGCACCAGCATGAGATCAGTGGTGGTGGACCAAGTAAGCTGGTAGTGTTTGCAGGAAGATGTAGCAAAACAGGAAATATGGTCTGACACTTGTAAACTTTGATTCAATGTGGCAAATTGAAAGTAGCTGCATTTTTGGGCAAACAATTGAAAGAGTAGTTACCATCTGTGTGGGTGGCAGATGGATGCCACTTTTAAGGACAAAGATCTGTGGGTGCTCATTTTGGGATCAATGACCAATCATGCACAGTGTAGGACAGCAGCAGCAGTGGACAACAAATTGCTTGCTTGTATTGCAGTTGGTGTACCCTGTGGGAGGTGTCAGGTGATTCTGATATCATGCAGTCACTGGTTAAACCCCACATGGAGTAATGCATTCTGTATTGGCACCCTTGTACAAACAGGGGCATTATATTGATGAGGGGGAACCCAGATCAACAAAGATGATAGCGGGTATGATGGAGTCACGATATGAGGTTGTGTGGAGGGAGCTGAAGAAATACTGTCTTGAGGAGAGCATGGCTGGGGGGCATGATGGACACCTTTAAGTACATGAGAGGAATGAAACAGGAAAGGCACTGAGTGACTCATCGAGTGGACGGTGGTGAGAGACAGTAGGGTTGATGACATGACATGGCATGGTGAGAGGTAAAATAGTCAAAGAAGGATTTATGTCTTTACAGAAAAGGTGGCAGCAGAGTGTCACAGACTCGATAGACCGTATATACTTTTTATGGTGGTGGTTGTGCACATACTGCCATGAGAAGCTTTCATAGCACTACAAGTCTTTCCTGACTGTCACTGTTTCACAAAGTAAAAAAAAAAAAATGAAACAGTCATTGGCAGTAGCTTGAAATCAAAGCTGTACGTCAACGAAACAGTCACAGTTTTCTGCTGCTGACACTGTGTTTCAACATTACAGTATGTACATAGACATATAACCATATTTCAACATTGGTAAAAAAGTATTGTGGAATGGACTCTTGCACTGCATTCCATGGAAGGAATACGCGGTGTGCTTCAGAGCAAAGTGCAAAATGGTACTATGGAACAACTCAACTGCTGATGTTTGGTGAAGTGGTGACAGGTGGCTTATGTCCTTCACTAGCATTCTATTTTCAAGGATGTACATAGCTTTTTCTGTGGCAGGGTCACCTATGTAGGCAAAAGAGTAATATGTTACCCAATGATATGCAACCATGCAGACAGCAGTTTATGTAGGCTGAAAGAGGCTGTTGCCATATAAAAACCGTGAATGCCTCCAGAATTGTACATTGCTAACTTGAAGTACTTGACTGTTGACAGCATCCAAGTGTACCCATTCTCATTATAAGTAGTGTGTATTTTCATAGAGTGACTGATTGCACAGGTCATGTGCCTAATGACGTTGGTCATGCTGAAACTGTCTGTAGCCGCCGTAAGACTTGTGCATGTCATGACACGGCATCACTGCCCATCAAGGATGTGTCTGAATATTATGGATATGCACCACAGGAGTGCACCACTAACACTTCAAACCACACAGAAGAAGTCATTGATGAGGCAATATTACATGTCGTTGTGGGCAGTATTAGTAGTGCAGAAGTATGCATGCATATGACATCAATGGTACTGTTGCAGGTCTGCATGGATGCTGAGGATTCAGGGATGCGCAACTCCTCATCAGCATCTACAACCATTGAATAACAATGCAGTACTGACAATATGGACAACTGTTTCTTACAGCTAAACAACAATGTCAATGCATGTCCCGGAGAACACACGTGACAAGGAACTCGTACCTTTCTGACTGCATGTATAGGTTGCACTGTTGCATCCCATGCCCTAACATGAATATCCTTTGGCTGAGTTCACCACTCAAAACATTTTCATTCAATCACAACACTTGTAATGTGGATATTATGCCAGGGTGGGGCGACTCATTCAGGAGGTTACGTCTTTCCTATGATACGTTCCACTGATGTCACATCATATTCCACACCGGTAACTTTGGATGGATGTGGAACATACAGTGGCACTGCAACAAAATAGTACTGAAATTACCATACTATAAATGACTAACCTCCACCAAGGGCTGTCACTGGCTGCAGGTCAGTGGTCATGCATCCTTATGAAAACCACCATGTACGAGGATGGCAATCGTCATTTTCATGTTGTTGTGACAGTACAGTATACACAAACTAAACAACACTAGAAAGGAAATTTATGGGGGAGGGCTATGTTACTCCTCATGAACCTTACCTGGTCCAACACAGGCCACCACCATTGACCACCCCTCCCACAGAACATGCGCTGTTACCTCGCACTGCATATATGGCTGCTTCGACAATTAGCAGGCAATGTTTCATGTCATTGGTGTTTGGTGGCAATATTACCAGAAATGCAATGCTATTTTCATTGTTGTTTTCCTTTCTCCATTGCTGTGGTGCACGTTTCCATGTTTGTGTGTGTGGAGAAACATGCACAGGTACGTTGTCCCTTTACAGACTATTTTTCACTGCATCCTATGACACGATCACCACGTACCCAACAACTCATGACAGTCCCTGCAATCATTCATCAATACCAACATTCATTCTTCCAATGTAAAACTGATCTGTATTCCGGATGATCAATAATGTCCCTTGCCAGCCACAAACCATTTAACAGCAGTAACAAAAACAAGGTGGTGACACAGGCCACAGGTTGAGGCAACTTGCATCTGACATGCACTGCGCTATGAAGTGTCACATACCTGTTTGTTGCAGTCAGAAAGTATTGCTATGTTACCTGCCACAGAAGAATAATGAAGTGTTTTTGGATTGCAAGCATACCGTATTATGAGCTCAGTGACAGACATGGTTTTAGCCACTACCTGATTTTAGCCACTTCTTCTTGCGCTCCCACCCATTCAGCTCACCATGCTGACATCTTGGGAATAATGGGTTTGGGTGTTCATGCTGATTCTGAATATGTCGTATACAAGCCTCCCACTTCGCTCTAATGAGATCCTGGTCATTTGCTGGTGATGAAGCGGCAACTCAGTAGATGTGGTTGTTCACCATTTTTTCCATGGGGCAATACAGTCCATGCCATTCTGCTTGCAGAGCGCCTCAAGCTTCTTGTGTACCCCTACATGACAGACAACACTATTAGCAGTTATTCCGATATCTGATGTGCATGGAAGACAATTATAAAATAACAGGCAATACATCAGGGAATGGTCAAACACAATGTTCACAACCTTGACATGCATATGCAAATAAGTAACTAATAATTGAACAATGAAGAACACAGTCTGTAACAATTGATAATCTGACATTCCCACATCCCACCATACCTTTGGCCACATGCCACACATCACAGTAGTGTGTGCCACCATCCATTAGAGGAGTGCCGGCCAGCCAGGCATTTATCTGCCAATGTCGATCAGTCACCAGTGCCTGCACAGGCTGTCCCTTTTCCTCCACCAGCTGTGTGAGAGCACGCTTGAGACCCTCCAGCTCAATCCACCTTGAAGTTTTTACTTCATTGCTTTAAAAAGAATAAAAGAAGCCTTACAGTCCATCTAATTACAGCACCAGGCATCCAAAGGCATTGAAATACCTCATGCACACATGTAACTAACCTGAACAAGGGTCACACTTATGACTTTTGATATCCTGAACTCAAGGAGAGTGTAGGAGCCATATTTGGTGCTATGGCCTGGATTATCCGCCCTGCCATTCCCACCTAAAATCAAACCTTTGGAAAGGTGCCTCAACTCCTCAGTGAGTTTGGAGTGCTCTTCCTGCAAAATATTTTCAATGGTGGGCAGAATTATGTCTTTCTGGTGGTTTTCAAATGTGCATTGTGCAATACAAGGAACATTCATAAATTCAAAGATACATAATGCCTTAAAGATGGGGCTTCCAGATGCAAATATGGCAATGGCCATGGAGACATTGCCATGAATGCTGGTCCCATCCTGCGGTTGGTTTTTCCACAATCGTTTTAATCCACAAGATGTGCATTGCACATCAATAACCAGAAGTGCTCCACACCTTTTTAATGGGTTATCTGTTGAGAATTGAACCACATTGTGTGAACCACACGATGGGCAATACTGGAATAGTTCTAGGCTTGATCGTACACTAAGTATTTCAGCTCTTCATCGATAGGGAACGTTGTGCCAGTGGTACACCTACAAATGAAACACAAGTCATATGACAGTGTCAGCACAGGGCAATAAATTAATTATTCCATGACTTACTAAGTTCGCAGAGCAGGGCACAGCAGTGGATATGAAGCTGAAAATGTTGGTTAAGTTTGGAGTTAACAAAAGCAGATGTGGAAATGGAGGTATTGAAGAAGTGTATGGTGTAGGACATGATGGACAGTGAACGGTCGATGAACAGGGAAAGGATGGTGGTCAGATGGTGCGTCAGAACTGAGGTCATGTATGGGTGAAGTCAAAAAAATACTGGAGTATTTCATAAAAATGATCGGGTTCTGTGGTGTGGTTGAGAGTGAAAGGGGCAGCAGGATATGTGTGTGGCCTGTGCATAGCTGGGCAGGCTCCCCTTAAATGCTTCACAGGATGGTTAGAAAGATTCCACATGTGGTTACACATGTTACCACACATGGGACATGGGTCTGTAAGGTGGAGTTGATCAAGGCAAGATTTTTGGAGTTTGCAAAACTATTCATGGAGATTGGGAGCTGTATGGCATTCTCCGATGTGCTACTGGTTCAAAGACAGAGCAGTGCGAGAAAAGACAGGATAGTGAAATTGAACTAGTGGCTGGGTGAGTAGCATATCGCTGATGTTTATGGGTTGCTAGGTGGATGTGTGGACATATGGCAAAAAAATGAATTGTGCAAAATGGATATGCTGCACTGGAAAGTGCCAATATAGAGGGTGTTGAGGTGGAACAAATGGATGCAGTGAATGAATACTTCAGCTTGGTGTTCACAAAGAAGAAGGAATGGTGTACCACTCCCTCCATGAACTGTAAAGGTTGTGCTGGGATGGGAACAGGTTACAGCTGTAAGGATTGAGGAAGGTAGAGTTCTACAGGGTCTAAGGACAATAATAGTGTAGTAGGCCCCATGTCCTTACGACATTTACAACAGGTTGGTGATGGAGTTGCCGAATGTGTTGTCCATGCCACTGACAGACATGTTCAGCAACAGCCTGGACATGTGAGGCATGGACAAGTACTGGAGGATGGGCCATGTGATGCCTATGTACAGGAATGTGCCATTGGGTGAGTTGGGCAAATGTGGGACAGCAAGCGTAATGTCATTAGTGTGCAAAATCATGGAGACAATAGTGAAACAGAGGATGGTAGAGTATCAAAAGTGAAACGGAGTACAGGATGGACATCAGGACAGGTTTCTTTATGGAAAATCTTGACACACCAATGAAACAGTTTCAGTATAACTGAAATGTAATCATTAAAGGTAATGTAAATGATCTTGCCCCACAATTTCCTGTAATTCCATGTGTGCCTCTATGATGGAATCCTGGCAGGGGATATACTCAGAATTGGAGATATCTCGATTATCGAGCAATGAGTACACTGGAGAGAGACATGGTGATGCCACTGGCGTTGACGAGTGTACAACTGCGGGTGGGCAATACACACCTACTGGATCAGTCAGGATGCTGCACTGGACTGCCTTGTCCACCACCAACCGACTTGACCGGGAGCGTCTGTGTACCTGTTGAACACATGTGGCAGTATTACTCCTTATTGTTTATATCCACTGTGACAGCAGCAGCCATGATTCCTTCCTACTGTAAAGGCATGTCAGCATCACATTGTGAGTCAACAAGATCCACAAAGTATAATGTCCTATGTCTTTCACTGTTTCACCCGTATGTATTTGCACTGTACTGTTTATGTTCCACACTGTTTCTTTTGTAACTAATTCCGGGTCGCCCCTGAAAAAGGGACCTCTGGGGCCCAGTGGGCTTACCCGGTTAACAAAATTTTATAAATAAATAAAATAAAAATAAAGGCATGCTGAGATGGCAACCAGCACAATCCTTGTACATTCATGGGGTACCAGTACTGTCCTACTTGTGTATGATAGTGTGATAGTGTGATATAAGTAAAACACACAAGTGCCTTACTTGTGACATAGACAGAAGACTGAGTTGCATCAGCAAGACACATTCTACACAGGCCTACTTCCCTTGTTTTCCACGACTAACAAAGTGGTTGCGACTCACCACAGGACAGGAAAGGGATCACCATGCTTGAGTGATGCTCAGTAGGTGGAGCTTGACTAGGTAATAGTTACATCGTATTCACATTGGGGCAGGTACATTGATCAGCATTACACATCATAGGTCATTAGTAGGTCCTTGATGCAAAAATGCTTGAGCAGAGTGGATTGAGTAATGGCTGGCAGTCAATGTTACTTTAACTGCATTGGTAAGATACACGTTGACCACTAAAAACCACAGTGGAGGTGCAGGAATGATCTTGAACCTACATGTAGTTCTGTGTACCATGCTTGCATGACTGTAATATAGTTCTACATCCCTCTTTCTTTCATAGAGGTACAGCACGGACCTATACTACCAAATATGATGGTAATGGTCAAATGGGTTAGGGTGCAATGACTAACATGACAGTGACATTAGCGACAGGAGAAGGGTGCTTATTTTCTGCATAACAGTATTATGTTACTATGGGGTTAGGAGGATTTGGCTTTACAGACATGTCCCCTTGTGTGTCTGCCATGACAGCATGTGCAGGATGCTTTGTGAAGCTATGAAGAAACAGTGGATAATGTGTAAAACCATTGGCTGTGCAGAGCAAATGGAACACACACACAGACACACTTAACCATATTCATTGACAATGTGACTTACTAACATACTAATAGACTAAAATGCCAGCAGAGTAGGCCTAACGGTGTTTCTTGTCTGCACATTTGTCAGCACCCACACTGGAGGCCAATTTCAGTGTCCCACACTCCCCCTAGGGTCATATTGCCCCCAGTCCCAGATGTTCCACCTGTATCGGGCCTGGTCAGATTAACCCTTCCCCTGTACCTGTCCCATCCACTCTTAAAGATGTACACAGTCTATGCCTCCACCATTGCCCTGGGCAGTGCATTACATGGCTACACCACCTTTTCAGTTAAATAACACCTCCTCTTCTCCCATGTGAGCCTGCCCCCTTCCAGTTGACACCCGTGTCCTATTCTTGCCACCACCTCCTTCTTTTGGAGCACTTAGACTGCACCCCCTTTATTAATTACTTTTATGTAGTTGAAGATCTCCATCATATCACCCCCATCCCTCCTCTCCTCCAGGGTTTACATGTTTACCTCACTGAGCCTGTCCTCATAGGTCCTCCACCCCGTGCCCCAGACCATTTTGTTTGCCCTCCCTTGGACCCTCTGTAGGAGTGCAATGTCCCTCTTTAAGTGTGGTCTCCAAAACTGCACACATTACTCGAGGTGTGGACTAACCAAGCAATTGTACTGGTGAAGGATAAGTTTTGCCTTTCTGGAGGTAATCACACAGGCGACGTATCCCAGCATACTATTTGCCCTTGGCGCTGCCCTTCTACTTGTCTCTGAGTTGTTCATTTTGACATCTACCACTACCTCTGGATATCTCTCACCCACCGGGACCTGTATTATGTATCCTCACACTGGGAGGGTATACTACTGTCCTCGAATTCGGACTCCCAGGTGCACCACCTTGCATTTCCCTGCATTTAAATTTCGTTTCCAGTTTACCCACCACCTTTCCACACCTTCCAGGTTCTTCTGCCTGGCCATCCTCCCCTCCTCCCCATCCACCACTGCACCCATCTTTGTGTCATCTGCAAACTAACTCATTTGAATCCTGATCCCCTTCCTTATGTCTGAGACATAGGTGTTGAACATAAGTTGCCCCAGCATTGACCCCTGGAGGACCCCAATCTTATCACACATTGGAGATAAGGCCAGCCCCCCTACCACCACCGTCTCAGTATGCACCCACCCCGGTTTCAGAGAGATGCTGGAAAGCTATGCCGTAGGGATGCCAGGACATCCGCCACTTTCCTCAGCACCTGGGTAAGCATACCATCTGACCCAGGTGCTTCCTCCATCCTAGGGGACCTGAGGGCTTCCCTCAATGTCTTTAGTGTGATTTTATCCTCTATGTTCTTCCCTTTTCATCCTGTACTGTTAGCCCCCCACCTGTCTGTGGTGGCCCCTCCCTTTCCCCAGACCCGTCAGAGCCCCCCTATCTGTACTGGTCCCACACCTTCCTCTGGTTTACACCCTCTCTCCACCCACAAGATGTAGTCCGTCCATTCCCCCTGGTAAAAACTGAGGCAAACTGCTCGCTTAGGACCTCTGCCTGTTCCCATGCCTCCTGTGCCCATCCCTCCCCTGTTCTTATACTGCTGATCTGCCCCCTTCAGTTTCCTTTTTCCCCCTATGTATATAAAGAACCCCTTGTCCCACCTACAGATTATCCTGCTCCTTTTTCACCTTTGCTGATATAACAATCCTGGTTGCTCTCTTAGCTGTCAGCTCATATTCCACCCCAATCTCTTTTGCTCCTTGAGCACTTGAAGTGGCTATAGGGCGCCTTCTTGTCTCACACCATGTACTGAATCTCCCAGGTCCACTAGCAGGGTTTTTTGGACTATCCGAACTTACACCTTTCCCTTCCGCAGGATCTGCTAACCTGTACTCCCTTCTTAATGATCTTCCACCTGCTGTCGGCATCCATGGCCAGCCTTATAGATACCAAACAATCTTTCAGGATCATTCCAATCTACCTCCTACCATCCTTGTTTGGCTTTTACTCACCCCTATATCCATGAACAATCATACTGAGGTGTGATCAGTTCCCGTCAATGGGTCCCACACCTCTGTGCCCCTAACCTTATTGCTGTCCAAGATGAACATGTCAGGTGTCCTGGCCCCCCTACAAGGGTCACCAACCTGCTGGGTCATGAACGCATCCTGGAAGATATAAAGCATTGGCACTAGGGAGCAGGGAGATGTTGTCATGATACAGACAACATACATAATTGTCACAGAACCACGCTGTGTAGTGGAACAGTCCTTTGATGTAGGCACTACATTTGTATTGTGTGACCAAGTCACACAACAGCTATGAGCATTTCTGATCACACAGAAGGTGTGTTTTGCAGACATATTGTGTGATATGTGAGTTTGTCATGTTAGTGAAGAATAACAGCCCCATAATTTGCAGACAGCAGAAAAAGAAATATGCAGTAAAGAATGATCAAGAAGTCTACATTTCAGGGGGCATGGGTGCATTTACATGTGTGTGTAAACCTTTGCAGTGGTTTAACTGGCCAGTGGCCTAGCGGCCAAATGTTGGTTCATTTTGTACCGTTCTAATAATATTTTCCATCAACAATACATGTGAGATTGCACATGAAAAGATAACTGTAATACATACAGTACCCTTGTCCAGTGATGAATTCGATGTGGCTACTGGATTTTAACAGTCAGTAGCCATGCTGAGTACCACCAACAAAAAGTACATTGACAAGAATACAGTAATGGCAGAAAAATGATTGTGGGAAACAATGTCCTGTACCTTTGTTGCTGTATACGAGTTCACGGTGAATCTTTGTTCCCCTGGATTTATGAATGTGGGTCTGTGTTGCACTGCAGTTTGGCTTCAGTGCAGAATTTGAAGTCATGAAGGTGTCACTAGGCATATCTTCAACAGTGTTCACACTGTCCATGTTGTCGGACACCTGCTGTAAATCACAACTGTGATTGGCACCCATTGTGACACTGCTTGATGTTGTGAAACTACTAGATGGTGTGACACTGGTATCCGGTGCAACACTAGTAGGTGTTATGACACTGTTAGCTGCTAGGTCATAGTCCTGCATCAACTGTAAGCAGAGCATTGGTTACTATAACTGAAACACTTCAAGTAAACCAGTCATAAAGAAGCAATATTTAATTATGAATATAGTGAGTTGTACATGACCAAGTGACACACTGATGAAATGTGTGATGTAATGTACATAGTGTATGACATTCCCATTATCCAAGATACTTTGTATCAGTTGTGAAATGACATAGAAATGGAAATTATGTACCTACCGTAATTATTGATCTACTTGGATGAAGACTCCACCATTCATTCACACTAATGGGAGTACGCTGGAGGCGCTAGGACCCAGCATGAGGCAAACTTTTTCAGGGTGGTCAGCGCAGAGATGGAGCCATGAGGAATCTGCACCACAAGCCAGGCTTGTGCAGTATAGAATATCTCGGCATTGACTCTCCAACTGCCTCAGTATCTTTCTTTCTGAAGAGGCACATTGTAAGTAACCTAGATAGTCTTAACCTAAATAACGGACATAAGATATTCCAAACGAGAGGTGTAAGAATGGTCAACAAAAAACTCTTCACAGTCCAATTATTGGACTCGATACCTCTGGTTATGGTCTGCAAAAGCTCTGAGTTAACCTTCGACACTGGAAGAGCTTCTACCATTGCTTTGAGCGAATGCCAAAGGACATACTCGTATTGAGAAAAATAATCCTGGTAGGTAGTGATACGCATGTTCAGACTTGAGGCAGCAAAAACTCTGTCACCCAAAGTGTCGATCTTGTGAGATTCTTTATTGACAGGATGGGCTGTGGCTTCCTGAGGAAGGAGAGCCTTATTGTTCTCTGCCAGGACCACAATGTCATCAGCGAAGTCCTGAGAGGCCAACATGGAACGATCCTTAGGACTGGCATATTTCTTATCTATGGACTTGGCCACAGAGGGAATAACAGCAGGATTCTTCCACAGCATCTGGGAAAGAGTCTTGAAAGAGGGCTGTACCAGAGGGGTGAGAGCCATAGGGATTTCCGGAACATGCAGATACTAGAGGTGCAGAACCTTCCCAGGGTCGATTTTTGTGGTCTGGAAAGAAAGAGTAGAATTTAAAATTTTAAACAGTGACTTAAAGGAAAGATCCTACACCACAGGCTCTGCTGGAGGATTGATCCCTGCCCTCAGGGCAGAATCGGTGTCAACATCATCACCCAGCCGAAGATCAGGATCAGGCTCAATATCATCTTTTGACAGTCCAAGGAGGACTGTATGGACAGGAAATAGTGAAAATCAGAAGGAAGAGAAGGATGGGGGCAGAACTGGAGTTGAAAACATCTGACAGCTACGCGGCATCATAAACATCCCTGGCACAGCAGAAACAAGCGACACCGAAAGCAGAGATGGTGCCGACACAGAAAGCGGCACCACAAATGATGCCAACAGAGAGAGCAATGCTGCACACAATGCCGAGAAAGAGAACACGGTGCTGTATGCAGCACCGACACCAGCCCTGGCACAGAGGATTACACCACTAGGGCACACGATGCCGAAGATGGTGCCAATGCCACATGCTGCGCCAAAAAATACCTCTGCACAGAGGCAGTAGGCACCGAAGGAAGCAGCAGCACCGCAGAAGCCTGCGAACTGATATTTGAAGGCAAAGAACAAAAAATGGCAGGAGATGAAATGCATCGGTGTAGACCCCTGGGACGCAGCCATGTGAGGGGGATAGACACTGGGGCATAGGGTCAATGGCACCTAAGAAGAAGGTGCCGCATGACCAGGAAGACCTAACCACCCCACCTGCCAATCAAACACCGACTGGCCCAAAGGCCCCAGTAACGGACATGCTGGCTCAGTCAGTCGGCCAACCTCCAAGCCCACTGCTGCATAAGAGCAGCCCACTGGTGAAACTGCTCATCCAATGGCCCCCCAACAGGTGGTGAGGGACTCCGATGTCGAAGAGGCTGGTGACCAGAGACAGAGAGTGGAGAATCCAGAAGAGGTGGAGACTGACCCCAACAACTGACCATCTATGCGCAGATATACTAGAAGACAAACTCAAGTGATGCTGTGTCTTCTTCAACCGACTGTCCGAAGAAGAACTCTAGGCTGAACGGTGCTGAGAACTACACCATTTCTTTTTATGGTTCCGGGGGTACTGCCCCTCTCCCCCAAGCACTGGACCATCTGTTGTCAGACCACCACCTCCCCCCCCCAGAGAGTGTGGCGGACCAGACCCGGCCTGACTGACAGAACAGCTTTCATACAAAGTCTCCCTGCTGTCACCTGCCCCACTCACAGTCGACTCCATCAATGGAGGGCTGAAGAGTTCTTGAATAAAATATATTTTATTACATGTAATCAGTACTATTTTGAGATAAAATAAAAAATAATAAAACTGAGAACTAAGCTGCTAGTTTGAAGTTTGACTCCCCGCGGGTGATCGACATTGTCACTGAAGCGCACTCAACAGTGTGAAAAAAGGAACTGAGGCGGTTGGAGAGTCAACGCCAAGATATTTTATACTGCACAAGCCTGGCTCACAGTGCCGCTTCCTCATGGCTCCATGTCGGCACCAACCCTCCTGAAAAGTTTGCCTCTCACTGGGTCCTAGTGTCTCCGGAGTATTCCCATTACTGTGAATGAGTGGTGGAGACTTTATGTTCAGAAATATCTAAGTGCTATGTCATGACAATCATTGAACATATTCGAATGGTCATCTTGACCGTAGCACGTGACAGAAAAAGTATGTGTGACACACAGTGAGTGGCACACCACTGATGGTATAAGTAGTGTATCCATAACTTCCCACAGTTTGCCACATGCTGTCATACCACGAACTGGGAAATGCTGTCCTTGAGGCCTGTTCTTGGACTACGGTGACACAACTGTGACACTGTCATTATCCTGGATTGAGCAATGCCGACTTGGCAGCCGACGAATGGGGCAGTGGTGTGAGGTTCTCTGTGGTGTGCAGGTCTGTTGAAAAAGTTTGGACACTGTCCTTATCAATGGCCACCCTCTCCAAACTGTGCAGAACACCATGACCTCACTGACAGGGCAATGCAGTGGGTTCTGGCTGGTCAGCATGTTCGCTGTGAAACTTTTCACATTATGATCATCAGTGCTTCACCCTACACATGCTTCACA
Source organism: Neoceratodus forsteri (assembly GCA_016271365.2). Taxonomy (NCBI): domain Eukaryota; kingdom Metazoa; phylum Chordata; order Ceratodontiformes; family Ceratodontidae; genus Neoceratodus; species Neoceratodus forsteri. The sequence continues at coordinate 681,106,603 of CM028133.1, read as the reverse complement.
CCACACACTGACCTCAAACAGAGGGAACTACAGTATTTTGTAGGTGGGTTACAGGTGTGCTGCAACATTTTTTACAGTTCTGTTATCCCAGCCAGCTCTCCACAGTTGGCATTCCACCTTGACCTTACCCAGATATAATGCAGTGTGCTCTGTGTAGTGAAAATATATGCTGTGACATTTTACAAAGTATCATTGTCCAACAGCCCACCCCATACTTGTTGCCACAGCCTGATGGCTGTTACAGAGCATGCAGTGGGTTGGAGCTGTTGATTGCATTCTATGGAAAATGTTTTCTAGTAGCATCATCTGTGACCCACCCTCACCCTTACCATACTTGTTAAGACAGCATGATGTAACACTGTGGTCAGTGCACTTGTTTTACGATGGTGTGCAATGATGAAGTTACTTTCACTGTGTACATAACCATTCACCCACTCCACAGAATTGGGACACCAACATGACCTCACTCATAGGGCCATACAATTGGCTATGACTGGTGAAGAGGTCTTCTGTGACATGTTTGACACCGTCATTATTCATCCCCCCTCTCTAGAATTGGTGCACCACAGTGACATCACCCTGAAGTCAATAAAGTTGATTATGGGTGGTATGTTGGTCAATTCAGAACACTTTGACTGTGCCCATATCCATGAACCACCATCGCCACGGTTACCACCACTCCCTGACCTTAAATAGAGGGCGGTGCAGTGTGTTCTGGCTACTGCTCAGGTCAGCAAATAAAATGTTTACATTGTCCTTATCCCTACCACAGTCCCCATAGTTGGCACAACACCCCGAAGTCAACCACAAGGTGGTGTACTGGGTTGTGGCTGATGTACATGTGCGCTGATATATGCTGTACAATGTCCTGATCCCTGCCACCCCTAAACAGAGTTGTCACCTAATCCAGCCCTGACAGACAATGAATGCAGTCAGTTAGGGATGGTCTGGAGGGATGCTGTGTCATTTTTTACAGTGTTCATTTGATTGTCCATCTTCAACCACTTGTCACCATACCCTGCCATGAACAAGAGGGCAATGCAGTTTGTTCACTGTTTCTGTATGTGTGCTTCAACCAGTTTGACTGTGTCCATAACCCTGCACCCACCACCACTGGATTGGCGCCCCACCCTGACATCACACTGAGGTAAATGATGTCTGTTCAGGCTGGTCAGTGGGTCTTCTGTGAACACTGTAACCATGTCAGTAACCCTGCTACACCTTCCCTTACTTAGCACCAGAGCCTGACCTCACCCAAGTGGCGAGGCAGCATGTTTGTGTGTGTGCTGCAGAGGTCTGCTGAGAGACATTTTGGACAGTGTCATTCTCCCTACCAACCCCCACCCCCCAGCCCCACAGTTGTCAACACAACGTGATATGACACAGAGGGAACTTCAGATGGTTCTGGCTTGTCTGCAGTTAAGCTGCAAGCAGTTTCAGTGTATCCCTAACCCTTCCCCCCATACCCCGAGTTATCACCAGACACAAACCTTAACCAGAGGGCAATGCAGCATGTTTCTGTGTGCTGTAGAGGTAAAATGAGCCATTTTTGACACCATCCTTATCCCTGCTAGCCCCTCCACAGAGTTTGCACCAGACCATGAAATGACACTGAGGGAAATGCAGATGATTCTGGCTTTTCTGCTGTCACTCTGCAAGCAGTTTTAGTGTATCACTAACCCTTACCCTCTGCCACCACTGGGCACCAGACTCTAACCTCACCCAGAGGATGATGCAGTGTGTACGTGCGTGTAGTAGAGGTCTGGTGAGACATTTTGGACAGTGTCCTTATCCCTGCTCCCTCCTCCACAGAGTTGCCTCCAAACACTGACATCAGACAGGGCAATGCAGATAGTTCTGTCTGGTCTGCGGTTACACTGGAAGCAGTTGGACTGTATCCCTAAACCTTCCCATCTACCACAAGTTGTCACCAGACCCTGACCTCACCCAGACAGCGATGCAGCATGTTTCTGTCTGGTGCACAGGTTCATTGACACACATTTTGGACAGTGTCATTCTCCCTGCCCCACACGGCCCCCATCCCCATAGTTGTGAACACAATCTGAAATGACAAAGAGGGCAATGCAGGTGGTTGTGGCTGGTCTGCAGTTACACTGCAAGCAGTCGGACTGTATCCCTAACCATTCCACCCCACCTCGAGTTGTCACCAGACCTCAACGTCACCCAGAGGGTGATGCAGTGTGTTTGTGTGTGTTGCAGAGGTGCAGTAAGACATTTTGGACAGTGTCCTTATCCCTACAACCACCCTCCACACAGTTGGCACAACACCCTAACATCACACAGAGAGCAATGCAGATGGTTCTGGATGGTCTGCAGATATGCTGCAAGCAGTTTCACTGTATCTCTAACCATTACCCACTGCCACCAGTAGGCACCAGACACTAACCTCAAGCAGAGTGTGATACAATGTGTTTGTGTGTGTTATAGAGGTACGGTGAGGCATTTTGGATGTGTCCACATCTCTGCTTCCCCCTCCACAGAGTTTGCACCAGACACTGACAACACTCAGAGGACGATGCAGATAGTTCTGTCTGGTCAGCAGTTATACTGCAAGCAGTTGGACTGTATCCCTAACCCTTCCCATCTACCACGACTTGTCACAAGACCCTGACCTCACCCAAAAGGTGATGCACAGGGTGTGAAATTTCTATACCTTAGTTGCCCCAGGGCAGGCACTTTTACCTCTGGACACCTACTGATTTTCAGTGCCTGCCCACTGGGGCACCTAAGGTATTTGTACTGTGCTCTGGATTTTTTTTTGTCTGCCTGTGCATTTGTTCTGACGTTACCTTTTTTTTCCATCCATTTTTTTTCCTTCAGTGAGGTGGGGGAGGCTTTGGAGTAGCTCAAGCGCAAAACCAAGTCCTGGACTCAGATCACAAGTGAGTCGCTATAACTGTCAGCTGACAGTACAGTAGTGTAGTGATGGTAACGCCCCTTATTTGACACAGTAATCAGCCAGCCGACTGCTTAGGGGTCCGTCCGTCATGCAAGGCTGGAGGTGGGATTCAGGCAGACACCAGTTGGTGCCAATGTTGGGATTGTTCGTCCACCCACTGAAGTCACTGTGAAGTGAAGCACCAGCTAAGCGTGCCATTCTACCTCTGCCTTTAGGTGAGAGAAGTCACTTTGTTGTGCTGCTCTGTCTCATGTGCTGCTCAGATCATGAATCACGATCCAAGTTTTCATTTGTATAAAAACTAAAAAAGAACCCAAAAATCTTTTAAGGGCTCTGCATGTGACTCCCTATTGTAAACTGGAGAATGTATAAGAGGAGACTCTGGAGTTATTAGGTGGGAGAGGAGGAGACAGAAGGTCAGGGTGAGACTACAAAGGTCTCTCAGTCTCAGCTCATGAGTCGGAGGGAAGAAATTGGCAAGGCATGCTAGAAGAACTAAGTTAAACAAAACATCACGGGATTGAAGGTGAACAAAAAAAAAGATCAGTAAAGTACAGGACATGAATTACCTAAGGCTGCCCACAGTGCTCTGTATTTTTATAGGCAGAAAAATTACATTCTCTGATACAGGGTGGGGGTGAGAGAGACTTGTTGGACAGCATTTCTGCTCTACATTCTAGACTGACTTGATCTTGTGGGAGTGAATTCTTAATACCCAGCCCTGCCAAGCTATTCAATTAAATCCATAAGTCCCACTTCCTGCTATCCTATAAATTTACAGCAGCAGGAGAGGCAGATAGCACTAAAAACCCGCTGGACTAGTCTGCAGCAGAAATAAGGAGGCTTCGTTTTCAGGGGCCCGTTCTCTGATTCTGCATACTGCGGTATGTCTTTTGCCTAGTTATCAGTTGCTATTGGCTAAACTTAGGAAACCGAACTTAAAACAAACACTGTTATAAATCAAAAGCTACATAACATTACATAACCTAACTGAAGCTAACAAAAAAATTAAAAACAATCAGCCTGAGCCTCTGTATCTGTGTTTGGAGCAGAGGAAGGTAGCATAAGCCAGTTTTAAGAAGTTTTGGGAAGGGCAGCACAGGGAGTTACAGTTACTGTCTCTGCCCTAAAGTACCTAAAATAAAAGGTAAAAACAGCTACTAAATACTATGTGAGGAGGGGGCCATTCTCAGAGCTTGCAGCAGTACTTTTTTTATAGACTAGTCAGTTCTCGGTCGTCAAGTAACTCATCATCCTAGACTAGTCTGTATATACACACAGTTGCTGGCCGGGAACTGAACTGAAATAGAAAGAGTAATGTAATACAAAAAACTCTACCTAACTGAAGCTAAGTAATAAACCATCACAAAATTCACATGGTCTTAAAAAAAAAAAATAATGATAACTATTTACAAAGGCATAAATAAAAGGCTACTATGAGATTGCTTTGAGGAGGAATTGTTTAACCAGGAAAGGCACACTAAGCCGAAGCTTGTATCCAGGTGTGACCTGGGAGCACAAGGAAGTTAAGTGACTTGCTCAGGGTCACACAATATGCACATGGGGACTGTGGGAGTCAAACCCAGGTCTCCAAACTAATTAAAAAGCCCACTTTAAGAGCTACAACTTGTGATGACAACCTGTCCCAACCTACCAATCTACTCTGTGGTAAACTAAGAAACTCTGATTAAAAAGGAATTGCTTATTATTGGTCCTAAAAGCTTTTTTAAAAAGCTACTTACTTGGACCATCTAAAATAATAATTTTACCTAAGCTTTAGGGACTCTGATAAAAAAAAAAATTCTCTTTAGCACTTTAATAGTGATAGGAAACGGTTGTTACACCTTTAGATGCCCTCTAGTTGTTGTTTTATTGGCTACCCAGTATTTTGATATGTTTTGTACCTTTTTTTATTAAAATAATAATCTAATTTTGTTGCATTTTTAACTACCCTGAATCTCTGTCTCCTCAACAGTTGCTGCTCTCTTTTCATACTGCCTAAACATTCTATGACATCACAAACTCCCATTCCAGGCCATTCAGATGAATAGCATGGAATGGGAGGTACTGATGTCACAGAATGACTTAGAAATATGAAAATCAAGTGCAGTAGCTGATGAGAGTGGAACTCTATGTAGATCTGAGGGCATCCAAAAGCTAGGTTATTTATCTATCAATGACCTAAAGGTGGGCAAGCAATGTAAGAGGGCAGCAAGAAGGGCTGGGGGATACTGGGATGCATAGAGAGAGGCATCACCAGTAGAAAACAAGAAGTTATTATCCCTCTGTACAGACAGTTGGTGAGACCCCATCTGGAGTACTGCGTGCAGTTCTGGAGACCCAATCTCCGCAAAGACATAGACAGGAAGGAGGCTGTCCAGAGGAGGGCAACTAAAGTGGTGCAGGGTCTGCACCGGAAGACATATGAAGAGAGACTTAAGGAGCTGAATATGTATAGCCTCGAGGAAAGGAGGGAGGGGGGGACATGATAGAAACTTTCAAGTACCTCAAGGGAATCAACAAAGTCCAAGAGGGTAGCATCTTTCAAAAAAAGAGGTGTGCAAGAACAAGGGGGCACAATTTGAAGATAGAAGGGGGCAGCTCAGAGGTAATTTAAGGAAGTATTTTTTCACAGAGAGGGTTGTGGATGCATGGAGCGGAGGAAGTTGTGGAGTCAAAAACAGTGGTGGAATTCAAGCATGCATGGGACAGTCATAAGGCAATTCTAGGGGTTGGGGGTAGGAAGAAGTAGGCTGCTGGTTAACTAGGATCGGCAGCTTATCCATTAGGTAGGGAAATGGGCAGACTGGGTAGGCCAAGCAGTCCTTATCTGCTGTCAAAATCTATGTTTCTATGTTTCTATCTTCAAAGCATATTAGGATACACTGGCATGGAAAGGAGGAAGGGCAGTTAAATATGTAAAAATAATTTCCTATCTCCTTTAACAAACTACTCTGTGGACTACAGAATATCTAATTAATAAGGAATTGTTAAAGGTTCTAAAAGTTTTTTAAAAGCTACTTAGACCACACTGGACTAAAATCTAATTAAAAAGGTTGTTTGAAGGCTTGAAGGCTTAAAGGGCAACTGTGAAAAAAAAAAACAGTTAAGAAATAAATTGGAGACAACACACACAGACACAGTTTTTTTCTTGTTGCATTTATTATTCACAAGAAGAAAACACAGTCCATTTTTCTTGTTGCATTTATTATTGAGAATCACAACACTACAGACAACTTTACTTCAACAGATATTAAACATTCTCTGAGTGCGTAGCATAGCCTAACAGCTGAGCCAGCAGCACTACTAGTGGTGATGAAAATGAGAATGCTTGATCCAGTGACAAAATTTAAATTATGTGAAAAAAAAGGGGCAGCATGTAAAATGTTTCTTGGGCATGTAATTTTACTGCCTACATGCCCCACTGGGCATGTACATTTTTCCATGAATTTCATGCCCTCATGATGCAGCATGTTTTTGTATGGTGTACAAGTCCACTGACACACAGTTTGGACAGTGTCATTATCCCTGCCCCCTTCCCCATCCCCAGAGTTGTGAACACAACCTGACATGACACAGAGGGCAATGCAGGTGGTTGTGTCTGGTTGCAGGCACGTTGCAAGCAGTTTGACTGTATCCCTAGCCCTTCCACCCTACCCAAGTTGTCACCAGACCCTGACCTCACCCCCAGGGCAATGCTATTGGGTCTTACTGATCTGTTGTGGAACTTTGAACACTGCTACTGTGTCACTAGCCCTGACCTCCACACAAGACAGCACCACAGTCTGACAACACTGAAATGGAGATGAAGTTGCTTCCTGCAACAGGGTTAATATGCAAGGTGGGGGTGGAAAGGATCTTTCAAATATTGTCAACTATTGTATTGTGGGTGGGTGTAACAATACACCAAGTCAGAAGGTGGCTGTGCTGGAATTCCCCAAACGTGATAAGTCCCCACAAAGATTTAAGAAGTGGGTTAACTTTGTGTTGCTGGACCATCAGTGGGACTGGCAATCAATTGCGTCCCCACATATATGCTCTGAGCATTTCTCAGCAGATAATGTTGACAACTTGATGCAATACTGTATGGGGTTTGACAAATTCTTGAAACCGAAATGTACAGCGGTTCCCAATGTACGTCCCAAAAAAGGCACTGGGGACACCTTGAGTACCACCACCAGTAAGCGTCCCTGCTGCAATATCGAAATTCTAAAAAGCACAAAACATAGTTATGCTATTGATAAATTGATGGTATGTCATGTGAGCTTTACATTGTTAGATTATTATTATAACTGTTTTTTGTGGTGTGCTCCTGCCTTTGGGAGGGGTGACACAGTGTGTGAAACTGTCACAAGAGCTGTGTCGGAGATGCAGACCATCCCTATCTGACTGTATAGCTGTCTGTGTGATGTCATGTTGTGTTACCACCTCTGTGGATGCTGGGTGGGGTGAAGGATTGGTGCACTCTCAAAAAGGTCACAGTGGACAGCAGACCGGCAACAACCCACTGCATTGCCCTCTGGGTGATGTTCAGATATCGGATTGAAAAGTGGCATGAGGGGTTGGGGGGTAGGTGTAAGGATACTGAAAAAATGTTGCTGTGTACCCCAAGACCAGCCAGAACACACTGCATTGACCTCTGTATCAGGTCATGGTGGAGCGACCACTAGAAGGGGTGAGCAAGGATAAGGACACTGTAACAAAGACAAAATAGTCACTGTGTACCTCTACAGCAGCATGAGATACTGCATTGCCCAATGAGTGACCTTATTGTGTGTTGCAAATTCTTGGGAGTTGGTCCAGGACCAAGGACATTGTAAATAATGTTGTTGCATATCTTGACACCAGCAAAAACATAGAAACATAGAATTTGATAGCAGATAAGAATTGCTTGGCCCACCTAGTCTGCCCATTTCCCTACTTAATGGATAAGCTGCAGATCCTAGTTAACCAATAGCCTACTTCCTCCTATCCCCCACTAGAATTGCCTTATGTCTGTCCCATGCATTCTTGAACTCCCCCCCCGTTTTTGACTCTACAACCTCCTCAGAAAGGCTGTTCCATACATCCACAACCCTCTCTGTGAAGAAATACTTCCTCATATTACCTCTGAGCAGTTCCCTCTCTATCTTCAATTGTGCCCCCTTGTTCTTGCACATCTTTTTTTCTGAAAGATGCTACCCTCTTGGACTTTGTTGATTCTTTTGAGATATTTGAAAGTTTCTATCATGTCCCCCCTCTCCCTCCTATCTTCGAGGCTATACATCTTAAGCTCCTTTAGTTTTTCCTTCATACGTCTTCTGGTGCAGACCCAGACCTATTTTGGTTGCCCTCCTCTGGACAGACTCCACCCTATCTATGTCTTTGAGGAGATGTGGTCTCTAAAACTGTACACAGTACTCCAGATGTGGTCTTACCAACTGTCTGTACAGATGGCCAACAACTTCCTGTTTTCTACTGGTGATGCCTCTCCCTATGCATCCCAGTATCCCCCAGCCCTCCTTACTGCCTTCTCACATTACTGGCCCACCTTTAGGTCATCTGATATGACTATCCTCAGGTCCCTTTCCATTTTTGTTGTCAGTATCTCACCCCCCCATTGTGTACTCTTCCCCTGGGTTTTTGTTTCCCAGGTGCATTACTTTGCACTTCTTTGCATTGAATCCAAGCTGCCTTATTTCTGACCATTCCTCCAACCTTGCCAAGTCCCTTCTCATCCTTTCCATGCCTCCTTGTGTATCAACCCTGTTGCAGACCTTTGTGTCATCTGCAAAGAGACATACTTTTCCTTACAGTCCCTCTGCAATATCACTTATAAAGACATTAAAAAGGACTGGACCTAGTACTGAACCCTGCAGTACCCCACTAGTAACCCTTCTTTCTTCAGAGTGGACTCCATTTACAATTACCTTCTGTGTCCTGTTGTTCAGCCAGTGTTTTATCCAGGCTACCACCCTGGGACCCACTCCAAGGCTGGTTAATTTGACTACTAATCTTTTGTGTGGGACTGTGTCAAATGCCTTGCTAAAGTCTAGGTAGGCCATGTCCACAACCCCTCCCTGGTCTACTACTTTGGTCACCCGGTCAAAGAAATCAATTAGATTTGTCTGACATGACCTTCCCGCTGTGAACCCATGCTGCCTTGGGTCCTGTTCCCGACTGGCCTCTAGGCACTCAACAGTTCTTTCCTTCAGAAGTGATTCCATCACTTTCCCTACCACAGAGGTCAAACTGACAGGTTGGTAGTTTCCTGCCTCTATCTTGCTCCCACTTTTGTGAAGGGGAATCACATCAGCCTTCTTCCAGTCCTCAGGTACCACACCATCCTCCCATGATTTGTTATAAAGGGTAGTCAGTGGTGTCACTAGTTCTCTGCTTAATTCTTTTAGAATTCTGGGGTGAATTCCATCTGGCCCCATTTCTTTTGTCCACCTTCAGTTTTAGGAGTTCTTCAGAACCCTTTCTTCTGTGAAAGGACTGGGATTGACCTCTCCAGAGTGCTTCTGTCAATTGGATTAGGCACCTCCCACTTCCTCTTTGTGAATACTGAACAGAAGTATTCATTCAGTATCCCTGCTTTTTCATTGTCACTCTCTGCCCACCTACCATCCATTCTATTTAGCCTCACTATCCCTCCCTTTGTCTTTCTACACTCCCTAATATACCTATAAAAGGTTTTATCCCCCTTCTTAACCGAGTTGGCTATCTTTTCCTCAGTTTGTGCCTTTCCTATTCTGACTACCCTCCCTGTTTCCTTCTGCCTTAACTGGTACAGTTCTCTGTCCTGCTCCTTCTGTGTTTCCTTATACTTCCTAAATGCTATCTTTTTCTCCCTAACCTTCACCGCCACTTCTTTTGAGAACCATAGTGGCTTTTTCTTTCATTTTGATTTGTTTATTTGCTTCACTCAAAGGCTTGTTGCCTCTGTGATGGCAGTTTTGATATTTCCCCATTGTTGCTCCACCCCTCCTTCTAGCCTGTTTGCTAGTGCTTTTCTAAGGCACTCTCCCATCTTGCCAAAGTCAGCCCTTCTGAAGTCCAGAACCCTCACTTTTGTATGGCTTGACTCTGTAGCTGAGTTTATCATGAACCACACTGTTTGGTAGTCACTTGTTCCCAAATAGCTACCCACTTCTAGATCTGGGATCCTCTCATTGTCGCCATTTGAGAGTACAAGGTCTAAGATTGCTCCCTCATGAGTAGGTTCCAAAACTAGCTGTCTGAAGCATGCCACCTGAAGGGCATCAAGAATGGCCCTGCTTTTGGATGTGGCTGCAGCAACGGTGCTCCAGTTAACATCTGGCATATTAAGGTCCCCCATCAACAGTATCTCCCCTTTCTCTGCCATCCTCAGTATGCCTTCTATCATATCCTTGTCCATTCCCTCCCCCTGACATGGGGGTCTGTATACAACTCCTGTGCGGATTGTGGTGCCATTTCCAGTCTCTAAGGTGACCCACAGTGCATCCTCTCCTCCCTGTTTACTCTTTTGTTCAGTTGCTTTTATCCCTTCCCTTACATAGAGAGCTACTCCTCCCCCTTCTGCCCTCCCTGTCTCTCCTGTAGGTTGTGTACCCTGGTATGTTAGCATTCCAGTCATGGTTCTCTGTGTACCATGTTTCTGTAACATGCTATGATATCCAGGCATCCCTCTTCCATCAAGGCCACCAGTTCAGGGAGCTTGTTGCCCAGACTACGGGTGTTGGTACTCATTACCCTCCATTTCTTGATGGCCTTACCCCTTTTTGCCCCATCCCTGTCCTTATTACGTTTGTCACTTTCTCCATTTACCCCTGTGCTTCTCCCTATTGACATCTCTATGTTGGTGTCTACCTCACTTAGTACCCTGATTTTTGGGGGTGGCTAGGATTTCCATGCTCCTTTTCAGTGCCTCCCTCTTGGCTAGTTTAAATGCTTGCCAATGAAGTATTTAAACCTATCACCTAAGATCCTGGTTCCCCTCCTGGACAGATGCAGACCATCACGCCAGTATAGGCCTGCATCCATCCAAGATTGAGCCCCAGTCCTTAATGAAGCAAATACCTGAGCTCTGCACCAGTTTTCAACGCTGATTGAATCCCATGGTGTGGCGCACCCTAGCCTTATCTGTGCCATAGACAGGCAGCACCTCCGAGAAGGTTACCGTGTGTGCTATTTGTCTAAGGCCCCTCCCCATCTCCACAAATGCTTCTTGCACTGCTCTGATCCCTTTCTTAGCCAGGTCATTTGTCCCTAGGTGGACAATGACATCCAGCTCCCTCCCCTGTGCAGCTGCTCCTGTGATCTTTATAATTCGCGTCCTGTCCCTCCAAGCCATTGCGGAAGGCAGGCACCTTACCTCCCTTTCCCCTTCCTCCCCTAGTTCTACCTTTCTAACAATGGAGTCCCCCACCAGGAGTTGTTTTCTTCCCCTGTGGGGTCCCATGCCACCCTCCTGTGGGTCTCCTTTGTGGAGGTTCCCAGCATCCTCCTTGGTCTCCACTGCTGGTGCCTCCATAGAGGAACCACACTTTTCCAGAACAACATAGAAATTGTGGGGAGGTACAGCTGGAGGAATGTGTCTCTGTTCCACCACCCTCACCCTCCCTGAGCCCACTGTGGTCCAACTGCTCCTCTTTCTTGGCAACCTCTGAGGCAACAGCAGTGACCCTGGTGGTCCCTGGGTGGGAGAGGAGGTCCCACAAATCCTGGCCAACTCAGCCTGGAAATGAGCAACCTCCTCCCTCAGCCCAGAGAGGTGCCTGCAGATGGGACAGCACTGCATCCTCCAGAAAGTCTCCCAGAAGACTGCTGCTCCACAGCCACTGCATTGCACCACTCCCATCATGTCTTTTTTCTGGCACCCTAACTGTTGTTTGGAATACTTACTCTTTCCTCTGTTTGTGTATTTTCTTTTTTTTTTTTTTTTTTTCTTCCCCTACTTACTTACTGCCTCTGTGCCCTTTTAGCTCCTGATCTTCCTGTTCTAAGACAAGAAGTTCCTGTATTTCTCAGTAGTCTCCTTACTTGCTCAGAGTCAGACCTCCAGCAGCTGGGGGGGACGGACAGCTACTCTTGCCCTTCTAGGATGGTGAGTCTTTAGTGGCTCTGTGATCACTCACTTCCTGCTCCCAAAAAGAAAGTTCTTATTTTCAGTTAAAACCTATGCCTATAAAATTAGAACAGGTTTAGGGTGGTGGGGGGTGGAGGGCAATATAGTCCCAGTAGAGAAGTTTTAGTTATACCAGTAGCTCCTTCCTCCTGGTGTTCTGTCTGTTCTTTTAGAATTCTGGGGTGAATTCCATCAGGTCCCATTGCTTTGTCCACCTTCAGTTTTAGGAGTTCTTTCAGAACACTTTCTTCTGTGAAAGGACTAGGATTGACCCCCCCTATCCAGAGTGTTTCTGTTAATTGGATTAGGCACCTCCCCCTCTTTTGTGAATACTGAGCAGAAGTACTCGTTCAGTATCCCTGCTTTTTCACTGTCCCTCTCTGCCCACCCACCGTCCACTCTATTCAGCCTCACTATCACTCCCTTTGTCTTTCTACGCTCCCTGATGTACCTATAAAAGGTTTTATCCCCCTTCTTAACCGAGTTGGCTATCTTTTCCTCAGTTTGTGCCTGTCCTATTCTGACTACTCTCTGCTTCCTTCTGCCTTAACTGGTACAGTTCTCTGTCCTGCTCCTTCTGTGTTTCCTTATACTTCCTAAATGCTATCTTTTTCTCCCTAACCTTCACTGCCACCTCTTTCGAGAACCATAGCGGCTTTTTCTTTCGTTTTGATTTGTTCATTTGCTTCACACAAAGGCTTGTTGCCTCTGTGATGGCAGTTTTGATGTTTCCCCACTGTTGCTCCACCCCTCCTTCTAGCCTATTTGCTAGTGCTTTTCTAAGGCACTCTCCCGTCTTGCCAAAGTCAGCCCTCCTGAAGTGCAGAACACTCACTTGTGGCTTGACTCTGTAGCTGAGTTTATTGCTAACCACACTGTTTGGTGGTCACTTGTTCCCAGATGGCTATTCACTTCTAGATCTGAGATCCTCTCACCGTCCCCATTTGAGAGTACAAGGTCTAAGATTGCTCCTTCCTGAGTGGGTTCCAAAACTAGTTGTCTGAGGCATGCCACCTGAAGGGCATCAAGAATGGCCTTGCTTTTGGGTGTGGCTGCCGTCAAGGTGCTCCAGTTAACATCTGGCATATTCAGGTCCCCATCAACAGTATCTCCCCTTTCTCTGCCATCCTAAGGATGCCTTCTATCATATCCTTGTCCATTCCCTCCTCCTGACATGGGGGTCTGTATACAACTCCTGTGAGGATTGTGGTGCCATTTCCAGTCTCTAAGGTGACCCACAGTGCCTCCTCTCCTCCTTGTTTACTCTTTTGTTCAGTTGCTTTTATCCCTTCCCTTACATAGAGAGCTACTCCTCCCCCTCTTCCCTCCCTGTCTCTCCTGTAGGTTGTGTACCCTGGTATGTTAACATCCCAGTCATGGTTCTCTGTGTACCATGTTTCTGTGACTGCTACAACATCCAGGCATCCCTCTTCCATCAAGGCCACCAGTTCAGGGAGTTTGTTGCCCAGACTATGGGCATTGGTACTCACTACCCTCCATTTCTTGATGGCCTTACCCCTTTTTGCCCCATCCCTGTCCTTATAGTGTTTGTCATTTTCTCCATTTACCCCTGCCATTCTCCCTATTGACATCTCTGTAGGAGACAAGAAGTGGCAGACAGAAGAAAAGCAAAGCCTACAGATTTTAATGAAGGTACTGATGGAGCAGGTGCACTTTCTGCAGATGGAAAAAAATGGCAGATGAGATTTCATATCTAGTGTGAATGGAGTCAGCATGGGGAGGCTGTGCCCCAACCCCCCATACACAATGATTGGTTAGTTATGGGGAGACAAAGCCCCCAAGCCCCCTTTACCACCCCTCCTATCAATACCGTACTATTACTATAACAACTACTAATAGCTAAAGTGCCTACAAGTTCACAGACGTCATCAGACAAGAATTCATTATACATACATACATAACAGAATCAGCAGATAAGGACCTTCTTGGTCCACCTAGTCTGCCCAGTATTCCCTCTCTACTGAGCCCCCAATCCCCCCCCAACCTTGCCCATTCCCCTTCCTCCCAGGATATCAATGTGCTTATTCCATGCGTGCTTGAAACATGAGACTGTCTCTGCTGCAACTACCTCTTCCGACAGGTTGTTCCAAGCATCTACCACCCTCTCCATAAAATAGTACTTCCTCACTTCCTCACATTACCCTAAAACTGTCCGCCCTCCAACTTTATACTGTTTCCCCTGGTTGCTGAACATCCATTCATTTGAAATAGGTTCCCCATGGCATCCTGTTCATACCTTTTAGGTATTTGAACGTCTCGATCATACCCCCAATCTCTCCTATTCTCCAATGTGTACATATCCATCTCTCTCAGCCGTTCCTCATATGCCTTCCCTTGCATCCCTGTATCATCCAAGTAGCCTTCCTCTGGACTGCCTCCACCCTCTCTGTATCCCTCTTCAGGTGTGGTCTCCAGAACTGTACACAGAACTCCAGATGAGGTCTGATCAGGGCTGTATACAGGGGCATGATGACTTCCTTCCTTCTGCTAGTTATGCCTCTACTTATACATCCCAACACTCTGCTTGCCCTCCCCACCATGGCCTGGCACTGATTTGCCACTTTTAGGTCAGATGAGGTGATGACAACAAAGTCTGTCTCTTGTTCCACAACTGTTATTACCTCCACATTAATCTTGATACTTAGCTCATTGATTTCCATGTCCTATATGCATAATTTTGCCTTTACCCGCATTGAAGTCAAGCTTCCAAACATTGAACCACCTCTCCAGTCTATCCAGGTCCTTCCTCATTCTTTCAACCCCCCCCCCATGTATCAACTCTGTTGCATAACTAGGTATCGTCTGCGAACAATCTCACCCTCCCCTCTAGACCATCAGCAATGTCTCCTATGAAAATGTTGAAAAGTACTGGTCCCAGAACTGAATACTGTGGCACCCCACTCATTACCCTCCTCTCCTCAGAGAGCACTCCGTTTATACTGCGAAAATCTTGCCTGATGAGGCTGAAATCTCTACTGCCGCTTTGTGTCCAGCAGAAACCGCACCCAAGCTGGCACTGATATTACCAAGGTGTTCCAGGATATGATTGTGTTTTGGTTTTTTTTTGTTATTATTTCATTTATTTTCACTGCTCTACAGGCAAGCAGCAAGCAGTAACCGTGGAGCAGGCAGATTGGGCTGCAGACAAGGGTGTAATGAGAGCTTTGTTAGAAAAAAGGGCAGTATTTTTAAAAACAGTAACTCTTTCTTGCTTGCTTTACATTATTTGGGAGACTTCAGGTGTGCACATTTAACCTTTTTGAGGCCGCTGAAGTGAGGGATCCGTGGATGGGTCTGGCAGGCAAATAACTCTGAGACAGAGAAACATACAGAAAAGAACATTTTGAATGTTTTTAGTGTGTTTGTGTGTGTGTGTCTTTTGTGGTGGGTGTTTAAACTGCATAGTTTTATATTGATAGCCCATTTGAAGTGAATGTCCTGTCAATCTCCATGGTTCTTATTTTATTAAGTTGGTAACTATTTAATTGTTCTTCTGCATAGTTCCAAAATGTTTTACATGTTAATGTGATTGTCAGTTTATTCTTAATCATGTTTATCCTGTTTATTTTTGCCATTCATATTTCCATTTTATGCATTTTATATGCAGTATTTTGTATCTGTTAACTTCTCTCTTTTCCCCAAGGACGTATCTGGAAATGAGCTGATAACAGCCCAGTATGTCTTTCCTAGTAAAACTTTTGAAATTAATTAATTAATTAAAAAATGGCTGCCAGATCCAGGTTTCAAAATTCTAAAGATAGCACAAGGCTTTCATTGCTGCGCTGCATATTGATTGCCAGATGAGCTTGGTTTGGTAGGAATGGGGTAAAATCCACAGTAAGGGACTTCCCCCATTACTTGGCTGTGTATAATAACAATAGTTGGATGCATCTGATCTTGGTTACTATGGGAATTACTAGAGCTATGCTGTGAGTTGGGATCTCAGACCATGTGGCTATTGTCTTTCATGTTTACAAGTAGGGAGGGCCCTCATAAACGAGTGGAAGCTTCTAGGGTGGCAGTATGGGAAGGATACAAGGAATATGTCTGACTGAATTGCTTATGATATTGCTAAACAGATAATCAATCAATCATTTATTTATGCATACCGCTATTCCAAAACCATAGCGCTAGTACATAGCCATAAAATCCATAGAAACAACTAAGGGTGCAGGTGGAGATTTTAAGGCTGTTGGGGGAGTTGAGGGAGATAGGGGACAGATATAAGTAGGATACCATAGTGCTGAGTTAGAAAAGGAACAGCGGAAGCTGACCTATGAAACATAGAAACATAGACTTTGACAGCAGATAAGGACCGCTTGGCCCACCTAGTCTGCCCATTTCCCTACCTACAGGATAAGCTGCAGATCCTAGTTATCAACAGCCTATTTCTTCCTAACCCCCACAAGAGTTGCCTTATGTCTGTCCCATGTATCCTTGAATTCTCCCACAGTTTTAGACCCCACAACCTCCTCAGAAAGGCTGTTCCATGCGTCCACCACCCTCTTTGTGAAACAATTCTTCCTTACATTGCCCGAGCCATCCCCCTCTATCTTCAAATTGTGTCCCCTTGTTCTTGCACATCTGGTTTTTTGAAAGATGCTACCCTCTTGGAATTTGTTTGATTTCACTGAGGTACTTAAAAGTTTCTATCATGTCCCACCTCTCACTCCTTTCCTCAAGGGTATACATATTATGCTCCTTTAGTTTCTCCTCATATGGCTTCTCTTGCAGACCCTGCACCATTTTAGTTGCCCTTCTCTGGACCGCCTCCATCCTGTCTATGTCCTTGCGGAGATGGGGTCTCCAGAACTGGACGCAGTACTCCAAATGGGGTCTCATCAACTGTATGTACAGAGGGATAACAACTTCCTGTTTTCTGCTGGTGATGCCTTTCCCTATATGTTCCAGTATCACCCCCAGCCCTCCCTACTGTCTTCTCACATTGCTTGCTAACCTTAAGGTCATCTGATAAAATTACCCCCAGGTACCTTTCCATTTTTGTTATTGTTACTACCTCCCCCCCATTGTGTATTCTTCCCCTGGGTTTTGGTTTCCCAGGTGCATTATTTTGCACTTCTTTATATTGAATCCAATCTGCCATATTTCTGACCACTCCTCCAACCTTGCCAAGTCCCTTCTCATCATTTTCACACCTCCTTGTGTATCAACCCTGTTGCAGATCTTTGTGTCACCTGCAAAGAGGCATACTTTTCCTTCCAGTCTCTCTGCAATGTCAATTATAAAGACATTAAAAAGGACTGGACCTAGTACTGAACCCTGTGGTACCCCACTAGTAACCCCCCTTTCATCAGAGTGGACTCTGTTTGCAATTATCTTCTATGTCCTGTTGTCCAGCCAATGTGTTATCCAGGCTACCACCCTGGGACCCACTCCCAGGCTGGTTAATTTGTTTATTAATCTTTTGTGTGGGACTGTGTCAAATGCCTTGCTAAAGTCTAGGTAGGCCATGTCCACAGCCCCAACCTGGTGTACTACTTTGGTCACCCAGTCAAAGAAATCAATTAGATTTGTCTGACATGACCTTGCCACTGTGAACCCATGCTGCCTTGGGTCCTGTGCCCCACTTGCCTCTAGGAACTCAACAATTATTTTCTTCAGAAGCAGTTCCATCACTTTCCCTACCACAGAGGTCAAACTGACAGGTCTGTAGTTTCCTGCCTCTGTCTTGCTCCCACTTTTGTGAAGGGGAATCACACCCACCTTCCTCAAGTCCTCAGGTATCACACCATCCTCCTATGATTTGTTAAAAAGGGTAGTCAGTGGTGCCACTAGTTCTCCTATAATTCTTTTAGAATTCTGGGGTGAATCCCATCAGGCCCCATTGTTTTGTCCACCTTCAGTTTTAGGAGTTCTTTCAGAACCCTTTCTTCTGTGAAAGGACTGGGATTGACCCCCCCCCATCCAGAGTACTTCTGTTAATTGGATTAGGTACCTCTCCCTCCTCCTCTTTTGTGAATACTGAGCAGAAGTATTCATTCAGTATCCCTGCTTTTTCACTATCCCTCTCTGCCCATCCAACAACCATTCTATTCAGCTTCACTATCCCTCCCTTTGATCAACACAAGGATCACACAGGCAATGGAGTTGCCTTGCCGCACATGAAGCAGGTGTATTGGGAAGGAAGTGGATCAGCCTTCGGCACACCGCCTTGGAAAGATAGAAGGGAAATGAAGGATTCCAGGAAGAAAATGGGAGATAAAAGCTGATATGAATCCTCATTCAGTCAATGGGCACTTTTAGGATTTTAATAGTACCTTGTATACTTCCGGACTACCAGAGGGGGCCACACTGGAAGTGTTTCTGGAACAAGGGGCTGTTTCACAGTTTGGGAGGAGTATAAGGCTATACTTGAGAGGCCTCTCATGTAGAAAGAGATGGGAGAGGCTCTGTTGGCTATATCAAATGGTAAATCTCACAATCCAGATGGGATATTGAGTGACCTGTACATGGTGTTAGGGAGCAGGCATTTCCATGTTTGCTGGTAGCTTTGGAGGAGTCCAGGGGTGTTCCCTCTGAAGATGAATGAGGCTACCATCATGGTGTTTGAGAAGAAGAGTAAGGACACCCTACAGTGTGCCAGGTATATCGCTTTCTGTCTTCTCAACATGAATTATAAAATTCTGGCAAAGGTGATTGCAGGGAGGCTTCAAAAGGTGCTGTCACATGTTATCCACCCAGAGCAGCTGTTTTTTTATTTTTTGGGGGGTTATGGTGTAGATCCCATAGTGAGGTTGGTGAACCTTATGTTGGTAGTCAAAGATAGTATAAACCTGATGGTTGAGGTGGCCTTGGACATGGAAAGGGCTTTTAAGTCCATGAAATGGTCATACTTCCTGGGAATTCTTAGAAAGTTTAGTTTGGGGAAGAATTTACAGGTGGGTGGCAGCTATTTATCCAGCCCCAACTGCTGAAGTTTTCATGCATGAGAGGATCCTGAGGGTTTTCAATTGGGTTCTGGGACCTGGCAGGTGTGCCCTCTCTCTCCTGGTCTCTTTATGCTCTCTATCGAACCCTTGGCTCAGTAGTTGAGAGATCATCCATCGCTGCCTGGCATTAAGATGGGTGGGCAGAAATATTTATTTATTGTAATATTTGATAACAAGTTTTGAGCTCAGTTGCTCAATTGCAAAGGTTCCACGTCAAAGGAAGGAAAGAATACGTGGGTTTAAAGAAAACAGTGACTTATATCAGCTCTGATGGAGCCATTGTCGTAGGTGCTAATACTGAGATAACAACCATTAAACACATAAAGAGGTTGTAGTACATTAAAACCTAGATGCTGATTAGCATTTACATTGTTCAGTATAGGCAAATTCCATTCTGAGTAGGTCCAACAATATGTTAACATCTGGACAGTAAGGTACGGGAATAATTACGATGTTGGTGAGAACATTCAGGTGTGTACAGGCCCTGAACAACTAGCTCCCAGGTGGGGGAGAAAGAGGTAGATTTAACAGCGTGTGGTCAACCCAGAGTGTCTCCACCCTGAGGAAGAGGTAGATTTAGTAGAGTGGGGTCCACCCAGAGGCTGGAGTGCAAATTGAGGGTAAAGAGAGTGAGGAGGGTGAAGTGAGAGAAAATGTCTCTCAAGGTGGCTCTGGACAGCGACAACTAGAATTTATGGCAAGATTAGTCTGACGAGCCTCTCTGAATAATGACAGCTTGGGAAGGTTGGTGATACTTGCTGGGAGTTCATTGTACCACATGCCTGTGCGACTGGCAAAGGAACGTTGGCCCAGACTAGTTTTGCACTGTGATATTGCAAGGGACAGCCGGGTCATGCACCTGTGGTGTAAAGGCTGCGGACTGGGCTGAGGAGGGAGCAAGTGCTAGGAGGTGTGAGGCCTAATAGAGCCTTTTTAGCCAATAGAAGTGTCTGACATCAGAGTCTATCAGCGAGGGGGAGCCAGTTTGTAAGAGCAAATAGTTTGCGTGTGTGTGCATCTGTGGGAGCCAGTGACAAAATGGCAGGCTTTATTGACAGCACTCTGACTCTGTCTAGGACTGTATCTGTGGCTGATTCATATATCGGGAGTCCATAGTCTGTTAATAACAGCACAGAGCTAGTGAAGGCCAGGGCGTTTGGCCTCAGTGCTAAGGTTTAATCTCTGCCTACAAAGGGTGCCTAGTTTCCTGTTTTCATTCCCTGTAATGTTGTCAATATGTTCTGCATAAGATAGGGTGTCATCTAAGGTGACACCTAGGTACCTGAAGGATTGTACTCGTTCAAGGGTGATGCCTAGCATGTTGCATATGGGGGGGTGGAATTTATGTTTATTATCAGTGCCTGTTAAAAGCATGGTTTTGTTTTTTTTTATAGTTGGAGACAAGTTTATTATTCTTGAACCATGATTCCAGGGTCTCAAAGCTGTGTTGGAGATCCTGTGTGAGGTGAGAGTGTTGTGCATTGCTGTTGTAGATCACTGCGTCATCCTCATAAAGCAGCACCTTTGACCTTGTGTGCCTTGGGCAGTCCATTAATGGAGAGATTAAATAGTAGAGGGCCTAGTATTGACCTCTGTGGGATACCAATGGAGGCATTCCGTGCAGTCAATGAAGACCCTGTTTATGTTTACCTTTTGTGAGCGTTCAGTGAGGTAGCACTGAAACCAGGATGTGGTTTCATTGAGAGACCAAGTGTGCATAGCTTGGAGATCAACAATGTGTGATCAACAAGATCAAATGCTTTTGTGAGATCTACATAGATGGCTCCAAGTGCCAGACCTTTATCTAGGGCATCATGGATCAAGTTGGTGTACTTGGTGAGAGCCGTGATTGTGATCTCCTGAATCCATGCTGTTCAGCACCCAAAAGGTTATATTTATTTAAGTAGTCAACAAACTGGTCCAACACTATCCTTTCAAGTGCTTTAGATAGTGGGGGCAGTATTGATATTGGCCTGTAGTTAACTATGCTTGAGTTGTCTCTGCTCTTGAAAACTGGCATTACTGATGCACTTTTCCAGACCTGGGGGAATTGAGATCATGTGAGCGAGAGGTTAAAGATTTTCTTGATGAGTATAGCCAGTTCAGCCAGGGCAACAGCTAACAGTTTCATATCAATCCCATTGCTCCCAACCCTAGTTTTTCCTAGAACACGCTTAACATATCTGACGGTATCCCTTATGCTGACCCATCTAAAATAGAAGTTGGGGATGTTAGGTCTGCTGCGTTCATGGTCTTTGGTAGCTATTTGTGTGTGTGTTGGGTTGGCAGGGAGTACCGAGCTTAGATCAGTGAATGCTATGTTGAATGCTTTGGCTCTGTCTATAGGAGAGGTGATGACACCATTGTGTGATGTTAGTGTGGCAGGGTGGGCTTTATTCCCCTTACCCACTAACTCTTTTAGCATAGCCCAGAATTTCCAGTTGTTCCTATTGCTATTTTTAAACTGGGTCTTGTAGTAGTCAGCTTATGCAGCTCTGATGGCCCTAGTACATTTATTATGGTCTTCTTTTTATTAAACCTGATCCGTAAGGTCACCAGAGGCATGAACTCTACTCCATAGGCTGTACTGGATCCCAGGGGCGTCACCAGAGGTATAAAGTTGGGGGGGTTAATGCCCCACAGTCAAAATCCTAACAAAGCTGGGGGGGGTCTGAGAGCATGCCCCCCTGGAAAATGTTGAGATTTTTACCTTCAAATGGTGGCTTTTCCTGCATTTTAATGGTGAAATATATGTTTGAGAAGCCTGGTTATCATGACATCTATTAAATGGTGCATGTGCAAAAATTTGGTTACTGGACCTGTGAGAACAATGGAAAGAGAGACACCATTATCCCAGCAGATCTGCTGAGAAGGTTACAGTCCCCCACAGCAAATAAGAGACCATTCAGACACCATTATCCCAGCAGATCTGCTGGGAAGGTTACTGGACCCCAGAGCAAGTAAGAGACCATTCAGACATCATTATTCCAGCAGATCTGCTTTCCCAGAGCAAACAGCCACCACTTCCACACTGCATTATTCTGAACAAGTCACTTAACATTCCTGCTCTTAATCTCTCTTCATGCCCTCTATCTCTCTCGCTTGTCAATTTTTGTAGTCTTTGCATCTCTCTTTGTGCTGCAAACTATCCCTCCCTTCCCTCTCCTCTTCCTGGATTCTAAGGAGTTTGGGGATGACTAAAATGATTGTGTTGATGTAGGTTTCTATATAAAAAGGCAGCAAAATTCTCTCCCTCCCTCTTTGAATTGTAAAGCACTCAGGAATACAGTATGTATGAAAGGTGCTCTATAAATCAAACTTTCTTTTCACACAAGCCACAGGCACAGATCTTCCTTCTCTAAACTGCCAAACAACTGTGTTAAGACTCATGCTGCACAGCCTTTTAGATGTGTACCACATCTGTGCCTGTCTGAAAAATATACCTGCTGTGCAAGCAATGCTGACTGTATTGGCATGGCAGTTACTAAAAGGCGGTCACCAATCCCAATCCCAATTTATGTCAGTCGCTCCCAGTCCTGTCTAGGTGTTCCCTCCTACAAGGCAAGGCATGCCAAACCTCTCATGCTTCTGAACCCACTGAACAGAGTCCAAGAGACTAGTGGAGGCAGTGTGCATTTGTTGTAACCCCCCTAGCACTCCCTGTCAGATTGAGATCCAACTAACCTGGGAGTTATGATGACAAATCCTTGCTCCAAGCTCTGAGCTCTCCCATAGTGACGTCCTGACTCCTGTCCCAATGGTCTCTTTGTTGACAGCACAGTACACAGCAGCCAGCCACCAGTGCACTCAGTCCGCTCACGAGACTTTCTTTTTTCTACATCAGACCTGTGAGTGGATGAGTGTAGTGCCCCAAAAGTTTGCCAGGCAAGCAGACCAAAGAGGACTCATGGAGGGAAAGGGTTAACTCCCCACCCACCTCATGCACAGCCAGCTGGCTTATTGACCAAACTGGCTGGCTGACCATCTCCTGTCTCTATCCCACTCCCCCCTCCCCTCCTGGAGCCTTCTGGTGCTGGATCCTTTGTCTTAGCCAGGCCAGGTCTCCAGCCAGTGCCTAAAGGGGACATAAATCAACCAAATGGAATGATCTTAGCCCCAGATACCCAATCATCTGTCCAAAAGCCAGGTCCATCTCTAGGCTAGAAAGGGTCTTCCCTGCTAGCCAGTGGCAGTTCTGGACTGGGTGACTGACAGAGTAGAGAGCACAGGAGTACGGATGACTTGAGGCTTACCTGAAGCTCAGGTTCGTAGCTCCTGGGTGGCTGCTCCTCTATAGCCAGTGGTTCTCAGAGGTCTCCAGCAGCAGCAGCAGTCACACTTTAGCTCTAGAAAAGGACCAGCAATCCTCTTGATGGCCAGCAGCAGCAAGTCCATAGGGTGAGCTCCCTTTAGTTGTCTGCTTCCTCAGTTTGTATTTTTATGTTCGCTTACGTGCATGTGCAAAGAACGTCTTGGGAGAATAGGACAGTTTGGAGGTGTGACTGTCCTGTGCAATCCACTGCTCCATTGAGCAGGCATGGCGGTCCTGCACCAATGGATGTGGGTGCTGTGTATGACAGCGGTGGTCTTCACTTCAAAGAAAACCACCGCTGTGTGCTGGCAGCGCCTCCACCCCCAAAGATTTGGTGCTATGCTGGAGCCCACCCCAGCGCGTGGCAAATCTTTGAGCCACGACGGGTGTCCAACTCCCGTCCGGCTCTATATCCCCCAAACAGCTTTCCTGCTGCCACACTGGGAGCCCACCCCAGCATGGCAAACATCCGCGGTCGACTGCTGTAGTGCTGGCAGCGCCTCACGCCCCCAAGCTTTGGTGCCATGCTGGGAGCCCACCCCACCGTGGCAAACCTTGTTTTGGCCGGTGGGGTGCCCAACTTCATCGGCTCCATGCCCCCAGCTGCTCCTTCTGCTATGTTGGAGCCCACCCCACGTGGCAAATGTCCCACGCCGTTTTTTTTTTTAACCTGTAAAGAAAAACGGTCCCACGCAGTCTTTCTGCCCTCCCCACAACCCGCACTACCCACTGCGCACCCTGCCTCCCCACACCCTCCCTCACCCCATACTTATCTCCGAGCTCGCGCGACGATCTTCGTGGACTGGGAACACGCTGCACTCTTCAAAGCCGACCGCGAACTGAGGAAATGCCGGTAAGCTGTATAATGGGCTAGATGGGTTTTTCAACTTTGTTGCATATCTCAGGCATTTTTTGAATTTTTGCACCAAATTTTCAACATGGGGTTTTTGGGACCCCTTCTCATGAATGATGTCACTGTCATGGCGTTATTTGGGCCCGAAGGGTGATTTCCCAGTCACTGCGTAAAATAATCTTTCGGGCCTGATTAACAAAATGACACTGCCAGCGTTCATAAGGTGGGCTCTCAAAAAGCATATTTTGAAAATTTGGTGGAAAAATTCCTAAAAGTGACCGTTTCACGAGTGTGCATTGCGCAGTTCCTACGCATGCTCGTAAGTTCGCGAATTTTCAATATTTTCACTCCAGATTTTCAACATTGCCATTTTACTACACCTTCTTATGAGTAGTACAGCTGTCATTTTTCACATCTCACCTAAAATGTGTTTCCGCCCATGTAGCGCACAATGGCACAGTCGGTGTGCAAAATCAATGTATGGGACACATTAAGAAAATCACAGTGACACTGTTCATTAGCAGAGGTCTTAAAATGGCTATGTTGAAAATTTGGTGAAAAATTCCTAAAATGACTGTTTCTGGCGTGAATTGCGCAGTTCCTCGCACACTCGTGAAGTTCAGCAATTTTCAATATTTTCACTCCAGATTTTCAACATTACCATTTTACCACACCTCCTCATGAGCAGTACAGCTGTCATTTTTCACATCCTGCCCAAAATGTGTTTCCGCCCATGTAGCGCACAATGGCGCAGTCGGTGTGTGAACTCAATGTATGGGACACATTAAGAAAATCACAGTGACACTGTTCATGAGCAGAGGTCTTAAAATGGCTGTGTTGAAAATTTGGTGAAAAAATTCCTAAAAATGACTGTTTTACGAGTGTGCATTGCTCAGTTCCTATGCACGCTCGTAAGTTTGCGAATTTTCAATATTTTCACTCCAGATTTTCAACATTGCCATTTTACCACACCTCCTTATGAGCAGTGCAGCTGTCATTTTTCACATCTTGCCCAAAACATGTTTCCGCCCATGTAGCGCACAATGGCACAGTCGGTGTGTGAACTCAATGTATGGGACACATTAAGAAAATCACAGTGTCACTGTTCATGAGCAGAGATCTTAAATGGCTATGTTGAAAATTTGGTGAAAAATTCCTAAAATAACTTTTACGTCGTTGCAGTTCCTATGCATGCTCGTAAGTTTGCGAATATTCAATATTTCCACTCCAGATTTTCAACATTGCCATTTTACCACACCTCCTTATGAACAGTACAGCTGTCATTTTTCACATCCTGCCCAAAACGTGTTTCCACCCATGTAGCGCACACTGGCGCAGTCGGTGTGTGAACTCAATGTATGGGACACATTAAGAAAATCACAGTGACACTGTTCATGAGCAGAGGTCTTAAAATGGCTATGTTGAAAATTTGGTGAAAAAATTCCTAAAAATGACTGTTTTTCGAGCATGCGTTGAGCAGTTCCTACGCATGCTCGTAAGTTCGCGAATTTTAAATATTTGCACTCCAATGACTTCCAAATACCTAAACAGCACATAGAAGCAAGCAACATTTGGCATTGACAAATGCTTGTTTATTTTGCATTCGCTGTATGCATGTGTGCAAGGAACGCTTTGGGACAGTACACTTTTTGAAGGTGTGTGACCCTCCTGTCCAATGCAGTGCTCAGTGTAACGTGTGCAACCCTACTGCACCAATGGATGCATGAGCTGTCTATGACAGCAGTTTGGCTGCAGTGGTCTTCAGTTAAAGGAAAAGCACCACTGCAATCAGAGGCGGTAACGTATATGTATTTAACATATTGACGTCACCCTTTTCCCTCCGGCTGCTAATAAAATCCCTCCCACTTCCTCCCTCTGCTGCCGTCTACCCTTCTCCCTTGTTATTGCCCCAACCAAACACATTGTATGTGCAGACGGAGTGCCCAGTCCCCATTGTCTCCAGGCCCCCCCCAACAAACACCCAGGTGGTATGCTGGGAGACCACCCCAGCATGCCCATTGTCCCTGTAAATGGGAAAACTGTCCCACAACATCTTTTGTTTTTTTAAAACCTGTGAAAACAGAAAACCATCCTCGCTGTGTCTTGTGCCCCTTCCCCGAACTCACACCCACCCTCTGCATACCCCACCTCCCCCTCACCCCATACTTACCTCCGGAGCCTGGCACAATGATCTTCAGTGGAGTGGGAACACGTCTGCACTCTTGAAAGCCGAACGCAAACTGAAGAAATGATGGTAAGCTGTCTAATGGCATAAATGTTTTTTTTTTTCAACTTAGGTGGCTATCTCGGGCATTTTTGCAAATTTTGGCACCGCATTTTCAACAGGGGGTTCTTGGGACCCCACCTCATGAATTCAGTTACTGTCATGTGAGTTATTCAGTCCCCAAAGATGATTTCATGCTCACTGCACAAAATCACCTTTTGGGATTGATTAAACAACAGTGTCACTGTTAATGAGGTGGGCTCCCAAAAGCCTATGTTGCAAATTTGGTGAAAAAATGTCAAAAAATGACTGTGTTCGGAGCGTGCGTTGCGCAGTTTCCACGCACACTCATAACTTCAAGAATCTGAAATATTTTCACTCCAGATTTTCAACACTGGCATTTTTTCACACCTCCCTATGAACAGTACAGCTGACATTTTTCACATCCTGGCTGAAATGTGTTTTGCACATCCAGCGCACACTGGTGTGGTCACAGTGAGAAATCAATGTTCAGGACAGATTATGAAAATCACAGTGACACTGTTCATGAGCAGAGGTCCCAAATGCCTATGTTGAAAATTTTGTGACAAAGTCCACAAAATGACTGCAGTCATGAGCGCTCATTGTGCAGTTTCCATGTACTGTAGTTCGAGAAATTGTATTTTCACCCAGATGTTCAACATTGCCATCCCTTCACACCTCCCTATGAATGCTACAGCTGTCATTTTTCACATCCTGCCTGAACTGTGTTTTTGCACATGTGGAGCAGAATGGTGTGGTCACTGTGGGAAATCAACGTTCAGGACAGAGTAACAAAATAACAGTGGTACTGTTCATAAGCAGAGGTCTCAAATGCTTTTATGAGGTGGGGTAACAAAAAAGTCATGCTGAAAATTTGTAGTACAAATGCCAGCAATCACACAGGGCATTAGGGTAAAGCACCATACGTGCCAAACACCACTGCAAATACCTGCAAGCGAATGTCCAGCATTGACAAATGCTTGTTTGTATTGGGGTTTTCTGGGGTGTCCTGATGCTGGGTGCCTAGTAGTGCATGTAGCACAGGCATTACATTTCAGATGCAAAGTGATGAGGGTAATGCTCACTCAGGTTCTCTTTTGTTCAAATAAAAATATGGCTTGGCAAGTCTGTTAGTTTGCTTCCTGTTATTTTGCAGAATAAGTGTGGCATGGTTTGTGTTTTTTGGGGGCTGCCATTGCAGTTCTCTGTCTCCCCTCTCCAGTAAGCTGGCTGTTTTTTTTCTGGTAATGACATTGGGTGTTGCCACACATGGGGCTGCCTTTGCAGTCCCCTGTCCTTCCCCCTTTGTTTACTGCCTCTAGTGCCACTTGCTGGTAGGTAGGCTGTTGCTCTGCCCAGCTTTGCTGGAGTGGTTATTTTTTTTTTCCTTTGTTTTGTTAAATTTCTTTCTCTTCCCCTTTGTGGGAGCTCTAGGTTACTTCCCATCCTTTTGCCTGGCCTTCTTTGCTGGTTGCGGGGTGTGGTGCCCTTTGGGGGGGCCTCTTTATTTTCTGCCTTCAGTTTTGCCATTTTTCTTTTTTTCTGTCTATCTATTTTGTGGGCTCCTCCAACCCCTTTCTTGCTTCAGTCCCATGTGATGACCCCCGACTGTGGTCCTTCTCCTATAGCCCCCCTCCCTCCAAATGTAGCAATGGCATCCATTTTGGTGGTCATGGTGGTGGAGTTCCCCTGCTCAGCTCTCTTCCCCACCTCCCTTCCTCAGTAAATTAGTGCCACTGCAGTCGTGGACTTGGGCGCCCAGCTGATCGCGGTCCATGCGGCATTCACCAAGAGGGGACAAGTTTGGACAGACGGACCATGGGGTGCAGCAGAAAAGTCTGTCTGGGTGGAAACCAGCACCAGAACCACTAAAGTTCTGCCCTGCCACTGTTCAGGGGCAACCAAAGCATTGGGTTGGAACAGAGCTCCCCGACCTCCACCACTAGCACCACCAATGGTCGCAGTAGGATCCAGAGGACCCGGGCCAGGCAAAGAAAAAGGAAAGTGAATCCATATGGTAGAGCTATAAAGTGCTGACTCTAAACCATGGCTTCTTTTTTTCCTCAGCAAGCAGTAAAGCTGTGAGTCTTTAAATTTTTCAAAGAAAATTATTGGGGGGGCTTGAGCTTACATTAGGGGGGCTTCAGCCTCCCCAAAAACAACCTGGTGATGCCACTGCTGGATTCTCATGAGCGTAAGAAGGGAGGGTGAGATCCAGTCTGTAGTGAGTCCTCCGACTTTGCACCTCCTATATGTGGCAAATTTGTCACAGGCAACTATAAATTGCTTTATGAGGTAATCAAGAGCATGATTTACATCAGTGGAATTGTCCAGGATGGTCCAGTCAATTCTGGTGAGATAACCCTTAAAGTCACTGATAAGGTGCTTGTGTAGGGATCTGCTGTGATGGCTATAGGAGGCGTTTTCTGCTAGCACCTGCACACTAATGAGCCCACCTGGGTGGCTGGCTATGACCCAGTCTATTAATGTTTTAGTGCCTGCCTGTAATTTGTCCTTGTGTGGTCCTTTACAACCTGAGTTAGGTAGAGGTTTGTTATTAGATCTCTGTGGGTAGTGCTGGAGCTGGATGCCTAGTTGATGTTGAAGTCTCCAGCGACAATAGGTTTCCCACTGGTGCAGGTCTGAGTGAAATAGTTGGCAAATGTGTTAAGTCCTGTGTGTTGCTTCCCTGGTGGGATGTAGACTGTCAGTAGGTTGAAGAGCTTTGAGCTATTTCCTATGTGAACTCTCACAGCTAGGCATTCACAGTCTGGTGAAGGGGACTTTATGGGCCTGAAGTGAGGTTTTGAGATATGTGAAATACCCTCCACCCCTTCTGTGGTCTCGGTCCTGTCAGTACACATTGTAGCCATTCAGGGTGATGGCAGAATCGGGAATTTTAGAGTTCAGCCAAGATTCCGTGATGGTTACAATGTCTGATTTTACTTGCTTCACCCATGCTTTAAACTGGGCAAATTTGGGGAGTATGCTGCCAGTTGTAAATGCTACTAATCTGAGTTTAGTGTCACATGTAGCAAACTTTTCTTGGCTGTGTGTGGGACCAGGGTTTGGGTGGACATTGCCAGACATAAGTAATTGCATGAAAATTAGTGCTTTGCAGCTTGGTGTGGGGAGAGAGGAAGTCCCTACCCAGTTTGGTCCTGGTATGGCCTAAAGAGAGGGAGAGGTTGGTAAACAGTGATAGTCAGGAGATCCAGGCATCAAAAAAGTGATTGTTGTTGAGGTAGCTGCCGTCTGGTAGGGGGCGTCTTAGCACCTTCAGGTCTTTGTCATTAGTTTGTGGGTGAGTACCCCGTAGCATCTCCATGCAGGGGGATGGCAACAGTGAGTATATTTGGTAGCCATTAATGACTTGGTTCAGGTACTTGACAGTGCACTTGTGGGTATGTAAGGGTGTGCCTGCACAAAACAGGTATTTATTAGAGGGTGGTTCATCGACCATGTGTGGGTACCGCCCGCAGAGTATCAGTAGTAGTGCATTAAGGCATCTCCTTTCACAGGGAAGGGGTAAGGTTTTTGGAGAGATGTTATATTTTACATTGAGCAGTCATCTTTGAGTGCTCAGGCAGTGTATAAGTGATAAATAGCCTAAAGGTGTTATTGCAACTGTGTCCACTAGTGGGAGGGAGAGCTGAGGTTGCAGAGACTGCGGGTATTATTGTAGTTATGTCCACTAGAGGGATGGAGAGTTGAGGTTGCAGAGTAGGAAAGGGTCACTAGTAATCAGTTAGTGGGGAAAGTGGAGCAGACCATAGAGCAGTATACTGGGGGTGTGAAAGTGAGCTGATTGGTTCTGTGCCACATAGCTAGCTATTTAACAAGCACCTCCTTTGGGTGGGAGGGTGGTCGGGAGGGTGGGTGGAAGAGCTAAGCAGTGCCATAGCATGGCACCGTGCCAAAAGGAGCTGCCTGAGGTACCTTG
The DNA here is from genome assembly GCA_016271365.2 of Neoceratodus forsteri. Lineage (NCBI taxonomy): Eukaryota > Metazoa > Chordata > Ceratodontiformes > Ceratodontidae > Neoceratodus > Neoceratodus forsteri. Next base: position 681,076,268 of record CM028133.1, on the reverse strand, counting down.
GAAGGTAGGGGGGAGTCCTGTAGCGAGGTAGTGTTGGCAGGGAGCGTCCGGAGTTCTTTCCTGCCCTCAGTGACCCGCAGAGGTGTCTGGTTAATGCAGGAACTGAACTCTGGTGAGCTGGGGAGAGAAAATACAGGGAATAAGCAGGCTGAACTTACAGGTGGGCGGATAGTAACCTGAGATGGGGAGAGGAGGAGAGGGAGAGGGAGAGGGACAGGAGGAAGCCAGCAGCCTGGCAAGGAGAAGCAGCCCAGCTGAGAGTAAAACAGCCTGGCACGTAAATATACAGGAGAGAAATGCAGCACAATTAAGTTAAAGCAGAGGAGTAGACAAAGCAAACAGTCTAAATTGTTTAGGCATTCAAAGCCAGATGTAACACAGCATTCAAAAATAGCATTAGCCAAAAACATTGTAGAGAGCAGCAGTATGCAGTTGATTAAGGCTTTAAAGCACAGAATGAATTTCTAGCAAAGCTGGCTAATTTTCTGAGAGCAGTAGTATGAAATGGATTAGACATTTAAAGCACGAAGCGAAACTCAGCAGTAAATACTAGCATAGCTGTACATATTTCAGTAAAAAAACAATCAGTTGCATTTTGCCAACCCAGGTGTGGGCCACATGGTTAGGAGTACAAGATGGCACTGCACACTAAGAATGGAGCTGCCTGAGGTACCTGGAAAGGTAGGGGGTGAATCCTGTAGTGAGGCAGTGTTGGCGGGGAGGGTTCTGAGTACTGTCCTGCCCTCAGTGACTTGCAGAGGTGTCTGGTTATTTCAAACGTTTCACCAATAAAGACATGCTAAGCTTGTAACAGCTTGTTTCCAGAGGTTTCCTGGGGGATGGGGAAGAGAGTATTCAATACAGAATGTGCAAATGAAAATACATAATGTAAGGTGCAGTAGTAATAAAAATAAAATTAAAATGCAACCAATGTTATTTGTGGATGACATCCTGATTACTGTGAGAAACCTCGAAGCGTCTCTCCCTTGCTTGGTTCAGACACTGCTGTAATTTTTGTGGGTGTCAAGGCTGTGCAGTAACTAGGCCAAGACGGAGGTACAGATGAAGCCACTTAATAGGGATGGCTCTGTGGATCTGGATTCGTCCTTATTAACTGATCGTTCCGATTATCAGGCTTGTTATACATAGCATTGTTTGGGTGACGAAAACACAACCTGCCAGTGAAAAAAAACCCGCTAATCTAGTCAACCTTTATTATTATTCTATTTATTCAAGTGCTGCAGTGCAATAACCTTTTTCTTTACTTTTTAGTTTGCTTGTGACATTACAAAGTACTATGCAGTAATAAGAAAATAAAATTAAAGCTTAGCTCCAGTTACAGTCCGGTCACTCAGTCACTCAGTAACAGTGAAAAAATCCAGGATTCAGCTTTGCTTTCATGCGATGCAGATCCGATTTGTAATCCACTTCTCAATGTCTGTTAGGTCTCCCCATGAAGCCATGTCTCTATTTTGTTCACACCAGGTCATGAGACTACGTAAATGATACAGAGCATTGGCGTTTGTGATCAGGCTCGGCAGCGTGTTGTCCTCAGTGTCAGAAGAGCCCTGCAATGACTTCTAATCATAACCTTTTGACAGCATCACAAATCGTAACATCAGAGGCTTCCCCTTCTGTTTCGGCATTCTCATCGATGTCGACTAAATCGACAAACTCCTGTGAGGACATGAACTCAGGGGTGGCAACTTCGTGGAGATCACTGACAGGGTCTGATTGGCTACTGGAAACTCCATTAGATGGCTTGTCACCAGCATCAACAGCATCATCAGATATTTTGAAGCCAGCTTTTTTGAAACAGTGCTGGAGAGTTAAGGTGGAAACAGTCTGCCAGGCCCTGGCAATCATGTATGTTGCATCCAAAATTGTCACAGCTTTGGCGATTGCTGATGCTGTAACTTCCTCCCTATGTCGATTATGTCCACAATTCTAGTTGCCATCAGGGAACGATAGTGGCCTTTCAGGTTATGAATTACACCCATATCCATGGACTGCACTAGGCTCGTGGTGTTGGGAGGCAGAAAAACAATTTTAATGTGTGGGAACACTCTGACAATATCATTTGGGTGAGCTGAGCAATTGTCCAGAAACAGTAAAACATGTCTACGTTTGTGCTTGAGCTCTCACTCCCATACAGTAAGCCAGTCTTTAAATATCCAAGCTGTCATCCACGTGTTGGATGATGCATAGTAGGAGACAGGCTGTGTTTTGAGGTCTTTGGGGAAACATCTGGGATGCTTGCTTTCTCCAGTGAGGAGCAGGGGACATTTGTCAGTGCCATCTATGTTAACACACACAAGCAGTGACACTCTGTCCTTGGCCTTTTTGTCCCCCAGAAGATCAGTCTGCTTATGGACATGCCCTCTGGATAGCTCCTGAAATAGAGGCCAGTTTCATCCGCATTATACACACAATTGGGAGGGTATTCTTTCAACAAAGCGGGCAGCACAGAAGAGACCCAGTTGATGGCTGCATCCGTATCGGCATCAGACCATTCCCCATGATCTTTTTTGTACACAGTGCTGTGTGTTTGCTTCCACCTAGAGAGCCACCCATCAGTGGCCTAAAACATCTCATGCCCCAGCTGAATGGCAAGCTCATTGGACTTTTTCTTTAGGAGAGGTCCAGACAGCTGTGCTCCTCTACTTACAGCCCCACTGAACCACAGAAGAAGGTCGTCCTCAAATTCTCCATCTTTACTCTTGCGTTTTCGCTTCCGTGCAGGGTTGACATTTGCTTGTCACTCGCTGATTATTGAATCCCAATTCTGGCTAATTCTGCCAGCTTGACTTTTAGAAATGCCAAAATCTTTGGCAACACTGGACAGCGAAGCCTTCAGTGCCTGCAAGGTTTCTACTACTTTAACTCACTGTGTGAGCGTGAGCTCAGTCCTCTTGCCTGATATCTTGCAGAATGTAAAACACTGTCTGTCACTAGTTCTTATGTAACAGTATCATGGAAAAAACGTCCCAATTAAGTGAAATTGGTGTTCCGCTTAACAGAATAACACCATCATTGAAATGAATGGGGAGAAAGTGGTAGCCAGGGAAACATTCCGATTAACCGAACGTCCCCATTAACCGCGTCCCTATTAAGTGGCATGTACCGTACTACCGCTGAATGGGTGCTGCAGTTGGACATGGGTATAAAAGGTGGTACTGAAGTTGGTCGGGAATGGGCTTAAGTATTTGGGTATCTGTGTTTTTCCTAAGATAGGTGATTGGGTAGGCAGCAATGTGCAGAAGCTTGTAGGAGTTCTGAAAGTGGAAGTACTATGTTGGATGACTTTTGGGCTTGTGCTATGAGGCAAATGATGGCTGCTGAGAATAGAAACATAGAATTTGATGGCAGATAAGGACCGCTTGGCCCACCCAGTCTGCCCATTTTCCCTACCTAATGAATAAGCTGCAGATCCTAGTTAACCAGCAGCCTACTTCTTTCTACCCCCACCCCCTAGAATTGCCTTATGACTGTCCCATGCATGCTTGAATTCAACCACTGTTTTTGACTCCACAACCTCCTCTGGAAGGCCGTTCCATGCATCCACAACCCTCTCTGTGAAAAAATACTTCCTTAATTTACCTCTGAGCCGCTCCCCCATCTTCAAATTGTGCCCTCTTGTTCTTGCACACCTCTTTTTTTGAAAGATGCTACCCTCTTGGACTTTGTTGATTCCCTTGAGGTACTTGAAAATTTCTATCATGTCCCCCCTCTCCCTCCTTTCCTCAAGGCTATACATATTAAGCTCCTTTAGTCTCTCTTCATATGTCTTCCGGTGCAGACACTGCACCATTTTAGTTGCCCTTCTCTGGACAGCTTCTATCCTGTCTATGTCCTTGTGGAGATTGGGTCTCCAGAACTGCACACAGTACTCCAGATGGGGTCTCACCAGCTGTCTGTACAGAGGGATAACAACTTCCTGTTGTTACTGGTGGTGCCTCTCCCTATGCATCCCAGTATCCCCCCAGCCCTCCTTACTGCCCTCTCACATTGCTTGCCCACCTTTAAGTCATCTGATATGACTACCCCCAGGTCCCTTTCCATTTTTGTTGTTGTTAGTATCTCACCCCCCATTGTGTACTCTTCCCCTGGGTTTTTGTTTCCCAGGTGCATTACCTTGCACTTCTTAGCATTGAATCTAACAAGCCCCTCCTCATCCTTTCCACCCCACCTTGTGCATCAACTCTGTTGCAGATCTTTGTGTCATCTGCAAAGAGACATACTTTTCCTTCCAGTCCCTCTGCAATGTCACTTATAAAGACTGATGATCTTGCCCATAGTGTTGCATCTGTGATGGTGCCTACCCCTGAGGGTACTCACAGGAATATTTTGCAGCTTTGAAGCAGTGACTAAAGAGTTGTTGTGGGAAGGGTCCAAAGCTCACTTTTCAACACAAAAATTTATGGCTAATTAGTCTAAAAGGGGCTTCCATATTCTGTGGCACAAAGGTTTATTAACAGGCAGCATTTTCGTCGAAAATTGTTGCTTGCCTATTGAAAACTTGACTTCTGAAGGGTGTCTGAAATATAAAATGGGTGCTACACTACATTCGCCATGATTATTACAGTGATCGACCCAACAGTCATGATAGTGCCTATACACCAAACGAAGCAGGGTGCGTGCAATTGAAGCATACCTTGGCCTCGCAGCTCTGCACCTGCAGACAGGCACACAGTTGCTGGCATTCACAAATGCAACGCACCACATGGTGCCTGTTCATGGCCTTGCTCCCTGACATTCTGCTGTGCAGGAGTGGAACGGAGGACACAGGTGGGCATCCAATTTGATGCCTATCCTGGGTCCCAAAGTGGATCCTCTGCTCTGTGTGTGCAGTGGATTCTAGGAAGCACAGGAAGTTACAAGTTCAAATGGATGGGTGACTGCACAAATGGCTGCCCCCAGCTCCTCCATTCAAACCAGAGGGCTGGGGAAGCACTGTAGAAGAGTGTTTCATTCTTCCATGCTTGCAGGGTCTTTCTAGGGGAGCATGCAATGGATATGGCAGGGTCCCTGCTGCTATATCCTGCTACCCCCTTGCCTCGCACTTCATGCCTTTGTGAATGGCTGGAGTGTGGGCACACACCCCAGACACCCTCCCAGATCAGTCATGCAGGCAACTACATGACTGAATAGGTGATCTGGTGCAGAAGGGATGCACATCCCTCCAATGCATGCCTTGGGAGGGCTTCACAGAACCCCCGCTACACGGCATTCTCACTTAGGCATGTCTACACACTGTAGATCCATAGCACATAGGCATAAAACCCTTTTGTGCAGAGGGGTAGATATGTGAAAGATATTGCCCCTTATCTATACAATATTAAGGATGAGCCAATGCCAAAGGAGAGTTTGGTGGGCCAGCTGAAAACTGGCACTTATGGCAACAATGATGCTGGTCCCAAGTTTCCAGCCTCCCCTTCAGCAGTTTGTTTTTCCTTTTTGATTTTATCAAAGTGACAAACAGGGTCCAGGAACTTGGTGCAACATGTGCAAAACTAGAATGAAACAAAAACAGCAGTGCACTCACTTGGAAAAAGAGGTGGTGTTACCACTGTATCAATGGTTGGTGAGAACCCAGCTGAAGTACTGTGTCCGGTTATGGAGACCACATCTCAGAAAGAACAAAGGCAGGGTGGAGGCTGTCCACAGAAGGGCAACTAAAATGGTGCAGGGGCCACACCATAGCCCTACAAGGAGAAACTGAGTGATCTCAATATGTACACCCTGAAAGACAGAAGGGAGAGGGTGAATATAATAGAGACCTATAAGTACCTTACGGGGGTGAATAAGGTAAAGAAGGGGTGTATTTCTTGGAAGACAAGGGGCATGAGAACAAAGCAGCATGCTATGAAGCTAAAAAAGGGGACATTTAAGAAGGGATGTGAAGAAGTACTTCTTCACTGAAAGAGTGGTGGATGCCTGGAACAGTCTTTCGGCAGCGGTGGGGCTGAAAACAGCGGTGGGCTTTAAGCACACATTGGATAAGAACAAAGGAATGTTGGTAGGAAAGCGGGGGGGGGGAGTAGCTAGAAATCAGGTAGGGTCTGCATTAACTGTAAAGGCAGGGATAAAATGAGCAGACTGGGTTGGCCAATAGGTTCTTATCTGCCAACAAATTCTGTCTATGTCTCGATGTTTCATACGATTTGCAGTGTCAATATAGTTGCTTTTGTGAACGCATTCAATAATAGAGCATATAAACTAATAAAAAGCAGTACATACTAAGGTATAGATAAACAAAAGGAATGCACTACAGACCAACAGTTTGGTGCATGTGCCTTTCACTTTGTCTAGAGGGAGCACTTCAGTAAGAGCAATCATATTCACTCGTCAGTTCATACTGTATATGGGTGACATTTTCTAAGTGCACTTTTTAAGTTCGTTGAGTGCGCAAGCGCGGACAGACTTGTTGATATGAGAGTTACTAAACAGGGGTGTGAGGGGTACCAGCCCAATGACCAGTGGTACTGCAGGGGCCGGTCTGTGGCAGGTAAATCAGCAGCCAGTGTCCTGATGATACTGGTTTGCTGAGGGGGCTGGTCTCGACAAACATTTCAAAGAATAGAGCCTACGCTGTGTGCAGCTCTGTCCTTTGAAATGCGAGTGCTTCAACTGCAGCTCAGTGTGTCTTTCCTGGTTAAACAATTTCCCCTTTCCGACACCAGGATGCCCACTCCAGATGTCAGATGAGCCTCCCCTCCACACCCATCTATTCTGTTAGCTGACAACGGGGTGCCCAATCCCCATGTTGGTAATGGCATGCCCCCCCACACACACACACTATTGTGGCACACTGGGATCCCACCCCAGTGTGTCTAAATGTTTTAAAAACAAATCCCTGTAAAATAGAAAAACCGTCCGCCAGAACCTTTTTTTTTTAATTTTACCTGCAAAAAGAAAACCTTCAGCGCGCTTCCCAGTCCCCTCCCACACTTCAACCCTCCTCTGTGCACCCATCTCCCACATCCCCCACCCGTACTTACCCTCCAGAGGTTGGGAGCCATAATCTTCTCTGGCCTGGGATATGTCTGCACTCTTCAAAGCCGAACTAGGAACTGAGGACTCGGGTAAGCCTATATAATGGGACTCAATGGGGGTTTTCTCAACTTAGGTTGATATCACAGCCATTTTTAGGAATTTTGACCCCAAATTTTCAACATGGGGTTCTTGGGAACTGACCTCGTGAACGTGTCAGTGTCATTTCGTTTCTCGGTCCTGAAAGGAGAATTTGCGGTCACTGCACAGAATCACCTTTCAGGAACGATTACCAAAATGACAGTGCAACTGTTCATGAGGTGGGGTCCCAAAAAGTCCATGTTGCAAATTTGGTGGAAAAATTCCAAAAAATGTCTGCGTTACCAGTGTGCGTTGCGCAGTTTCCACGCATGCTCGTAACTTTGCTAACTTTTTATATTTTCACTCCAGATCTTCAAAATTGCCATTTTTTCACATCTCCTTATAGACAGCACAGCTGTCATTTTTCACATCCTGCCCAAAATATGTTTTCACACCTGTGGCCCAGAATGGCACAGTCGGTATGCGAAATCAACTTTCGGGATGGACTAACAAAATTAGAGTGCTGCTGTTCATGAGGGGAGGTCCCAAAAAGGCCATGTTTAAAATTTGGTGAAAAAATTCCACAAAATACCTGTGTTATGAGAGTGTGTTGCGCAGTTTCTATACACGCCCGTATTTTTGCCAATTTTTTAATATTTTTACTCCAGATTTTCAACATTGCCATTTCTTCACACTTCCTTATGAATAGTACAGCTGTAATATTTTTGCATCCTGCCTGAAATGTGTTTTCGCATCTATGGCTCAGAATGGCACAGTTGCTCTGCAAAATCACCTTCCGGCACAAGTGAACAAAATGACAGTGACACTCTTCATGAGGTGGGGTATCAAAAAGGCCATGTTGAAAATGTGGTGACACAGCTCCAAAAAATGGTCACGTTATACCCAGTCTTTCACAATTTTCTACACACATGTGTAACTTTGGTCTTTTTCAATATTTTCACTCCAAATTTTCAATGTCGCCTTTTTCTCACCCCACCTCATGAACAGTACAGCTGTAATTTTTTATATCCTGTCCATAATATGTTTTCACACATGTGGTGTGGAATGTCGTTTCCCCATGGATTTGAACATTTTCATCTATAGGGCTCATGTGGTGGGGTGATAAGAAGACTATGTTTAACATTTGGGGTCAAAATATAAAAAAATGACACAGTTATGGCCAGTTGTTACAATTTCAGTACGCATGCCAGTAACTGAAGAACCCTTAAATATTTACACTTTTTTTATTATTTGTACTCTTGCTTCATGGCCCTTTCTATCTGGAGGGAGCTCCAGCCCCATCCCTCAATGTCCACCAGCCAATGACTACCAGTTACCCACAAGACCAGATGCAGTACAGTGGTTGGTGCTGTGACTGTTCAGGGGCGGGACCTGTGAGCTCCCTCCATCATCTGCTGTGTTTTTCCTCCTGGTTTCTCCCCTTCAGTGGCAGAGTGTGCAAGCATGCCAGTGACAGTGCTGTACATGCTCTTGTATGTACACCCCATCAGGCGTCTTCCCAGCCTCTGACCTGATGTCTGTAGCGTCAGTGCGCCAGCCCCCAGTCACCGCTAGGGGCCAGGCATACACCGACAACTGTTGTTTTGTAAATACCTTAGCATTAGAATTTTGTCTATGATGCAAATAGACTTTTTCAATACTTCCTTACAACTTTCTATTGCTCATTATCAATAAAACTCTTCCTGCACTATTACACTCTCACACACTTCCTTATCTCTATGCACAAGGAACATTCCGCATTGACAAATTCTTGTCATTTTTATGCTTGCTTGCAGGCATGTGCAAGAAACATAGTGCCACCATACGAGTTTTCGTAGGTGTGCCTCCCCCACTTCCGATCCCCTGCTCCCTTTTGAAGGCACAGCTGTACCGCACTAATGAATGTCCAAGCTGTCTATGACAGCCATTCAGATGCAGTGGCATACAGTTCTAAGGAAAACACCACCACAGGCAATTTGCATACTGCCGTCAGCAGTATGCAAATTGCCTGCATTGGCACTGCATCTGAACTGTCATAGACAGTTCGTCCCCCCCAACGAACACATACGTGCACACTGGAAGCCCACCCCAGCATGCTCATGTGCTCCCCCCCATACACCTTATGGCCGACGGGGGTGCCCAATCCAGCATCAGCTCCGCTGCCGCCTCAACACACTTCCAGGTGCCATGCTGGGAGCCCACCCTAGCATGGCAAATGTCCATCTGCTGCCCCCTAAAGACACTTCCAGGTGCCACGCTGAGAGCCCACCCCAGCATGGCAAACATCCATATGGCAAAGGGGGTGCCCAATCCCCCATTGGCTCCACTGTTCCCTCCCCCACAAAAACACGATTTCCAGTTGCCATGCTGGGAGCCCACCCAGCATGGCAAACGCCCATAGACAAACGGGGTGCCTAATCCCATCGGCTCCACTGCCCCCCCCAAAATATAGCCTTCCAGCTTCCATGCTGGGAGCCCACCCCAGCATGGCAAAAGTCCCGCATCATCTTCTTCAAAGAAAAACAAACAAACCTATAAACAAGAAACGGTCCTTCATTGACTATCTTGCCCCCTCCCCCAACTTGCACCCACCCTCTGTGCACCCACCTCCCCACACCCCCACCTCACCCCATACTTACGTCTGGAGCCCAGCGTGATGATCTTCGGTGGACCAGAAACACGTCTGCACTCTTCAAAGCCGATTGCGAACTGAAGAAATGCCAGTAAGCTGTATAATAGCATAAATGTTTTTTTTTTTTCAACTTTGGTGCATATCTCGGCCATTTTTGGGAATTATTTCACCAAATTTTCAACATGGGGTTTTTGGATCCCCACCTCATGAACTCAGTCACAGTTATTTTGTTATTCAGTCCCAAAAGGTGATTTTGCGGCCACTGTGTGGAACCGCCTTTTGGGACGGAGTAATGAAATGACAGTGTCGCAGTTCATGAGGTAGGCCCCACAAAACCCTATTTTGAAAATTTGGTGAAAAAAATTCTCAAAAATGACTGTTTTATGAGCGTGCATTGTACAGTTCCTACGCACGCTCATAACTTCCTGAATTTTTACTATTTTCACTCCAGATTTTCAACATTGACATTTTACCACACCTCCTTATGAGCAGTATAGCTTTCATTTTTCACATCTCTCCCAAAATGTGTTTTCGCGCATGTAGCTCACAATGACGCAGTCGATGTGGGACAGATTAAGAAAATCACAGTGACACTGTTCATGAGCAGAGGTCTTAAAATGGCTATGTTGAAAATTTGGTGACAAAGTCCATAAAATGACTCTGTTACGAGCGTGCATTGCACAGTTTCCATGCACCCTCGTAAGTTCATGAATTTGTAATGTTTTCAGTCCAGATTCTTAACACTGGCATTTTTCCACACCTCCTTATGAACAGTACAGCTGTCATTTTTCACACCCTGTTCGAAATGTGTTTCGTACTTCCAGCGCAGAGTTGTGTGGTCGCTGTGGGAAATTGGTGTTCAGGACAGATTAAGAATATCACAGTGACACTGTTCATGAGCGGAAGTCCCAAAATGCCTGTGTTGACAATCTGCTGTAAAAAATTCTCAAACTAATTACAATAAGGGTGTGCGTTGCGCAGTTTCTACACACACTCGTGACTTCACCAGTTTTTTTATATTTTCACTCCAGATTTTCAACATTGCCATTTGTTACACCTCCCTATGAACAGTACAGCTGTCATTTTTCACATCCTGTTTGAAATGTGTTTTCACACCACTGGTGCCAAATGGCGTAGTTGCTGTGCAAAATCAGCTTTCCACTAACAAACTAATATTGCCACTGTTCATGAGGTGGGGGTCACAAAAAATCCATGTTTAAAATTTGGAGTGAAAATAGCAATGAATGCCTGGGATGTTAGGGTTTCCGACCATAACGCCCCACCCTGTAGAGACTGACAGGCATCAGGGGTGTGACTTGGGATTGTCACTTGTAATACGCCTGCCATTCCACCCCCACCCACACCCTGTAGCCAGTGACAGGCATCGAGGTGTGTCTTGGACTCTTTGACCCCAAAGTTCACCCCATTCTCCTATACTGCACCCATCTCACCATATTTCTTATGGAATGGGATGAGCATAAGACCCAAATACTCCAAGGCACACTGTGACACTTATCGGTGTCTGCAGGGTAGGGTGTGGTGAAATGGCATGGCCGTTATGCCTGATGACCCAAAGGCACACCCCAATGCCCTGTCCATCTCTGCAGGGTGGTTGTGGGGTTGGCTTCAGTTCAATACTTCACTGCCATTCCTATTATGCATCTTTCTAACTCCTACACTACCAATGCCAATGCCAGCAAGCAAGCATTTGGCATTGACAAATGCTTGTTGTTTTGTTCTTCCATACAGTTATAAAAATAATCTGCCCCTTTCTATGTTACCAGGGCTAGTTCCATGATCACCCCCTCCTCCACCCTCCTCCATACTTTTTAAGGCTACTTAGCATAGCCAGCAGGCTTACTAGGGAAATAAGTAGTATGGGTCTGACAGGAAGGATGTAGAAAAATTACACTTCAGGCCAGCCCACCGGTGCAGTGGTAGCACTACTGCTTGTGGCACCAATGACCTGGGTTTGGGAATGAGCTCAGAGAGTCAGAGGGCCAGATGGAGGGAGGAGGCTGAGCATCCCATAGACTGCTTGCCTTCTCCAGGGAGGGAGGGGGGGTTTTGGCTTGGTGCTTTGTTAACCCCAGGCAGAGGCCTGAGGGATGGCAAGCATACAGCCAAGTTACCAGGGGAACAAGCATGGAAAAACTTAAAAATGGCCTCCAGGCACCGGGTAGGCGGAGTGCCCAAGTGTGGATCCCAGAAGCTTCCACCTGCCTGTCCTGAAACTAGTACCCAATGAGGACAAGAAAGTTTGGGGTGTACGGGCCCCACCTCATCCCCACCTGGGGGGAAGATCCATGGCTACATGGGGGCCTGGCAGGGCTCCAGGTAGGCAAAGGAAGTGGGCAGACACCATAGGTGCCTCCAAAGGTGCAATGCCTGAGTGGCCACGGGGGCATAAAAAAAAAGAAAGAAAAGCACCTTCACTCATGGACTATATTTGCATGTGCCTCTGCCTGTACATGACTGATGAAGGGTATCCTCATAGAGATTGTATATAAGGATTTATATCCTTTAAATTGAATTGTTTGGATAAGGAGGGAGGTAAGATTTACAATATACAGTACCGGTATCAGTAAAACCAATTCCAAAACAGGTTTTAAGAATTAAGGATGGAGAGACTATTAAACCTAGAATGAAACAAAGATAAATTAACTGGATGTGCATGCATAGAAAATTGTGAACCACCAGTTGTAACTTGGCCATTTTGTGGAGTTGTGTCACCACATTGTCAACATGGCCTTTTTGGTACCCCACCTCATGAAGAGTGCCACTGTCATTTTGTTCACTGTTGCAGAAAGGTGATTTCACAGAGTGACCATGCCATTCTGTGCCACAGGTGCAAAAACACATTTCAGGCAAGATACAAACAAATTACAGCTGTACTGTTCATAAGGAAGTGTGACAAAATGGCAATGTTGAAAATCTGGAGTGGAAATATTAAAAATTGGCAAAGATATGAGCGTATGTAGAAACTGCACAATGCACGCTCATAACGCAGGCATTTTGTGGAATTTGTTCACCAAATTTCAAACATGGCCTTTTTGGGACCTCCCCTCATGAACAGTAGCACTGTGATTGTGTTACTCCATCCCAAAAGTTGATTTCACACACTGACTGCACCATTCTATGCCACAGGTGCAAAAACACATTTTGGACAAGATGTGAAAAATGATAGCTGTATTTTTTATAAGAAAATGTGAAAAATGCCAATGTTAAAAATTAGCCAAGTTATGAGCATGCATAGAAGCTGGGCAATGCACACAATCATAGCATTTTTGAATTTTCCACCAAATTTGCCACATGGGCTATTTGGGACTCCACCTCATTAATAGTGGCACTGTCATTTCGGTAATCAGTCCTGAAAGGTGATTCCACACATTGACTGCAAAATCACCTTTCAGGACGGAGAAATGAAATGACACTGACATGTTCATGGGATGGGGTCCCAAGAACCCCATCTTGAAAATTTGGGTCCAAAATTCTATAAAATGGCTGAGATTATCAACCTAAGTTACAGCCCCCCACTGATTCCCATTATACAGACTTACCCAATTCCTCAGTTCCTAGTTCGGCTTTGAAGAGTGCAGACATATCCCAGGCCAGTGAAGATCATGGCTCCTGACCTCCAGAGGGTAAGTATGGGTGAGGGGTGTGCAGGGAGGTGGTTGCACAAAGGGAGGGTTGGGGTGGAGGAGGGGGAACTGGGGTGATGACACTGGAAGGTTTCCTTTTTTACAGGTAAAATTAAAAAAAAGACTTCCGTTGGACAGTTTTTCTATTTTACATGGATTTTTTTAAAAACATTTAGGCACAGTGGGGAAGGGGGTGCTCCCAGTGTGCCACAATAGTGTGTGTGTGTGTGAGTGGGGGGCATGCCATTGCCAACATGGGGATTGGACACCCCATTGTCAGCTAACAGTATAGATGGGTGTGGGGGGGGGTGTATCCAATATCAGTAGTGGGCATCCCAATTTTGGAAAGGGGAAATTGTTTAACCAGGAAAGAAGCAGTAAGAGGGGGGATGCCAACACTGGGATTGGGCACCCTGATGTTGGCAAGGGGTACAGACGGGTTGGGGGCTGCATCCAACACCGGGAGTGAGTAGCCCAGTGTCAGAAAGGGGAAATTGTTTAATCAGGAAAGACACACTAAGGGGCTGCAGGGAATGAGGAAATTGTTTAACCAGGAAAGACACACTGAGCTGCAGCCGAAGGGCTCACATTTCAAAGGACAGAGCCACGCACAGTGTCAGTTCTGTCCTTTGAAATGTTTGCCGAGACCAGCCCCTCAGCAAACCAGTGTCATCAGGACACTGCCTGTTGATTTGCCGGCTACATACCAGCTCCTGCAGCACCGCTGGTCATTGGGCTGGCACCCTTCACACCCCTATTTAGCAACTCTCATATCAATAAGTTAATTCGTGCTGATGCGCTCAACAAACTTAAAAAGAGGAACTGAAAGTCACTTTGAATGGAGAAAATGTTCAGATATGTGCTATTACAGAGACATGGTGGGGAGAGGAGGATGTATAGCGTAAACACATATCTGATTTTAATTTGTTCAGGAAGGATAGAGGAAATTGAAAAAGGGGTGGAATATATTAGACTAGAGCAATGCAGTTCAAATACTCAAGAAACTGAGCAAGGATCTAGAACAGCTGTAGGTGAAGATTAAATCAAAATGGGCTAAAAAAAAATCTTCCTTGGTATTGTATATAGACCATCCACCCAAGGTAAATAACTTAATGAAAAGATGATCTGCATTGTAAAGACATGAATGCCACCTGACAGAATTATCCTTTTGAGAGACTTCAACAGGTCTGGTATAGACTGAAACAATACAGTAAGGTATAATGGTCTTGAAAATTACTTTTTAAATACCATTGCAATGCTTAATCTCACAAATAATTTATAAAAGAATGAACTAGGGAGGAACATATCCTGGATTTGGTGCTGAGCTACATGGAGAATGAGAGTAAGGAAATGCAAGGTAACGGAACCTCTAGGAGGAAGAGATCATAACAGAGCAAATTTTAAAAATCAAGAATTATAAGGTTTTAGCAACAGGAAAAAACATTATTAGTGCTTTGACAAGGCAAACAACAAATCTGGAGGCACTTGAGGAGGGGGTGGGGACCAAGGGGAGACCTGAGAAGGTGATATTAATAAAGGGATTGTATACTGAGTGTAAATGTTGAATATTTTTGTAGTGTAAATCCATATAGATCTGCATTCCACTGTACCATCAGCTTGTAAGGTAACCACCAATGAGATGTCCACATGATGCAAGTCTCTGTTTACTTCTCTTTGTGAGTGCATGTTAAAATATGCACCAATCTTTAAATAAAGGTTACAAAAAAAAAGATGACAAAGGAGCTGAGTTTCTAGGATTGGGAAAACAATTTTGCTAACAATGGTATTGAGGAAATGTGGGAATATCTAAGTAATAAAATAAAAAAAAACTAGTAAATTAAATTGTGCCACAAAGGGTTAAATATAACAAACATGGGAAGGTTAACCCCATGGTTAAATAAGAATGTTATAAAGAGGCTTAGGAAAAAAGGAAAACCCATGTAGTGGCCAAAAAAGGAAATGATGACAGGCTCTGGTCTAGATCTAAATATAAAGTAAAGCTATGCAAAAGTAAGATTAAAAAATCAACAATTAAAATGGGATGCAAATTGTCTGTCACAACCAGAGGCAATTATAAATCATTTTGCAAATAAATTAACAACATTAAAAGTGCAAACCAGTCAGTGGGACCCTTGGATGTCGGGTCACAGTGTGTTTCTAAAGAAAGCAAAATTGTGGTGATGTTTAATAAATATTTTTGTTCAGTCTTTTATAAAGGTACAGGAATAAAAGAAACAGTGCGGAGATCACCAGTGATCCATAGTTAAAGCTAGAAAAAAATTAAATAAAATAGAAACATTGTTGAAAGAGCTAAACCCAATCAAGGCGCAAGGGCCCAAAGAAATGTACCCGAGGATTGTCAAGGAACTAGCTGGGGAGCTATCAGGTCCTTTATTTTGTATCTTTGAGTTATCATTGAACACAAGCCAACTAATAAACAGCTGGAGAGAAGTTGTAGTCATACCTATTTTTAACAAGCATGTGTCAATGCCAAACGTTTGATGCTTGGTAAATATTTTTTTTTTTTATTTTGACCCCAGCTTTTGAAAATCCTTGTTTTAGGATTCGCCTCATAGACATGACATGTACCATTTACAGCATATTGGCCGAAATGTTATTTTTCACCAGAGGTATGAAAACACATCTCATCCAGGATTTTAAAAATGATGCATATCATGTTTATGAGGTGGTGGGAAAAATGGCTATGTTGAAAGTTTGGAGTCAAAATATTGGAAATTAGCAAAGTTATGGGTGAACACTGAACTAGTGTAACATTCAGTCATAACCTGGGCATTTTACTGTATTCGTACACCAAATTTTCAGCATAGCCTACTTATTACCCCACCTAATGAACCTGGTAGGTGAAGATTTTCAAATCCCCGCCAAAATGTCATTCCACGCCACCAAAACATCATTCTGTACCACAGATATGAAAACACATTTTGGCTAGGATTTGAAAACTGACAGCTATCACATTCATGAGGTGCTGTGAAGGAATGGCTATGTTGAAAATTTGGGGTCAAAATACTGAAAATTACCAAAGTTACGAGGTTACATTTGCAAATTTCAATGTAGGCTCATGACTTTGTTGTTTTTTTAATATTTTTACACCACATTTTCAACGTGATCTTCTTATAGATTTCATCTTTCATTTATAGTAAAACTAGGGCAAATCTTCTCCTAAAGGTGATTTCGGCAGTGAACATTAAAATCACATTTTGGGACAACTTTGCCTAGTTTCACTGTAATTGTTCATGAGGCGGGGTCCCAAAAAAGGCATGTTGAAAATTTAGAGCAAAAATATTTAAAAATGGCCAAGTTATGCCACTAAGTTCAAATCCCTATTGAAATACATTGAACTGCATACCTGATTTCCTTAGTTTGCGGTCTGGCTTTGAAGAGTGAAGATGTGTCTGCAGACCAGAAGGGATTATGGCATCAGACCCCAGTAAGTAAGTAAGGGCTGGGGTTAGGGGGGGATGCTGAGTGGTAGTGGTCATTACGTCATTGTACAGGCAATCGGTGAGGCCTCATACAGAGTATTGTGGGCACTTCTGGGCACCACAATAAATAAAGGGTATTAGAACATTGTAGGGTGTCTGGAGATGGGCCACCAGGATGGTTTCAGGAAAGAGGGATAAATTGTATGAGGAAAGAAGGTGTGAGATAGATGTGCATTCTTTGCAATAACAAAAGTTAAGGGGTGATGTTTTAAGTATATAAAGCCTTCTTGGACAAGGTTATTTGGAACTGTCTGGGTCTAGACTGCAAGGGGTCTCAATATAATAGAGTGGGAAATAGTAAACAATTTAAGAGTGACCTATGCAAAACCAATAGAAGGGGCACCTGGATCACTCAAAGAGTTGTTACTATGTGGCTTAATTTTGCAGAATTGGTTGTGGGCAGTGGTATGATGGGCATCTCCAAATCAAACCTGGATGTGTACTTTGAGAAAAACTGTATCACTGGATACAACCATTGAGAAATGGTGAGCATACCATGGCCCACAAGCTTACTTTTGCTCATACTCTTTATTATGATTCCTATGATTCCTGTGATAATTTACCAAATTACACCTATGTCATTAATGCATAGCATCATGGGAAATATACATAAATCACTACATATACTTCTCATGATGTGTTGCATTAGTGAAGTATATATAATTTGGTATTTCTTAGAAGCTTGGCTTCGTGTCAGTTCCTTTACAGGGTAAATCTTGTTTGTATTTTAAATTACTTTTCTGTTTTTGACTCATTATAACCAAGTAAATAAGATCACAAGGCAGGTTTCTTCCTTTCCCTCAAATGCAATAGCGGTTCCTATAAACACTCATAGTGATGGGTATTCATAGATAGTGCAACTACTAATATTGTGGACTGTGACAACTGCAGTATGTGGCCAATGGCATGGCCTATAACACAGACACATGGTGCTACTGACAAAGTCTTATTCTTTACCTCCTACCTTGATAGCTGCGTGATGGTCATGCTAATATGCATGTATACACCATCCTTTGCCAGTCTTCAGTGCTGGTCCATTTGCCCTAGAATCCTGTGAACTTGTTGTTCATATCCCTGGTGTCAAGTAGACCCATCCTCCCTAGCTCTCTTCTCTTCCATTACTGTTGTCGGTGGTGCTGTGCATCAGCTTAGTCTTTCCCCTGCTGGAATGAACATCCCATCTTGCAAGGCTGCAAATCCAGCAAGAACTGCCTCTTGCTGTTTTCCAATAGCAGGGATCACTGTACCTTGCAGTTGAAGGGTGAGGGTGCTAGAGCAACTGTGCATAGCATAGTGCCTCACTGTATACCAGCACCCTCATTAAGTCACATTTATCTGCCTGTTTTCCTGTGCTGGCACACACTGACTTAAGTGCTAACAGAGGGAAAGACTTGCAGCCCCTTTCTGTATAGCACGAAAGGGCACAGTTCAGAAATGTACCACAATGTGGTGGCCAGTTTATATTTGAGTATGCCTACACCTAATCCTGCCTGTTCAAGGATCTACCCATAGAGAATGCATATAAGGACCTACATAATATACCAGATTACAAACATCCTATGGCAAATCACCATTCATATACTTTTCATGATGCTTTGCATCAGTGATGTATGTGTTAGATGGTATTTCTTCAAAACTTGGCTTTGTTGCCAATGCTCTTTCAAGGTAACCCTTGCTTCAATGCTTTTGCACTGAAAGACTTGTTCTGCCATGCTGCCTAGAATTATTTTTCAGCTGGTTCTGTGGCACTGACAAGTGGGATACTGCTCTGTGATGCTGGTGGCACAGGTTCACACCCAAGCCCAATATGTCACAAACAGAGGCTGGCATGGAGTGTTGCTAGCAGAGTTTAGACTCTCTCCTCCCAAGGAGGGTGGGTTAAGTGCCACTGTACCTTCAGTGACACATAAGGGTGCCTAAGTAGAGGTTTCATTGGTGGTAGAAGTGCCTGTGTACTACCTGGAACCCCTTCCCTAGGTTGGTTGTTCAGTCTAGGGTGGTGGGAGGGTTTCTAATGAGGATGAAATCTCCGCTGATTGATACAGAGTAAGGGGGCAGTCTAATCATTTTCAGCACTCATCAGCACTCTAAAGGGCTGACCCCATCCTGATGCTAACACTTCTAGAGTGACTTCCCTTTCTCAACTATGAAGCGACTGCTACAAATGGAGATGGCCAACCATAGGGTACAATCCACGTTTGTCAAGGGCTGCCAAATCATTTGGGGATGAAGGAGAGCACAACAGAGGAAGAATAAAGAGAAGAATGGCTAGAATAAAATACTTTTCCTATCGTTGTGTCACACATGCCACATGCTGTTGCTGTGAATACACTGTTGGCCTAGTTCTCATTCCATTTTTGTGTGCTCCCTGGCAAGTAAAATCTCTCTTGACCTGGTCCACCTCCATCTGAATCTAGCTGTCAACAATTCCCGTCTGTCTTGGGAAGGGCATCTCATACAACAAACAAAGAAGGCAGTAATAGCACTGTCTGTGTCCTGTGTCTCTGTTGTAAAGCAACTGCTGATTTGGGAAGGGGGAAGGCATCTCCTAACCCTCTTAGAAGAGGGTGACACTTCAAAAGTTTCTGCTAGCACAGAAGGTCTTTTATCTGTCTCCTTTATGAGAGGGGTACTTGAAACATTGCTGCTGGTGCTGTGGGCAAGTCTCAGCCCCCATTAGGAGAGAGTAATGCCAGAAGCTTTGCTGCTGGTGGGGCAGACTTCCCCAGTCCTCCTCAGAGGACACTTCAAATGTTGCCACCAACCTTGCCTCAGTCTCACCTCAGGAGAGAGTGACATTTGAGCATTGCTGCCTGTGTGGCATACATCTCCCTGTTCTACCAGGAAATGGGGACTCTTCAGAAGTTGCTGTTGGCACATCTGACCTTGTTTCAGCCCCCGGAGAAAGGGACACTTGGAATGTTCCCACTGCTGATATTTCATTGACTCCCTCAGGAGAAGTGGGAACTGGCTATTTTATTGACAAGGGAATGTTTCCTGATGGGGGAATTTGTCCAGAACACCGGGGAAACTGCCCCTACTCTCATGATACTGAGATTAAGCACCAGCACCTAAGAGCTGCACTTTGGAAGTCAGTGCATTGGATCTGATAGTAAAACACACCATTATCTATCGCAGCACCAGCCAAGATGTATCGCATGAATGCTGCAGTATATCTCAAAATGCTGCAGTATTCTGCAGGGAACAGTGTAATTTAGTGGCAATTATGCCCCTTTGTCATGCTGTATTTTTGTGACATCTTACTTACTGCAAGTTACTGCACTGTGTCGTGACTGGCTCCATTGTAGTATGATCAAGGGTTCAGTTAATTTATTTTTAATGGAAGTCTAACATTTCCATTAGTCAAATTCTGGAAGTCATTCTAATTTTTGGGAAGTCAAAATACTTCCAGGATCCCACTTGTGGAAGGCAATATTCTTGGAAGGACCAGTTTATGGATGTTAATGCAATATATTAGTGGTAAAATACAATTTCTTTCAGAAAAATCCATCCCTACAATTTTGGAAGTCATCAAATTTTTTGTTTTACATCTGTAAGTCAATAACTTCCTCCCCTTTATTTTGGAAGTTTTTGCCTTATTTTTTAGAAGTCAAATAGTCCAAAAATGGAGCAATTCTTGATTTTGGCCACTAGGGGGTGCTAATCCCAGTGGTGCCTCAAAGATGTAACCCCTAGGTGGTGCTATCCCAAGGGATACTACCCCTGCCTGCGTGACTAAGCGCAGGTTGAGGGGCCTGAGTTCTGTGAATGGGTGCCTCCACCCAGAGGACAGGGTTAATGGTAGTGTAGCTGCTCTGGTACAGCCCTCCAGGACACTGATACCCCCCCTCTATCCCCTCCAGTGGCCTATACTGGTCAGCAAACACACAGTCACAATTGACACCAGAATGCAATGTTAACCCCACACTTGGCACACTTACCACTAGGGCTGGATCAGCTGCAATGGCCCTGGAGAACCCCTGTAAAATAAGGCCTGCAACAATGAAAAGCAATATCACAGTATTTTCCACACAGAGGTACACCACAACCAGTTTAGATGCAAACAGATTTAGATCTGATTTATTGAGGGGACATGAACAAGGGAGGGGCAGAAATCTGGTGATTAATTCAGTATCTGGTTTAGTCAGAGGTAAACATGCATGCCTAAGAGTCCCTCTAATATAGTCGCACAGCCTGGGTACCCAGTTATCATGCAGGTTAGCCTGAAGCATTGCCTGGGGTAGGCTGGCATTGCAGCTGTTGTTGGGGCCCTTGGGAAGAAAACACAACATGCACTTTATCCACAATTTGTAATCCAGAGCTGGATGGCTCAGTCCAAAACAATTAGCACCCACAATTAAATCAGATGACATACTTTAATTTGAACTTTGTTGCAGGGAGCTACCCTGATGTTTACTCACTCTACCCCAGACCAGGCAATTCTCTGATGAAATAAGACCTGTAGACATAGTTGGATACTGATGGAGGTGAGGTCCCTCGTGGTCCTCATTGACAATGCTGGTCTTCAGGCTGGCAAAACAGCGTAAATCAGGCCAAGGAAAACATGCAACATGAATGTTTTCAAGCTATTCGTCGGCGCAACACTTTGCACAACTCACACACATTTATATGTAAAATAAACTCTGTCCCTTCTGGTTCTTCCAGGCAGGATGCAGACTGATCTTCTCTTCTCAGGCTTATGGAATCAGATTACCAGCAGCTGCAGGCAGCAGCTACCCAGGCTGGAACAATTTGGACCCACAGATTGACGACCAAAATAGTCTAGGCCAGGCAGGCCTTACCCCTGAGAGTTGGGAAGCTCCCCAGAGGCACACACACTAGCACTTGGGCTGTCTCTCCAAATCTAATCTTCAAGTAAGAGCCCCCTTTTATATGGGGCAGAGTTCCAAAGGTCTTACTGTCTGTCGAATCTGCTTTAAACAGTTTCCAGAGGCTGATTGGCTTGTGTTTTGGCACCTAGATATTGTCCCAGTAAATCCCCCATAAGTCTCTGGCATAGTCCCAGGCACCCCTTGGTTAAATCTGGGCTTTCAATTGGCTGTTGGCTGTTAAAATGGTGGCTACTAACACAGTCTTTATGCAGCCCAGACAGTGTCCTGATCCTCTAAGTTCTGGTACAGCCAGCAGCAACAGTATTTTAATTTACTTCCCCCACTGTCTTGAAACCCCAACAATTCCCTTTTAAACAAGTCCACTTTTAAATCAATCAGCTGTTCCCCTAGGGAGTCGCTGTTCCCGTTACACACTGCCTCTAGGAACACACAGCAACACACAGCAGCTCATGAATATTTAAAAGGGCTCTTCTGTGCCCTGACATTTGCCCCTTGACCTTTCTCTTTATGATCTGGTGCCCTGGAGGCAGCGCTTATGGCGGCTGCCAATTTATTTATTTAAAATATATTTCCCCTTGGATGTGAGTGTCCCCAGTGCCTCTTTCAGCTTAAGCAGGGCACCAGGAACTGGTGAAGACACACAAAAGGCTTTCTGATCACAACAGTGGTCATAATTCGCAGTGCACCTCCTCGATCGTGCGAGCGGCAGCTCTGTGACATGCCGGCTGCTCGCAAATAGATCTTACCAGCCCTGCAGGGCTCATTCAAACAGGGAAACCTGGAAGGAATGGCAAAGTGTGGCGGAGACCGAGCAGACACCAGGAGACAGTGGGAGGTACCCGGAGGCATGACAGGTAAGCCCCCCAAATGGAGGGGTTACACTCTCCCCTGCTTTGGAAGCTTGGCGTATGCACCAAGTCTAAAGTATATTATTAACCACTAATACATTTTCAGATATACTTTTGCTAACACTCTATAACAACATATAACTATGTACATGTAACATACTATCGCATTAGTCTTCTTGGACTGTACGATATTTCTAATTTTAATAGGCGTACTTCAGCGATTCAACATTCTTATTACTATTAGACTGTATCACATTTTTAATAACATTATATCCACCACATTATTTTGAAACATTTCACCTTATTCCCCTCTGGCTACCCCTTAACCCCTTGTTGTTGTGGGAGGGCATCTTAACTCGGGTGGAGGTTTTGAATACCATTTTGGGCAGGGAGTTTTGCGAGACGTACACCCCTTTGTGCAAGACATTCATGGGAAAATTGACAGGCTGTCCTGGGGTGTCATAAGTGAGCTTCAAGACTGGCTTTACAGCTCATTCAGAGTGATGTGGCAAAGGGGGCACTAGCACTTTGTGGTGAAGCTCATTGTCATTTGTCAGGGTGATTTCTGAAAAGTCCGGCTCATCCGAAGCATCAAGTCCTGGTTCTTCATCGACACTTTCATTAGTACAAAACAGTTCATGTAACCCACTCAGTTTGTTCTCACTTGCACTGTCCCTTGTAGGTTCACTACCTGCCTCATGGGATTCAGATTGAGGGATTTCCATTAGTTCCACCATACACAGAGATCCAATTTCATCAAGGTCCACACTGTGTGCTTCACTTCCTGGAGGTTCAGGCACAAGAGATGAACTATAATCAGGCACCACAGCTCAGGGTTTAGGTTCATCCCCATTGTTAATGGAAGGAATTCCCTGGAACACTCTCTCCAGCTCACAAGACGGATAGAAAACAGAACAGAATTCACTTTCGTCATCACTTTGTGTTTACATTATCTGCAATGTCTGTAGAATTAAAGGCATTAGGAACAACAGACTGGAAAGCAGAAGTTTGCTGATCTTGTTGGTCGGATTCAGTGGTTGATCCAGTGGCAGGGCACCGAGGAGCATCAGTCTCTTGAACGTTATTGATCATTATCTGGCTGAAGGTAACATGTGGTTCCTGTGGATAGTTTTCACAGCATGAGGGTCCTCTTCAGGATGTATTTTTACATTGGTAGATCATGCAACTTACTGACTACAATGTATGGAACATGACTCCAGTGGTCTGCTATTTTGTGTTTTCCTGGTAGTCCAAAATTCCTCTTTAGCACCCTGTCACTTGGTTGAAGCTCTTGGGCCTTTACACATTTGTCATGCCGAGTTTTATTAGTCATTTCTTTTTGCAGCCATGGTGTTTGCAAGCGGATAGGCATGATCAAGCTGAGCCTTTAGGTTTTTAACATACTGCAGGTAGTTGTCTAATTTCACACTATTCTGAGACACTCCAAAACATACATCAATCGGAAGGCGAGCCTCTCTGCCAAACATGTGGTGGTATGATGAAAACCCTGTGGCATTATTCTTGATACAGTTGTAGACATGTACGAGTGCACTTCTCTGTTGACTCCATTTTGGCTTATCTCGAGGCTGTAAGGTGCACAGCGTATCCAGTAGGGTTCTGTTAAACCTTTCGGGTTGCGGATCTCCTTGGGGGTGATAGGGGGTTGTTCTGGATTTTCTTACACCTCATAGGGACAACAGTTCTTTAATAAGTCTGCTCTCAAAGTCACGCCCTTGGTCTGGATGAATGTGCTGGGGGCACTGTAATGTACAAAGAACTTGTCTACGAGTACTTTGGCAATAGTGGAGGCCTTTTGGACTTTGGTTGGGTAGGCCTGCGCATACCTCGTGAAGTGGTCGGTAACTACCAGGATATTGGCAATGCCCTTAGAATCTGGCTCGAGACTGAGGAAATCAATACAAATAAGCTCCATAGGTGTACTTGTGACAATGTTTACCATGGGGGCAGCTCTTTGTGGTGGAGCCTTGTGCTGAAGACACCTGCTGCATGTCTTGTTGTGATGTTCTATGTCTAGGCTCATTTTGGGCTAATAGAAACATGACCAGGCCAGATCAAGAGTTCTTTCACCACTCAAATGTCCCATTTGGTTGTATGAGGCTTTTAGGACAACATTTTTGAATTTAGCTGGTAGTACTAACTGCTTCCTTACAATCTCATCTTGGCTGTTAGTAAGCTCTCCTTACAACAATTGCTCTCAAAGCTTGAGCTTACCCCCCTCTCAGAGAAACAAAGCAGTATTGGGGTCCCTGGATCGCACCTTGGAGATATCTTCCCCCTTTCTCACAGCATCGATTACTGATCTGGTCACTGGATCATAGTACTGTTCTCTTCAAATGTCAGCTGAAGTTAACTGTGGTAAGGAACTCAAGTCCAAGGCTGCGAAATTACAATAGGCAGCTGGCACTCATGTTTCTGGGGGTCCCAAACAATCTGCCATACAACTTACAGGTTGAGAGGACAGGACTTCTTCTTGATCGAACTTATGGCATAGTGCTTTTACAGACTGCTCGGGGATGCGCACCCACTGTTGGTCAGGAACTGGTCTTCGTGAAAGAGCATCCGCATCATAAGTTGCTAAGGCAGAGAGCCATCTGTGTCAGGTAGCATCAAGTTTAGCTGCCGTTTGAATGTAAGTTAATGGATTGTTATCAGTCTTGACTAGGATTTTAGCACCATACAGATATTCATGATATTGGTCAATTATGGCCAACTTCAGAGTGAGAAATTCTAATTTATGCACTGGATAGTTCTTTTCTGACATGGTCAAACTTCTGCTTGCAAAGGCGACAGGCCGTAGGCTGTCCTGATGTTCTTTGTAGAGTACTGCTCTAAGACTGCTCAAACTGGTATCTGAGTGCAACACATAAGGCTTGGATGGATCAGCATAAGCAAGTGTAGGCGCATGAGTTAGTCAGTATATTATCTCTTCAAAAGCAGTGTCACACTCGAGCGTCCACATTTTCCCAAACAACTCATTGAGCTCGAAATACATTTTTTCAGTTTCTTGATCAGAGCCTTTCTTAAATCGTTTGTGAGTGGGGGGTACTCTTGAGTCAAATTCAGCAGTGGACGAATCACCTTAGTATAGTCCTTGACAAATCGGCAATAGTACCTGCAGAACCCAAGAAATCTTTGAAGTTCTTTTAAAGTTCTGGGCTGTGGCCAGCTGGTTAAGGCTTCCACTTTACTGGGGTCAGTTTCAATACCTTCTGGTGACACAGTATGGCTTACATACTTGACTGAGCTCTGGATGAATTGGCATTTGTCAATAGATAACTTAAGAGCGAACTCTTCAAGTCTGTCCAACACTTTGAATAAGCAAGCCTCATGCTCCTCAAGGGTTTTTCCAAATACTATGATGTCATCAAGGTAGACGAGACACTCTAAGAGATTAATATCTTCCACAGCATGTTCCATTAGTAGCTGGAAAGTTGCAGGTGCACCAGATATGCCTTGGAGCATGCGAAGGAACTCATAGAAGCCTAAAGGACAAATGAAAGCATTTCTTTCCCTGTCCTTAGTAGCCATTGGGATCTGATAGTATCTGCTTCTGAGGTCGAGGATGGAGAACCATTTGCTCCCATTTAAACAGTCTAGAGCATCCTGTACGTGAGGCATTATATAATGATCAGGTACGGTTCTTTTGTTGAGGGTCCTGTAATCAACACACATACAGACAGAGCCATTCTTTTTCCACACCACGACAACTGCAGAGGCATATGGACTGTGGGATTCTTGGATGATGTCAGCAGCTAGCATCTCTTGTAGATGATGTCAGACGTCATCTTTGTCGGCAGGAGCTAGGCATCTAGATCGTTCTCTAAAGGGTCTCTCATCATGCAGGCAAATGTGGTAATATAACCAACATTTCATTCTTTAAGGGAGAAAACCTTGTCTCTCTGAGTCAGCTTGTTACTAATCCTGGTTCTCCAGCTGTCTGGAAGAGGTGAATCTCCAAAATTAAACATATCAGGTGATACCTCGCATCCCCTTTCAACGTGGCATTTAGACGGGAGCACAGCAGTGTCGGCACAATAAACTTTGGCCAGAGTGCATCCTCTAGATACCGTGATGTCTCGATCTGTAACATTTTGCACTTGTACTATCACTCGTCGAGCGTAAGCATGAGCCCAGGCCAGAAGCACACTGGGTTTGATCTGTAGCCCTTTGGGTAATTTTTCCTCATCTGGAGTGTCCAGCATCAAAATTGTGTTAGTCGCATCTCTTCGCCAACACACTTCCCCACTGATACTGCATTCTGCATTGGGAGGTAGCATCATAGTAGCAGGATCTTTCTTCCAAACCATGCCCACAGGCTCATCTTGTTCACTTGACTCAGGGTGCATGTGCTTCTCATGGGTCATTTTGACCAGAGCGTGGACTCGCAGGACTTTTCTTGTCCTTCCCATCTGTCTCTCTTCACATAGCTGGGCCAGGCACCCAGACAGGTGTGCATTTGTGCCAATCAGTACGGGGGTACCGTCATAGAGCCCAGTAGAAGGGAAAACCAAGGCGAGAGTCTCCACAGCATCCTCCACACTAGCCACAGAAGATGGAAAAGAAAGTCACACCCTCAGATAGCTGAGATTAGGATAAGAGGTTTCGCTCAACCCCCACACATGTAGCCCTTCAAGAGGGTGTAATGGATGATCAGATAAATGTTGCTCATACCAATCTTGAAAGATTATAGTGACTTGTGACCCGCTATCTAACACTGCTTGAACTGGAATTCCATCTATACACATTGCAGTGTCCATGGAAAGGCCCACCAATTTTGACCAGTCCGGAGGGACATTAGTAGGGGCTTGGACAGATGATTGGGCCACAAAGAAGTTTGACTTAGGATTTCCTGAACCTTCACCGCGGTCATTTTGGGCATCCCTTGGCCAGGGGGTGTAGCTACCGTTACACCATGTAAGCCAAGGTGTACTTATGAAAATGCGGGGGGTAGCAAGCTGGCCGGCAGGTCCCAGTGTCTCTCTGCTCTCTGCTCCATGAGTTGAATGCAGCTGCGTACAAAGTTTTGTTTCGTGGGCTTGGAAAAGCCCAAGCTGCCTTTGTTTAGCCGGGGGGGGGGCTGCTGACGTGTCTTGAATGCAAGTACAGGCTGCATAGCTCAATCAGGTCCACGGCAGACACTCAAGGACCTGATTAGCTACCAACGTTAGCTTGCGGGCGTTGCTAGTGCTGGTGGGTTGTTAAATCCCCGCACTACATTCACTGTAACTTCTCTCTGTTCTGTTTATTTTGGGGTCAAAAGTTCATTCAGAGAAGAAGAGGACCAGAGCTGAGCAGCTGAGAGAGAGACTGACTTGACCCAAGACGAGGTGAGGCAGGCTCAGAGAGGGCTGACTGACAGCCATAAGCCGCGAGGGAGCAGCAGCATGCCAGCTGGCACAGTCACGGAATGGGACGGGTCCAGAGACAGAATCCAAGGCCACAAGAAGGAAATAGGGAACCAGGGACAGGCAGCACACACACACTGGACAGCTGATATTCTCACTGAAGCTGAGCCACCGGCAGTCTGAAGCTGAAGTCACTCTGGGTAGGGGAGCAGCATAGCAGCAGCTGGCAGACTCAGAGACAATGAGTGTCGGGTGTCGGGCAAGTTACGGCAGGCAGGAAACTTACTGAGGCTTGAAGAAATGGACTGGAGGAATTAAAAACATTGGCGGACTGGCGGTAGCAAGTACTGGTGGTGGCAGGCAGCAGGCATAACAACAAGAATTCTCACAAAAGAGCTGTATCACGACTAATAGTGTCACTACTAGTACATTTTCCTTTTTTTCTTGTCTTCGCCTGCTGCCAGCCAAGTTTGTTGTCAGCTGCCAATGCCACAGCCACCAGCCCAAATCTTCAGAGCCCTGCTGCTGCTGCTGAGTCACCCTTGATGCTCATCGAATTTTATTGAATCAGGACGAGGAGAGCAGGATCATTCATGGCTCAGCACACTGCCGTGGTCTCTCTCGTTTCTCTGCCTGGTGCGTGTGGCTGGCCGGGAGTTGGGACTCGGGAACAGGATTGGGATAGGATTCTGTCAGACGTGGGTGGCATCTGGTATTAAATTCATCCTGAACCATCCACTTCCATACTGTGACAGTGGCTGTCTCCTCGGATTCTGAATCCAGGCTCCAGATCCTCAGGTGGGCTGTTTTGTTTTGCTGCTGCTGCTGACTGTTCATGACTTAGCTAAATTCTGACAGTGTGTGTGAAGTCAAGCTCTTTCCTGGACCTTATCCTGCCTATCTAGTAATGCGACTTGTCTTTGGCAGCTGCTGCACAGTGTGTGACTTGTGAGGTGAGGGTCAGCATAGTAATATAATCTTGGATGATCAGAATAGGACCCCCCCATGCCACAGGGTGGGATGGGTCTTATCCTGACCATCTAAGATTATATTACTAACTATACTGAAGGCTGTTTCATGTCTCTGGCTTGCTTAGGTTTATAATTGGGGAGCCTACTAAAGAGCATTCATTCAGCCTGCCTGCTTTACTCAATCCATTCTGAATCTGCACACCATTTCAGTTCTGCTGCTTTAGCTGCACTGCTAGACGCCACCACACCAGAGTCGGGAGTTTCCCAGGAGTGGGGAGTCTGAGTCGCAGACGGTCAATCACTGGACATTGGGGTACAAGAGTAAAGAGTTCACTGGACAGCCTAGAAATTGAGATTGTACGAGGTATGTACTATGATTTTTACTTTATCTGTACACAATGCCAATTGGTGGGTCTGTTGCTGCCTACTGCAAGTATTAGTAACAGTGTGACTGAGAGTGAGACAGGGAGATCAAGCATAGAATTCTTAACTCGTCTTGAACAGGTGTATGTGTGTGTGTGCGCGCGCGCATGTGTGTACCTAAAATATGATTTGAAACCTGCAGTATAACCTGAATGGTGTTGCATATTCTAGTCTTATGTTTATGTGGGGGATGGGGCTGGCTGCAAGATGCCGCTCTTGGCCAGGGTGAGGGGGTCTGGTTGCATGCCAGTCTTGACCAGGTGGGGGTGCTGGTTGCAAGATGTCACTCTTGGCCAGGGTGAGGGGGCCTTGTTGCATGCCAATCCTGATTGGGGGGAGCTGTTTGCAAGATGCCACTCTTGGCCAGGGTGAGGGGCCTGGTTGCATGCCAGTCTTGACCCGGGGCTGGTTGCAAGATGTTGCTCTGGCCAGGGGGGGGTGTGTGTGTACTTATATGATTCGAAGCCTGCAATATAACCTGAGTTGTGTTGCATACTCTAGTCTTAAGTTTATGTTGGGGGGCGGGTTGCAAGATGCCGCTCTTGGCCAGGGTGAGGGGCCTGGTTGCATGCCAGTCTTGACCTGGAGGGGGCTGGTTGTAAGATGCTGTCTTGCCAGGGCTGTGTGTACCTAAATGATTCAAAGCCTGCAGTATAACCTGACTTGTGTTACTCTTTTGTTTACATGTTTGTGGGTGGGTGGGGGCTGATTGCAAGATGCCACTCTTGCCCAGGATAAGGTGGGGGGCCTGGTTGCAAGATGCAGTTCTTGGCCAGCACGTGTGTATGTATCAAACAAATGATTTGAAGCCTGCAGTATAACCTGAATTGTTACATACTGTTCTGGGTGTGTGTTGCATACTCTAGTCTTATGTTTAGGTGGTGGGGGGGGGGCTGGTTGCAAGATGCCACTCTTGGCCAGGGGTGGAATGTGTGTGTATGTGTATGTGTGTGTGTGTGTCCGTTGCTTGTGGTTAGTGTAATAAGGGTGAAAAGTCTCTCACATTGTACTGTTGTGTGTGTGTGTGTGTGTGCGTGTGTGTGTGTATAACTGTGAAATATTTGACTGTATATTTATCTACCTGAGCTCTGTTTTGTAATCTGCTTCCTTATTTCCTTGTATCCTCCCGGGTCGCACCTGAAAATAGTCATCTGTTTTGTCTAGTGTGCTTACCTGGTTAACAAACTAAATAAATAGAGCGGTGCAGAGAGACTGTGCCTGGGCCTACTTGACTCTGTCTGAACTAAATTTGTTGCCTAGTCTGTGTGCAATTTGGGGGCTGGTTTAAGATGCTGCTCTTGGCCAGGGCTGTGTGTGTACCTAAAATGATTCGAAGCCTGCAGTATAATCTGACTTGTGTTACTCTTTTGTTTACTTGTTTGTGTGTGGGGGTGGGAGGGTGCTGGTTGTAAGATGCTGCTCTTGTCCAGGATAAGGGTGAGGGGGGAGGCTGGTTGCAAGATTCCGTTCTTGGCCAGGCCAGGGTAGGGTAAGGCCAAGTTAATAATTATCTACTTTTTTGCACTATATATTAAAGTAGTGCAGTGCAGTGCAGAGATTCCTTGGTGCCAGTGAAGACTTGAGACTCTGACCTAAATTTGTTGCCTTGTCTGTGTGCAAGTGGGGGGTGGGCTGGTTTCAAGATGCTGCTCTGGGCCAGGGGTGTGTGTGTGTGTGTGTTGTTTGTGGCCAGGGGTGGCAGCTTCGTGTGTAGGCAAAGATTTCTAAGTACCTGCTGAACTGACTTATGACTGTTTGCACTAAAATTAAGCAATATACCATGACAGGGAGTTGGTATATTAGTGGATTTACCACACCAGAAGTGGTAAATCCATCCATATACCCACTCCCTGTCATGGTATATTGCTATTATACAATGTTTAGCTTGTTTTTGTTTTTATAGTGATATAAAACCTTTACAGTGGGTATACTGGAGGCTTTATCAGTCACAGTGATGTTTGGACCAATGAGGTCACAGGATTTTCATACCCCAATGAATAATATCAGTTTTGGGTGGGGGAGCTGCAAAATAGATCCCAGGAGCCTTTGCTCTTACTGTTTACAATAGTTGTGCATTACATAGAGGATAATGCATTGTCTTTAACTGCAATGCCAAATACTGAGGCTGCCACGACATTGTAAACAGCAAGAGCCTAGCTCATGGTTTACATGTCATGCCAACCTCAAAGTGTTTTCAGTACGGGTTGTTAAAGGAAAACTTCCACCTTGTATCGGGCCCCACCTCCACGTACAAAAAAAGTATTTTGAAAACTTACTAGTTCTTTTATTTAAAAAAAAGCTGGTTAATCTTTTTTCCATCTCTGGACCCTGCCAGTCTGTACTCATAAAACGAGCTGTATTTTAAACAAGAGCCTTATAGTAAGGCTATGGATGAGCCCCGGCTGCTCCCTGCAGGACACAACATCACTTGGACAGCCGCTGGTACTTGTGGGCATGCTGGGGAGGGCTCCTTATCCTAAAATGCCGGCAGGGAAGATGCAGGATCAACCAGATAATTTTTTTTTTTTAATAAAACTGAGTGCATAAAATACTGTTAATCGGGTCCCGCTTCACACGGAGATGGGGCCCGATACGAGCTGGACTGTTTCCCCCTTTAACCAAAGACAATATACATTATATTTTATTTTATAGTGTCTGGGCTACCAAGATTGTGTGATCACGGATTGATTTTCTTTACTGAATTTCTTTACAGAACACAACAGATTGTGAATGTGATCATCCTGTTTGTTACACCATTGATATGACATACTCCAAAATGACATACTCCAGAATGGTTAAGAGTCATGCCATAACAGTAGCATAACACAGAGGATAATAGAAACATAGGGACCGATTCTAGAAGGGTTACGCCTGGTGTAACTGCAGTTGCGCCAAGTAGAATGGCATATGTAGCAACTTACACCAGCAGTTGCGACATGCATGATTCTACACATGATGGCCCTGCGACATGGCGCGAGCATGCCATAAACAACGGTGCCGCGCCAAACCCTGCGACATGGCGCTAGGGGTTTAGCAGCAATTGCACTCCATTCTAGAAAGGCAGCCATAAAGTGACCACATCGGGATTCTACAAGGACCCCCGGAGGAGATTGGGCAACGTAAGTTATGCCAGCATTTAGCTGTTATAACTTACGGACGCCCCAGGGTGTCCTTTAGACCCATCAGCTGTCCAGCGGACAGTGTACAGTTTCCCTCCCCCCCATGTCCTGCACACCCCAGTGGGGACCCACGGAGCTACCCATACCCACAGCCCCCCGAAACAGCCATTGGCAGGAGCCCTGCAGGGCGGCGCTGCCATCCCCCCACCGGTGCCCCAAACCGCGAGTTGCCCACCACATATGCGGCAATAATCCAGCCCTGGTAGTCTAGTGGTCCCCCGAACTGTAAATAAATAATGAACAAATCCCCATTTCAATGGTAGGCTAGTGGCCCCCACCCCTGAACTGTACATAAATAAAGAATCCCCGTTTCACTGGTAGTCTAGTGGCCCCCGCCCCGAACTGTACATAAAGAAAGAAAGAATCCCATTTCCTGGTAGTCTAGTGGCCCCCACCCAGCCATGCCAGCCCACCAGCACCCTCCCACCGTCCCCAGACTGTGCTGGCACAGCTCACCTCTCACCTCCACGGACAGTCGCCGATTGAGTGTAGAGCGCTTCTGCACAGATGCGCTCAGAAATTAATTTCTAACCGCATCTGTGCAGTAGCGCCAATACTGCACTCAGTCGGGCGGCTGGCCATGGAGGCGAGAGGTGGGCTGCCAGTCGCCGTGGGGATGGTGGGGTGCTGGGTGGGGGTCACAGACTACCAGGAAATGGGGACTTCTTCTTATCTATGTACAGTTAGGTAGGGGGCCACCAGTTACCAGGGAAACAGGGATTCTTTTCTTTATTTATGTACAGTTCGGGGTAAATACTAGCCTACCAGAGAAATGGGGATCGCTTGTTTTATTTATGTACAGTTTAGGGGCACTAGACTACCAGGGCAACAGGGATTCATTTTATTAAATTACAGTTGGTGGGCAATAGACTACCAGGATTCAATTCAATTCAATTCATCTTTATTTTAAAGGCGCTTTTCTTAAAATCAAAGCGCCTGTACAAATTCACATAACAATAAATACAATAAAGTTAAAACTAATATAAATCCTTAAAAGCTATATTAAAGGTGGGTTTCAAAGCTCCTTAAAAATGAGAATTCGGGGCAATCTCGTGCCTGACAGGTGAGAAATTCCACAGGGTAGGTGCTTAAAACTAAACGACCTAGCACCAGATGTTTTCAAACATACCCTGGGAATCTCTAGCAATCCCTCGTCAGTGGATCGGAGGGAGCGGGAGGGACTATAGGAGCAAAGGAGCTCTTTCAGGTAGGTAGGTCCCAGATCATGTAGGGCTTTATAGGTCAGTAAACCGACCTTGAAGGTGATTCGCCAAAACACTGGCAGCCAGTGCAGTCCGCGAAGCACAGGCATTATATGGCTGGATCTAGAAGATCCAGTCAACAACCTGGCTGCCGCATTCTGCACTAGCTGCAGACGGCGAAGTTCAACCCCCAATAGCCCTAGGTATAAGGAGTTACATTAGTCAAGCCTGGAGGTAACAAAAGCGTGGATCAATGTTGGAAGGTCCTCTGGAGGAACCAGGTGCTTCACCCTGGCAATATTCCTCAGATGAAAAAAGGAAGTTTTAACAACCGCTGACACCTGAGATTTAAGTGTCAAATGGTCGTCAATTATTACACCAAGATTCCGCACCTGATCTGAGGTCGTCAGCTGAATACCTCCAAGCCATAAGCCTGAAGGTGATCCCTCCGGCAGACCCGACTCACAGCGACCTTTGTCCACAACCAACACCTCAGTTTTCTCCGGGGTTTAACCTCAGCCAACTCCCATTCATCCAGTCTTGGATTTCTTCAAGGCAGTTATTAAATACCGACAAGGCAGAGTCCTGACCGGGCACAAAAGACATATACAGCTGGGTATCATCTGCATAGCAGTGAAAACCCAAACCGTATCGTCTAATAATCGCCCCTAATGATAGCATATACACCGAAAACAACATGGGTGCTAAAATAGAGCTCTCATGGTACCTCGAGGGTAGGGAGAATGATGCTGAGGAAAAAATCTCGACACCACTCTCTGAGTCCCACCATGAGGTAAGATTGAAACCATCTGAGGACCGTACCAGACAGTCCACAGACTGACCGCAGACACTCCAACAGCACACCATGGTCAACGGTGTCAAATGCTGCAGAGAGATCAAGTAGTACCAGGATGGATCGGGTCCTACGATCTCTCGCTATTAGGAGGTCATTTAGTACCCGTATGAGTGCTGTCTCGGTACTATGCCTTTTCCTAAATCCAGACTGGAGAGAATCGTAGATATTGTTGTTGGTCAGATGATCCTCCAATACGGGATATGGGAGCGATATGATTATTGTACAGTTGGAGGGGGGCCGCTAGACTACCAGGGCTACCTATCTGCCACATTTGTGGCTGGCAATTAAGGGGTCGGGGCATTGGTGGGGAGGGTTGACTGTGCCGCCCTGCTGTTGCGGCTTGTGACATGCTTGCCAGGTATGCCCACTGTTCGGCGTACCTGACCACATGTCATAAGTCACTGGACTTCGCTGTGATGACCCTGCCCCTACTAGGATAGGGCACAGGGTCAATGTCGCAGGTGCGGGTGGCGCAAGTTGCGTTCGGCGGCAACTTGCGCCACCCTTCTAGAATCGGGCCCATAGACTTTGACAGCAGATAAGAACCACTTGGCCCACCTAGTCTGCCCGTTTCCCTACCTACAGGACAAGCTGCAGATCCTAGTTAACCAACAGCATATTTCTTCCTACCCTCCACAAGAATTGCCTTAATATAATAATGTATGGTCTTTGGTTAATAACCATGCTGTAAATACTTAGAGGTTACCATGGCATCATTGTAAACCTTGAGTGCAGCTCGAGAGGTTCAGATGTCATAGTAACCTCAAGGTGCTTCTAACACAGTTGTTGCCCAGAGACCATACATTATATTTTATAGTCTATGGGCCACCAAGATTGTGTAATCGTGGATCAAAGTACTTAACTGAATTACTTTATAGAACATTGTGAGCATTCTATTTTGTTATAATATTGATATGACCTACTCAAGAAGGGTTAACAGTGCCATAACAAAAACAATAATGTATGGGCAACCATACACAACAAGGCTCTTGTTTCCGTCTCGGTGTTGAGATAACAGCATACGAACCTCAAGAGCGAAGCTCTAGGCCCATGTTGTCAGCTCAACCCAAAGATGGAAACACATGCAGAGTTGTGTATGGCTTACCATATTTTATTTTTATAGTATGTTTTTGAAACTAGAGTGATAGACCCCCACCGAAGTTAAAAAAAAAAAGCAGTTTTTATTTCATCATGACACTACCCCCAAAACAACATTGACGCATCTCGCTAGTCTGTTTACGTCTCGCTAGTCTATTTACTGTTCTAGTGATTCAGCAACTTCATTGTACTTGGAACAGTGAGAGGCCGCGCTCTCATACCACCTTCCCCCATGCATAACATTCATAGATCTTTCAGTGATCTAGCAGACCCCACTTCCCACTCCATTCCTCAGGCTCAGACTGGCACAGTCCTTAATTCTCCACCGTGGCCAGCCACTCACTCATCAGTCCGTGAGCAGCATGTACTGTATATGGCTCACACTTTCTGATTGCCAGCTAACTGAGCTGTAAATTAGTGAGTGCATACTGTAGTCTGTATACATGCTGACCGCTCAGTTGGTGGACAGTGGTGGTGGTGGTGGTGGCATTGGTCAGTGCCAGTTAGAGATTTGGGATTAGGAAGTGGAGGGTGAATTGGGGAGGATAATGGCTACTCTTTGGTGAATAATACTGGAATTGGTTAGAGGTTGCCATGACAACGTTGTAAAGCTTTGTTTATGCTGTCACAGCAACCTCTTAACTGTCACAGCAGTTATGAACTGAAGATTAGAAATTAGCTTTCAGAGTATATGCACTCCAGCCAGTACAAGTTTATAATGCTTCACCTCCTGATGCAGTCACTACTCGGGCATACTGATGCATATAAACTTTATTAAGTGTGATTGGCAAACAGTGCAGATTAAAGAAGCACTTATTTTGTTACACTGCGGATTTCATAACAAACAAGTAACATTTGAAAAAAGAAATAAATTCCAGAGACAAGCATGGACTGTTAAAAATGCAACGTGAAGCAATTCGGTTGTTTTGCGCTGTTCTCGCAGTGTCTGGTCAAACGTCTATCATGGATAACGTCTCCTTGTAACCACCATGGAGGTCAGTCTGCCCAGTCACATGCAGCAGATAGTGGCCTTGCAGTTTCTGTAAAACAAAAGAGAACATTTTCAGTCAAATAAACCTGGGTTGATGTATTGTTGATTTCATAGAAGTGTTCGCATAGAATCACTAGCACCTAGAGTAGCATGGAGTGTTACATTTACACTCTGCGAGTATCTGTGACAGTCTATCATCGGTCCATACCGTACCCTATGCAATTGTGTTAATGTATTTATTTAGGATTGAAATGTGTATGTTCAAGGCGATATTGTGCACATTTATTGTGAATGTGCAGTCTCATGTATTATAGCTCTGGCTGTGCCCTGTTGTGTTCCGGTCGGATGTGGATATTTTCTTGGCGACCTCACCCTTATTTCTTGTTTCACCTGCAATTCAGATTCAGGAACCCAAAACATGTTCTTCATGATGGGGACCTGCGGGACCTACTTGTACTTTGCATGCGGGACCCCACTGGCTGCAGTCTTAAATTGTTGTTTAGAGGAACAGTTAAAGTTCAGGATAAACCCAGCTACCATAGCATGCAGCTGCTGCAGATTGGCAATCCCATTTTCTCTGGGTCACTGTCCTGATTGGGATGCCCTTGTATTGGCCATCCCAAAGAAATCTGCAATTTAATAGTGGTGCTATTAATTCTTCACAGGGCCTGCAGCATTGGGCACACGTGTCAGACGGCAGAAGCTACAGTGTTGATTTTCCCTCACAAGCTACAGTGCATAGTACTTCTGAGAAGGCATCACTGCACAGACAATTGTACCAACTGTTGCATTAAGGTACTTATATCTCAGCACTCTGTAATTGGCGTTAGTACAGGCATGTATTTAATAAAACATTTAAATGCCAAACCAAGCCTCACAAAGAATAGGTTTGCTGTGCTACCTGTTCTTTGTGAGGCTTGGTTTGGCGTTTAAATGTTTTATTAAATACATGCCTGTACTAACGCCAATTACAGAGTGCTGAGTTTTGCTTCTGATAGATTCTTACGTTCTAACTCTAGCACCTGTGTACATGGAGGAGCTGTTTTTGCTGTGCATTTGCATTAAGGTACTGCATAATCCTTCACTCATCATTCTCAAATATTTTATTCTACATACTTTCAAAGTTTCATATTCCTTCCAATTGTATTGCAGACACTAACGTCTTCATGTTTACCACATTTGGACACGTGCATTAAGGGACATCACAGTCTTTCACTCCCTTCAAGCATTCTCTGCTTTTGTTGTGTATGTTACACCTCTTTTTTCGTTCACTTGCGCGCATGCGCAAGGAACGTCTTGAGAGAATAGGACACTTTGGAGGTGTGACTGTCCTGTGCAATCCACTGTTCCGTTGAGCAGGCGTGGTGGTCCTGCACCAATGGATGCGGGTGCTGTGTATGACAGCAGTGGTCTTCACTTCAAAGAAAACAACCCTTGCGATCAGTGCTGGCAGTGCCTCTGTATGAGCTGCCGAAACAAAATACATCCAAGTCTGCCGCCCCAAGCTTGGGTGCCGCTGGGGCCCACCCCAGCGGTGGCAAATCATGTTTGGCCGACGGGGTGCCCAACTTCGTCAGCTCCACATCCCCAAAAACAGCTTTCTTGCTGCCACGCTGGGAGCCCACCCCAGCGTGGAAAACGCCCCGCTGCCGCCTGAATAAAAAAATGCAAATAAGAAAACGCTCCATCGCTGTCTCCCCACCCTCCACAACCCGCACTCCACCCACTGCGCACCCTGCCTCCCCACATCCCCCACCCCATACTTACCTCCGGAGTTTGGCGAATGATCATTGGTGGACCGGAAACATGTCTGCACTCTTCAAGCCGACCGCGAACTGAGGAAATGCCGGTAAGCTGTATAATGGGATAGATAGGGGTTTTTCAACTTTATTGCATATCTCAGGCATTTTTTGGAATTTTTGCACCACATTTTCAACATGGGTTTTTGGGACCCCTTCTCATGAATGCTGTCACTGTCATGGCATTATTCGGGCCCAAAGGGTGATTTCGCAGTCACTGTGCAAAATCACCTTTCCAGAATGATTAATGAAACGACACTGCAAGCCTTCATAAGGTGGGCTCTCAAAAAGCCTATTTTGAAAATTTGGTGGAAAAATTCCTAAAAATTACCGTTTTACGAGCGTGCGTTATGCAGTTCCTAGCATGCTCATAAGTTCACGAATTTTCAATATTTTCACTCCAGGTTTTCAACATTGCCATTTTACCACACCTCCTCATGACCAGTATAGCTGTCATTTTTCACATCCTGCCAAAACATGTTTCACCATGTAGCTATTAATGGCGCAGTCGGTAAAGCGAACTCAATGTATGGGATACATTAAGAAAATCACAGTGACACTGTTCATGAGCAGAGGTCTTAAAATGGCTGTGTTATAAATTGGTGAAAAATTCCAAAATGACTGTTTTACGAGTGTGCGCTATGCAGTTCCTATGTAATGTCAGAAGTTTGTGAATTTTCAATTTTTCACCAGATTTTCAACATTGCCATTTTACCACACCTCCTTATGAGCAGTGCAGCTGTCATTTTTCACATCTTGCCCAAAACATGTTTCCGCCCATTTAGCGCACAATGGCACAGTCGGTGCGCGAACTCAATGTATGGGACACATTAAGAAAATCACAGTGTCACTGTTCATGAGCAGAGATCTTAAAATGGCTATGTTGAAAATTTGGTGAAAAATTTCCTAAAAATGACTGTTTTACGAGCATGCGTTGTGCAGTTCCTACGCACACTCGTAAGTCCACGAATTTTCAATATTTTCACTCCAGATTTTCAACATTGCCATTTTACCATACCTCCTTATGAGCAGTACAGCTGTCATTTTTCACATCCTGCCAAAAATGTGTTTCCGCCCATGTGGCGCACATTGGCGGAGTCGGTTTGCAAAATCAATGTATGGGACACATTAAGAAAATCACAGTGACACTGTTCATTAGCAGAGGTCTTAAAATGGCTATGTTGAAAATTTGGTGAAAAAATTCCTAAAAATGACTGTTTTACGAGCGTGCGTTGCAGTTCCTACGCACGCTTGTAGGTTTGCGAATTTTCAATATTTCCACTCCAGATTTTCAACATTGCCATTTTACCACACCTCCTTATGAGCAGTACAGCTGTCATTTTTCACATCCTGCCCAAAACGTGTTTCCGCCCATGTAGCGATAATGGTGCAGTCGGTGAAGAACTCAATGTATGGGACACATTAAGAAAATCACAGTGACACTCTTCATGAGCAGAGGTCTTAAAATGGCTATGTTGAAAATTTGGTGAAAAAATTCCTAAAAATGACTGTTTTACTAGCGTGCGTTGCGCAGTTCCTACGCACGCTCGGTAAGTTCGCGAATTTTAAATATTTGCACTCCAATGACTTCCAAATACCTAAACAGCACATGGAAGCAAGCAACATTCAGCACTGACAAATGCTTGTTTATTTTTGCATTCGCTTGCATGCATGTGCAAGGAACGTTTTGGGACAAACCGACATTTTGAAGGTGTGTGACCCTCCTGTCCAATGCAGTGCTCAATGTAACGTGTGCAACCCTACTGCACCAATGGATGCATGAGCTGTCTATGACAGCAGTTTGGCTGCAGTGGTCTTCAGTTAAAAGAAAAGCACCACTGCAATCAGCGGTGGTAACGTATGCGTATTTAGCATATTGACGTCACCCTTTTCCCTCTGGTTGCTAATAAAATCCCTCCCACTTCCGCCCTCTGCTGCCATCTATCCTGCTCCCTTGTTATTGCCCCACCAAACACATTGTATGTGCAGACGGAGTGCCCAGTCCCCATAGTCTCCGGGCCCCCCCCAACAAACACCCAGGTGGCATGCTGGGAGCCCACCCCAGCATGCCCATTGTCCCTGTAAATGGGTAAACTGTCCCGCAACATCTTTTGTTTTTTTAAAACCTGTGAAAATAGAAAACCGTCCCTTGCTGTGTCTTGTGCCTCCTCCCCGAACCCACACCACTCTCTGCATACCCCACCTCCCTCACCCCATACTTACCTCCGGAGCCTGGCGCATGATCTTCAGTGGAGTGGAACACATCTGCACTCTTGAAAGCCGAACGCAAACTGAAGAAATGACGGTAAGCTGTATAATGGCATAAATTTTTTTTTTTCAACTTAGGTGGCTATCTCGGCATTTTGCAAATTTTGGCACCACATTTTCAACAGGGTTCTTGGGACCCCACCATGAATTCAGTTACTGTCATGTGAGTTATTCGTCTCCAAAGGTGATTTCATGGTCACTGCACAAAATCACCTTTGGGATTGATTAACTAAACAACAGTGTCACTGTTAATGAGGTGGGCTCCCAAAAGCCTATGTTGCAAATTTGGTGAAAAAAATTTCAAAAAATTACTGTGTTACTGGCGTGGATTGCGCGGTTCCACACTCGTGGAATTTGAAATATTTTCACTCCAGATTTTCAACACTGGCATTTTTTCACACCTCCTTATGAACAGTACAGCTGACATTTTCACATCCTGGCTGAAATGTGTTTTGCACATCCAGCGCACAATGGTGTGGTCACAGCGAGAAATCAATGCTCAGGACAGATTATGAAAATCACAGTGACATTGTTCATGAGCAGAGGTTCCAAAATGCCTATGTTGAAATTTTGGTGACAAAAGTCCACAAAATGACTGTGTCATGAGCGTTCATTGCACAGTTTCCATGTACGCTCGTAAGTTCGAGAAATTGTTGTATTTTCACTCCAGATGTTCAACATTGCCATCCCTTCACACCTCCCTATGAATGCTACAGCTGTAATTTTTCACATCCTGCCCGAACTGTGTTTTTGCACATGTGGAGCAGAATGGTGTGGTCGCTGTGGGAAATCAACGTTCAGGACAGATTAGCAAAATAACAGTGGTACTGTTCATAAGCAGAGGTCTGAAATGCTTTTATGAGGTGGGGGTAACAAAAAGGTCATGCTGAAAATTTATTGTGCAAATACCAGCAATTGCACAGGGCATTAGGGTAAAGCACCATACGTGCCAAACACCACTGCAAATACCTACAAGCAAACATCCGGCATTGACAAATGCTAGTTCCTTTGTATCTCAGTGGCCAATCCCATTTTTTCAAAATGGAGGCAGGAAAAAGAAAACAGCCCTCTGGAGCGCAAGTCGAAAAGGCAAAATGGGCTAGACTGGAGGAAACTGCTAAAATGTCTAGGATGATGCAGTTCTTCCTCAAAAGAGTTTCCTCTACCTCTAGGTAAGAAATGCAGTCTCAGGAAACTGCTATAGCTCACCTTCCTGGTCGGAGATTTTTTGTTTTAATGCTTTGGTTTTCATGCTTTGTGTTGTGCATCACATGTGGCACAACATTTGTGTTTCAGGGTTGGCAACACAGAGGTACAGGATCAAAGTGCCATTGAGAATGATCAGATAATCATGCACTGCTGCTGGGAGATGAAAATGTTGGTAGTGAAGAAGTTGAAGACTCAATCTTGCAGGCTGTCGAAGCCAGCCCGGTGGCGCTGAGGGTTGAGGTGCTGGTTGCCATACCTCGTGCCACGCTGGCGACCTGATTTCGGGAACGAGCTCGGGTGCTGGGGGTCGGCAGGGGAGGGATCGGATTGAGCACCCAGCGGGCTGCTCTTCTGTCCCAAGGGCGAAGGTATAGGGATGCCTGGCACTCCAGTGGCCCCTGGTGGAGATCAGGGGCACTGCAGAAGCGCGGATGACATGTAACAGTGTGCCCAATGTTGGCAGAGTTGCCGTGCGCCATGCGTTGGGGGGTGCACATGCGGGGGGGAGAGAAGGATAGAACAAGGAAAAACCCGGCTTGCAGGGATAGGTGACGGCACCTATCTTCTATGCCCAGCGCTGGGTCTGACTCGGCCAGGCCTCATCACTCCTCCAACTGGGCCCCGCCTGCTTGCCAGAGTCTGCCTTAATAAGAGAGCCCAAGGAAGGAGTCGAACTACTCTCCCCAGGTGGGTCAAACCAGGGGTGCTGGCAGTGGGGGGGGGAGAGGTCACAAGACCGCAAAGCAGATCAGGTGGGCAGGCACAAGGAGAGGATGCCTGAGAGAGTTCTCTCAAGTCGTGACTGGAGGGAAAAAGACTTAAAAAACAAACAAACAAAAAAAACCTTGCAGGCTGTTATCGAGGAAGCCAACGTCACTCGTTGGTTAATGGACAGCACAGAAGAATGTACCCTTGATGCAGTCGAGACTATGAGTGGTTCACTGGAAGAACATACCCTTGATGCCATCGAGAAAACAAGCAGTTCCATGAAAGAATATCCACTAGATTCCATCAAGAATACAAGTGGTTTTCTGGAAGAATAGATGTAAG
Organism: Neoceratodus forsteri; assembly: GCA_016271365.2. Lineage (NCBI taxonomy): Eukaryota > Metazoa > Chordata > Ceratodontiformes > Ceratodontidae > Neoceratodus > Neoceratodus forsteri. The sequence goes on along the minus strand of CM028133.1, from coordinate 681,033,302 downwards.
TTTGGTACCGGCCATTTATACGGCTGCAGAGTTATTAAGCATGATCTGAGTGCACGTTTACACTTTTCTGGAATTTTACTGTTGTACGTACAGGTTGCATGGTTTGCGCACTACTTGGCCAAGCAGCACTTTGAACAACTCTCACACATTTATATGTAAAATAAACTCTGTCCCTTCTGGTCCTTCCAGGCTGGATGCAAGCTGATCTTCCCTTCTCAGGCTTATGGAATCAGATTACCTGCAGCTGTAGGCAGCAGCTACCCAGGCTGGAACAACCTGAACCCGCAGAATGATGACTGAAAACATCTAGGCCAGGCAGGCCTAATCCCTGAGCGCTGAGAAGCTCGCCAGAGGCACACACACACACACACTAGCACTTGGGCTGTCTCTCCAAATCTAATCTTTTCCAGGAAGAACCCCCTTTTATATGGAGAATAGGACACTTTGGAGGTGTGACTGTCCTGTGCAATCCACTGCTCTGTTGAGCAGGCGGCACCAATGGATGCGGGTGCTGTGTATGACAGCAGTGGTCTTCATTTCAAAGAAAACCACCGCTGCGATCAGTGCTGGCAGCGCCTCTGTATGAACTGTCGAAACAAAATACATCCAAGTCTGCACACCCCCCCCCCAAAGTTTTGGTGCCACGCTGGGAGCCCACCCCAGCATGGCAAATCTTGTCTAGGGCTGATGGGGTGCCCAATCCCCGTCGGTTCCATCGCCCCCAAACAGTTTCTCGTTGCCACGCTGGGAGCCCACCCCAGTGTGGCAAACGCCCCGCCGCCTGAATAAAAAAACTGTAAATAAGAAAACGTCTCCATCGCTGTCTCCCCACCCTCCCACAACCCGCACCCACCCACCGCGCACTTGCTCCCCACACCCCCCACCCTATACTTACCTCCGAGCTCGGGCGCGATGATCATCGGTGGACCGGAAGATGTCTGCACTCTTCAAAGCCGACCGTGAACTGAGGAAATGCCGGTAAGCTGTATAATGGGATAGATAGGGGTTTTTCAACTTTATTGCATGTCTCAGGTATTTTTTGGAATTTTTGCACCACATTTTCAACATGGGGTTTTTGGGACCCCTTCTCATGAATGCTGTCACTGTCATGGCATTATTCGGGCCCAAAGGGTGATTTCGCAGTCACTGTGCAAAACCACCTTTCCAGAATGATTAACGAAATGACACTGCAAGTGTTCATAAGGTGGGCTCTCAAAAAGCCTATTTTGAAAATTTGGTGGAAAAATTCCTAAAAATGACAGTTTTACGAGCGTGCGTTGCGCAGTTCCTACACACGCTCGTAAGTTCACGAATTTTCAATATTTTCACTCCAGATTTTCAACATTGCCATTTTACCACACCTCCTCATGACCAGTACAGCTGTCATTTTTCACATCCTGCCCAAAACGTGTTTCTGCCCATGTAGCGCACAATGGCGCAGTCGGTGTGCGAACTCAATGTATGGGATACATTAAGAAAATCACAGTGACACTGTTCATGAGCAGAGGTCTTAAAATGGCTGTGTTATCAATTTGGTGAAAACATTCCTAAAAATGACTGTTTTACGAGTGTGCGTTGCGCAGTTCCTATGCACGCTCGTAAGTTCGCGAATTTTCAATATTTGCACTCCAATGACTTCCAAATACCTAAACAGCACATGGAAGCAAGCAACATTCAGCATTGACAAATGCTTGTTTATTTTTGCATTCACTTGCATGCATGTGCAAGGAATGTTTTGGGACAGTACGACTTTTTGAAGGTGTGTGACCCTCCTGTCCAATGCAGTGCTCAGTGTAACGTGTGCAACCCTACTGCACCAATGGATGCATGAGCTGTCTATGACAGCAGTTTGGCTGCAGTGGTCTTCGGTTAAAAGAAAAGCACCACTGCAATCAGCGGTGGTAACGTGTGTGTATTTAGCATATTGATGTCACCCTTTTCCCTCTGGTTGCTAATAAAATCCCTCCCACTTCCTCCCTCTGCTGCCATCTACCCTGCTCCCTTGTTATTGCCCCCACCAAACACATTGTATGTGCAGACGGAGTGCCCAGTCCCCATAGTCTCCGGGCCCCCCCCAACAAACACCCAGGTGGCATGCTGGGAGCCCACCCCAGCATGCCCATTGTCCCTGTAAATGGGAAAACTGTCCTGCAACATCTTTTGTTTTTTTAAAACCTGTGAAAACAGAAAACTGTCCCTTGCTGTGTCTTGTGCCTCCTCCCCGAACCCACACCCACCCTTTGCATACTCCACCTCCCCTTCACCCCATACTTACCTCCAGAGCCTGGCGCAATTATCTTCAGTGGAGTGGGAACACATCTGCACTCTTGAAAGCCGAACGCAAACTGAAGAAATGATGGTAAGCTGTATAATGGCATAAATTTTTTTTTTTTTCAACTTAGGTGGCTATCTCGGGCATTTTTGCAAATTTTGGCACCACATTTTCAACAGGGGGTTCTTGGGACCCCACCTCATGAATTCAGTTACTGTCATGTGAGTTATTCGGTCCCCAAAGGTGATTTCATGGTCACTGCACAAAATCACCTTTTGGGATTGATTAACTAAACAACAGTGTCACTGTTAATGAGGTGGGCTCCCAAAAGCCTATGTTGCAAATTTGGTGAAAAAGTGTCAAAAAATGACTGTTACGAGCGTGCGTTGCGCAGTTTCCACGCACACTGTAATTTCGAGAATTTGAAATATTTTCACTCCAGATTTTCAACACTGGCATTTTTTCACACCTCCTTATGAACAGTACAGCTGACATTTTTCACATCCTGGCTGAAATGTGTTTTTGCACATCCAGTGCACAATGGTGTGGTCACAGTGAGAAATCAATGCTCAGGACAGATTATGAAAATCACAGTGACACTGTTCATGAGCAGAGGTTCCAAAATGCCTATGTTGAAAATTTGGTGACAAAAGTCCACAAAATGACTGTGTCATGAGCGTTCATTGTGCAGTTTCCATATACGCTCATAAGTTCGAGATATTGTTGTATTTTCACTCCAGATGTTCAACATTGCCATCCCTTCACACCTCCCTATAAATGCTACAGCTGTAATTTTTCACATCCTTCCTGAACTGTGTTTTTGCACATGTGGAGCAGAATGGTGTGGTCGCTGTGGGAAATCAACGTTCAGGACAGATTAACAGAATAACAGTGGTACTGTTCATAAGCAGAGGTCTGAAATGCTTTTATGAGGTGGGGGTAACAAAAAGGTCATGCTGAAAATTTGTAGTGCAAATACCAGCAATCGCACAGGGCATTAGGGTAAAGCACCATACGTGCCAAACACCACTGCAAATACCTGCAAGCAAACGTCCGGCATTGACAAATGCTAGTTCCTTTGTATCTCAGTGGCCAATCCCATTTTTTCAAAATGGAGGCAGGAAAAGGAAAACAGCCCTCTGGAGTGCAAGTCGAAAAGGCAAAATGGGCTAGACTGGAGGAAACTGCTAAAATGTCTAGGATGATGCAGTTCTTCCTCAAAAGAGTTTCCTCTACCTCTAGGTAAGAAATGCAGTTTCAGGGAACTGCTAAAGTTTACCTTCCTGGTTGGAGGTTTTTTGTTTTAATGCTTTGGTTTTCATGCTTTGTGTTGTGCATCACATGTGGCACAACATTTGTGTTTCAGGGTTGGCAACACAGAGGTACAGGATCGAAGTGCCATTGAGAATGCTTCAGATAATCATGCACTGCTGCTGGGAGATGAAAATGTTGGTAGTGAAGAAGTTGAAGACTCAACCTTGCAGGCTTTCGAAGCCAGCCCAGTGACACTGAGGGTTGAGGTGCTGGATGCCATACCTCGTGCCACGCTGGCGACCTGATTTCGGGAGCGAGCTCGGATGCTGGGGGTCGGCAGGGGAGGGATCGGATTGAGCACCCAGCGGGCTGCAATCCTGTCCCGGGAGGGATAGGGATGCCTGGCACTCCAGTGGCCCCTGGTGGAGATCAGGGCACTGCAGAAGCTGTGGATGACATGTAACAGTGTGCCCGATGTTGGCAGAGTTGCCGTCGCGCCATGCGTTGGGGGTGCATGTGGGGAGAAGGATAGAACAAGGAAAAACCCGGCTTGCAGGGATAGGTGATGGCACCTATCTTCTATGCCCAGTGCCGGGTCTGACTCGGCCAGGCCTCATCACTCCTCCACCTGGGCCCCGCCTGCTTGCCAGAGTCTGCTTTAATAAGAGAGCCCAAGGAAGGAGTCGAGCTACTCTCCCCAGGTGGGTCAAACCGGGGGTGCTGGCAGTGGGGGGGGGGAGGAGAGGGCACAAAACCGCAAAGCAGATCAGGTGTGCAGGCACAAGGAGAGGATGCCTGAGAGAGTTCCCTCGAGTCGTGACTGGAGGGAAAAAGACATAAAAAACAAACAAACAAAAAAAAAACCTTGCAGACTGTTATTGAGGAAGCCAACGTCACTTGTTGGTTAATGGACAGCACAGAAGAATGTACCCTTGATGCAGTCGAGGCTATGAGTGGTTCACTGGAAGAACATACCCTTGATGCCATCGAGAAAACAAGCAGTTCCATGAAAGAATATCCACTAGATTCCATCAAGAATACAAGTGGTTTTCTGGAAGAATAGATGTAAGTTTCGTACCGGTCACTTATATGGCTGCAGAGTTATTAAGCATGATCTGAGTGCACGTTTACACTTTTCTGGAATTTTACTGTTCTGCGTACAGGTTGCACGGTTTGCGCACTACTTGGCCAAGCAGCACTTTGAACAACTCTCACACTTTTATATGTAAAATAAACTCTGTCCCTTCTGGTTCTTCCAGGCTGGATGCAAGCTGATCTTCCCTTCTCAGGCTTATGGAATCAGATTACCTGCAGCTATAGGCAGCAGCTACCCAGGCTGGAACAATCTGAACCCGCAGACTGATGACTGAAAACATCTAGGCCAGGCAGGCCTAATCCCTGAGCGCTGAGAAGCTCCCCAGAGGCACACACACACTAGCACTTGGGCTGTCTCTCCAAATCTTATCTTTTCCAGGAAGAACCCCCTTTTATATGGAGCAGAATTCCAAAGATCTTGCTGGCTGTCAAATCTGTCTTAAGCAGTTCCCAGAGGCTGATTGGCTTGTGGTTTAGCACCTAGATATTGTCCCAGCTAATACCCCATAAGTCTCTAGCATAGCCCCAGGCACCCGTTGGTTAAATCCGGGCTTCCAGTTGGCTGTTGGCTGCTAAAACAGTCTCTATGCAGCCCAAACAGTGTCCAGATCCTCTAAGTTCTGATACAGCCAGCAGCAACAATATATGAATTTATTTTCCCCACTGTTTTGAAATCCCAACAATTCCCTTTCAAACAAGTCCACTTTTAAATCAATCAGCTGTTCCCCAAGGGGGTTGCTGTTCCCGTTACACACTGCCTCTAGGAACATAGAGCAGCTCATGAATATTTATAAGGGCTCTTCTATGCCCTGACATTTGCCCCTTGACCTTTCTCTTTATGATCTGGTGCCCTGGAGGCAGCGTTTACGGTGGCTGCTGATTTATTTATTTAAAATATATTTCCCCTTGGATTTGAGTGTCCCCGGTGCCTCTTTCAACTTAAACAGGGCACTGGGAACTGGTGAAGACACACAAAAGGTTTTCCGACTGCAACAGTGGTCATAATGCGCAGTGTGCCTCCTCGATCATGTGAGCGGCAGCTCGGCAACATGCTGGCCACTCGCAAATAGATCTTATGAGCCCTGCAGGGCTCATTCAAATGGGGAAACCTGGGAGGAATGGCAAAGTGTCACGGAGACCAGGCAGACACCAGGAGACAGCAGGAGGCACCCGGAGGCATGACAGGTAAGCCCCACAAATGGGAGGGGGGCATTACATACGTTTTGTTGGGTGATTTGGTGATGGGTTTTGTGCTGTACTATAAGTAACTTCTGCTGTATACAGTTTTGCTTTATATTTTTGTCAATAAAAAATTCACCTACTCTTGTGATATGTGTCATAAGATCTTTAACTTCCAGTTGGACTGATACCACCTGAGGTGGACTAAAGGGACACCTCAGCACATATTTAGTGCTTCACTACAGTGTCAGCATTAGAGGTGTTGCAAGGTTTTAATTCACAGACGAAGTTGAAGCAAAGTTGTCAAATTTGCCTCTGTGGATCGTTTCGCAAAGTTTTTCAATTTATTAGGAAATTCACTTTGCATCTTTGCCTGTAACTTCTCCTTGGTGCACACCAAGGCATAACTGAGTGAAAATTAAGTTGTTCCTGAGCCAGAGACTTTGCTACCTCTCGGAGTGATCCTTTTGTTGCCGCCTTCCCCAGCACCCACCTGCATAGATGCCACAGATGTGGCAGAGAATAAGTTGGCAACACGAATGCCACCACCCTACTTCACCAACAACTACTTTTGTTTTTTAGGCATATCTTGGCCAACTTTTGTTGAATTTGTCTGAGACTTAGTATGGTTTTAATCATAGAAGAGTTGCATATATGGAGCATTTTCTATGATTATCATACTTAAATTGTGCATTTGGCACCATGGTCAGTTGGGAGGTGATTTTGACATGCTGTGCATACCCCATTCATTTTTCCAGGGGTATAAGTGTTTCTTTTGTAGTACTTTTTGGGACCCTTGTTTGGATATATAGAGTGTCCCTTAACTCTAAAGACTGGTTATCGCTTGTTAAAGTTACAGTGTTATCCTATGGGACATTAGGGTTAGGGTTAGTGTGGTCACTTGCAACCTATGCAATAAACATGTCCCCCGGAGCAAGCAGAGGACCCTCACAGGTACTGGGGGCCAGTAGACCCATATCATGGCAAATCACCAGGCTGAGTGGGAGGAAAAGCAGAGGGAAGTGGTGAATGGGAATGGTGGTGGTGGTGGTGGTCTGTCTGTTCCAGCAGTGGTTCATGAAGGGCATAAGGGAAGTTCTCGTGTCATGGTGGGGTGGCGGGCACACCCTGGGAAAGTAGCAGCACCACCCTCTGTTGAAGTTCAAGCACTCATGAACCAGCAGCACCCACACTGCCACCAGTTTTTTTTCTTTTTTGTTTGTTTATTACACAAGGGATTTCAGAGATTAAGGGGACACATGCAAGACATAACAACTCAGGAAATTATAATGATGTTACTATGTACATGAAAAATCACTAATTTCAATAAACAAAATGAAATTAATAAAGTCAAACTAAAGTGACAAAAATAATTCAGTAAAACACAACTAACTGTTCTACAGGACTAAAATGACATACCAAAGAAAACAGGAAAAAAAAATTCACACAGAACACTGACTAACCTGCCTTTTTACATTTGATGTGCCTGCGCACCAAACATTTTGTGAAGAGTGAAACGGGATTTTGGGGATGTGTCACTGTCAAGTCCATTGCATTTCAGAATACCAGGGGCTTGGCAGTTCACACCAATGACTACCCACTGTGCTCCTGGCGCAACTCTCTGCTTGGTGGGTTAAAACTTTGTGTACTTGAAAGGACCGAAGTGCTCAAATCAGAAAGTGCTTCAGTCCTTTGATTTGCATGAAGCTGCATCAGCAATCAGCTGAGCGACTTTCAACATCAGGAGCCTGTCAGGACAGTACTCACTGCTTGCTGGGCAGAAACTTCTCGATACTTGAAAGTAACTCAGATGCTCCTATCAGACAGTGGCTGGCTGCTTTCATTTATGAGATCCCACCCAGCAACCAGCTGAGTGTGTCCTATGTAGAAGAAAAACCCTCCCGCTCCCTCCCTCTGTGTGCTGTCCCACCCCAACCCTCCATTCCTGTATCCTCATATCAGCAAAGAAACCCTCCCACTCCATCCCTCTGTGTGCTGTCCCATCCCTACCCTCTGTACCCATGTCCCCGTATCAGCAAAGAACCTCTCGCTCCCTCCCACTGTCCTGCCCCACCCCCACCCTCCATTCCTGTATCCTCATATCAGCAAAGAAACCCTCCCACTCCATCCCTCTGTGTGCTGTCCCACCCCTACCCTCTGTACCCATGTCCCTGTATCAGCAAAGAAACTCTTCCGCTCCCTCCCTCTCTCTGTGTGCTGCCCTACCTCCACCCTCACACTGCATTCCTGCGTCCCAGTAATAGCAAAGAAACCCTCCCACTCCTTCCCTCCCTCTGTGTGTCATCCCACCCCACCCTCCATTCCTGTGTCCCTGTAACATCAGAGAAACCCTCCTGCTCCCTCCTCTCTGTGAAGCCCCACCCTCGATTCCCATGTCCCCATATCAGTAAAGAAACCTCCTGCTCCCTCCCTCCCTCTGTGCTGTCCCACCCCACCCTCCACTTCCATGTCCTGGTATCAACAAAGAACTCTCCTGCTCCCTCCCTCTGTGTTCGGTCCTGCCCCTGCCCTCCATTCCATCTTTTTTTAATCAAATTTAAACGTTGTTTTGGGGATGCCCTGTGGAAATTTTGTGGCTTTGTTCTTATTTTTAAATTTTTTTTAACTTTACAAATTTAAAGTTTAAAGGTCTCTGCTTTTTATCTCCTCTGAGGTCTTGAAGTGTTTGGCATTCCTCATGCTAGCATTTAATCAATCAATCAATCTTTATTTTACCAACCAAAGCACAGTTGAGTGAGCTCATTTGCAATTGACCTGGACAAATGCACATAAAAGTAAACAATATACAAAGGAAAAAGATGGGTGTACACTCAAGGAATACAATGTAGAAGATGGCATAAAACATAGTACAATATTAGGCAAGGTCTATACAGGCAAATATGCAAGAGGCTAAGAAAAAAATATTGTTGATATACATTATTATACAGTATGTACATGAACAGTTCATGAAAAGGGGTAGGGGGGTAATAGGCAGAAGAAGGGAGAAGGAGTGATAAACAGGGAATCACAAGGCCTGGGAACGGATGTCCACATTTACTGGCTCTGGGGGGCAGGTACAGGATTCTATAAAGGAATGAGAGAATAGCTTTGAAGGAGGAGAAGGTTGTCGGGCAGCCAGCTTCAGAGTTTTTGTAATTTGTTCCATAGGTGAAGGAGTACATAGCTTATAGATGCTTTACCAAAACGTGAATTAACTTCAGGAATGTATAAGGAGATAAATGAGAGGCTGCACAAGGAGTAATTGCCTACAGTGCATAGGGGCAAGCAGTCAGAGATATACTAGGGAAGCTTAAGTGTGATAGCTCTAAAAGTCCAAAAGGCAGCATTTCTTTGCCTTCGTATCTTGAGGGATGTCCAACCTACAGCAGCATACTGAGAGCAGTGGTGGGTGAGGTATGGTAGACCAGAGATAAATCTCAAAGCTCAGTGATAGAGAGAATCAAGTTTAATGAGTGCAGAGGCAGAGCCTTGGCCATAGAGGAAGTTGGCATAGTCCAATAAGGATAGAAAGGTGGTTTGGATCAGTCTTTTTTTGGAGTTGTGTGATTGGAGATGCTTGATCCGATAGATCAGGCCCAGTCTCTGCCTTAGCTTCTTTGATAGTTCCTCAATATGGTCAGAGAATGTAAGCTTGTGGTCTGTCCAAAGCCCCAGATATTTAAATTTTGTCACATATTCAATAGGTTCTCCTTGAAATGATAGAATCTGTGGAGTTAAGCTATGTAGGGACGGTTTTTGACCTATGGCAGAAGGTGAGAAAAGCATGGCCTTCATTTTTTTTGCATTTAGAAGTAATTTTGGCTCCATAAGTTTAACTGCAGCTGATTAAAGTCCACCTGTAGGTCCATACAGGCCTGCTCCGGGGTAGGCCTAGCAATGTATATGACCATGTCAGCTGCTTTGATTCCAGAGTCAGTGTTGTTAATATAAAGAGTAAAGAGCAGTGCTCCTAAAATGGACCCCTGCAGCACATCTTTTTGGAGCAATTTTAGGGGAGAGAGAGCTCCTTGGGCTTTAACCTGTTGGAATCTCCCAGAGAGGTAAACATTGAACCATTTCAAGGCAGAAGAGTCTAGGCCAGTGCTTTGAAGAGTGTCCAACAGCAGACGATGGTCCACTCTATTGAACGCCTAGCTAAGATCAAGAAACAAGGCACATACATATTTCTTGACATCCAAAGAATTTAGGGGGTAGCTAGCCTTGGGACAGTGCACCTGGAACTGTAACACTATTCAGCTTCAGTTGCTGTTTAGTATTATTTTGAGGATTTGCTGGTGTCCCATCAGCAAGACTGTGAACCAGTTGTGCAGTGATCCTGATGGCACTTATGAGTTCAGTGACCCGGCCAGAGAGAGGACGCAGCACCCAAGGATGACTGGAGGTTTTGTTCCAGCTCCTCGAAGGGAGATTTTGGAGCAGGTTAGTGCTTAAAGGTATTTATTTATTGTGAATATGTCTGCCAACGGTGTCAAAGATTGGTGAGTGTTACATATATATATGTGTATATATATATATATAATATGGGATTTCAGAAGCTTGAACAGGAGGGAGCAAAAGAGGAGAGGTCCCTTTTTTGGGAGGCAAGAAGCCTTGGAAACCTTTACCAGATACTTTTTTTTTATCCAATTTTTGTAACCAGGTGAGACACACTAAGCTGAAAGCTTTTTACCAGGTGCAACCTGTGAGCACAGGGAAGTTAAGTGACTTGCTCAGGGTCACACAGTATATGTAAGTGGGGGCTGTGGGATTCAAACCCAGGTCTCCAGATTGCAGCTCAGAGCCTTAAACCACTGCGCTATACTGCCTCAAATACTTTTTTAGAGAATAAAAGAACATTTAACCCTTTACAATCTGTGACCCCATTTAATAATTTTTTTGGGGCGATTAATGCCAGTGCCTCAGAACTCTAAACTTGTTTTATGAGTAGTAGCCACATGCTCCCAAATGGGAAAATGTGGTCCCCAGTATGTTTTTTAAGGCATAACATCAACACCTTTTCATATTTTTTTAATTGTTTGGAAGAATGAGTCTAGAAGCTGAAGTCACCAGACATCATTTTTAGTACAGCCCCATGCCTGCTTAGGGTAAAAAAGTTAATGCCCCAGATGACTGAGTTTTATTTCTTTGTTTTCTTTTCTTCAGAATGGCATCCCCTTCCCCATTTACTTATGCCCAGTTCCTTAAGTAAAATATTGGCAGAGTTAGTGCAGCCTCAGGATGTGTCCAGGGAAGATCTCAAATAAATGTTTTATAAAGTGGAGAGAGAGGGCACCTGTTTACAGTGGGTTAGTCTGAAACTACCATGACTTATTCAGGAAAAGACACACTGGTCCAGAAGATTCATAGTATAAAATCCACTTCTAGCTCTCCGAGTCACATATAACATTTACAGTATGGACGTTGGATCTTTGCAGTGCCCTGAACAGAGGAGGATAAAGCTTCAGTGCCAGAGCTTATAGATTTTTCCGATATGTAAATTGTGACTTCTGCCACTTGTCCAGGGCCTCAAACAAAAATGTAACATAGGGGTGTTTGGGTTACTAAGAAAGCCTGACTGGGGGTGCTGAGCCTCACAATCTTTGCTGTGTATGATTTCACTGCTACACATCTTTATTTTATTTATTTTTATTTATTTTTTTGCTGGCTGGGTGGGTGCAATGGTGTTATTTACCTTTTCAATTATGACCCGGGTACTGAAAAGTATATTACATATAGTAACATCTGAGTTATAAACAAGTGCCTGGCTGTAGTCCCTACACCAGGGAAACCTTTTGACAGGGAGAGGGCATGTCTCATGTCTTTCAGGCGTTCCTGGCTTGGGACAAGGTGAGGTACCTGGTGCCACTGACCTCCAGGGAGTTCTTGGGATACAGTAGAGATCGGGCCACACATTTTAATTTATTTATTTACTTAGTTACCTATTTACAATGACAACAAAGTGAAAACTTCAACACAGAACATTTGGTGCAAGTTATAGAACTTTTGTAAAAGTAAAATAATTTCTTGTTATTGGTAATAATTCATCAAATCATTTAAGTAGTGGAAACATAAAAAAAAATACTGTGTGAAGGGTAATACACCTTAAAGTAGTGGAACAGTGTGGGGGTGCAGCAGTGTTTAAGGAAAAGTGATGCAGCAGCCAAAATCTGAGTGAGAGGCTACCTACAGGAGCAGGGTAGATATGTCAATTATACACCAAGAAGTTTAATACCGTTAGGCAGGGACTGCATGCAGACCAGCAGCTAACTCACTAGTGTATAATGACTGCCATGTTTGTCTGCATACAGTCCTTGCACTAACAGTGTTTAACTCATCTTTGTACTGTATGTCGGCTGCTATGCACAGCTGCATACAGTTTCAACCCCAGAGATGGCATCAACTGGGGATGGAACAAGGGGTGCCCTTTGATACAAGGGAGAGGGCAGAGTATTTAAACCATTACTGACTCTAAGAAGATTAATTGGTTAGCTTGCCTGAGTATCACTGTGATACACCTGTTCAGCACACTCCTTCCGGATTGTTTGTCCACTCACTCCACTTAAAAAAACTGAAAGTGAACATAGCTGGTGCAGAATGAGAGAGGAAAGACTGAGCTTTCTGGATTTCTCAGCTACTGCCCCCTAAACATAAAGGATTGGGATTGGGGTATCTAGTAAAATGGATAAGCTTGGGGATTAGGAATGGGATTAATAAAGGGGTTCTCTAAAATCATGCCGTTGGCTCCTGACACAGTGCCAGGAGCATGTTTATTTTGCCGTAATTTAAAAATCCCATAAAATATATGGGCAGGGCAGTGGACAGTAAATGACTGAAGAGATAGAGCAGAGGTTTAAGGGCATACTGCTATTTTAAACTGCTACACCTACTACATCATGGCACTAAAGGTTTTTCAGCCCAATTATCAAAGTTGAACCAAAGTCAGAGGGGCCAACTGGAAGTCATCACTTTTACAATATTTATTTATTTATGTGTGTGTGTGTGTGTGTGTGTGTGTGTGTGTGTGTGTGTGTGTACATGTATGTATGTATTTTTATTACACACAAGATCCTTCAGTCAGGGCCTATTTTCAAAGGATCCAGGGTCAGAATAACAATTACAGACAAGGACAGTAATTTGACATTAATCATAGTTATTTTAAGCAGGTAAACAGTTAAAAGTATATCAAGTAATATCAGAGCATTACTAGGAGTGAAACAATTAATGACATATGTCATAGGAAGGGTTGGGGGGGAAGAATGACAGGTGAGGTGAGAGCACAGTGGCTAGGAGAAGGTAAGAAGTAGGGAGAGAGGGAGTACAGGAATAGTGTGATTTATCTATAGAAGCCACAGGGGTTTGGCTGAGCAAGCAATCTATGCACATTGCCAATACGAGATCAACTTTGTTGGCATATGGTAACTCTTGTACATTTTTGTTTCCTGATGTACCATCTTTTTTTTCTCCTGGGTGTTCCAATGTACTACGTGTGTCCTCAGGGAAAAAAAAAACATCCAGGTAACATAGTATTGTGGTTGCAGAACCACTGGTAAACACTCAATACATTTGACTTGTTCTACATCTGATTATAAGCAAGGTTTCGAGGGGCTACCAAAATAAATGTGAATTACCAAAATTCAAGCAGTATTAGTAGAGGAAAAAAGTTAATTGCATGCTGTTATTTTTTTTAAACAATGAAAGAGCATGAAGGAATAATGTGTAAAATTGAAAGGTGAGAACTGGTACAACAAGGGATCACAACGTATAAATGGTGTACACAAACAGAGCTGTAACAGCGTTATGAGTGTCATTTTGGTAGGAGAGAAAGAAGAGGTGAGAAGAGAAGTGACAGATCAAGCAGTCAAGTAGAGGCCAGTGCTAGGAAGTATTATAAATAATAATAGTTCTCACCAGCAAAATGGGATATTATAGGGATTGTTAAATTATTACCTGAGAGTTGAGTTTGTGCTACAGTATCTTCTGTCAGCATGAGCTGTTCTGTAGTACGTGTTATTAGCAGTAAGCCATGCACAGCAGCTCAGCATGTATTGTTGTGAGTGTGGCTCAGGTTCAGAGAGCAGCAGGAGCCAATGGAAACTGACTGGCTCTCATCTCAAGACAAATAACGAAAATGGGTGGTGCTGACCCAACGTACTGTACTGTGTCCGTTGACGATCTTACTAGTGACTAATTCAAACCTTGCCAAGAAAAGGAGTTAACAAAAAGGCACTGGGCTTTAAAATGTGACTTGGCTAATTTCCCAATGTGTGGCAGTCTTCTCAGAGGGAAGGATTTTTATGCCTACTGCTATAATGAATAACAGCGAACAATGACTCACGCACTGAGTGCTGCACGTCTGCATCCCTGTGGAGACCAGCTCAAAGAGGATAGGCTCAATGCCTGTCACTGGAAGCAAAGAAGAGAAAGAGCAATGTTTTACACCAGCCTTCTTTTGTGTTATCTGTTAATGCTTATGCATGCAACAAAAGATTTAGGATGGGCAGGGAGCAGAGTAGGTTTATGGGACCACGGTTAAAGATGTTGCCAAAATGATTGAAAAATGTTCCAGAAATAAATATGGTTAAATAAGCTGTTGTAGAAGCAGAATTCAGAAAAAGTAGTACATTTTTATCAGTTTGTCATTAGAAAACTTGTGTACAGAAATATTTTATTATAAAATACATCAGTATTAAAGCAGCAGTGCTATGAAATTGGGCAAAAAATTCCCCCTACCCTTTTTTCAATATAAAAGATTCCAGACATCTTCCAGTTTCATTTGTCGGTAACATTTTCTAGTTCCACCAAAATCTGAATATCTTATAAATGTTTTAATTAGTTTTTTTCTCAAAAAAAAAAAAAAAGATGGCTTCCGCATTTGTTTAGAAATACTGTACTAAACCTGACAGGGGTTAGGATGAAGAAACTAAAAAAAAACGTATAGTGCACAGCATAGGAGGTACTTAGAAAAGTAGATTTGATAGGGATGCTGATATTTTTTAGTAATTGTAGCTGGCACTGCTTTAATGCAAGTAGGCAAGGCAAGTTTTATTTTTCAAGGCATCCAATCCCAGGGGCTCTGGGCACTGTAAATAGAATACAAACTATTCATGAAATAAAAACAAAGACATGAATAACAGTATTAATAAATTAAACAGTAGTAGCATACATTTCACTATGCAAGGGTTTCAGCTGATGAAGAGTTTGGGGTCAGAAGCATCTAGAAGGTTTATATAGATATAATAGTATTTTATATATATTATATACATATATATATTTATTTTGACTGTACTGATAACAAAAGTATTAATGTGTTGCATATACTAAAGCAGAAGTCACTTAAACCAGACAGCTTCGTGGACACCAATTCAATCCAATTCAGTAACATACCTCTCTCCTCATTAATAACACCCCCCACTCTCTCTCACTTCCTAAGATCATCCAACTCCCATAATCTGGTGGTCCCCCACAGAGCCACCCTCATCAGCCATTCCGAGTACTCTCACCACCTCCCAAAAATGTGGAATTCCATCCCCCCTCAAATTCGTTACTCATTCTCCTACTACTCCATCAGCTCTGCCCTCAAAAACTTCCTTGTACCTAGCTGTTCCTGCTATGATCCTCCCTAACCTCCCCTCTAAGCCCCTGACAAACCCTACCTCTCTTCAGTACCCATGCAATGCCCCTGCTGCAACTCCACCTCCCACCCGCCTAAAAATCAGCATTCCTTCCCTTCCCCTGATTCCCTCCCTTCAGTCCTTTCATTGTTCTCTTACTGTGATTTCTCAGTCATCCAAAGTTGTACCAAGGGCCTGTCCCTACCCTATCCTTACACCATTAACCCAACTCTTCCCTCCACTTTTCCACATCCTGAAGGGCTGGGATTTGGCCTCTCTTCTCTCTGACCTTCACATTCTCTTCTGTTCTTCTGAAGCCTATTCTCCCTCACTGCCTACAACCTGCTTCCCTCCTATCATACTCTACCTCTCGCTGCCACAACCTGCTCCCTTCCTGTCATGCTTAACCCCTGCCTTGTGCAGGAAGGGTCCTCAGCATACTGGAGGGGTCAGGCCCCAGCAGACCTTTCTCCTCCTACCTCTTCCTTCGCCTCCTCCTTCCATCTCCTTCTACCCCCTCCACTTCTCTGCCTACCGACATACTTACCTCTCACCTTCCCTTCTCCCCCTTATGTAGCCCTATCTATGGCTGATCCCTAATTTCTAATGCACTTGTAATTAACTTGCACTTCTGTTATACTTTAGCCAACCTGTTCTGCCTGTGTTTACTCCTCACTAACTTCCCTAGATCAAACTGCAACATTTCTATTCAGCCATTTTCTAGCTACACAGTTATGTGTCATTTAGTGTATGCCTAAATGTTATTTTGTGTTGTTGTATCTATCTAGTCCAAAAGTGTTGGCGTAGTATCTATCTAGTTAAAAAATTGTTAGCATTGCTGGCCTGCCGGCGTGGCAATAGTGAGTCCGACCTGGATTTGGGAATGGACTCAGGTGACTGGAGGATCGCCCGGGGGGAGGAGGATTGAATGCCCAGATGCTGCTCTCCTCCTCCATGGTGGGTGGGTTGCTTGTTCCGTTGCTCTACCGCCAACTAGGTGACCACAGGTGGAGGTCCAGTGGGACAGCAAGTGGAAGGGAGGGGGAACGTTGGCCGGGAGCCGGAGCATTTGCACGTCCTGACGTGCATCGCCCCATTGCTTCCCAAGCATGCCAATGTCCAGTAGGAGGACCAGAAAGCAGGAAAAACCCCACGGTGCTACCTGTAGATGGAGCTCCAGGCCCCGATCCCTACGCCCCTGCTGGCACTGGTGACAGCATCCCTGACGATATACAGACACATCGGGACGGAGGAAGGGGGCGCCATCCCATACCCACCTGGGGGGGTATAACCAAGACTCCATGGGGGAATGGACTGCACCAGCAACCAGACAGATGAGCAGGGATTCACAAGGCCATGGGAGTCTCCTGAAGGTAAGGCAGCACTGAGGCAAGAAGGGGGCATAAAAGAGAGAGAAAAAAAAAAAAATGTTAGCATCCTGCTATTTCATCACTCTCGTACAGTCTGCTCAAATTATTTGAATGTAATCTACTGTAAATTTATGTTGTGTACCAAATCTCTGTGAACTATCCTCATGTTCCCCTACCTCCCAGGTCACACCGGGAGATGAGCAACTTGTTGCTCAGCGTGTCTTCCTGGTGAAACATTTCAATAAATAAATTTGTCCTGTTTATGTGGCCATCCCAATAAAGAGAAGTAATTGTTTTTCAACATGCAGTCAACCCCGATACACCCCTTCCCCCGAACACGCACACACGCACGCACACACACACACACACACACACACCACACATGGTAAGTGATTACAGCCCTTTTTGTATTATTTTTTTATTTAGTGAATGCCATCTTTATTTTATCGGGTGATGAACTTTAAAAGCAAAGTTAAAATCACTTAAAGCACTTATCTTCAAGCATCCTCTATGATTTTGCCTGCTTCGTCCGCAGCGCTGAAGTCATCTATAATTTTTTTTTTTTTTTGCTTCGGATACAGACTGCTACAGAATTAGGCTCTGAAGTTCAAATATGTGCTCCCAGTGCTCAAGCTTGTTGTGTTTCAGGCACCATGGGTGTAGCCAGGGATTTCAGATCTGCACACCAAGTGGACACACTGCTACCCCCCCCCATTAGGGTGAGCTACCCCACCCGGGGTGTAGCCAGACAATATACAAATGTACACCAGGAGCATGTTTGTTGCCTCATTTGGCACAATAAATACAACTTTTGTATCTCATGACAGTGGCTGTTGCCATGCATGGGTAAATACAAGTGCCATGCATTGTTCCCTAAGACACCCACATACCAGCCCAGAGCCTGTAAAGTTCTATTGTCCTTGGGATGCAACAAGAGTATTAGTGACCAGTTCTTCTAGTTTTGACTCCTATGAATAAAATAACAGAAAGGTTCAGTATTTTCTTTGTTAGTTTTCATGGGAAAAGGAAGCAGTTCAGAGCCTAGTTGCTATCCCCCTTAAATAAAATTGCACACCATGGAGTGCTTGGAGTATGCCTGCCTACACCCAGTCCTGCAGAGTGTTTGCATGGAGCCGTGCTTCTGAGTTGCTGGCATTCTTTGGGGATGGGTTCTCATCATCCTCCGCTGCAGCCAATGACTGACCACTGTTCTTTCCAGTTTCTTCTTTTAAGGTAGCGCACATTTGATCCACAGTGAGCTCACCCTCTGTTAATTCCTCATCATCGACAAACACAAAAGCCTCAAATTTGGCAAGTGTCATTCCAGTCAGGCACTTCACATCAGCGAGTGGATCTCCTAGTGGTAGCTGTTCGCAACTCATAGTGGACAAGATGTTGACATCATTTTCCATGCAGAATCCAGCTTTTTAAAAGCAGTTGGCAATGGTTGTTTCCTTGACAGTGGCCCATGCCTTGGGCATCATAAAGATAGCATGGAGCAAACTTACAGCTTTAGCTATTTCAGTAGCCAAGGCAGAGGAGCCACTGTCAATCACACCAACTACCCTGGTGGAAAAAAGAGACCTGTAATGCCCCTTAAAGTTTTTTATCACCCCGCTGTCAAGCGGCTGTATGAGGATGATCATAATCGTAGGCAAAAAAACAACCTTGATATTGCTGAATTTATTAGCGAGAGCACTGGGGTGGCCACTACAATTGTCCATGAATAGTAGCACTTTCCATCTTCACCATCAAAGACGGCTGTTCCAGGCTGACAACCATTCACCAAAAATTGCCCCTGCCATCCAAGCATTTGCTGAACTTCGATATGTGACAGGAAGAGTGGAGAGATCTTTATGGAGACATCTCTGTCTCTTACTCTTCCCTATCACAAGCAGGGGCAATTTTTCAGATCTATCCATGTTGGTGCAGCAGAAGAATGGAACCCTGTCTTTAGACTTTTTACCCCTAATCAGATTACTGCACTTATGAATATGTCACTGTCTCAGTATCCTCTGTAAAAAATTCCATTTTCGTCAGCATTAAAAATGTTCTCTGGGGAGTATTCTAATAAAAGACCAGGGAGAACTGTCTGAATTCAAACAGATGCAGATGGAGCATCTGCATCAAGCCACTCTGCCTGCTTCTTTTTCCAGACAATATTGTTGTTGTGCTTTCCACCTGGATAGCCACTCATCAGTGGCATCAAATCCATCATGGTCCAGGTGTGTGGCAATCTCTCTGTCTTTCTCTTTACGAATAGGGCCTGTCAGTCAAGCTCCCTGACTTACAGCATGGTTAAACCATGTAAGTAATCCTTCCTCAGCTTTGTTGTCCTTACCTTCTCTTTTCCTTTTGCGGTTAGGATTGCAATTGAGCTTCCATTCATCTTGAATCTTCCCCCGATTCCAGCTTATCCATGCCACTTGGCACTTGGAAATCCCAAATTGTTTGGCTACTTTAGAAAGACAGGAGTTAGGAAGCTGAAGACATTCTAAAACCTTTACCTTTTCCAACAGTGTAATGTAAATTCTCTTACTGGATGCCATTGTACACAACAAAGCAAAAGTTAAAAAGCAGAGCGTGGCTGTGAATCCGATTGATTCTGGCCGTCTTAATTTTATTTACTGAAATGTTTCACCAGGAAAGCACGCTGAGCAACAAGTTGCTTGTCTCTTGGTGTGACCTGGGGGGAAATGGTACAATAGGAGTGAGACATTAAACATTCAAGTTACAAGATCAATATTAACATACAGTTGTAAGGCAGGTGTTACAAGCAGCGTTACAACAGTGTTGCGCATAATAGGTAGAAAAAGTGGACAATAATAAGTGCCGGGTAATAAGTAAACAAGTGCTTACGTGAAAGAAAAGGGGGAAATGAGAGGGAGGGGTGAGGTGAGGGGAGTGGGAAGAATCATGTTCAAGTTACATTCAAGTTACAAGATCAACATTAACATATAGTTGTAAAGCAAGTGTTAAAACAGTGTTGCGCATAATATGTAGAAAGAGTGGACAATAATAAGTGCTGGGTTAATAAGTAAACAAGTGCTTACATGAAAGAAAAGGGGGAAAAAGAGAAGAAAGGGTGAGGTGGGGGGGAACAGTCGTGTCCCTGGAGACTCCTTCAGGATGCGAGGAACCCTGCAAGGGGACTGGTGGGACCACAGAGAAAGGGATAGGCAGTGTCCCAGAGAGACCCCTTCAGGATGTGGGGAACCCTGCAAGGGGCCTACGGGGCTATACAGCAAAGGGGATAAGGCTGTAGGGATTTAAAGAGGGAGGAGAAAGAGAAGGAGGAGGTGTGACTTAAATGCTAGGAGGAGGAATAGGACCTAACCCAAGAG
The DNA here is from genome assembly GCA_016271365.2 of Neoceratodus forsteri. Lineage (NCBI taxonomy): Eukaryota > Metazoa > Chordata > Ceratodontiformes > Ceratodontidae > Neoceratodus > Neoceratodus forsteri. The sequence goes on along the minus strand of CM028133.1, from coordinate 681,013,177 downwards.
AGGACCCTTCAGGATGTGGGGTACCCTGTCAGGGGGTTGGGGAAGGTCAATAGATAGGGATTAAGAGAGTGATGGGAGAGGGAGAGAGGGAGAACTGAACCCTTGAGGGGGAGAGAATTCGCACCTTTGCAGGGAATGGGGCTTCATGAATAGTCCATCAGAATGCATGGACCCATGGAGAGCATTCAGGGTCCCTTACATTCTGTGAGAGAAAGAGGGAGTCCAGTAAGGGGGGTGGGGCAACTTAGGGGAAGGGAAGGAGAGCTAGAAATTTCAGGGGGGTGGGTGCACAGGGTAAAATGAAGGTGATGGTAGAGGGGTAGGCTTTATCCAGGGCTTAGAGGAGGGAATTAGGAAGGGACATGGCTGGAGCAGCTAGATGCAAGGTAATTATTGAGGGCAGAGCTGATGGAGTAGGTAGAGGATGAGTGCCAGATTTGAGGGGGGAGGGAATTTCACATTTTTGGGAGGTGGTGAGAGTAACTGGATTGGCCAATTAGGGTGGATCTGCGGGGACTACCAGGGTGCGGGAGTTGGCTGATCTAAGGGAATGGGAGAATGGGGGGGTTGTTATAAAGGAGGAGGTGAGGTAGGAAGGGAGCTCACTTAACCAGTGCTTGGAGGTGAATTTAGCACAGTGGGAGAGTTGCCTATTTGTAAGAGAGGGGATGGATAGGGCATGAAAAAGATCTCAGTGGTGGGTGCGAGGGGGGGCATCCAGGGCAAAGCAGCAGAAGGAATTGAAGAGGGTGTCCAGTCTGGCCAGGGAGGACTTAGGGGCAGCACCATAGACTACATCACAGTAGTTGAAAATGGGCAGTATCATCTTCTGAACAAGTTTACGCCTAGCCATAGGAGGGATGCAACTACGGTTCCTGAACAGGGCACCAAGCTTCGGGCACAGTTTTTTCTGGATGGCGTCAATATGTCCAGAGAAGTTTAGGTGTTAGTTCAACCAAACACCTAAGTACCTGAAGAAGGATGTGTCCTCAAGTAAAGTCCCATCAAGGGTGTGGAAAGTGGGTAGGGATGGAAGCCTAGAGAGTCTCTGCCTAGTGCCAAAGGTCATGGAGACAGTCTTTTTGGTGTTGAGAAAAAGTTGACGGTTAGCAAACCAGAGCTAAACCTTGTCAAAGTCTTACTGTAAGCTGGTTGTAACCTCAGCAGGACAGAAGACAGATGCATACAGGACTGTATCATCAGCATACATATGTATAGTGGAGGAGTGGGAGCAAACAGAGCGAAGGTCATTTAAGAAGATGGAGAATAGGAGGGGCCCTAATACAGAGCCCTGGGGGATGCCAGTGCTAATTGGGAGGAGAGGGGCAGTTGCATCCAAGATCTTAACTGACTGAGTTCTACCAATAAGGTAAGCCTTGAACCAGTTTGTGGCGGAGGGAGATAGGCCAGCTGCTGGAACTGAGTCGAGGAGAAGGGAATGAGAGACTGTGTTGAAAGCCTTGGCCAGGTCGACAAAAATGTCAGAAGTAATTTGGCCATTTTCCATCCTGGTTAGGATGGAATCTATGAGCCATGGGAGAGAGGTGGTGGTTGAGTGTTTTTTCCTGAAACCAGACTGGAAAGGGGTGAAAAAGGAGTTGTCAGATAGAAAAGAGGTGCATTGGGAGAGGACAATGTGTTCTTGAAGCTTGGCAAGGGTAGGGAGGAGAGAAATGGGACAATAACTGCAAGGGGATGAGGGGTCACCCCCTTTGGGTAGAGGGAGGACCACTGCATGTTTCCATGAAGAGGGTACCGAGGCAGTAGAGAATGAGAGATTTAGGATTATTGAGAGTGGGTAGGCAATGGCAAAAGCAGAGAGGAAGAGGAGTTTTGGGTCGAGGCCATCAGGGGAGGCACCTTTAGAGAGGTTGATGGTGAGGAGGGCACTTAGGGTATTGTTTGGAGTGGCTCTACAATGCCAGTTCGGCAACACTTTTGTCGACTGGCATCTCATTGACAGGAATTATGTTGACCGCAGGTTGTGGTTGACATAATTCCCATTTGTCACCCAGTCCACTTTTTACATCAGGGGGCTTTAACCCCCGAACCCCCCATCTTTACGATTATCAACTGCAGTCTGAGTTGATTCGGGGTGGGGGTGCAGGACTGGGAGACAGTGTGCCCCTGTGTCAGGCACACCAACACAGCGACCTGTCGGCAACCTTTCAATTTTGTCGATGGGTTGGTAGGTCGCTGTGTTGGTGTAGCTGTGGGGGGGGACATACTGACTGGGGTTACAGTAGCGAAAGAGAAGGGGATGTGGGAGGGTGGTAGAGGGGGCACACCGGTAGGGGGTGGGGAGGATGATGGGTAGGAGGGGAGGGATTTCATTAGCTTAGTGGCACAGGAGGTATAGTAGGAGTTCAATTCCACAGTTAATTGTTTGATAAGCAGGCGCTCATGGGTGCTAATGAACCAAAAGCACATTGAGTATTGACTCAATCATCCCTTATAAATTGAACTGGTGTTCCAATTAAAGGGAAACACCATAATTTGATTGATATTATTTGAAAGTCGGTGCCTGGGGAAATCATCCCAGTTAAGCGTATGTATCCTTTAACCACGTCCCCTTTAATTGGAGTGTACTGTACTATATTATGTATACTACTGTGCATCAAAAGAATGCAACATGGTCTAGTCACAGTGGATACAGCAGAAGCCCAGGAACCAAGAGACCCTGGTCCAGATCCCTCCACATCTACTTACTCACTGTGTGACTTTTAACAGCTCACTTAATCTAGTTCCATGCCATAATGGCGACCGCGGAAATGCAACGCCGTTAGGGCCAGTGTACATTGCCAAAAATCCATTTTGGCGATGTACACCCCCGGTGCACAGCAAAAGGGTGCTGGGAACTTAGGATTTTCATTTTTAGCAGGGGGCTATGCCCCAACACCCCCCACTAAAGGATTCTCAACTCCAGGGGGGTGCATGTTGGGGGGTACAAACCCTTAAAAAAAAAATTGGGGCCTGGCCCAACAAAATCTATGTGTGCCCAGACCCAAAACCAGCATCCTCAGAACCCCAGCCCATCACACACCCACCATGCCATGGGGCCAGCTCGGCAGCCCACCATGGCACCACTCCTCACAAACTCTCCCTCCCTTTCCGCCCCTCACTCAGCATGCTCACTCCGCATGTACATGTAGTGACATCCTGTCGCTATATGTGCGAACTCTCATCTGGTCGCTTCTGTCAATGCGCCGTGATTGAGTCACCCTTTTTGAAAGCGCACAATCACGGTCGCCTATGTCACAGGCTACCGTTAATCTCACAGTGCTTCAGTCCACCACACCATTAAAATGGGTAAAACAGGATCTCACTGAGTGATCGTTTTATTTATGTCCTTCAGCAGGGTTTCCAGGATGCTGACCAAATTAAAAATGCAGAATCCAAGCTTATCTTTTGGTTATGCTCCAAGCAGCCCTCTGGTTTAAATAACAGACCTACTTTCTCAGCCACCTTATTTTTTACCATTGTAGTCTGTCCTTTCAATCCCACCCCCTGCCGTATCTATGCTTTCATGCATGCTTGGTATGTGTCCATGTGTTGGTATGCCTGCACACACTTCCATTTAGCGTTTGTGGGCATACTCACATGGGCATTCCAGCAATGTCTGCATACTCATTTTCATTTTCTCTAGATGTCTCCATCTCCTTACTCTACCTTTGTTGCCTTTCAGCCTTTTAACTCTGATCTATTGATTAGACCCCACTTGTGGACTCCTCAGCTCATTCACTTCTACTGTGCCCCTCCATCCCAAACCCATCATCCATCCCCAAAGGGACCTATGCAAATTCTGAAGATGCATGTAATACCATGCTATGAAATTCGCATAGAGCCCAAAGGGCAAAGTAATAGGGCCTGTGAGTTCTTAAAGTCCCCCTTCCAAAACAACATTGAGGAAATGCAGAACATACAATGTATGTCAAACAAGATGATACAACAGGAGCTGGAGTGGCCATATGGGCAGCTTCAACAAAATACATTTATTAGTTGTTTAAGATCATAAAACTACATATACAGTATGTTTTATTAACTTTTTCAAAAGGAAAGGAAATTCATTGCAAAACACTGCATTAAAGGGACACTGTCAACTATCGGGGGCAATCTCTCATAAGAAGGCAGAATATCTGTCTAGACAGATTGATGCAGTGAGGAACAGACCAGCTCAGCTTTTCTGCACAGTGGATGGGCTATTACATCCTGCCTGTCTCTGTGTTGGGGAGCAGGTTCAAGCACTATGTGCAAGGAGCTGTTTGTATTCTTTGCTGACAAGGTGTCCTCTGTCAGGAATGAGGTCTCCTCAAGTATCTCTCAAAGGGGATACATGGACCAGCCTGGAGAGTGCCTCGGATGAGTTTGAGCTGGTTGGGGTGTAGGATGTGGTGAAAATAATCCTGAAGCTGTGGCCAACCCAGTGTGAATTGGACCCAGGTCCGACCCGACTGTTGGCTGGTTCTTCGGACCAGGTTGGGCCTGTAATTGCTGGGGTTGTCTGGAGTTCCTTGAGGAGTGAGGTCTTCCCAGTGGCCTTGAAAGAGGCCTTGGTAAGACCCCTTTGGAAAAAACCCTCCCTGGACCTGGACTGCCTCAACAATTACAGGCCAGTCTCAAACCTCCCATTTTTTAGGAAGGTTACTGAAAAAGTGGTGGCCACACAGCTTGAGAGACATCTTGCCTCTTCCTCCACCTATGAGCCTTACCAGTCTGGGTTTCGTGTGGGACATAGTACAGAGACCGATCTGGTGACGGTGCTCAATGATCTCCTGGTAGCGAGGGATGGGTCTTGGTCCTCCTAGACCTCTCTGCAGCATTTGACACCGTGGACCATAAGGTGTTGCTTGACCACCTACGGTATTGGTATGGCCTGTCTAGTATTGTCGTCAACTGGTTCAGGTCATACCTGACAGGCAGAGTGCAGAGGGTGATGATGGGGTTAGCCTCATCCAATCTGAAACCTCCGTGCTGTGGGGTACTGCAAGGTTCGGTCTTGTTGCCCTTGTTGATCACTGTGTACATGCTGCCACTGGGGGACATTATCCAGTGATACAGGCTGGGTTTTCACTGCTATGCAGATGACATCCAGCTGTACCTGTCCTGTGTGCCCAATATCAGGGTGTCAGACTCTGTATTTAACAGCTATCTCGATGAGATCCAGGCTTGGATGACTCAAAACTGGCTTAGGCTCAACCCAGACAAGACAGAGGTACTTGTGGATCCAGTTCATCGGGGTGGAGGGCGCTGTGAGGGATTACCCCCTGATCTTGTGTTGGGGGGTGTTCCCCTTACTCCGTCTAGTCAGGTGAAGGATTTGGGCATTATCTTCGATGATGGTTTGATGCTTGATGCTCAGGTGTCGGCTGTTGTCAGGAGTGAATTTTATCATCTAAGGAACATTGACCGAATCTGAGCCCTGATCCCGCCGGAGGATCTGACCACACTTGTGCATGCTTTAGTCACTTCCCAGCTGGACTATTGTAATGCCCTGTACTTAGGGTCATCTGGGGGCAACCTCTGCAGGCTGCAGCTGATGCAGAATGCAGCGGCAAGATTACTGACTGGGGTGAGACGAAGTGATCATATAACCCCGGTCCTCCGCAGTCTGCACTGGCTGCCAGTCAGGTGGCAGATTGTCTGCAAGGTAGGGCTCCTGACCTACAAATTCCTACATGAAAGGGGACCTGTCTATCTGCAAGATCTTCTTGTCCCCTACCGTCCGCCCCAGGCATTCCATTCTGCCGGGGAGGCCTCCTTGGAGTTCCCAGAGTGAGACTGCGGCATTCTGGAGATAAGGTGTTTTTGGTGGCCGCACCCACTCTGTGGAACTCCCTGCCTGATTATTTAAGGGAGGCCCCCTCAGTAGAAGCCTTTAAGAAAGCATTAAAAATGTATTTGTTCCAGCAGGCTTTTAATGATTGATTGATTGGTTTTAAAGGGATGAATAGAATTTTAGTTTGTGTTTAAGCTGCTGCCTTTATTTACTATGTTATTGAACTGTATGTGCAGCACCCAGAGTCCATGGAAATGGGTACTTCATAAATAAAATATCTATCTACCTATCTAACCCTTTCTGCATCATATTATCTCTAGTCCAAAACCTACATTTTATTATTGCTTGCCATCTTGAACGTCAATGATGTTGCTGGATGTTTTATCTGCTTCCTTTCTTAGTAGAACTGAAATGAATTCTAATGGTGTAAACATACCTAACCTTGATTTGTTTCAAATTCATGATCTACTCTTATTGCATGCTTCCAGAATATTAGATATGGCCCCAAACAGTGAAGCCGCTCATAATGTAATTGCTCTCTTCCAACTACATCATGAGTGGCTAGACTGTGTTGGGGATGTTCCCAAGTCCAGGAAAGAAGCAGTGAGAGTTGATCAAAGAATGTAAACAAACACATTTTTGTGTGTTAACAACAGTATGGTGGACACTCTGTTTTTCTCTTTTAAAAGCAAAAAAGAAGTCAGAATCACACAACCAGCTACATCACGGATCCCTACAGAATTTGACCAATTGTAACATATGTATTTTAAACTAGAGACACTTAAAGACTTAAAGAGGTTGACAGTGTCCCTTTAGTGCACCAGTTAGGGCTCAACTCAATGCCACTAAAATATGGAAATGTGGAGTTAGGGTTTTCAACCCTAACTCTCCCCAGCAGCAAAATAACAAGCCCATACAAACAACTACATACAGCCATGATCAGGTAAGAGAAAGAATATACAACTGTTTCCAGATGATACAAATGCAGTAGCACTGATGTGGCACTTTCAACATATTGCACTTTAAAGGAAAACACTGGAAAAGACACAGCTTTCCTCAGACTCTATAGAAACTCTCAATTAGCGCTATCAGACAGTAACAACCTTTTTTTCATGATTTAAAACAGCTACCCACAACTTCCACTTTCTGTTGCTGGCAGCCAGCATCTCATGAGCAGCAGTAAGCTTCCTGAGCTCACTTTATGCTAATATGCCTGTTTGACCTCTGGTATTGGTTGGCAGGATATATATTAGCATAAAGTGAGCTCAGGAAGCTCACTGCTACTCATGAAATGGTGTCTGCCAGCAATAGAAAGTGAATGTTGAATTCCACTGTTTAAATCACTAAAAAATTAATTAGAGGGAATTCAAAAAAAAAATACTGTCTGAAAGCACTAATCAAGCATTTTGTAGCGCCTGGGTAAAGCAGTGCCTTTTCCAGTGTTTCCCTTTAAAAAAACATGCTCCATCAAATGCTGTTTAGAAATGTAATAGTGCTGCATACATATTTTCACTGTATGCATATTTTATAAGGTGCTACATCAGTGCTACTGCATTTGAGTCATCTAGCAACAGTTATACGTTGTTGTTTGTTGTAACTGATGATGCTGTCTGTGTTTGTGTGGTTTTGTCCTTTTGCTTCTTTGGGGGGGGGTGGAGTTAGGGTTGAAATCCTAATGCCACATTTCCATACTTTTGTGGTGTTAAGTTGAGCTCGGATTGATGTATCAACATAGTTTTGCAATGAATATATGTGATGCCTAATTCACTACAGGTGGTGCTCTGATATATGCAGGTCTCAGGTATGTTGTGAGGCATGAGGCTGCAGGCTGAGTGTGTTGAACCACCCAAGTTGTGCATATATTAAAGCACAACTGCATGCCCGGTAGTAGATTATTTGAATGAAAAGAAGAGCAGGCATGCAGTCATTGTGGAACAATGCACGATCATGTGGTGTGTTTCATCGAATCAGGACACTGGATTTTCACAGATTTTTCTTACCCATTTTATTTCTATCTACCTATCTATCTATCTATCTATCTATCTAGTTTCAAGTTTAGGTTTATTTGATCAACCAAAGTATAGAACATCAAGGTTATTACAATAGTAAAACAAATTGTAATAGGTACACATACATTCATATCATTTTGGTTAAAAACAAGAAAGATAATCAACTTCTTTTATTTTAAGACATCACACTTACTAAAATGGTGTCCATAGAATACAATTAGCATAAATATCAGCAAATGGATATGAGTATACAGAAAGAATGGATGTATAATTATTCATTATTGTCAAGGTACATCAATTATTGTTGAGTCAAGGATCCAGATTTTCCTGCTATTGTTATGCTTTGGTTATTTTCTTCTCTCCCTCTACTTTTCCTTTGATTTATCTTTTTCCTTTTGACTACCGAAGCAAAAAATGAACCAATCTGATTTGCATCGCTTAGTGTAAAGAGTGAAGAAGAATAAATAATACATCATAATTGACATTATTATAACATTTTAAGATATCAGATATTTATAATGAAGATCAGAGTACAGCTGACAAGAAATTGCCAGGTGTGATAAGGATTCAGTAATGGTTGAATTACATAGGCACATAAGTTTTTTATTTGACCTATTATCACCCAATTTCTTATTAAAGTATGTATATTTAGAGTTGATTAGACCAAATCCTGCCCATGTTAAAGTTTTTCTTTTGGAGGGATTAAGTGGAAGAGAAAGGTATTCCTCCATATTGTGATCAATTTTGTTTACCCCAAACCATGGAGCACATTTCTGGGATCTAATTTTCTCCACATCTTTGCTTCATGCCAGGGAATATATGTTTTCCTTATGCAATTGTTTGTTGTCGTGAAATGGAGATATTCCTTTGAAAATCTGTCCATAAATGGGTGAGGTTAGTATAATTAAGGATTTTTTTTGCAAGGCTGAAAGCCATTTAGATTTTAAGCCCAAATTAATCCATTTTATTTTCTCCTGCAGAAAAGCCAAGGGAAGAATATTATGATTATTGTTTATTATTTTTAACCAATATGATACACATCTAAATTGATTAATTGCATTTATTGGAATTTTTCCAATTTCTACCCTAACCATTGCTGATGAAGTTGGTAGAGGTACCATTAATAAAGTTTTATAGAAGTAGAGAAAAGGGGTCTTGAGAGCAGCAATATAGCCAGTGGGCAAAACACTGGCTCCATATGTCAAAAGAAGGTTGCTTTTTGTGTCAACGGTTAACAGGGCTGGAGATGAAGCTAATCCTCCAAATCTAAAATGAAATTTTAGTAAATCTTTAGCACTTTGTTTTGCTTTTATTATTTGTGATTTATAATATTGAAGCCAATTTATATTTGATGATACTTTGATCCCACGATACACATATTCCTTGGCTGTTTCAATTCTTTATCAAAGAAAGAAGTATTAGTGTTTCTAGAGCCAAAGATCAATGACTTTGCTTTAAATAGATCAATTTTAAGTTGTAAATGTTTGCACGTCTCCTGTATAATATCTATTTTCCTCTTTAAGCCTTTTTTAGTACGAGAAAACAAGACCAAATCATTTGCGTAAGCCAAGATGGGACACAGGAGGTCATTGATTTTAGGTGGATCAAGTTGAAGATTATCATTGAACTCCAATAAATCATTGACATAAAGGTTAAATAATGCTGGGGCTAATAAACAGCCTTGTTTCACCCCTCTGGTGGAGGGGAAGAGCTCTGTTGTGTTGCCTTGAATATCATATCTACCCTTTGTATATGTGTTAGAGTAAAGTAACTGAATGGGTTGTAACAAGGGTTCATCTATACCTTTATGCCCTACTATGTCCCATAATATACAGCAGATTTTATAGAATAGAATGCTGAGGTGGAATCTATAAATAGAGAGTATAGTTCCATTTTTAAATGTATATATATATTTTTCAAACAGATGAGCTAAACAAAATATGTTATAGATGGTAGAAAAATGACATCTAAATCCTGCCTGAAAGGGAGAAACCAAATCTGATTGATTGATCCGAAGTGTTAATTTATTTAGAAGAATTTTCAAAAACAATTTTGAGACCAAGTCCAACAAACTGAAGGGTCGGTAGTTGGTTGGATCTAATGGAGAACCTTTTTTGTGGAGTGGAATTATATATATGTTTTTTTTTTGTTGTTTGAGGCAGATGTTAAAATATTTCGTGAGAAGTGGAGGCCAGAAATCAATACTGTATTTATAAATTTTTGATGGAATAGTATCTGGCCCCATTATTATTAACTCATTTTGAGATTACTTCAGCTATTTTGGTTATCTCCAGTGTTAAAGGATGAAATTCTTTGATTGGAAAATAAAGGGGGGTTATATTGATCAAGAGACTCTGATTGGTGATTAAATAGTTTTTGGTAACTGGCCCAGTGGTGTGGAGGGCTGAGGCATCATGCCTTACCTCCTGCCATGCCGGTGACCCATGTTCACAGTGCAAGCAGGTTGCTGGGGGTTGGCCAGAGTGGGAGAGGATTGAGCATCCAGTGGACAGCTCTCCTCTTCCAGGGAGGGGTGGGACTGGAGATCAGTGCATGCTTGGCCTCTAGCAGCAGCTGGACGCTAGCACACTGATCCCACAAGTTGGGGGTGGAGACAAAGCAGATGCCCGGTGTGCCACGTGCAGAAGCACGTGTGTCTCAGCCATCGGTGTCATTGCATGCTAAGTCCCACACTTGAGGACTGGGAGAAATCGGAGGCAGAAAACACTGTGGACCAACAGGATGATCTCAGCCCTCCACAGGTGCCGCACCCAGCCAGCTGGCACCTCAAGCCAGAGATGAGTACCAGTGGACGCCGGGGTGATGGGGCTTGGGGGGCTGGAGGAAGGGGGCCTGTTCATGAGGAGAAGAAAGAAATAAAGCAAAAAAAATGAAATAGTTGTTGGTAATGAGATGTCCAGTTTTCCTTTGGAAATAATGTTAATAGAGTTGGCTGAAAGGGAACGGAACCTTTAGATACCATGTGCCAAAAAAGCTTTTATGTCTTTAGACTCAATGAATTGTAACATGTTAGTTTTGGTTTTTTGTTTTTAAAAAATCCTTGTAATTTTTGGATCACCAAAACTCAAATAAATGAATAAATACATTTTTCCTGGCCTTTGCCAAGGTTTTGAGATTATTTTTGTTAGGGTAGGATTTTGCCATGTTCACTATGTTTTTCAGTTTTTCTTGTTTGCAGGAATTATCAAACCAATTATTTTTGTTCATTTCAGTTTTAATTGTTAAGTTTGGGGGATAAATATACATTTTTATTAATGAAACAATTTGCTGAAACTTATTTTCATCTCTACTGGAGAGGCTGATGGAAATATAGTGGCCCAGATATTCAAACTGCACCAGTTTGTGGTGCAAGCCTGTGCACTGCTCAAAATAGTTGCACAGGGGTGTGGCCAAGGCAATATTCAATGGGTGGCGCTATGGCGCGCTCGACTGTCGCCAGCCCCTAGCCACCCGACTGTGCATGGCGCAGTGGAACTGCACCAGTGCAAGTGGTCAGACTGGAGCATTGAGATGCGGTGGTGCAAGTTCCATTGCGCCATGCACAGCACCTGCGATATTCAAAGGGTGACATGCAAATGGAGCCATAATTTATGCAAGGCACACGGGGGCCATTTGCATCCGATTATGGCCCCATTTGCATGCCATTAGCATGCAGGTGTACCGATCCCTGATGAATTGAGCCTGGCGCCCTGCCAGGCAACAGCCATCGGGGACCGACGCCCCCTGCAGCCTGATCTGGATGTCCCATAAGGGACAATGAATGTCTCCTATCCCTGGTGGTCCAGTGGACCACGATTAGCCTGATCACAGGCATAACTGTATTCTTCTCATTGGTTCATGGGTATAACTTTGTAACACTTTCTAGTAGTTTGACGAGGCATAACAGTATTCCTCCCAGTAGTTTTGTCACGGGCATAATAGTCTCTACTGCTTGATCGCAGCATAATTGTCACCACGACTGGGGTTATCACTTCTGTTCGTTGAGTGTTCAGTGACTTAATGGGGCTGATCAAGGGCGTATTCTCACTTTCAGGTCCACGATTTGTGACCCCACTACCATTCAGGCCACCATTTGGCCCCATTTGGTGGGCGGCGGCATTTTCACCCGCCCCGCCCGTGCTCGCCGACTGACAGCTCGGTAGGCTGCATGCCCATTGGTTCAGAGCATGAGCCAATGGGCATGCAGTCTACGACAGATTACTCAGTCCAGATATGTGAATGAATCTATTTACATATCTGACTGAGAGACGGTATAGGTTGCATGCCCATTGGCTCATGCTCTGAACCAATGGGAGTGCAGCCACACTGAGCTGTCAGTCGGGCGGGCCACGGGTGGCAGGCAGGTGGGTGCTGCCACCGCTGGCTGATGGGGAGCGGGTGGGGGGCCCATGGGCAGGTGGGTGGGGGTCCACTAGATCACCAGGATTTCGACTTGGGGGTTGAGGAACGCCGCCCGCATCGACTCCATTCGTCCACTGACCACCAGGATATTGGACTTTGGGATACTGATGCCCATGATTGGGCTACTCAGGGGGAATACTGTTATGCCCGCGATCGGCTAATGGGGGTGTTCAGTTATGCCCGTGATTGGTACTCGGAGTCCACTGGACCACCAGGGATATTGGACTTGGGGATACTGATGCCCACGATCAGCGCATGGGGGGCCGCCAGGTGGGAATGGTGATGGCCAAATTCATTGCGGCAGCTGCTGTGTTGGGCGCCCTGCAATGCAGCAGCTCACCCGTGGGTGGCCCTCGACTTGTTCCTTTTTTAGGGCGTAACTTTGTGCAGAAGCAGGTAGGGGTTATGCCAGCATAACTCTGCCGCGGCCCAGGCTGAATGTCGGGCTGTGCGGTTTGTGCTGTGAACACGCCCCCCTACCTGTGCCTGCATCGTACGATAGCACCGTGCATCAGGATTTCTTGCGCGCTTTTCCTTTTTAAATATTGCACCAGGGCACATCAGTGGGTTGTGTATGGCGCAACACCATTGCGCCATGCGCAACCCTTTGGAATATCTGGGCTAGTATCTATTAATTTTATTGTTGATTGTGAATAACACATTTTATTAATCTTTTCCAGAATCAGTGGGTTTATTCTTAGTTTTTGTTTCCCCTGGATCTTTGACTCTTTTAAGAGATCAGTAATTTGTGCTGTTAAAAGATCAGACTTTGTTATCACTTGATTAAATGCTAATGAGGCATGATCACTTTCTGTCCACATCTCAATAGAAAGATAATCAACAAAAGCATATGTTTCATGATCACATAAAATCATCACCCCTGGTTCTACCAATTAGTATTACCACTGAACTATTGATAATAAAATGTTTGAGACAATTTCCATATTTATTAATTACCTTATCCTTAGATTCTCTAAGAGGAATAACTCTCTCCTCTATGAGTGAGGATGAAAGGGAAAAACTGTCATAATTGGCTAAAAATGCAATAAAATCACCACAGATAATTAAATTTGTTTTAAGAAAAACAGATGTAATTTTGTGTAATTCCAAAGATATTTCTTCTAGGCGGACTTTGGAGTTCTTGGCTCTTGGGATATAAACATTTGCCAATATTAGTAACATTAGGTTAGCCATTAATAAATATTTTAAAACTTATTCCCTTATCTACACGTTGACTTCATAGTGATCTTATGTTACTGTATGATATTATTCAAGACCCTTATTTATTGTGTGAACTGGGTCTAGAATTTAAAAACTGTGGTCATAACATCAGGGGCCATCCCTTACAATTGGTAAGAAAACCTTTTAAGTCTAGCCGTAAATATTTTTTTACTGTCAGAGTTGTTGGCCCTTGGGACAGGCTACCACTAAATGTTGTTATCAGTGAAACTAAAAGTATTTTTAAAAATAGATTGGATAGTCTTATATGTAATGGATATGAACTCTCCTATTATGTACTGGATTAGTATAAGAGCTTCATGGGCTTCTGCCTTCTTGCTCTTGCACCTAACCTTAGTATGAACCTTAGTATGAACCTATGAACCTTAGTATATCTTGGGACCAAGTTTTCTGCATTAGAACTATGCTATATGAAATAATATAGTCCATCCATTCAGTATCCCCAATTTTTTGTTTTACCCCAGCCACATTTCATGATAACATGTTTGCCTCCATAACAGCCACACCTTGGGTCCCTTTAAATGAATCATTCAGAGGCTGCACTTTTAGTCAGGTAGAAGGAGTGAAACTTTTCTGGTAATCCATGCTTGAAAGAGCTACCACCGAAATGTTGTTATGCTTCATGCAGGAAGCTTTGCCCAGGATTACATTAGCAAGATCACCAGATCTAATATGAATGTCAATTTTATTTCCCTCCCCTTTTTTATGGGCTCTTTTAATGCTAAAAATGTGGGGTAGGATTCACAAAACACTTTGAAGGGGAAAAAAATGCACAAGTCCCCAAAATGTGCGCAGTTGTGGAAAAAAAGGGAGTAATTGCAATGCATCACATACACAAAAAGCCAGCAGCTGCAGAAAAAATACACTGTGAACTGCAGAAAATATGCAGCTGTGGAAAATTCCTACACAAAAAATGGCATTGTAAAGTGTAGCAAATCCCCTTAAAGGATATTCTCAGCCACTGTTTTTCCACTGTTGTGGAAAACATGTTGTGCACATGCTGCACCAAGGAGAGTGAGGCGTAACTCACCCTGAGCAAAAGGCAGTGTACTGACACTTGGGAAATAATCACAGTGGGAGTTCAGGCACCAAAACAAAAGCTAACCTATGGGCTGTATAGCAGTGTCAGTTGCTACACCAAAACTAGCACACATTTCCATTGAAAGGCAACAAAGCACAACCACATGACCCTGTACAGCCCATGAAGGAGTCCCACAGGCAGTAGAGGCAGAGGTGGTAACAGCCAGAAGTGTGTGCTACAGATGCAGGAGCAAGAAACACCTCAGAGACACAACCAACAGATATACATTGCCACTGGGTGAAAGATCCTGCTGTTACAGGTGGTGCTACCGTGGTCCAGTTTTGGGACTGGTTGCTTGCTTCGCTGGGAGTGCTGTTTCTGCTGCAACATTTGCAAGACTGTCAAAGTCTCCGGCTCCACTTAATATGGCTCACCTGCTGTTGTTCTGTCTGCTGGACCTTTTATATTATTTCCGCAGCCAGCGTAAACATATTACGGATTTTCAGCACTTATGAAATTCGCAGAAGCTCACCTGTTTTAGATTTTCTGCACCTGTGAAATTTTGACTGTGAATATGCTGCACTTGCATTTCCACAGTTTGGCAAGCCTTTTTTCCGCATGTGCAGATTTTTTTGCTCTCTTTGTGAATCTAGCCCGTCATCTTTGGTAATAGGAATACCCAAAGTGGCGGCTAATATAGCCATCATTGTTATTAATGTATCTGGATCCTCATTTTCTAGATGCTCTGCCCCAAATACTAGAAGAATATTATTGGGAGAAGCCTGGGTTGGGAGATCATTAGGGGAGTTCCAGCTTAACTGCTATAAGACAAACACTAGGGTTTCAATGAATTTGGAGACCTAGTTGCTTTAATTTACTTTGTTGAAGGTTGATTTGTTTTGCATAACCCATACTAGTGACTATGCAGTATACTGGGGGTGGGAAAAAGGGATGTGTCTCTATGGACTGGCACTATATTGGTGTCAACTTTAGTTATCTTAAGTTAACTTTATCAGTCAAAGCAGAAAGAGGCTGGGAAGGCAGTCAGAATAGCAAAGGCCCAAACCGAGGAAAGGATAGCCAATTCTGTTAAGAATGGGGATAAGACCTTTTATAGGTACATTAGGGAGTGAAGAAAGACCAAAGGAGGGATACTGAGGCTTAATAAAGGGGAGGGAATGTGGATAGAGGGTAACAGTGAAAAAGCAGGGACACTGAACGAATATTTCTGCTCAGTATTCACAAAGGAAGAGGAGGGGGAGGTACCTAAACCAAACAAGAGAAACACTCTGAAGACAGGGGTCGATACCAGTCCATTTACAGAAGAAAGGGTTCTGAAAGAACTAATAAAATTGAAGGTGGACAAAGCAATGGGGCCTGATGGGATTCACCCAAGAATTCTAAAAGAACTAAGGGTAGAACTAGTGCCACCGCTGACTACTCTCTTTAACAAATCATGGGAGGATGGGGTGGTACCTGAGGACTGGAGAAGGGCAGATGTGATTCCTCTTCACAAAAGTTGGAGCAGGACAGAGGCAGGAAACTACAGTCCCGTGTTAGTTTGACCTCAGTGGTAGGGAAAATGATGGAATCACTTCTCTGAAGGAAAGAATTGTTGAGTACCTAGAGGCCAGTGGGGCACAGGACCCAAGGCAGCATGGATTCACGATGGGGAAGGTCATGTCAAATGAATCTAATAGATTTCTTTGACTGGGTGACCAAAGTAGTAGACCAGGGAGGGGCTGTGGACATGGCCTACCTAGATTTTAGCAAGGCATTTGATACAGTCCCACATAAGAGATTAATACTCAGGTTAGCCAGCCTTGGAGTGGGTCCCAAGGTGGTAGCCTGGATAAAAAAATGGCTAGACAACAGGACGCAAAGGGTAGTAGTAAATGGAGTACACAGTGAAGAAAGGAGGGTTACTAGCGGGGTACCTCAGGGTTCAGTACTGAGACTGGTCCTTTTTAATGTCTTTATATGTGACATTGCAGAGGAACTGGAAGGAAAAGTATGTCTCTTTGCAGACGACACAAAGATCTGCAACAGGGTTGATACACAAGATGGAATGGAAAGGATAAGAAGGGACTTGGCAAGGTTGGAGGAATGGTCAAATGTATGGCAGCTCAGATTCAATGCAAAGAAGTGCAAGGTAATGCACATGGGAAACAAAAACCCAGGGGAAGCGTACACAATGGCGGGCTGAGATACTGACAACAGTAAAAATGGAAAGGGACCTGGGGGTAATTATATCAGATGACCTAAAGGTGAGCAAGCAATGTGAGAAGGCAGTAAGAAAGGCTGGGGGGATACTGGGATACATAGGAAGAGGCATCAATAGTAGAAAACAGGAAGTTATTATCCCTCTGTACAGACAGTTCGTGAGACCCCATCTGGAATACTGTGTGCAGTTCTGGAGACTCCATCTCCGCAAAGACATAGACAGAATGGAGGCTGTCCAGAAGAGGGCAACCAAAATGATGCAGGGTCTGCACCAGAAGACATATGAAGAAAGACTAAAGGAGCTTAATATGTATACCCTTGAGGAAAGAAGGGAGAGAGGGGACATGATAGAAACTTTCAAGTACCTCAAGGGAATCAACAAAGTCCAAGAGGGTAGCATCTTTCAGAAAAAGAGATGTGCAAGAACAAGGGGACACAATTTGAAGATAGAGGGGGGACGGCTCAGAGGTAACGTGAGGAAGTATTTTTTCACAGAGAGGGTAGTGGATGCATGGAACAGCCTCCCTGAGGAGGTCGTGGAGTCAAGAACAGTGGGGGAATTCAAGAATGCATGGGACAGACATAAGGCAGTCCTAGTGGGGGGTAGGAGGAAGTAAGCTGTTGGTTAACGAGGATCTGCAGCTTTTCTGTTAGATAGGAAAATGGGCAGACTAGGTGGGCCAAGCGGTCCTTATCTGCCGTCAAATTCTATGTTTCTATATTTCTATGAGTGATTTCCTATGATTTAATTTATTACTCTTTCTTTCTTAAACTTTATCCATCACCTGAGTGGGGGGCAAAGGAGGTTGCTTAGATAAAGGGCTGCTAAGAAGATCAGAATCTTTTTTTATCTAATGTTCCCTTAACAGAGTTCTTTGAATGTGGCTTGACACTTATTGAGTGATGAAGAGTCTCCTTTAGCCCTGGCTGTTAATTTGTCTGTTTTTTATCCTTTTGTGACCCTTTTTTGTTGTTATTGTTCTTTTTTTTCTTTTTCTTGGGAGGTGTATCTGGGATAATTATTGCCGAGAATGAGGGTCTATGATTGGTGCTTATTTTTGTAATTCTTCTTTCCAAAGTTGTCTATTTGTGGTTGAACACTGATATGAAAAACATTAATCTTGTTTTTGATCTCATTTGGGGAGTCCAATAATACTTTATTGGACATAAGGGGGTGAGCTAAAGCTTTATGTTTTATTTTTATTTACACCTGTGAGCAGATGCTCTTTTGTAGGTTCCATGTCAGTTGAACAGAAAACAGTAGTGAACAACAGATAAGGCATTTACAAAGTTGGTATAGAAAGTTACAATTAGGCTCACACAAATTGACACTGCTGAGGCATTGTACAATGTATGCCTGAGTCCGACAGTTAGATCACCCTGCAGAAGTGAGTAGCAGACAAAGGTGACATAGAGGAGGACGAAGGGAGAGAGAGGTGTGTGGGAGGGGTGTGCCCTGTGATGGGGAGGTGTAGAGGCGGTGCACTAGGTAGGAGCAGGCTGGGGATCTGTGAAGTGCTGAGGTTGGGTGGCACCAGACAGGACTTGTGGTACATCTAAGTGCAAGCAGGAGATTACAAAAAGGAGGGGGGAGCTAGAGGAACTCTAGGAATTAAGACCTTTGAGCAAAGCTCTTTACATAGGTTCCACGTCATAAGATAACTGTCAGGAAGGCAAATACAAAGTAGATTGCATTGTGAGCAATTCCAATCCTAAATACATTCATTACAAAATGCTACCTATAATTAGTACAGAAATTGATACATTCAGAGATACAACTAAGGCTTGGTTGAGCATGGAGATACATAGCGGTGTAGGGGTGTTGATGCTACAAATACCAGGAAAAGAAGAGGGAAAACAAGAAATAAGACATTCAGTTAGTGAGGGCAATTACAGTGCCTGAGTCAGGAAGAGTTACAGGAGTTAACAAGCCAAAGTGCGGGGGAGGAGAGAGGGGAAAGAAGTGGGTAAGGATGATGGAGGTGAACAGGATAACAAAGCAATGCAGGGAGGATGGAAAGGAGAGAGGGAAGTATGAGGGATGTGGATGATGGGGAAGACAGGGGGACAGGGGTAAGGAGGCAGGTGGGGGAGGGATGATTTGAAGGGTATGGTATGGGCAGAGTTGAGGCTCAGAACAATCGCAGGATAAAGTCTGGGGGTGAATTGTGCAATGTGACTTTAAGGTGCCACCCTAGTGGAAGCAGTCACATGAAGACTCAGTGATAAGGGACTGCCATTGCTATTTTTAAAGAAGCCCAGCACTGCAACACTAGTGATTTCAGGGTCCAGAGCACTGAACCAGAGTGGGGCCCTATGTGCGAAAGCCCATTGACCTTGGGATGTGTGGCATCGCGGGGTTTTGAAATTTGTATAGCAGAGCTTCTAGCATTACGAGGGTTACTAGCTGGTTTAAAAAGACATTGAACACCGGGGGACATCATTCCTAGGCTAATTTTATTGGCGAGAATGCAGGTTTGATATCTACGTCTGCTGTCAAATGGTAGCCAGTTTGCCAGGGTATAAAAATCGCAAGTATGGGCTCTGCACTTGGTGCCTGTGAGGAGGCAGCAGGCTTTGTTCAAGGCCATTTTGATGCGTCACAGTGCTGTTTCAGTGGCAGACCCGTAGATAACTAGGCCACAGTCTTCAAGCATGGTGACTGAGCTACGGGTGGCCTGGCTTAGAGCCTCATTGGTAAAGTTATGCTTGTGTCTATGCAACATCCCAATATGTTTGTTTATTGCCTTAGTGGTAGCATCAATATGCTGTGCATAGGAAAAAGTGGGATCCATGAGGATGTCCATATATTTGAACTGTTGAACAAGCTCCAGGGGTGCACCTGAATCATTACTGATAGTTAGGGGGAAGGTCTTATGTTTGTTGTGCATGCTTGAGAACAGCATGGACTTTATCTTTTTGTAGTTCAGAACAAGCTTATGCTCTTGAAACCATTTCTCAGTGGTGGAGAAGCCGTTCTGGAGGTGTTCCTGTAGATGAGTAGGATTGGGGTTACTGGTGAAGATAACGGCATTGTCTGCATACAGAAGTATCTTACAGGGACAGTTAGTAGGAAGCTTATTCAGCAAAATACTGAACAGGAGTAGACCCAAAATGGAGCCTTGTGGGACACCTGAGTATACTGGTCTAGTATTGGAGCAAATATCCCCAATTTTCACTTGCTGAGACCAGTTATTTAAATAGCTAGAGAACCATTTAGTGTGGCCTGCAGTGAGTCAGTAAGTTGCTCAGTAAGGAGGATGTGGTTAACGGTGTCAAAGGCCTTGGTTAAGTCAATGAAAATCACTCCTATCAAGTGACCTTGATCAAGGGATTTATGGATGTACCTGGAGAATTCGAGTAAGGCTGTTGTAGTACTGTGCCCCTGCCTAAAACCATGCTGTTGGGGACATTGCAGCTGGCATTTTTCTAGGTAGTCAACCAGCTGGTCAGCTACAATTCTCTCTAAGGCTTTTGAGAGCAGACGAAGGATGGAGATTGGGGGGTAGTTCTCATGCTGAGCCCAATCCCCACTCTTATGAACAGGGGTTACCATTGCTGTTTTCCAGCATTGAGGGAACTGAGCATGGCAGAGAGAGAGAGAGAGAGGGGTTGATGATGCATGTGAGTGGAGAGAGGATCTCCTCAAATGCAAGACTGATGTATTTGAGGTCCAGAGAATCCCCACTATGTCTTGACTTCTGAAGCACTTTTCTGAGGTAACGACTCACCTCACACTCCAAAATTGTCTTGAAATGGAATAGTGGATGATCTGGGCAGGAGGCATCGAACTCACAGTCTCAGATATTGTGGCACGGCAGTAAAAAATCAGAAGGGAGGGAACTGCTCAGATCTGTAAAGGTGTTATTGAAAGTGTCAGTGATGACTTTAGGATCTAGGGTAGGGATACCATCAACATTTAGCATTTTTGGAGTAGATTTTGGATCCTTACCCTTGATGCCCTGAATGTTCTCCCAGAAGGACTTGCTGTTGTTCCAGCAGTTATTGAGTGCATTCTTAAAGTATTGGCTTTTAGTTGAATGGACTGCTCTAGTGCACTCATTTCTAGCCTGTTTGTACCTTTGGATGTTGGACTGTGTACCCAACTCCACAGCCTTCTGCCAAAGGTGGTCCCTTGCTCTTAGGAGCTCAATAAGCTCAGTAGTAATCCATGGACTGTAGGGGACCCTTACTTTCCTTGTTTTGACTGGTGCATGCTTATCACAGATTGTATTGAGAACAGTAATAAAGTGGACCAATTCCACATCCACATTGTCAACATTATAGATTATGGACCAGTCCTGGTCCCTAAGGTCCTTTTTGAGAAGCTCTAGGTGACCACGAATGAGAACCCTGTTGGAAATAGTTCTAGCAGAGGGCTTATGGTAGCTGTTGGCCCATTGACAGATGACTGGGGAATGATAATTTATACAGTCTAGTAGAACAGAAGTATATGTAATATGTTGTGGTCTATTGAAGAGTACCCAGTCAAGTAAGGTACCAGACCCAGTTTTGTAGTTCAGTCTTGTAGGAGCTTGAACGAGTTGCAAGAAATGGATGGATGACAGCACATCCTTCAGGGCAGTGGTTTCCAAGGAAAGCCAGTTGATATTAAAATCACCTAGCATTAGTATTTCCAATTACAGGGACAGATTGCTTATTCCATCCACTAATGTTTTGAAACCAGCTGTGGTATGTTTCAGTAGGATATAGACTGACACCACAGTAAGTGCTTTATTATGTGCTCCAAGAAGCAGTTTTATTCCCAACATCTGGATGTGGTCACCTAAATCAGGTATGGACATGACTAGACACTGTAAAGAATCCCATACTAGACCCTGTAAAGAATCCCATATGTTGACTGCACAATCACCGCCATGCTGGGACAGGCGGTCCTTTCTAAATACGGTGTAGCCTGGTATTAGGACAGCAGTGTCCAGAATTCATGGAGATAACCAAGTTTCAACTATTGAGAGGACATCTGAATTATGCAGATTGACTCATGCCTGAAGATTGTAGAGTTTGGGCATTTTGCTGCATATATTCATTGACACAATTGCAAATGACCCTACTTTTTTCAGGGTATCATTTAAGGGGAAGATCAGGTGTTTTTGAGGTCTGGGGTTAGGATGTACGTTTCCTGATATCAGTAGTCAAAGCTTTAAGGGTGTATGTGGATATCTTCCCTGAGTAATGTTTAATAATTGATAAATCAAGTTTAATTGCTTCTACCTCTTCATCCAGTTGTTCAAAGATCTCATTGGGAGATTGGGCACTGTTTATTTTATCCTAATCCTCCGCTATCTCCATGTTTGGTGATCTATCAAGAGAATCACAAGTATTTTGTGAGAGATCCAATGGACTAAATAGTTCTAATTTGGTTACATGCTGTTCAAATGATTTCAGGGATCCCGTTATTGGGGTTTAATTTTGACATGTGGATCTCTGGCCCTGAGATACCTGGGTATTCTGTTTACCAGTGGACAAATGGGAGGTATTAGTTACGGGTGGAACAAGTTAGTAATTAGTCCTTCCTGTTGGCCTTTAATGTTGTTATTTCCCTTCCCTTTTAGACTTTCCTCCTTTTTGCCACTTTTTCATTGGTTGACTGTTCATGAACTTTGGTAACTAATTCCTGGGAAATTGGTAAGTGGCTCTCTACTGGGTTTAGCTCTTTATTACCCAGAGGATGCACAGTTATTATAGACCCCTCCATTTTCCATTCTACCCCTAAATTCTACAACCTCAGCATATGAGGGTTTTGTTGCCAAAAGGGTTGAGGTAGACATAATAATATTCCCCTCAAAGATGCAACCATTGGTGGATCCAGTAAATTTATTCACCTTTTTTTGCCCTTAGGCAGGTCTTTCATTAGTGTTTCACCACTTCTTGTGTACATCCTGTAAATTACTAAGAATGTAACTTACATGTTTAAAACAATACTTGATACTTAGAAAGTGTCTAAGCAATATCAAGAAAAAAAATCCTTTGTAGGTCCTTTAAAAGTCCCAATATTCTTTGAGTATCTTTTCCTCTTTGATCCACACAAAGGAAAAGAGTCTGATGACAATAAAAAGATAAAGTTTAAAACAGGCTTGAGAACTTCACTGAACCAAGTTTCTAATCCGTTCACACACCAAATGGCTTGAAAGTCAAATAATTTCCAATCAACTTGATGATAATATAGCCGTCTCTTGAATAACAATAGTACTGATTCCTGCTTCAAGTTTAACTGATATGTGGATGTCTTGAAGGCAAATTATATATTCCCTTGTCCCTCTTTATTGGCGTTTTGTGGCTTGATTGTGAAAAAACAAGAATAGAGAAGGGTGAAAGAAAAAAGAAAAATAGTAAAAATAAACAAAACTTTTAAAGTAAACTTCTAAAGAATTATAAGCTTATAATTATGCTCATTTTGCTAACACTTACTATCGTTTTATCTAACTACACTGCTTTTGTTTCTTTTGCAGGCACTATTTTATCTATGGCTATAGCCTGAAATGTATAGCTTGGAATAACAACCTCATAAACATTTGATTGGAGCTATAATAATATAGTGATAATACTAAGAGGGATTCAAGTATACTCCGATTATAATTATGGCAGTGAAAACTAAATGTTACTTATTGTAACAACGAGACTAGCCCAGGTTTCGACCTGTCAGCAAGGAGTTTTAGTACAAAAAAATTGTGTGCTGATGGAAAAAACTAAAGCAAGAAACTTAGAACCCTTTTGGTATAAAATCTGATCCAGTCGCTAGCCCAGTTACCAACACATTCAGCATGTAGTAACCAAATTACCATTGATATTAACATTTTACTCAGTTGATCCAAAAACTAAACTTACTCCTTACTGGTTGCAGGCTTGAAGTTCAAAGCACAGCAAAAAGATCTCGCGTGCTGATTCGAATGCAGCATCCAAAGAGCTAGGCTTGATGTCACCTTTTCTTTTTAGTAATCTTCTGAAAAATCCAATTCGAAATGCGAATTGTGTTTGCGATACAACTGCAGTAAGAAATGATGATCTGAAGAAAGAACACCACGCATGCACTTTAAGAGAGATTCACCCTCAGACAATTGCTCCTGAGTGACGCTAGATGCACCTGAAGGTACCTGAGACGTGAAACCACTTGCTGATTAAAAAAAAAAAGGATAGGCCGAGAAAATTGCTCTTTTATTTTAGGATGTAAAATGAAAAATTGAATAAATTAATTAATTCCAGCCAGGGTTATCAATTGCCAGAGTAAAATAAATAACCCCTTTTTAGAAAAAGCCCAGAATAGTTTAAAAATTATCATTAAAACATCACATTAAATGGCTTGCTAGGCAAAATTCTACAACGAGGGTTAAAAAGAGGGGTTCAACTTGTGACTAGTGATCACTAATTTATTATAAGCTAAATGCATATAAATAAGGAATGGTATGTATTTTAAAAATGAACAATGGTGCTCTAAACCTGGAAGCATCCAAATCAGGGCAGAACCAGGACAAATGCAATTGCAAATACAGCACAATCTCGATCTAATGAACCCCCATTATCCGAACATTCCTATCTAATGGACTGGTAGAATGTCCCAAGTGAATACTCTCTGAACGTTTTAATCCCAGTTTTATGGACTCCCTATTATCCAAACTAATTTCATGTCTCCCAAGCAGTCTGGATAATCAAGATTGTACTGTACTTAGTATAAAACTGACGAGGCACTAAATGAGCAAATAGTCTAACCGATAACCCAATCAACTAATCGGACAAATACCTCAACACCACGACACCTGAATAGACAATTAATTTTAAATGGAAAGGAGAAATAAAATCATCATAAACAACTAAAAACCACTCTGGATATAGTCTAACGGCCAAAGTAAAATGAAATAGAATAGCCAAAAACCGGGATTAAAACCTAAGAGCTATGTGAGTTAATATATAGCAGGTGTCGCAAAGTTAACAGAGAAAGAAAAGCTTTATAAAAATTAAAAACTGTACATTTTATTTCCCTTGTCTGTCCACTGGTTAAACAAGCTTCAGCTTTAAACTTTGGATACTAATGTTATGGCAAGGGAAGATCTCTAGCTTTTCTTTACACTTGAGCTTGGCATCTATGAAATGAAGGCTATTAAACAGTTAAAGAGCAGCTGCCTTACCTGGAATGTAGATGATGGCCCACACAGCAGTAGACCCCTGATGCCAGCAGAAATGAAGCCATGTAGCGTCCTGCAACCAAAGCACCATAGAAGGAATGTAAATATGGATAATAACTGGCCATACCTGACCACCGATCACAAAAATGGGGTATCAGCCAGAATGAGCACAAATCCCACGAGAGCACCGCAAAGGCATCAGTAAATGAAAATACAAGGTGACGTCAGCGGAAAAGGACAGACAGCCAAATCAATAAAAGGCTCAGCATGCCCAGCAATGTTGCTGAGCAACCGTGTAGTCACAGCGATGGCAGACCCGGTCACAGCACACTGCAGATATGCGCCGCTAGACCCGAAATGCTGCAGCCTGACAGGAAACCCCAAAGTGTCACAACCCCACCAGATACACAAGCAGAACCATAATGCAGTAGGGAGATACAGGAGCCCTAATAACGGGCACACCATAAAAGGCCAGTCACACACACTGACAGTGCAAGAAACATATCTGGGCAGTGGCCCAGAAAGGGGGCGTAGCATTCATCCACCAGCACACCTGCACCCAGTTATCTACCAGAATGAAGTGCGGCCAAGTGACAGAACCACAGAAACAGCCAGCACACCAGAGCAGACACAAGAGCAACAGGGCGTGCTATTCCGGAAGCACAGAAGAATCACAAAGGGGCAGTGTAGGAAAGCCTCTGTGTACCCCAGCAGTGGAAGGAAACATGGGCATCACATGAGCAATACCCCGGACATCATGTCCACTCCCACACATCCAGAACAGTGCACACCCCTGTGTGAGCTGCACTCACGCTGACAACCAACAGCAGCCTACAACCTGGCACCCCACTGTGGACATTGAGCACATGGTACTGTTGTGGAAGCACAGTGCAGCCTGCAGTACAGACATGCAAGGATACACACCTGTGCAAAGCCACAGTACAAGACATGGACCAACATAACCAGTGGCTGAGGAAGGTCACAGTCAGTGCACAGCACCCCGAGGCCACCCCACCCCTGTGCACACTGCACCCAAATGCTGCCAGCAACACACATAGTGTCGCCATCACACTGCAGACACTGACAACAGGGTATTGCAGTGTGGAAGCATAGGATATGTACAGAACATGTGTGTAGAAAACCCACACATGCACAACACCCAGGCAGGACACTCCACAACTACACTACATGCCTGTGTGTCTGCTGTGTCAAAGCAGTACACTTGGGTATGTCCCTTGTGATACAACCTGCAGTGCTGAACAGTGCAGGTAGCTGTGGTGTATGAATAGAGACGCATCTACACAGTGGTCACGGTGTGTGAGCCAGTGACACCAATGGATAGGGATAGTGCTGCCGCCCCTCCAAGCAACCAGCATGGTAAGACACAAGCTAGTACATAAAGTGATACTGTGCTAACAGTGCCCCACAGCTCAGCAGCATAATAAGCAGGAACACTGCAGAGGGTCCAGAGGGAGGAGTTCAATGTCACACACAGCTGTAGCCCTATGTGTATGTCCCTGAATCAGAGTACAACTGGCACACTAACAGCAGTAACCCTGCAAAACACCTAGGAATACACACTCCCTGTGCCCATGTAGCAGGTGGTTGCAAAGCAGTCACACCTGCAGACCCCCTCGTACCCTGCACCATGCCCAAACGATGTGTGGTGGGTGGGTGTGGCAACACAAATGCGGACCTGGAATGTAGAAGGTTAGCCTGCACCACTGGCCTAAGGATGAGGGGCTTCATAAACAGTGGGACACATTTGTGACAACCACACATAAAAAGTGGGCAACCAGTACAAAAACCAGTGTCATATGTGGTGTGCACTTCAATACACCAGATGACTTTGTAAACTACAATCAGTGGGCCACTGGTTACAAACATAAACTAGATCTAGTGCCAACTGCCGTACCCACTCGGAGGACAAAACAGAGCACCAATGTGAATGATGGCATCCCCACCCTGTGTGATGGTACAGCACAGCAATGTAGCACGGCTGCATGGAGGATGCTGAATAAACGGGTAAGTGGCATGTGTCCATGCACCAGTCTGTCTGTTGTGTGACAAATGCTGTGTACAGACATGCTGAGCAAATATAGGGAAGTGGTCCCCGAGGGTACACCATGGCCAGACAGGAGTAGCACAACGTGTGGAGGCAGATGGTGTAGTTGACAGGAGCAGAACGCACAACCCAGCATATAACAATACCATGGAGGGCACAACAGATACACATGATGTGACAGCAGTGGACACAACAGTGGCCATGACATGGTCACAACCTGCTGGATGTCCCACGGCTGTTGCCAGCATTGTATGTCACTGGCCACTAGAACACTGCACAGCGGTGACCCACACTGGGCTGACATGGTCTCGACCTGCAGTACAGCATTGTACCTGGCAAGCCATGGTCACACACACATATGGCTGGAAGGCTAAAAGGAATGCAACCACAATGTTGGGAATAACCATGGACCATGGAAAAAACGCAAGAATGTATCCCAGGTACAAAGGCCCACACGGAGCATAGCACGTCAGGTAGATACCTGACAGGTCATGGCATGCTGCATGTGACACACAAAGCACCACAGGTGGCAGAGCAACAGACCCAGTAATAGAGGACTATCCTGATATGAAGCCTACGACACAAGCAGGACAGGGACAGGTGTGCACAACATGGCAGACACAACATGCAGGTCCCTTGTGTGGTGTACAACACTATGAAAGTGTCATGTGTACATGCACATGTACCCAACCTGGAAGTCATCAAGGTATGGTCTACGCTGTTGAGGTGTACCTGGATAGGAGAAACATAGCACATATGGGTGACCTGACATATGTACTATGCAGTAGGCAGTGGAGAATGGCACTGTCCTGGTGACAGTGCCATGTGTCGCAAACCAGCATCATGTAGCCCCAGTACTTGTCAATCATGCCTGTGTACAGCAAGCAACCCATGTGTGGGTCTAATGTATCTGGTGGTGAAAAGGTGCAGCAGGGGACTCCCCCTGTCACCAGTGAAGCATCCCGCACACTGGCAGTACAACATGTGTGGCCGATCCCACAGTGGAATCATAGCCTACCAAATGTAATGCTCCACACCCCTACACAGTGAGCTATGTCAGACACACATGGTACCCATGATAAGGAAGGCAATGCCCCACAGTAATGTGTACATATGGTCAGACAAAAGGGAGTGAGAGCCACTGACCCATCAGAACAGTGGACATGACTGTGGCAGGGTAACACAAGATCAACAGGGGTGCTGTGTCCCCCCATGTTGCACATGTAGTGCACCACATGCAGCCTGTATGTACAACAGTGCCACACATGCAACACATGTACTGCAGAACACATACACACAGCCAAAACAATGAGCAGTGTGCATGTCCATACCCCAGCAAATATTGTCAGTAGCCCACATACCAGTTGGCCATCACTGTAATGAGAATGGATGGCAACCATGGCATGATGAACTGTCCTGACACCTACATGGTGAGCCATGACACACACCCTCCAGTGCTGGAATAGCCATGTTGTAGAGGGTACAGTCAGTCCATGACTGGGGCCTGCAGACCACTGCAGTGAAGGGAAGGTACCCCAGGACAATGTCACATGGAAGTAGTGTTACTGTGCAGTGCAGGTGTGCCACACTAGCATGAGGCAGCAATGCAGCATGAACAGCTGTAGACGCAGCTGCCACCGGTGCCCCCCCTGGGCTCGAACACAACATGTGCTGTGTGACTCGGCAGCAGGAATGTTTCATGGCACACAATCCGCTATGCACAGATGACACCACATGACACAGATCTAGACATGTCTGTGTGTGGGGAAGGGTGACCAATGCAGATGTAGGGATGTGATACCACTGTGGGAACCACCAGACATGTCCCCATGCCAGTGTTCACATGCCCCCCCTGGGACTGCTATGTAGCACATGTGGCATACACTGCAGGACCACAGTGCTGGCAAAAGCAATTACAGGGGTCACGAGTGTGAGGGGTGGCCATATGACATGACGCTGTACATGAATGCATGTGGGGGAAGGGGTCAAACATGAATCATGTGCCATGTAGTGTTGTGTGTGTGAGACAGATGTCACCCAGAAGAGTTAAAGGCATGCCAGATGCATTAGGCAATGCACTGCTCGCAAGGCATGTGCATGTCCACCGGCATACTGGGATCCTGGCCTCAGACAGCAAGCAAAGCACACATGACCATGCAGAAGGAGTGAACCCGTGTTGTGCCCATGGAGCCAGAACAAAATCATGAGATGAGCACTGCACAGCAGGAGTAGGTAATGTCTGGCCATGGCACATATGACCCACTATACACACACATGCAATCACCAGTGGCTGTTGATGACACACACCATGCCAAAGCAGTTGCCCAATGACACACAGTACCATGACATGCCGTTGTGCAGCTCACAGAAACACCATGAGGCACATAATGTGGTGCCCGCTGTGTGACAGTGCATGACTGAATGTGTGTGGCAGCAGTGGTGATGAACACTCACTATGTGTCTGATGCAGGGGTCCAACACTGCTATTGTCCCCAACACTGAGCAGACAGAACACAAGTAAGGGCCACAACCATTACTCCAATGACACCGGTGTGTGTCTCACAGTGCCAGCAGAATGTTCCAATGACACCAATGCCAGGTCAACTGTTGATAACAGTACATGCACCTACAGGAATGTCACATTCACCATCCACAATTTTCTTACCAGGAGAGGAATCAGCATGGGCAAATGGCTGTCACATCCACGGTGGTGAGCAATGTAAACGGGAACAACCCTGTGCCCAGACATGTGCCGCAGGACAGTGAGACTATGCAGCGTGAGGTGCTTGTGAGCCAAGATGCCCACAGTGTGTTGGAGTACAGCATGGAGATAGACACAAGTGACAATGGCAGCATACTGACACTGAACATCAGCAAACCACCCAATGAATTCCATAACAACACGTGGCACCAAGACGTAGTATAAAGGTAACACTGGAGTCCATGCTACATAATGTTAGTAATGCTGTGTAATGAACTGCCATTCTGGGGTCAATCATGTATGTCCATGGTAGTCAAATATCGATCACACAAAGGTAACACGTGTGTCATGGGTGGCAGTAGTTGTCTCATCATAGATACGGTACACATGTACATCATCATGCATTGCGTCACCAGCGGTGGCAAGGCACAACCTAAGGGAACATTGGCATCCTGCAGGATGTGCAGACCATGTTGACACACTGACTGTACCATATGGGTAAATATGACGTGCATCACAATGCTGTGAACACAGAATGGCCCACCACAGCCACCATGCATGACAGAGTAGCAGCAAATGCACACGTCGGCACATGTAACCCCTGAATGCAAATGCTGTAATGAACAGGTACACACCGTGTCCTGAAGGGTGCAGCCATGTGTAATGCCATATGGCCACAGAGGACAATGGGTATGTGAAACATGCCACACTGTAGCAGGTGCAACACACATGTCACAGATGTGCCCTGCGGTGAGGACAGATCAGTACCACTGTCGCACATATCTACCATCCACAGGAGATGATGGAGGATGAAAGACATCCTGGCACACAGAGTCTGTACTAAATACATCACCCATGACACGTGTTCCCACTGTACAATATACCCCCCCTCCACATGACAAATGCCTATGTGTGTCCCAGGCAATAGGGTATATCCCCACTGTACTGGCCCCTGCACATCATCCAAAGGATGGTGCAGTGCAATGCCACTCCCATCATGAAGAGTGACAACCTAATATGACACCCACCATTGCATGTGCAACATTAGGTAGCTGATTGCAATGCAGCTAAAGCTGCAACACACAATGCAAAAGGATACAGGACAATAACAGGGGTAATAGAACAGAGATGTCAGTAGAGTAGATGGGTACACAAGTGTCCATAACAGGACCCAGCACAAAGGGCATGCCATTTGCATATCCGGCGCAGTCCCATCAGATCATCTGTAGTTATCATGTGTGCCAAATGGTGTGTGACAAACGCCTCATATGAAGTTCCAGGTATGTCACCCACGGCATCATACTCCCAGGCTACAACGTCACTGTCCCTGTGCTATGATGCCATGTGCTGTACTGTGTTGTGTGTGGACATGTCACACCCTTTCACCACTACAGCTCAGTAACTCAGACTGCATGCCATGGTATACTATCAAATCTATCATAGAGAAGTATGTGAGGTATACATGCGTCATATCCATGTCAACAATGGCTGTGTGGCACACAACATTACACATGAGACATAGATAATGTGCATCGATATGGGGTCCATCCCAACATGTGCAACAAAATGGAAGCCCTCCCCCACACAACATACAGCCACCACCGTCTGTACCATCCCCCTATGAGCAGGTACAGGTATGTGTATGTGTGCAGACATGAATGTGGGCATGTCAGGAACATTGTACTGCAGCAGCCACCATATGGGCCTGACCTGTCAGCATCTCACTGCTAAACAGTCATGTATTGCACAGTACACTGCCACACTGCACACCTGTGTGTGAGGTGACACACAAGTGGCCCAGGCGGTGCACCTCAGTCACATGGCACATCCGGCAGTAATGTCAGGGGAGTGCAACATCCACACATGTAACACACTCCCTTAGACAATGGTGTCCCTGCAGCACTGTATAAACAGGAGAGACACCGATGTACAGTCAGTGTCACCCTGGCACACAATGCAATGCTTGGGGTCAGCCACACACCATGCAGACCCAACAATGGCACACCAGCCCACAGACTGCAACGTGGACCTGCATCATATCAATGGACAGATAGCCATGACAGCTTGCATCATGCACACATATCCCATGCACCATGTAGGCAAGCAACTGAACACAGATCCAAAATGCCACCCTGGGCCAGCCTGATATCAGAACAGTGCTGCAATACACAACAACAAATCAACAAACAGTCCGCCAAACACACCAAATGCCCACCCCCACCCCCGGTCCGTGTACACATGCAAGAGGCCAGCATCCATGCCTGTGGAACATATGCAGGGAATGCACGTGTTGGTCCTGAACACCAATGTCTGATGTGTGACCCAGTAACCTTGGTCACCTAGGTCCCCAAAGCATGTACACATCCACATGTCCCCTCTGAAACATCACATGATGGATATGTCTGCAGTTGCAATGTACTCTGTATACTGTGGTTACAACCAACACAGTCATATGTAACCCAGGACTATATTGCCAGTTACCTGCCCTAGAACATATGTGCAAACACATGACATGCCCACACTGGCACTATCATTGTATGACCCCACAACATAGACCATGGCACATGCATTGGTCATGTACATGTGCCTGTTACCACCACCATGTGCAATATAGCAGCATGTGTCTGTTGGAGGCACTGGTATGCCATGACCAGCACCCCTGCACTGGTACTACACCCTGAAACATCAAACACACATGTGCAGCACAGTACAATTGTACCACACACTTGGTCACCCTCAGACCAACACTGGCCTCACATGTGTAATGTCACATACACCAGGTATTGCTACTGTGATGGTGAAAGGTGTGAGTAGCAGCATGTTGAACATGGCAAGATGGTGCATCTGTTGTGCATCCTGCTGTCCCAACCATTACCAACATGTAAACACACCTGTCAACACCCGTGACTGTGAGCAAAATGCTCACCATGGGAAATGATCCACAGTCACAAAGAGCTGCAGGAGTCATAACCCACAGTGCCACATGGTGTTCCAGTGCACAGCAACAGCAATGGTGCATGGGTGTGTCACAATATGCTGGACATGACGTGTGGGGGCCACACAGCAGTCATGCCATCCCCGTTGAACAGCATACTCCCATCACACAAAGTAATACCAGCATTGGTAAGGACTACTTGTTGGCAGTACACCACTGATGCAATGGGCACACCACTCTGATGTCTGTCAATACCATGCCAAAGTGTGGTGACAGGTGTGCCGCATGTCCCAACCTGCAGTACACACGTATGCTGGAAACAGGCCCTGCCTATAGGATTACCTCTAAGCACAGCTGATATTGTTGCATGCACAACAACATACATAATGTACAGGAACACATGGCTGGCCTATACAATGTCCACATCGACATGGCAACAACCCCCGGGTAGGAGTGGCCTACCTACATGGTGACACGGTGACCATGGACAGCCACCTTGCAGGTATGAACATGTACAGTAATGTCCCCAACACACCACCCCTATGCACTACACACATTGTCACCCTGTAATGCGCATATACCACCAACAGTAGCATTCGACATGCAAGCACACATTGTGTGTCTGACCTGTGCATGAGTCACCTAACCACTAGGTACATGGTGCACTCGCAGCCACAGTATTGCTGGTGGCCATGTGCCTCCCCAATTATGGACACTGTATACAGTCTGTGTCAGGTGAGGAACATGGTAATGGACAATAGTGTATATAGAATGACACAGTGACCCACGCAACATATGGGAATGCATAATAGCCTCCATAACACCATGTGTACGAACCGGTCCAGAGCTGCAGTGTACATGTAGTCTACAGACCTGTTGCACACAAATGACATGTGACACAACAGACATGATGACTCATACCCCTCCAGAAGGGGGATGTTCAGAGAGGTACAGCAGTAGTGTACAGCCATTCATTCATGTTCTACAGTGCCATGTTGTCAGTAGGTCGTCTAACACATACTGCTACACTTGCATCATCCAGGTGTCCAGGTGAAGAAACACATGAATGACAAGGCCATCACCTGCAACCTGATTGGTGGCACACTCACAGACATATTTGGGGATGAGGGAGCAGCAATAGACAGTCCAGGAATCAGCAGCATTGACAGGGACATCGACAATGGCATTGATAAGGCGGATCCAGAGTACATTCCCAGTGATGCCACTGATGACCACACTAACACAGAGGATGGAATTGGTGACCACAGACACAGGTGTGTTGACAATCATAGTGGGATGGGTTATCAGCACTGACATGGACAGGTCAAATGCTGACACTGCCAGTGTGCACTCTGCACTATACAAGACAGGAATAGCAAGCCACTGGGTCCTGCCTGTAGGTTGACGTCATCAGTAATGCACATACTACACACAAAGATAGAAAGACCTGAATCTGGCACATGTTGCCATCATAACCATGTACACTGTTGACGGCCTGTGTATGATGGTACTGTGTAGTGAGGGTACGATATGTAGCATGTAGATGATGCAGTAGCAGCAAAGGGCATGAATCAGGGATGAAGGCAACGTAATAGCACAACAAGGAGAATAGCATGACAGGTGCAGGAGGGTTAGGTACCACGTGACATTGGAGCACGGTGTTTGGGGAAACAACACACAACTGTGTACAACAGCATGTCACACAGAGGATGTCTGTGTTGTCCGTACACATGCTGTGTAGCTGAAGTGTGCCCCCAGTCACCACCATCACACACTGTGAATATACAGCTGAGCAACTGTTGGGATGGCCGTGACCATTGCATAGGCAACACAGTGCTGTGCTATGGTGTCTGGAACAGCGGGCAGGTATGTAGTGGACATGACCTGTCATGTACGTGTCACCTGTGTGCAGCAAGCTGTGTGTCCCTTGCCCTGATGACCATGTATTGGGTACATGGCACATGCACCTGCTACAGCATCCCACATACACATATATGTCTGGGACCAGTACAGCTGTCACTGTTGTGTCACTATGGAGACCAGCAGGGTTGAACCATGCCAGAATATATTCAGGGCACACCTTGGGTGTGCACAGCAGTGACGTACTGGGTCATGGATGTCTCCATCCTGGGCTGCATATGTGGTGATCCATCACACAGAGGACAACTGCATGTGCAGGTGATGTGTGTTATGTGTGCCAGGACACATCTGCAGCACAGTGCAAGGTGCACACAGCAGGATCCACAGTGCAGTCACTACACAGCAGCAGGCAAGTGACCCAATGTCAATGGTAACATGCATGTTGCCGTACCACCAACAAATGGTGCATGTGAAATTGCAGCCTGCTATACACTGTGTCTGGTGATATGTGGACACATACTCCAATGGTAGTACATCAGCACGTGCATGTGTAGGCAGTCAGTGACCATGTATCTATGGACACACATGGGAATGCAGACACTGTCATGTGCCACTGCCTATCATTACACCATGTAGCCATCCCTGTAATGGGTGACACATACAATGACACGCTACCAGTGACTGTTGCCGCTGACCCTGTCAATGTAATAGTGTCACCATCCTGTGTTAGGGTGCAGCCAGAGCAGGCATCTGTATGTCATGCAGTGATGTCACTGCACACCATAGGTGATATCACCTGCCTGTGCCAGGTTGTGTGCTGGTGTAGCCATGTTGTAGGATGAAGATATCCAATTTTGCAATGTGAACCATTTCAGAAACATCCCATGACATGCCTCCATAGCTGTACACTGGAGTAAGGCACCCATGAGATCCACAGCCACTGTGGTATGCAGACACACAGACCATGTAAGCAGTGCCATAGTAGGGAGGTCCTAGGATGACAGTGTACCTGTGGATGCAATGTGTCTGTCAACCTGTGGCCTGCATTGCCATCTGATCACCCGTACCCATGCTGCACAATCGATATGCACCCTGGCCTGCCCATTGGTGAGTGCAGCACCACTGGCAGTACATGAATCACAATGCAGTATCATCCTGCCCAGTGTTTGCACACAAAGGGCTGTGGGCATTCAGAACATGGCCATGTACAAAGGCTGCACATGACATCGTCCATCACTGGTGGTTGCAGCATAGCCGAACCATGTAGTGTACATGTTGGAAACATCATGCAGATCATGTTGTGACAGGTGGTGCTACATGTGTGACATGCTGTGCAACATAGGCCTTCTGCTGTGTATGTGACACATCTGTGTGCCATGACAGGCAACACCTGTGTCACAGGAGGTGGCTTGTGTGTTGGCTGCTAGTTGCCCACTCCTGATAGAAAACTGCATTGGACAGTTGGACTGTTGTGTCCATGCTGTACCTTTGGAGGTATGTCATGCACCGGATTATCATGTTGTAGTACTATGCTATGCCTATCCGTGTCTGGACTATACACCTGTGAGTCAGGGACTCCCTTGCAAAGGTGCCACATTACAGGTACAGTAGGAGTGACATGGGAATGTCAAATAGTGATGCAATGGGACACAGACATACAGAACAAGATACGCAGCAGGGATCATAATGGCCAGGTACATGCCCATTGACCGCACAATAACCATACATATGAGTCAAGCCAGCGGATGCTGGTGATATCACCTAGGTCAAGGAGTACATTATGTGCAGCCCCAAGACACATAAGAGCAGACCAGCAGTGTTACTGGTACCCGTCACAGCACATGTGATGCCCATGCAGTATGCCAGCAATCTGCCATTCACCTCTGAGTGTGTGTATTCACAATGGACCTAGTTTGTAGGGATAGACAGTGGTGGATAGCTGCATGCCACAGGCACCCAATGGAGTCTGCATAGTGCAAGCCATAATGCAGCACATGTTCTTGTACTCTGACCATGTTTCTTTTCCTCTGCAGCACTAATGAACATGGCACAGATGAGACATTGCTGATGTACGATGAGCCAAAGTTCTTGGTGTACAAGTCCCAACTCCTGAAACTGTTCACAATATGTTTTGTGCCTTTCACCAACAGTAGGACGCATATCATACAACTGTGGAACTGCAATCACAGTGAGCCAGCAGTGTGCAGACTGTTGACAGGACACACACTGGTCCAGCCAGCCATACATCCGACAAATGCCTGCTGAAAACCTGTTGTTCTCTGCAGCCATCCTATTTTCTGGGCAAATGCCAAGTAAGATCATCAGGTTATTCAGCTTCCTCAATGTGCCCACGATTCCCATCGGCACATATTTAAAACATCAAAGGACGTACCTTGAGTACACAGTTTGGAAGAGCCAACAACAGGAGATGATCACAACACTCAGGGACATGGAAGGAGGCCTGGTTCTGGCAGGGGATGGCCAATCAAATAGCCCCAGCCACAGTGCAAAGTATGGTGCATTCACGGTCATAGAGCAGAGACTAAAGAAAGCTCTGGATATTCAGGTCATTCAGGTATGTTCAGTCAGATGACATGTCAGGGTAGCATCTGTGTAGGTGTTGCACAATCAGAGGCTGAACAGTGAACAACTAGATGTGCTGTGCTGAGCTTTCAGGACACTGGAGGGGAACCTCACATGCCCTGTTCCGATGCCAGTCCATGTCCACAGTCTTCCATGAAGATGTTTCATTGTATCCCATGGCTAGACGGCATGACACACGTGCACCCACAGCACTAGGGATGGCCTCAGTGACTCACTTGCATGTCTGGCATCACAACAGTACCTGTTGTCGAAGTGGCAGTACAATGATGGTCAGTCCGTCATGGCACTGGGATCATGATATCCCATGACCTGCAACATACAGGTAGGTAAGGGTGTATCCAATGCATTCATTTGACATGGCAACATGATGCACCACATGCATCACACACACATACCACCTGAATGGGATCCCATGATCTGCAATGCATCCCTGGTGCATAGCCAACACATGTGTCATCCCACATAGTGCCTTACAGTGCCCTGAATGCAGCCACACACTGTGTCTGTCTGGTTGACATGTATGGCATGTGTCACCACAGTGTCACTGATGTGCAGTAACAACATGTCATCCACATCAGCCCACTGGAGCCATACCCACGTGTGACAGTTGCCACGCAACAGGTATACATTGTTAGCCTGTCCTATCTGTGCACCACAAGCAATGCAGGTACATACCATCATATAGTAATGTTGACATCCCTGTGCTATGATCCGCACCATATGTGAGGAATGTGTATGCAGTCCACAGTTGTGTGCCATAGGCATGTATGCCTATGAGCTATGTATGGGACCATGAATTGTTTTCCAAATGAGTGCGCACTGGAAAGTGATGCTCTAAAACCAACTGAAGAATGTTAAAAACATACTGGTCCTGGCACTCACAAACTCTTCAGAGAAACGCGTTTATTATCAAACTCTCTTTAATAAAATACCAACCAACACAGCACCTGACATGTTTCGGACTGACCAACAGTCCTTTTTCAAAGGCTATGTATGGGACCATGCAATAGCGTAATGCCAAGGAACAGGGTGGCAGTCCCATGTCATGTATGGCATTGCCATGTTAACATCACATGTTACATAGCACATATCAAGTTGGTACACCCTCCAGGTCTTGTGGGCATCTCACATCACACATGCATCGACTGCAGCACAGACCACCACTATGTACCACTAACTAGTATGTCCAGCAGATAATCTCCTTACACCAACAATACCATTTGACATGTACAATGTGTTGTGCAGAGTAATGAATTGAAGAATAGTGCATGGTGTGAGCATGAGGGTCTCAGAAGGGTAATGTCATACCTAAGGGATGAGAATGAACTGCACATTGATGTGATGATCACGGACCGCCATCATCAGAACCAGAAATGGATAGGTGAACACATGAGCAACACATCCCATTACTTTGACATCTGGCACATAGCCAAAGGTACTACACAGTCCCTTCCATGCCACCGACGTCAGATGTTGTGGGCTGTATAGTCACATCTTGTCAACATGTTGCACTTAGTAAACACTGTCAATCCCACTCTGCCCTTCTGCAGGTGTGGCGAAGAAGAGTGACTCTGCATCAGCACAGAAGGACTGTTCCGACATGTTCCTTTGTAAGTAATCTATCAAAAATCACCTCTACTGGTCTGCAGGGTCAACTGAGCAAGGGAACAGTGAACTGATTGTTGCCAAATGGCAGTCGGTGATGCACCATATCAACAATGTTCATGTCAACCTTACCATTCCACGTTACCGACAATGTGCTCATGGTCCCCTCCATGGACAAGACAGGGATAAGGAGTGGCTACCACACAGTATGTTGCCTGGCAGGGCCACCCCAGTGTTGTGCAGCATGACATCAGTCAATGGTGTGGTCTTGTGGATAACCCCTGTCACACCAGCCATGCATCACATCAGGGACCCGATCAATCTGGTCATTGATGAATGATTGGGGTGGACTGGGTGAACCACATGATGGGTGTGGGTGTATTACATAATGTGACACTGAACACTGGGCACTGTGTGTGTGTGTTGGCAGGGTGGACTGTGTGTGGCAACATGTGTCCCCAATATGTGTTACAGTAGGTGCCCTGACCGATGGGTGGTCACCATAGATTGTGATGTGGTTACACGTCGGATGGCTCATGTGTGTTCTGTCGCACCAACAACACCAGTACACCTGATCTGCAATGCTCACATCTACAGGCCGGGAGCATTGCGGATATGGTGACGGTGTCCATGTACATCACTTAGTGTGAGGCATGGTCCTGCGGCAACATGCATGGTGACACTGTCCACACTGCCATGCTGTTACCAAACACACACACATGGTCCATGTCCATACATGTGTCACATGCATGTGCAGTATCCCTGGCCATGTGTCACATGTCCAGTGTACATGGCAGTCTACATGACTGAGGTCTTGTGTGCAGTCCACATGTGGTGTTGATGACTCACAGAGGGTGGGTTGCATGACATTGATTGTGATTGTGTGTGTGTGTATATATACATCGCAATAGGACAGGTATGATTTGGGTATGTGGCTGGTGGAATGGCTAAGGTGGGCTATAACTAGCGACTTGATCTATGGCATCCACAGCATGCTGCTGGGAATGCACTTGGTGACTGTTGTGCCTGTTCTAGTGAGGGGTCTGTACAACCGTTGGCACTCTGACTATATGCTGACCATCACTGTATGCCGACAACACTATCAACGACATGCCAGGGGATATCACATGGCTGCAGTCACATGCACAACCATACACACAGTCCAGAAGCATGCTCCACAGTTGCCTGGTGTACAATGGGTCACAGTGTGTATCAGATGTGGCACACATGTCATGCCTGTGGATCCAATGTTGTGAACGCACGTCCTACATTGGGATGGTCGGGATAACTGCTGTGACATTTCTGCCTTCCCATTACAGATAGTAAAGCAACGGTGAAACTGGATGGAATCCTGAACTCCAAAGTGTTACTCAAGGACATAATGGGAATGTCTAGTTTGCAACAGACATCAACCCTTGAGGCATTCCCACAGCATCATGCTACACTATGCCCCAAAGCATACCTGCTTCTCTAACATGGGGATGCGTACATGGTAAGCATAGTCATCAACATGCAGCCATGCAGTCAGTCAGGTGTTGGGCACATGTGAGTACTACACATGTCACTGTGTCAGTGCGTGCCAGGTATGCTGAAATCACACATAAGGGGACATCAACGACATCCTGTCATGACTGTTGTGTGATGCTGGCACGCACGCAATCATCGTGGCACATGTTGACTGCTGTGGTGCATACACACAGTGTACTGTGGGACAGTTACACATTGCAACCTGCACATGGCCACACACACCCTGATTGTTATAATGCCCTGGTGTTCACATTGTGTGTCTGCATTGCGACAGTTGATGGGTGGTACAACCTCCACGCAGTATTGTAATTGTTAGTGATCTATTGGGAACATGTTAGTTCTGCATCGGCAATGTACCAAGCATGTCTGTGGTGACCATGTTCGCCTACACATCCACAAGGTGTGTAACTGCAACCCCTGTTGGCAGCAGCTGACTATGCCCAGGTGAAACACCATACTGCAAATCGTGAGACTGAGATTGTCATAATTGGGGGGCTGTGTGTTCCAGAGCTACACTGTGTGTGAGACACTCGAACCTGACATGGTAGGGGTGGGTGGACATCTGGCAAGGCCTAGCAACACATAGGGGACAGTGTACTAGACACAGATGCATTGTTCACATAGTGAGAGACACCATATGTGGGGTACTTGTGAGTTAGCTGGGCAATGTTCAGGTCTGGATTGCTAACTGGTTTGTTTGGTGGTGTACAGCACCCATCAGCCATCATGTTGCCTGTGTGGGCATGTATGTTGTAATTAGCATGCATCATGAACACCATCAGTGCCAATGCATCGCCATGGTACCCAGCAGATATCATAGGCAATGCAGAACACAGGACAGTGTCCCCTGGCTTACATGTGGTACTGTGTTGTAAGACCCACTGGCTGATAGTAGCATCCCAGTCTGGTGTGTCAGTCTCTGTGGGTGATGATGTGCCATCGACAGGGCATACGCCTATGATGTCTGACAGCACATGCTGGAGCTGCACTGTTCAGCACGTATGTGACATGGCATCCCTGCTATCCATGTCACTGTAGTGGGAGTGTGATACCCATGTAAACCTGTGAGGCCTGCTGTAGATTGACACACTCCTGTTATCCAGTAGAGGCATGGTAGGCTAATGATAGTGACCGTGGTGCCAGGATTGCATGCTTTACTGTCAACCAGTCCTGTTGTGTAATATCACTGTAGGTTCAGTGTCACCCACCACAGTGACAGCACATATTGTACCTACCATTGGTGTCAGGCATACATATTCAGCGACAGGTGTCCATGGGACGGCATGCAGGGTAACAGGTTCCTAGTCCCTCTGTGCGACCTGGGTACATGTGTACATTTAATAGTCCAATGGGGTGGTGGATTCACAGTTCAACATTGTACATTTACTACTATGTCATGTAGTCTGTGATGGCATGGGTATTGGGTGCAGTCACATATCAATTGAACAGATGTCACTCACATTCCATTTGCAGGTTGGTGCTAGCTGCAATGCACTATAATGAAAATAGTGACCACATGCAGGCTGTCATGATGGATGGAAGGAAGCATTATTCAATTAGATTCCCAAAATCAAAGAAAGGAGGCCACTCCATAAGGAAGGATATGCTCAAGCCAACGTATGGTAAGTGTTGCAGTGATCTGTACAGTCTTGTAGTGACACTGCCATAATGTGTTTTTCCCATCATGGCAATGATACACGACTGTCCAGTCTGTGCATATGGGATGGGGGGGTACATATGGCTAAGCCTATATCATGTTCTCAGGGGATACTTGTGGCCTTACCTCTTGACATGACAGTCATGGTATCAGTGATCGGTACATGTGTACATTGTATGTTACCTGATTAGCGGGCTGCTGGACATTTGTGTATTATGTCTGTGACATGGTATGCTGAGACCTGTACATCACAGATCCTCTGTACAATACAGAGGGGGTTTGCAAAGCACCACGGACCATACAAGGGTCTGTGTTGGGTGATGTGTATGGGGATCTACACAAACATGTATTTCCTACCCAACTGTGTGGCATGGGCATTGCAATGCTGCGACATGACAGCATTCACATGCCATAGACACATAGCAGATGGGTATGTGACATTGGCACATGCACCATCGTGTCACCAGGGTATCAGTCAGGGACAGCAGGGTTGGTTTAGGATGCATATAGTTGTGACATGTAGCAGGGCCACATTGCACCACTACAACCCTGCTGAATGTCAAGGTGATGATTCCTTTATGCTGTCACTGTGGGTGTGTGTATCCTTTGTGACACATGTGTACAGTGGCTGCTGTCATATAACTGTCACACATGTGTAT
Source organism: Neoceratodus forsteri (assembly GCA_016271365.2). NCBI lineage: Eukaryota > Metazoa > Chordata > Ceratodontiformes > Ceratodontidae > Neoceratodus > Neoceratodus forsteri. Next base: position 680,970,736 of record CM028133.1, on the reverse strand, counting down.
ATGGACTGACAGCACACACCATCCAGAATGCTCCACAGGACATGTAGTAATCAATACTGTGCATCCCAATCTGTGCATGCAGCTGCACCATGGTGATGCAGCTGTATGGTGATGGGCACAGGTTACCATTGCATGACACATCAGGTGTGGCACTGGTGTCACTACCACAGATGTACTGTAGTGTAACACCAACATTGTCACATCCCATATCATATGTTGACCTGTCCTGCTTCACACAGTAGCACATGACAGCATCCTGTAATGCTCTGGGTCTGCACTGTCAACATCACATGAGCATACCTGTGTTGGAGCACCCATATCACCTGGGGACGTTAGTGCACACACAATGTCACTGACACAAGCAGACATACCTACACATAGTCCTATGCAATCTGTCCTTCAGCAGCAGGATTGCAGGTGTGTTGCATGACACCACATCATGTAGTGCGGAACAGTACATGCCACACTGAGCCGCACAAACATGATGGGATCAACATGCAGGGCTGATCTCTGCACAAACAGCTTGCACAGTGTCCGATAGTGACTCTTTGGCATGCCACTCACATGTGTGGGGGGAACACACGTGTGATGCTGATGTGCTGGTGCACTGCACAGTACCACCACACCACACTGTCCATGGTGGGCATGCAGGTCAGCCAGTCTGTGTGTGGTTTGTGTATTGTGTAACATGGCATCATGTACGCATGTCTTGCATGTGTGTCAAGATGTCACGACTGTGTTCCACATGTGTATGTCACCTGTTCTCGGTGAGTGTCTGTTATTGTGTGCCAATGACATGGATTGGCTGGTCCTGCTGCACAGGGTGCACAGACGTTACTACCAGATGGCAGCCTTCCCCTCAGCAGGACACAACCGTGTGACCCAATACCTGTTATTCAATGACTGTCCAGTCAAGGTGTGCACAGCATGCATCTTTGGTCAGGTGTTCCACAATGGGACAGCCCGCATATGTGCATCATTGGGCACACATACTATGTGTAACATGCACAGCACTGTGCTGTTCTCCCCATCCTGAACAACTCATTGCACACTGTTGTCGGCACCATCAGGGTCACTCACTTCTGATGGTCTACTGATGTGTACAACAAACCCTGCAAGGCCTACAGACAGTTCTGTAACAGTAGACATATCCCATTGCAATTTGAAATAACACAGCAAATGGCATACAGAGCATTGCACACAATATGAGCTCCTTTTATTGTTTGCAGTATGTGTCCAACAACACGGTCCTCATGTCAAACCCTATGTATCCATTCCCCCACAAACTTTGTCCGCACCCTGAAACGACATCTGCTTGTCTCCTACAAGGATGGTCTATGCGATGTTGATGGATCCACTGCAGCCATCAGAGCTTCACTTCCAGGACTGTCTGTGCACTATTGGACCACCCCATCAAAGCAGAAGCTGTTACTGGCTTTGTCAGTCACTTCAACATCCGGACAAACATAGGTTGAACAGCTACTGAGCTAATCAAACTGGAACCCTCGGTACGTGTTGTGGTCATCTGGAAATGTTGAACAAATTTAATGCAAAGCACAAGATGGTAATGGGACACGGTTGTGGCAGCCTAACCATCCATAACACCATCACACCAAATGTCGGTATGAGATGTAATGATATCGGCTGCAAAAGACAAATGCAACACATGAGTGCGCTACATTGTACAAGTGGTATCTTAGGACATTGACAAGCTAATGACTGCTGCATGTGGCTATCCTGCAATGTGCACATGGTTACCTTCCTGGCATCGTGCATGTGGCGTCATGCACTGTGTCCCCCTAACATGACCATGTCACACAATGCCCCATTCCCATGGCTGAACTACCTCAGACCCCTCCTTCCTTTCACCAGCCTCACACAGTGCATGCTCTACAGTGCAGCTGATAGACAACAGTCAATGATACAGTATGTCTACACTGACACGTGCCACTAATGCATGTGTGGGGACATCATGATGACTTGAACCTGGACTCTAGGACATTACATGGCATACGACACACCCGATCCCTGGCTTCACTGTTGACTGTACTCTGTATGCTGCATAGGCACTGGTCACCAACATCACTAATGTGCAGTGCACCCGACATGCACACATGTGGCTTTCCCATGGCATGGTCACATCTATTGTTGTTGCCACTGTGGGAGCAGTATTGTCAATAGCATTGAATCATATGATGGTTCCAGATGGGGCACAGTGATGGGTCTCACTCACACTGCCACATAACATGTTGTGTACATGTGGGCATTGCATCAGTCCTGTTTCCCAGGCCACATGTCAACCACCACATGCATAGCACCACATAGCTGCATGTGCACTGTCATCCGCACATGGAACAGGATGGATGGCTGCCGTACACTGTGTCACAATAGGGCATTGGCATGGTGAACACCTGCCTCATGTGTAACAGTGTCCTGATAGCCATGGTAACCAGACTGTAGCTGGCAGCATCAGTGCCCACCCTTGCCTGTCACCACACTGTGTACTGACCCTCGACACATTGCTTACCTGATACCTTAGACATGGATGTTGCATTGTGTAACTTTCCCTGCTGGACTGTGTAGGTACAGTGACAGCCAGTATAGGGTCCAGTGGTGGCCAATGGGTGCAGCTGAGGCCCCATTGTAGGTTATGTTGGTGCACCTGCAGTGTACAATGGTGCTGAAGTATGCTTTCCTGATTCTACTATTGTTTATAGTCTATGCTACGGAAGACAGTTGCATTGTCTATCACGTATTGTGGTGAGAGGGACACATTCAGACTATATGAGAGAGGCAGGATGTGTTCTATTATGTGCACCTCATAGCTGCACACCACGTCGGCACCCCAGTCTAGTATATTGTACTATGTTATTGTCACTACAATCTGCTGTATGGAATACCTTTGCCCTATTGTACAGAATGCTCACATTGTATTACATGGCTCAGTCTGTGGAGTGTCTACGTCTGTACTACCTGGACGTGGATCATGTCTACATGGGTATCTGACACAGTGGGTTATACATCTGATAGTGTCTGTAGATATGTACATGACTGAATAGAACAACCTTTGCATGATCCTGGAACCGCCACTGCTGACAGCATGCCTGTTGAACATTGTATGTGTGACATGATGTGATTTGAGTATCATATTATATGTGATGGTGCCAGTGGTCCCATTCTGCCCAACAATGGTGTCATGATAGGCATCAGCTGGTACTGATGTGCAGGCTGCATCTGTAGACCATTATGTGTTACACATAGCATTGTGTGGTGCTCACCTTGTCATGACAATGTGACACAGCCCTCTGTACTGTGACATACTGTGCCTTGTTGGACTGTGACACTGTGTTGGCACCAGTCACCTGTCATACGTAGAGTGGCAGCCTTTGTACTGCTGGGTCCTCAGGCCCATCTTGATGCCAGTGCCACTGACATATGGTGCACCAGGAGAGGGGCCTCCAGGGGGATGATATGCTGACTGTTGGGCACTTACACATGCATGTCTTGTGTGAGCCAACCATCCCACATCCTGCCATATCACACAGTCATTGCCACTGTTATGTGTGCTACTGATGCACACTGGGCAGCTCACTTTCCCTCACAGTACACATCTTGTCTCACCACCAGGTAGGATTGGTGCAGACCTCTGTCATGTGCATTCCCAACTGACACTTGTACATTGCACGTGTGATGTCTGTGTGTCCTCCTGTTGTGGTGTCATGGTATCATGGTACAATTGTTACACAGGTAACCCACATTTGCTGTGTCCACACACTACATCTACATGTGCCATGGGGACGTGTCCAGCTACACACTCCATCACCATGCTACCACAGGATGCAACTGACACACTTACCACTGTGGTCGTGTGTATTGACTCGACACTACAGCATGCTGCACCTGTTATGTGTGGTCCAACAGTCACCTTCATGTTTCTGCAGTTGTGTTCATCTGTGTTGTCGGTGCCAGTTACGTTGTGTTACACAACAGCGTCATATGTTGCAGTTTGTGCCGCCAGTCATGGGATGTGCCCAGCATAGTACAAATCATGTGTGATGTTACTTTGTGTACACATTTACTATGTCAACTGCATGTCTCTATGATGCACACATTTTCCTGTCACAATAAACACATTTCACTTACTCATGCTGGAATTGCATGTTGTCCTCTTCCTGTGGATACTGCTGTCTGAATTGATAGTAGGCAGTCTCAAGCACCCAGTGATCTTTGCAGACTAGATTGGAAGCCTGGATGCCGTGTGATGCAGGACACTGGATTGCACTCCCCTTCCTCATTGTGGTGCTCAGTCTTGTGTTGGAACTGTTCCGACTCCCTACAGCATGTGCTCGATATCCCATCATCCATTGGTACACACTGTCCACATGTGCACCTGTTGGGTGTAATAAGGGTATGTGTGAGGTTAGGGGCCAACCTTGGCATGCTGTGCAGCCGTACTACTGTGAGTGACTTACATTACACAATGACATGGCACATGACTACCTTAGCCCATTAGCCCAGGTGTGTGTCACTGTGTCACATGGATCCTCCACCTACACAGAAGCTGGTTCACCTGTTTGTGTGTTGCTCAGCATAACATCACCAGCTGCAGCACCTCTGCATGCCACATGCAGCCATATACAGCCAGGGTCGGTCAACCAGCAGGTAAATGGCCTGCACAATGGTGCAGCACTAGTTAGGCTGGTGTTGGTGCTGTATCCAAGCTGTAATTGTCTGGGCACAGGGCAGGCAGGGCTGTGTCCACACACAATGATCATTGTCCCTGTCACATGCTGTCTGGACATGTGTACACTGCTGTGTGGTTTGCAGCACTACTGAACATCTCACAGGTGACTGGACCACTATACACCTCCCCTGTTGCTCCACCAAGGCAAATGTCATATGCTGGCCTGTGGCAACACTCTCAACAGAGGCGAACCACTGCCAATGGGACACTCAGTACACATTTCCACGGTGGAACTCAGGTCGTAGTATGCACACCTGTGCATGGTTCCATGGTGCCACACATGGTTCCATGGACATTTCCACATTGTGGCAGCCTGTCACTCAGCATTTCAGTTGCGTATGGGGGACTGATCCACTATGCAGTGAGTGCTGCATTACTGAGTATGTGCATCCAGTGTCATGTGCTGACACATCACTACAGAGCCATGTAGGACACTTGATCATGGTATTGGTTGTCCAGCACTACACACTGAGGGTGGGCATGTCACAATGACCTCCCCTGCTGCCCTAATTGCATTCAGGACATGTAGGGTTGGTCACAGCACCCACTGTGTGGTGGAGATTGCCTTACTGTACACCAGTGGTGGGGGTATAGTCCTGTTGTGCTTCCCATGAACATTTGTAAACTGCAGCGGTGCAGATGCAGTGCTACCAATACAGTACAGGTGTGTCATGTACATTGTTGGTTGTCCTGTGTAATGCTCTGCAGTCTGCCACTATGGGAGTACATTGACAGGTTATGTGTGCCTCAGTGCTTGTCGAGTTACATGGTGCTGGGATATCACATGGGTGTAGGGAATGTCTGTACATTGTTTATGTTATTTATTTATTTAGTAATTCAGATTTACAACCTTTGAGTTAATGACTCATTTACAAAGGCACCTCGTCGCAGGGAGGGTGGACAACAATTGACAGTGAAGTACAACAGTGAAGACGATACAGGTGCAAAACAAGAAACACAGACATTCGAATAAGAGTTACACAATGATAAGATGCAGGATTGGGAATTCCTGGGAGGGATATCTAGGAGTGAGGGTGGGGGAGGGGCAAGGGATGGTGGGGGAAGGTTGGGAGGGAGGCAGTCCAGAGGGACACACCATGTTTGGCATGCATGTGTAGTGTGTGTGGCGCAATGATACTGACAGTCACATCCCTGCTTTACATAGGAGTGTTGTTGTGCTGCACAGCCCACATGCATGGAGCATCTGTGACATGTGGGCATGGCATGAGGGCTGGTGGGGGAGTCAGTTCTGGTGCCTTGTGTCCTGATACATATTGTGATCCACAGGTGCATTAGGCATATAACAGCCCCACAGCTCATGTGTGTGTGTGTGTGTGTGGCACTGTGTTTGTCCATGACAACTGTCCGTGACAGGTGCTGGCAGGCCCTGGCTTCACAGGCTCCAGTGACATACTACAGATGCGGTGGCCACATGACTACCTGTTGTAGTCACACATAAGCACTCAGGGACTTGGCTAGTGGGGCTCATCTTGTACTCACTGATGGTGGGCAGTACAGAGGGGGGTATGTTGTGGATCCTCTGGGACATCAGGGGCATGTATGGGGTACACCTTGTGGGTTGCTGCAGCTGACGGGGGTGGGGACATCAGGGGGCACCTGGAGGAACTGGTCAGTGGGAGACTAGGGGGTGTGGCAGGGTGGCACTGCTTCACTGTGAGTGATGTGTATCTCTGGAATGTGCAGCCTCTAGACCTGTTGGCTGTTGCACCTGTGGACGTGGTTCAGGAGGACTCTAATGGGTGGGTGGGGCCACCCATGACATGTGATGGGTTGGTGGGATGGACTCTGTGGGACTGGGTGGCTGTAACAGTGTTGTGCGTGGGCACAGCTTCACGGGCACACTCCACTGCCACTGGTCAGGCTGTTCTGGCTGTTTTGTATGTGCCTCTGTCATGTGGTCTGTGCATGCATGTGCACATGTCATGGACTCTGCAGTGTGTCCCCTTGTGTGTGGCACAGACAGGGCACTGTGCTGAATACCGGTGTCATGCTCTGTCTGCTCCATTGCACATTTCTGTACTGCCTGCTGCAGTCATCTCGTATGTGCTCCACTGCATCTTACATCATGGTGTCGTGTACATTTCGTACAGCACACCGCGCCATGCACCACCACAGGACTGTACATTTCTCCTGCGTCAGTTGTCCACAGACTGCAGTCACATCGTCACCATGACCTGTCCACACACATGTGTTCCAGTCAGGTGCCTATTGCATCAGTACACAGTGTGTGCTTTCAGACCACTCTCATTGGTGTGACCAGTGCCATTGCATGGTTGGTATACACTGCCACTGGACTGTCATGTGTGTACCCAGTTGGCAGTCACGCATGCCGGTTGTGCACTGTTCCAACCCCTACCATCAACAGTGGTATGCACATATGGCTCACATACAGCATTGCCCCATTGTTGCCACCTTTACCTGTCAGTTGGTGTACTTGCAACAGTCCTGCCTGTACATGTGTCCTGTCATGGCCTGTAGCTCATCATCACCACTGGTGGTACACAGTCGACTTACTCTCACCATCTGCACTGTGGCCATGGGACTGGCATGCATGCCTGACTTGCTCCCCCCATGCCAAGACCACCACTGCACACATAACACAGGGCATGTTGCACCACATCTATACACGTGGAAGGGCTCACTGCTTGTTTGCATACACATGACACTGTTACATAGTACAGTGTGTTACACTGCAAGTGTTTAGGGGCATGCTGTTCAATACAGTACAGGGTGGTGGGGTGTCACACATCCATCTATGTCACGGAACATGATGCGGTACTACACCATGGTGGAGGCTATGTGCCTGTCAGTGTCCAGCATGTTACATCACTGTGCATGTCACTACCATTGTTGTCACATCTGCTACACACACATGACACGTTGTCCTGCCTGTTCATTGTGGTGTTGACATGTATTGTGTCACAGCCATCCCATGGTCATGGTGTGTCATGCCGATGTATGCCACAGCCACCACCACACTGGTGTCACATATGTGGGCACTGCCTTTGATCATGGGGGTACGGCAGGGGTGTTGCAGGTGTGTACTTGCTGGGCAGACAGGTGCATGCTATCATCCCCATGTGGTTTCTGTGGGTCTCGTGAGGTCTTAGGTGTCTCCAGGTGCCATTCGTGTGGCATTGATATGGCTGTGTTGCCCTTCCACAGGCATCTGTGTGGGCAGCTGGTGCCTTGTACCGGTGCAGCTTTGCACATGCAGGATTTCATGCGACTGCAGTGTCACATCTGTGTCCCCTGGACATGGTGCACATGTTGTACAAAACATTTGTATACAGGGTGGACTCCTGAGGCCAACACCGCACATGCCACTGGCTGATCCATCTGTGCAGCATGGTACTCCCATACATGGTATGACATACATGGACAGTGTCACTGATGTACAGCAGTCAGGTAGTTGTGGTGGTACCTCCCCTGGGGTACCCATGGGGGCTGTCTGTCCATTGCTGTTTCTCTGTTGGGTGACTCTGTGATACCCCTGTGGTGATTGGTGTGGTTCCAGGAAGGTAGTGTATCCTGCAGCTGCAAGGGCACCCCTCACGGATGCACCATGTCCCCTTGTGCATGTACTGTGTCCACAGTTGTGTACAGGCATGTCCTCTGTGTTCCATTTGGTGTGTCTATGTAGACATCTGTACATATCCCTCAACATACTGTCTGGCACTGTGTTCTGTATGCTGCTGCTGTTGTATTGCTGTTTCTGATGCCTGTGCCTGACAACAGCTGACCTATGCTTCAGCCTGTCATGTGACATTGCTGACATGTGCTATGCCTCATCTGGACTCTTGTGATCTGTGGCAATGGTGGTTGTTACGTCATACAACACAGACCTGGCACTCCATTACACTTACCAGTCAGTGTTGCCGATTCTGCCAGCATTTAGTGCAAGCTCATCTTCACTGTCAGACACCTGGATCGGCCTGCATACTGGTGGTTTAAAGCAATATGGATGGATCTCTTGTGCGTCCTGTGCCTCCTCTGCATTTGATGATGTGTCTGACGCATTGCTTTCAGTGTCTGACTGTTCATCCTCAGCATGCGATGAGGTGTCTTGGCCATCACCATCGCGCTTTGCCTTTTCATGCTCATGTGTCATGTTGACGCTCTCGTGTGTGGATGCATTGTCATCTTCAGTGAATGATTCATCATCCACAGAGGAAATTGCTGTATAATCCCTGTAGGAGACATGACCGACACACTGTGAACCACTCTTGCACATACACTGTTTTTGTGCAGACTATACTTCCCCCCCTTTACCACTGGGGAACAGTCACATGCATGCATCCAGCACTTGCACATTCACATGCTCACCATTAGCTCATGGTTTCACACAGTAACATGCATCATTGTGTCCGCTTCCAGGGCATATGCCACATGTCAATGCCAATTGCGCCTTGTGCCATATGCTGATGTGCCAGTGACTGCACACCAGCTTCCATGATAGGCAGGTCCCAGACGGATGTGGCCTGCATCATGTTTCACCCCAGGTGGCATGCCACAGGGACGACACAACTTTATGGGGTATCACACGTCGCAGTACTGAACCCCCATCAGGCTGCACGGCTCCACATCCTGGATCCCTGGATGGCATGCCCCACCCTCACATCCCCACACCTTACAGCTATGCCAATGGCCCAACAGGCTATTCAGGCACCTCCACTTCACCCTATCCCAGTGGCAGCTGGCCAGACACACAACAGTGGCCCACACATTACGGCGGTCTGTGCAGGCCCCCAGCCTCGGTTGGCGTCTGGCAATACCCACCTGACGACCCCATGGCCGGCCACCAACTGGGCACACTCCAGGTGCGTACTACTGACTACAGTGCTCACTGCAGTGACTGGCTGTGTACTTCCTGGATACAGTGGTACCATTCAGAGGATGCTCAGTCTGCAGCTGGCCACGGAGGTGTGTGCCATGTTATTGCATTCTCTAACTGGTGTTGGGGGTGGACAGGCACTCTGGTGGGAAGCAGTGGACATCCAGGATATGCAGGGTCTCTGGTACGCACTGTATGGACTGTGCACAGTGCAGCACTGAATGGGGCTTGGGCATGTCCCAGGCAGGGTTTACCGTCCATGAGGGAAGCATTGCCACCCATATGTTGTTCATCCCATGGGGTTTGTATTGCCCTTCGGGGCTCTATGGTGTATTTGGACACAGGAGGGTGGGCTAGCCCTGCGGCTCATGCACTGTGACTCAGGGGCATTGGGGCTTGGGGTGTCATTGGCCCTCAACGGGTCCCTAACACACTGGTGGTTGGTGGGGTGTCAGTGGGTTTGGGGTGGGGGCATATGCTGACACAGGCACACTCCAGCAATGCCCGGTGGATGCTACAGTCACTTGGATGGGCTACTAGCTGATGTAACAGTGCTTAGGTCACTGTACTCTGGGTGTTGTCTTGGAATGTCACACATGCTGATCTGCAAGCCATGCCCTCAGTATAGGGCATCAATGTTGACATACACTCCCTTGCACCCTGCCACAGGTGGTATATGGCATAGCTACTGGCATGGATGGGCAGTGGCGCACAATGCCTGCAACATGTTGCAGACTGCCTCTTGCACTACTGGGTGGCATCACACATGGTCCTATGTGTTCCTTGTGCCATGTATAATCGCGCATGTCACATTGTGACATGTGTCACCCATTATGGATTCAGGTCCATTGTGTCAGTCACCACAGCATGGTCACACATTGTCTGTTGTACAGTTCCCGGGGACGACATATCACAGTCATGCTTGGGGTGGGGTGGGACTGTTGGTGTGTCAGCAACACTATTCAGACCTGTTCCACACATTGTCAATCAGCATGCCTGCGTGTTCCATGGGACCACTGTGATTGGTCAAGCATCATCTGGACATTGTGCACAACCATGACATGACTCCATGCCAATGGTGGTACAGATATTGTTGTCCTCTGCAGGTGCATTCCATGTTTGCCAGGCATTGTCTGCATACTACGTGGCATGTATCCTGCCACGGTGTGCTTGCACTGGGATTGTTTGCTCTCCTGCCTCCCTAGTGTACGGACTCAGACACAGTGTAGTTTACCATGCACAGGCATGTACGCATTCACATACACACACATACACATTGACAGTCCCACCCCACGACCACCCACAGCTGCACACACATGGCTAAGCAGCTTACACTATGTCATTGTACATACATACATACATACACGGCTGACTGATGGGTCCCGTGCACTGTCTGATGTCCCACTGCGGGGATGCATTGCATTCAACTGTACACAGGTGTTGTTACACACACTCCACCACTGTACAGCCATACACATGTCCACTACCACACTGCATTGTTGTTTCCACAACCTAGTACACTGCTAACATCTGACACATTCATCACAGTGTTGTGCACATGCTTGCTGTGTGCCAGGTATTTCCCTTAGTGTTGCACTCATGCTCAGCCAGATATGCACATTGGGACAGGGGCAGCCACCCGTCATGGTCACAGGTCACACTACAATGAGTGCTGCATCTCTAGCCTCAGTCATTGTGTGCTAGCACACGATCTGGATTGCTACACTACACACAATGCAGCAACACACAGAGAGGAGGACACATCCCAATCCCAGTGTCATGCAGACACACATCACTGGATTGTGTTTCCCAATACAATGACATGACCACCTGTGCACACATGCAGTCACATTACACATACATGTGACAGTCACATACACAGACATGTTGCAGGCACAGTGGATTGTCACACCTGTGTTCACTGGACATCACATGCCCACACCATGTAATGCACACTATGCAGGACTCTACCACTGTCCCTAGTTCACGCCTGTGGTGTGGTGCCATCACACCTGAGCAGGGGACCCCATATCCATGCCAGTGTCACACATCCACTGCACTATGTCACATCCCACTTCATGTGCGGCACTCAGTGTCATATGCCAGCATTGCGCTGCCCACTGTGGACATGCCACACTATGTTCGCAGTGTGGGTGTCCTTTCTCTGCTGGGGTACTGTGGTGGGGACATGTTTCTTGTCCACCATTCCAGTCCCAACTGTTCTATTGTGCTGGACTCCATCATCCGACTGCCTTTGCCTATTTGTCACGATGTTGTCAGGACTGTGTGTACGGTGTTTCAGCGTGGTGCTACTACTGCAGCTGTCACTGCACATGTCCTGGACACTGTGCTGTTCCTGTACACATTGTCTGCACATGGGTCAGTTGCACTGGCTACCATGCCCTGTGCACCCTGTCAGTCAGTGATCTGCAAGTTACCTTTACCTACCTCTGCTGTCAGGATTATGTACTCACAGGTAACTTTTCATTGTCAGTTAATTACTGTTTTGAATGGCATTGTGAGTGTACAACCTTCTAAGCCACTGACACTTTTGAGGGCAAGTGTCCCTCATTTTGAGTGGCCACCTCCCTTATTTCAGTGACAAAAGGCTGAGAGGCCGCTAATTCTGTGTGGCCTAAAACTGTATTCAGCAGTAGACCCGCAGTTAGAAATTCCGATGAGATCTGTCAAAAAGAGGAACTCCCGAGCTCTCTAAATATGATTCAAATGAGTAAAGAAGGGCGAGTGTACCTGGGGCTATCAAAGAAGCAGGGTGTCGTTTACCATAAATTTAAACCTAACACATTAGCAGCATGTCCTTTTATTCAGACCTCCTGCATTTCTTCGGTCTCTAATAAACAAGTGCTCACATGCACGACGGAGTTACCAGGTAAGGGACTTCGCGTATAACAACTGGGTAACTTCCATCTGCGCGTATACATTGCTGGAGTTAACCAGATATTTCCAGTTCTCTCCAGGCATCTGCCCCAGGTAAGTAGATGCCCGAATAACATCGTGTCACTGCATTTACATGCATGTTACTGGGTAAAGGAGCGGAGATCTCCATGTCCACGCCAGTCACCCAGTAACATTTGGCTCAAGTGAGCCTACTAAGGTGAATGCCTGTTTGTCCATCTGTGGGGTGGTAGGCTAGCAGCAGAAGCTGTACTTACTTTGGACTGGTTACATGCAGAAGTTGTAAAATCTGTCATTTTTTTTTTTTTAAGTTTTTTAAAGTGTCATCACTTTAGGCTATGCAACCAAGCAAGCAGGGTTATTAATAAATACGCTGGGAATCCCTGATGATTAATGCCCCTGTGTGCTTAGTTTCACAGCTTAAAGTGACTGAGACTCTGAAAAGTCATTTAAAAGAAAAAGTGACAGATTTTACAACTTCTGCATGGAACTCTGATTGCAGATTAACGCTCATGAGGCCCTCCCAGTCACTTCCATTAGATGAAAATAAGCCACGCAAACACGCAAACATATGAATATACAAAAATGCCAGCAGATTAGGCCTTGAGGACTATCACGTCTGCCTGAGATGCATCTCATGGTTTAATAACTGCTGCTGCCCCCTTCCCTTCCATCCCTCCCCTGATTCCCATTCAGAGTTCCCCTGGTCTCTACCCTTCCTCCTTGAACACTGCCCATGTAGCTATCCTATCCCTTCTTAAAACCTTCCACTGAATCCCTTGATACCAACCCCTCAGGTAGTGCAATCCAAGGCACCACCACTTTCTCCATGAAGTAAGGTTTTCTCAGGTCTCTTCTATATCTCTCCCCAACCAGTTTTAGGCTATGACCCCTCGTGGTCCCTTCTCCGCAGTATGAACAAATGCTCAGTGTTTACTCTGTTAAAACTCTTCAAGTATTTAAAGGTCTCGATCCTGTCCCCTCTGTCTCTTCTGTCTTACAGGGTGTACATGTTCAGCTCTTGAAGTCTCTCCTCATAGGGTTTATCTCCCATTGTGAGAATCATCTTTGACGCCCTCCTCGGGACCCTCTCCAGGAGCATAATGTCCTTCTTTAAATAAGGGCGCCAGAAGTGCACACAGTACTCCAAGTGTGGCCTTACCATTGATTTGTACAGTGGCAGTATTACCTCTTCCCTTCTCAAAGTGATCCCCCTAGCAATGCACCCCAGCATTCTGTTTGCCTTAGACGCTGCTTTCTGCATTGTCCTGATTGATTCATTTACCATTGATCACTACTCCCAGGATTTACTATACTTTAAATATGTGCATCACATTTCATAATGCAGATGCCAAGCACCAAGGAACATAGGATGGTCGATTTAAATAAAAGTAGGTAGTCTGCATTAAATCGTTGAGACAGTGTAAATTGCCTTGGTGACTGGATAAAAACCTACAGATTTGGAGGTTAAGTGAGGACAAGCAGTGCTTTGAAAGGATTTCAATTCAGAGTGTATTTGCAACAGATGACAATGGGTCACTTACCCCTGCTCAGCTTCTGTACAAGTGTGATGATACGAGGTGGGAATTAAGAGATGCCTGGTGCACTGCAGAACTGAGCAGCAATGCAGTGTAATCAGATGAGTGTGCTAACAGATCTGGGCACTGCGCAGTCCTCCAAGGAAAGGAAGACACCACAGGCAGTGTGTTGTTTGGTTTGATCTATCTGTGAACATATCTAGGGAACCAAAGGGGAAGAGGAATCAATATAAAAATGTGTGACATGGGGGGGGTGCAATATCGTGTGTCTGTGTGGGAGGGTGCAACAGCGTGTGTGTGTGGGGGGGGGCATAGTGACTGTTGTGTGTAGGGCCCTTGATCATGCAAATCTGACCCTGCCTAGGGGTGATTACCAGATTATTAATCCAACCCCACGTCATGATCTATTGCTTATGTGTGATGGTGCAGGACCATAGCTCACGCATGGCAGAGCCATGAGTGAGTTATGAAAGTCCTGCCTCCTCACAAGTGATGATAAACTGTTTATTTTGAGTCAGGCCATTGTATTCACTGCTGTTTGTTTGAAGATTTAACCATTTTTTCTTTGATTTCGATATCTGGCTTCAGGGCTACTCTAGGCAATTGTGATGCCAACAGCATTATTACAGCTGCTGTCTGACTTCTCTGGCTGGTTCTGTATTAAACTGTGATGACAGAAACCTTTATAATATCCATGGTGGCTACAGTAAGAACAATATATTTTTGATATGTTGCTGCTGTGGATGTCACAGCCAAGATATCACTTTAATCTTGTCATTTCTACCCTCATTCATGTTGTGCATATAGATAGAGAGATCGATTGGAGAAAGACAGAGAGAGAGAGAGAGAGAGAGAGAGATGATAGATAGATAAATAGATAGATATTTATTTTATTTATTTAGTTTTTGTTGACTGGGTAAGTGCACTAGACAAATCCTGCCTATTTTCAGGCACGACCTGGGGAAGGGGGATACAGATGAATGCCAACTGACCTTGAACCAGATTAAGCTGTTGGTGGTATTTTTAGTGAATGAGGGAAATTTGGCCCAGAGACACTGGGAAAATTCCCTCTCTCCACCCTGGGGGGCTTGCTGGCCGTCTGTGTCGATAGCCGCTCGTGCGGAGCTACGGAGGGAGGATGCTACTGGGGCAGGAGCTTTGGCCTCTGCTCCTGTCCTTTCCACGCAGGAGGCCGTAGATGTGGCGATGGCGGTCGAGGATTTTTCTCAAGAGTTCAGCATGGATTCTACTACAGATTTTATGTCCACTTCCATGGACCTACCTGCCTCTGGATCTGTTACGGCTTCTAGTGATCCCCCTGTGCTGTCTGCTCTCACTCGCCGTCAGGCGATCCTTCAGTGCAAACAAGCCTTGCTCAGAAGAGAGGAGGAACTTGAGGCGGAACTACAGTCTTTGCAAGCTGCTTCTCAGGGGGCTGAGGACTCTTTGGACCAGATAGAGCCTGTAGTCCGGTTGGACGAAACTCCGCTAGTTGACATTCCTCCTCCTCTGGCAGAGCTTCTGGATTTTCGAGTGGTTGGCAGTGGAAACAGCATTCATGCTGTGTGCCTACAGCCTTTTGCTTCTCATGCAGTCCCCATTCCTTCAGATAATACAAATAAGAAAGCAAGACTTGGAATGACTCGGAAGGTCCCGGAAGCACCGGCATGTTCGGCAGCTGCTCCAGTGGTTACGAAGCGTAATTTTTCCTTTTTGGACAGCAGAAAATCGTCGAAATGGGAGGATTTAGCCCCTGAACCCCCTGCAGTTCCTTATGCAGTACAAGATACCTCCTGGTCCCCTGAAAGAGCCTTGACTGAGGCTGGCTGGATCCCTGGGGCTTCAGGTCAGTGGACTCCTGACCCGACAGACCCCTCTTTTCAAAAGCTGTGTTCCTCAACTGTTCCTGTGGCCACCGACGACAGTTCTTCGACGAGCTCCATCACACCCCGGGGTAACACTTCTGTTGTATTAACTGATGTTTCTTTTCCTTCTGTTGTTGCATCTACTCCCCAGGTTATTAATGATAAAGCATTGCCTTCTGAGGTTAGGATGGGGCCTAGCTTGGCTGCCATGGCAGAGCACCAGGATTCATCTTCTATGGCCCCCATGTTTCGCCTGGCTGATTTGTTCCACTCTACTGGGGAACCTGCCCCTAGGAGGAACGCAGTCCGGTTGTTATACAAGGGGGGCTTAGAACACGCTCCTGATAGATTGTTTATAGCAAGGAATTTGTTAAAACAATCTATGAAATATTTTTCTTCAGAAATATTTGCCTTGATTTCATTAGGGAATGGTAATTATGACATTAGTTTTAAAAATGTATCTAACCGTGACAGGTTCTGGGCATAATATACGTCTCTTAAGAACAACCCTTTATGGGTTCCATTTCAGGCTATTCCACTCACCAAACCTTTGATTAAAACCATCACTATTTTATTTAAGAATGAAGGAGTCAATATTGAAGATATTCTGTTTTGGTTACGGAAACGTTGTGAGATTTTGGGGAGGCCTACTCTCCCTCTGGATAGTGAAAAAATCTGGGATGGAGGTTGGAGGTGAAGGTGAAGCTTTTCTCCACTAATTCTGGTCCTGTACATCTACCTAGCATGTTCTTCCTAGGGAAAGATAGGGGGTCTATCTTTTACATTGGACAACCTAGATCCTGCTTTAAATGTGGGTCTTGTTTGCATCTAAGTTCGGCCTGTGACACTTCTAAATGTAGTCATTGTCTGGAGTATGGGCATTTGGCTTCGGCGTGCCTGAATCTCTTTAAATGTAATCTATGTGAACAGACAGGTCATGACTATGGGCGCTGTCCATTGGCTTCACACAATAGAGCTGATTGTCCCTCTCATGAAGGACTTATTACTCAGGCTCAGCATGCATTTGCCCAGAAGACTGACAATGCTGTGCTTAAATCCTCAGACTCTGTTCAGGCTCCCGCCCCTGTAGTTCCTCTTAGCATTAGCCCTATTAACACCACGAGCGTTGCTTCCCCTTTTGCACAAGCAGAAGCAGAAGCAGAAGCAGACTTGGCTCCAGTTGGTGCTGATAATCATGCTGTTATTCCTGTGGAGGACACTGAGGCTCACATGTCTCCCCCTCCTCCCCCCTCTGAAGCCCCCTTCAAGATTGTGCAACCTAGGAAATGGAACAGACATGGTAAAACCATGCTGGAACCCAAGCCCCTCATTAAAACTATTGCTCAAAGGGAACCTGTAAAGGTAGGGAACATTTTTTCCCCCCAGAAGAGGATATCGGTGGGGATTCTGGGGATGAAACTGATACTTCTTCTGTTGTTTCCAACACAGATACAGAAAATAGACCTGACGATTCTATTGCCAAGCGGACTAGACGTAGACAAGTGGGTAAACCCCCCTGAGGTTATTGCTTCGTTTTTTTTTTTTTTATATTTCCTTTCCTTTTTTCCTGATATGTCTTCTTTAATGATTTCCACATTAAATGTCAATGGGTTAAAGGGTGTAAAGAAGCATATTGTTTTTTTTCACTTCTTAAAACTTATAATTTGGATATTGCTTGTTTACAAGACATCCGTTTGAAGACATCTCAGGAACTCCAAAATGCCTCCAACTGTTGGACTTTGGGCCCATCATTTTGGTCCATTGGGGAGGATCCTTGTGATGGTTTGGGTATTCTTCTTTTTAGTTCTACCCTTTCTGTGTCTAGATTGGTTGATATTCACCCTGGGAGGGCTCTGTGTCTGGATGTCTCCATTTATGCAGCACAGCTAAGGATTATTACTGTATATGCTCCACAAACAAAAGCACAATGGATAGCTCTTTTTAAAGAGGTGCAGCCTTATTTGCATAAATCCCAGCTGGTAATCTGGTTGGGTGACTTTAATTGTGGTTTATCTACAACCGATAGAGGACTCCACAGTGACAAATTATTTTGTGATTCAGTTGCTTTAAATAAAGTAGTTTCTACGGCCCATTTAGTGGATGCTTACAGGGTTTTATATCCTACGGGGGGGGGTTATATTTATTTTCGGGGTGTTCTTCGGACGAGAATAGATTTTGTTTTTTTGTCAGCAGTTTTACATATAGTACAGGCCTCCTCTAGACCAATAGAATTTTCAGACCATAATGTTCTTACAGTCTCTATTTCTTGGGATGGGGCCCCTAGATGTAAGAAGAATATTTGGAGATTAAATGAGACATTGTTGGAGGACCCTATTCTTAAAAAGTTATGGTTGAAAGACTGGGTGGCCCGGTTGTCGGTTTTGGAATGTTATGATTCCATCTTAGAATGGTGGGATGATACTAAACTGAGTTGGAAAACTTTTTTCAGCATCAGGCTCATGTTAAGTCCCAGAAGGACTATATGGGATATTTAAAGCTCAGACACCAGCTACAACATCTCATTTCACTTGCTGAGACGACTACACATATCTATAGTGACCTTATTGCCACTGTAAAGAGGCAAATGGTGGATCTACAATATAACAGGGGGAGGTCTTTAGACCAAGAGCTAAGGTTTGGAGCACATATGTCCAAACATTCTTTGGACCCTTTCAAGGAAAGTCAGAAGAGGGTGAATTCCAGACTTATTACCTCCCTAACAGATGAGCAGGGGCATCTTGTGAGTGACCCAAAAAAACTTCTGAACGTTGTAGAAAATTATTTATCCTCTAGCTTGGCCCCTGATAATATTTTGGATGACAATGCCATTAATAAGATTTTAACAGATTTACAGTTACCGAGTTTATCTGGGGAACAACAGCATGATCTAACAGTGGACGTTACTTTGGAAGAAGTGACCTCTGCTGTTCACGAGTTGGCCTCCCAGTTCGCCCCAGGTAGGGATGGTCATAGCACAGGGTTTTATAAAACCTTTTTACAGACCATCGGCCCTGTTCTGGTTATTCTTTTGAATTATATTTTACATTCTGGATATTATGCTCCCTCTATGAAAGAGGCAATTTTGCTTCTTATATATAAAAAAGGGGACAAGACAGATATTGGAAATTGGCGTCCACTTAGTCTCCTAAATTCTGATATGAAAATCCTTAGTAAAATTCTTCTGGCCAGGATTTCTAGGATTACTCCACTACTTCTTCATCCTGCACAGACCTGTGCAGTTTGGGGCAGAAAACAGCAGGATAACCTAATCTACCTTAGAGAGGTTTTTACTAGGGGTGACCTTGGCCAATTACAGGGTTTTATTTTTGGGTTAGATCAAGAAAAGGCCTTTGATCGTGTATCTCACAAATTTCTCTTTTTGGTATTGAAAGCCTTTGGGTTACCGGATGCCTTTGTTTTTTGGATCTCAGCAATGTATCAGGGGGCAGTTCTTATACCTAATGTAAATGGCTGGTTTGGACGGAAACTGGCTATTACTAAAGGTGTATGACAAGGTTGCCCATTGAGCCCTACTCTATATGCCTTTTCTATTGACATTTTTATTAGATTATTACAATCCAATACAGCTTTACGGGGTCTTGACATATCTCCTGTTATGCCACAACAGCAAGTGCTTGCTTATGCAGATGATTTAGTTTTACTGTTACCCCCTCACTTTTCTGTTCCAGCCTTGCAAGAATCTATCCACCTTTTTTTAAGCATTTCTGGTTCTTGAATTAATTATAGTAAGAGTACTGGGGTTGTCATTGGATCTACTCCTGTGCCTGAAACTGGAAGTGTGGCAGGGATCTCTGTTTCCAGAGCACCTATTAAAATCCTGGGGGTGTTTTTTGGTCCTGGTGATATGGAGGGGTACAATTGGGAGATAGCTTTGACTAGGGGATTTAGACTAGTGGGGGATTGGAAAGGAATGCCATTTTCTAAAAAAAAGAGGGTCTTGCTGATTAAAACAATCCTAGCCCCTATTTTTTTATATATTAGTTATATCTTTCCACCCCCTTTTCGTGTGTGGACACGGCTCTTTAGTGTTTTTTTTCAAGCATTTTGTGGGTCTCGTTTGAACCGTCTTAAAAGGGAATTAATTTATCTCCCGATCACGGAAGGTGGAGTCTCTATGCTCCACCCTATTGCTTTCTTTTTGAGTCTTTTTTTTACATATAACTTGGGGATGATTTTGAAACCTGGGTGTGTTATTTGGAGACCATTCCTGGAGCAATGGCTAAACTTATGTCAGCCCAGTTGGCAGGAGAAGAAACCCAGGCTGTTATCTAGACTCTCAGAGTTACCTACGTATATGCAGGAATGTATGAAGCAACTCATTAAGTGGGATGTTACCCTTCAGCATTTGCTGACTTATGATAGGAAGAAACTGTATAGATACATTCTCTCCATAGAACGTACCTCTGAGGTGCTTTTCCTGATTGTCCATGAAATAGACAGGTGGTTATTTTACAGTTCCTTATGAATAAGCATTCGCCTTATGCTTGGGACTGTGTATGGTTAGGAAACTATGGTAAATTAGGAGTTAAGAGCAATAGTAAACACAAACAATTATCAGAAAGGTATTGCCCTAGATCTGATTGTGTTCAAATATTAGAAACCCAATGTCATTTATTTTTGGATTGTTCCTATATTAAACCATTTGGGGTTTTACTGGCTGATTACTGGAATGTGCCTGAATTTCGGTCTCTTGATTATCGTACTGTTATGTTTGGTCCCTTCCCAAATACCTTTGTCAAATATAATAGTGCTACTATTTATGTTATTTTTTGTATATTGAGATTTCACATTTGGCAATCTAGGTGCCTTTGGCTTCTGCAACAGAAGCATATTCTACATGAAGAATTGATTGCCATGGTCTGTAAGGCAGTGAAAAAACTTATGCACTTTGACTCTACTAATGGACCGTATGAACAATTTGCAAGTTATTGGATTCATTGTAATACATGGACTGATTGATTGCTTTGTTGTCTTCTCTTTTTTTTTGTTATGATTTCTGTTTGATTGATTATTGTATTTTTTGTATTGAAGTCCATTCTTTCAATAAAATCCCCCTACTCTTTTCGATAAGTGCCATGGGATCTTTAACATCCGCCTAAACTACCACCAATCCAAGCAGATGGGACCTGGGTTTAACATCTCATCCGAAAGACGGCACCTCAGAAGTGCAGCACCCCTTTCATGCTGCACTACAGTGTCAGTACTGGGATTTTAACCCAAGTACCACATGTGGGAACTGAACCCACTGCTCACTGATCTTCCGGCCTCTGAGGCGAGTGTGCTACCTACTGAGCCACTGACACTGCAATATATATATATATATGTAGATAGATAGATAGATAGATAGAAAAAAAGAATAGAATGAATAATGCAGGGACAACCGTACACAACAAGGCTGTTTTTCCGCTGAGGGGTGAGATGACATCATAGACCTTGAGAGGCCTCTATGATGTCATCTTATAATGAGATGGAAACATCTGCACCCACAATCATTCTCTCAAACACACAGCACCACTAAAATATTATCTGCTGCCTACAGCCATAACACAAACCAAGCAGGAAAGACAGAAACTGCACAGGATTACTGTAAAATAACCTCCTTTACATAGCAACAATCTAAAACCATGTCATTTAAATAAAAAAAAATGTTCAAACCCTGACAACAAGCCGTCCCAATAACACAGCACTGTTTCACTTGCTGTGCTGGTGACTTGGGTACAGGAATGGACTTGGTTCACTCAGGGCTTGGCTGGGGAAAGGAAGATCCTGCCCGCCAAGGACAACTCTCCTCCCTCAGGGGTGGGGTGGGGTGGGGTGAGGAAATGCTGTGTCCCATAGCTTGACTGCCACCTGGTGAAGGGCAGGTGGCAGCACAGCATGTGCACATCAATGGGGAGAGGGGCAGCTGCAAGACACCAAGCACACATGCATGCTGTCACTTGCATGTGTGTGCATCTTCACACTCTGGCACTCTCAGGGGAGTAAACTGGAGGAGAAAATCCCTGGTCTGTCAGGACAATGCTGACCCCCCCCCCAATAGGCCCATGCATGACTCACAGTGCAGGCCAACCCACCACATCTGTGTTCCTGAGTAAGTGGTGGACAGTCACAGCAGAGATGAGCAGCACTTAATATTTCAAAGTGAGCAGTAAGGTTTTCAGAATCCCTGAGCATATTAATGGTACAGTACATTGTTAGGAGGGTAATTTATTTCATACCCAGCATATTCCAAACCAGCAGTGTAAAAACTGCTTATGTGCAAAACTGTGACAATCCAAAAATCACAATGCATATGAATAACAAGTAAAAAATGTATTTTAAAAGTTTCTGTTTCAATGTAATTCATAATTTATTACATGCAACAGGTAATTACACTGTACTTACATATTTGTTGCATGCAACTACATTGCAATAACAATGCAGTTACAGTGCAGTTACACTGTAACTACAGTGTAGTTAACTGACAAATAAAGTGTAACCAAATTTTACAAAATACTGACTACCCACAGAGGTATTGGCGATTACATTCTACTTCTGTGTACTTGGAAAAAAAAGCCGTTATTTTGTGATTTTTATGTTTGCTTGTGTGCATGTGCATGAAACATCTTGGGACAGTACGACAGTTTAGAGGTGTGTGAGTTTCTGCCCAATACAGTTGATGCTTTATGGGGCTCATCCCTCAAGCACCAATGAATCCGCGAGCTGTCTATGACAGCAGTTTGAAAGAAGCAGTCTTCACTTGAAAGAAAAGTGTCACTCCAATTAGGGATGGTTACGAGTTGATGCTTTATGGGGCTTGTCCCTCATGCACCAATGAATTGGTGAGCTGTCTATGACAGCAGTTTGAGACAGAGTACCTCACTTGAAAGAAATCTGTCGCTGCAAAGAGGGACAGTTTCCCAATTGCAGTAGGACCTTCCCCCTCCCTCACATTCAGGCACACAGACATACCTTCTCTCTGTTGACAGCAGCTGACAAGACTCAGGCCATGCGCACTACAGTGCACAGTAATGTGCCTGGCCGGAGTTAAGGTTCTTGTCGGCTCCTGCCGCCGAGCACCTTGCTTGTTTGGTGTGCCTTTCCTGGTGAACCATTTCAATAAATAAATGAGCCGCTGCGTGGCTTTCCATATTGGCAGCTCCTGCTGCCTGCCATACACTCCCCGGAAAGCTGACATCAGGGTGCCCAATCCCCATTTTGGCATGTATCCCCCTCCCCCCATTTATGTGACACACTGGGAGCCTACCCCAGTGTGCCAAAATAATTTTTAATTTATGTTTCTGACACCAGGATGCCCAATATCAGTGTCAGATGACCCCCCCACCTGCCCGAATATTTCAAGTGTTGACATCCGGGTGCCCAATCCCCATGACGGCATGCCCCACCACACACACACACACACACACTGTTGTGGCACACTGGATGCCCACCCCAGTGTGCCTAAATGTTTTTGGTAACCTGTAAAATAAAGAAAACTGTCCATACGTCTTTTTTTCCCTGTAAAAAAGAAAATGTTCCCTCTTCGTCTCCCCATTCCTCCTACTCCAACCCCACCCTCCCTCTGCGGACCCACCTACCCGTACCCCCCCATCCCATACTCATACTGGGTCATAATGTTGTACGTTTAATAGCGTACGGCATTATGGTGAATCCCGGACCTTTGCGCTCTCTGTGTTGGACCACCCCCCGGAGTTAGAATCCTAAGTGGGGAGGTCTGGGGGTGCAGCCCCCCCATAATGGGGGGTGTGGGGGGCAGAGTCCCCCACAGAACAAAAGTTAAACAGTAATTGCACAACGCAATTAAGACGCATGGCATTCTGCCATGTGACATTTTGACCCTGTGCCTCCATTACTTACCTCCAGAGGTCAGGAGCAGCGATCTTCTATGGACTGGGACACGTCTGCACTCTTCAAAGCTGACCAGTAAACTGAAGAAATGTTGGTAAGCTGTATAATGGGAGTCAATGGGGGGGTTTCAACTTAGGTTGATATCTCAGCCATTTTTAGGAATTTTGCCCCAAATTTTCAACATGGGGTTCTTGGGACACCAACTCGTGAACACTGTCACTGTCATTTGGTTACTTGATCCCAAAAAGTGATTTTGCGGTTGCTGCACGGAATTACCTTTCAGGATCAATTAACAAAATGACAGTGCCACTGTTTATGAGGTGGGATCCCAAAAAACCCATGTTGCAAATTTGGTGAACAATTCCCAAAAAATGACTGCTTTACAAGTGTGTATTGCACAAAATCTACACACACTTGTAACTTCACCAATTTTAATATTTCACTCCAGATTTTCAACATTGCCATTGTTTCACACCTCCTTATGAACAGTACAGCTGCCATTTTTCACATCCTGCCTGAAATGTGTTTTCGCACCTATGGCACAGAGTAGTGCTGTCGGTGTGGGAAATCACATTTCAGGACAGATTAGCAAAATCACAGTGGCACTGTTCATGAGCGGAGGTCCCAAAATGCCCATGTTGAAAATTTGGTGAAAAAATTCCAAAACATGATTGCTTTACAGGCGTGCATTACAGTTTCTAACCACGCTCGTAACTTCACCAATTTTTCATATTTTCACTCCAGATTTTCAACATTGCCATTTTATCATACCTCCTCATGAACAGTACAGCTGCCATTTTTCACATCCTACCCAAAATGTGTTTTTGCCCCTGTGGTGCCGAATGGTGCAGTTGCTGTGCAAAATCACCTTTTAGGATTGAGTAACAAAATGATAGTGCCACTGTTCATGAGGTGGGGTCCCAAAAGCCCATGTTAAAAATCTGGAGTGAAAATACCAACAAACGCTTGGGGCATTAGGGTTTCCAACCATAATGCCCAATCCTGTTGAGACTGACAGGCATCGGGGGGGTGACTTGGGGTGGTCGGCCATAATGCTCACGCCATTCCACCCCCACCCTGCAGCCAGTGACAGGCATCAAGGTGTGCCTTGGGGTCTTTGGCCCTAACGTTCACCCCATTCTCCTCTACTGCACCCATCTCAGCATATTTCCTTATGGAATGGGGTGAGCATAAGGGCGGAAGACCCCAAGGCACACCGCAACACCTGTCTGTGTCTGCAGGGTGGAGTGAGGTGGAATGGCTTGAGCATTATGACCGATGACCCAAAAGCACATCCCCAAACACCTGTCAGTCTCTGCAGGGTGGGGTGGGGATTGTCATTGGCGTTAGTTTAATACTTCATTGCCATTCCTATTATGCATCTCTCTAACTCCTGCATTACCAATGCCAATACCAACAAGCAAACATTTGGCATTGACAAAAGCTTGTTTTTTTTTTTAGGATAAGTAGATTCTTAACTGCAGCAAAATGTAGAAATCAAGCAGGAAGAGAAAGAAAAAAAAAACTAACAAATTAAGCAACTGAAGTCCTTCTATTGTCCAGGAAGATTTTATTTGCAATAAAATAAATTGTTTCTGCTGTGGCAGGTATTTTGAATGAGGTCTTCATTCATCTCTTTGTTGTTTACCATTTCATGAGTCATTTAATCCATTTTACTTTGCTTTGCACAATCTTCTTACTCATTATGTAGTTTTCCAGCTGCTCAAGACAAAAACACCATTTATTTCCATGACGAGTGCCCAAGCACTCAGCTGGTAATAATATTTTAAATGTGTCACCAATCTAATCTAATTCTCCTTTATAAGCCAAAACTGTCTTTTGTGAAGCTTGGTGGCAGGTGGTTTGTCTTGAAAGACATGGCATGTAATATTATTAAAAAAACAGAGACCCTTTTTGCCTGGCTGTTGAAAGAACTAGTTCTCTGTGGTATCTGGTGGAACAAGCGGCAGATAGGTTTGCAGGTAGATTAACTTGTTTGTTTGTTTGTTTATTTAAAGGGTAAGTACTCTGGAATACAATTCCTTTTACAGGTATGGCCTGAGGTCTAAAAACATATTATCACAATACAAATTACATTATATATTAACATAATATTGCACGGTGTTAGGAATGAGTATTCCGCGTCTAAACAGGTACAAAGTTGTCCATACATATATATTAAAAACAGTCACATTTAAACAATTCTTTAAAATGGGATAATAAAGTACATGAAAAAGTACTGTAACTTGATAGACACCCAATCTGTGATGGTATTTCATTCCAAGTTGTAGATGCAGGAAAAGCAAAAGTACGTTGCCCATTTAATGTGCGCATCAGTGTAACAATCAAAAGAGCATGGCCATTTACGGTTCGGGAACTATAATTAGGTTTGTTTTCTTTCAGTTAGTTACTCAAACTATAATTAATGCCTGTATTCTTGATCCTATAAATATACCTGGGCATCAGTAATTTAAAAGACAAAGAGACAGGGAGCCACCCCATTTTCTTAAGGACTTGGAAGTGATGCATTTTGTTAGGTGCAAGCAATGCAAATTTTCCTATCCTTTGTATCAAGGTTGATTTCATAGACAAGGTACTTAAAGGGGCATTATCTGTTATTATTGATGCATAATTTACTATTGGCAAGAGGCCCTGATTGGCTACGGCCAATCTGGTATCTGTTATTAGGTAACTACGCAACCAATATAGTAATGCAATTTTAGTATGAATTTTGGCCATGATAGTTTGTATATGATGAGCAAAACTCAAAGTGGGATCTAGTGTAACTCTCAAATACTTAATATTAGAAACATTTTTGTATAGAGTCCCATCTTGAGAAACAACCTGCAGGCTGTCACCACTGTCCCTCACTCTAGCATATGTTCCAAAAACCATTGTTTTGGTTTTTGTTTTATTTAACACAAAGTTTTTATCCCTCAACCATTTCTACATAAAACAGTTCTTTTGTTAGAGTCCCATTTAAATCCATGGATGACAGACCATTAGAATAAACCACTGCGTCACTGGCGTACAAAATTAATTGTGCACCATTGATGGCTGTTGTTATTGAACTAAAAAATAAGGAAAATAATATAGGCCCTAATATGAAGCCTTGTGGGACTCCACATTTCACCCTTGCCTTATCTGAAATACAGCCCCCAAATTTAACAGCCTGGTATCTCCCTGTTAAATAATTTGTAAACCACACTAAGACTGGTTTCCCATGGCCCAGATGTTTTAATCTCTTTAATAAAAGGGTATGATTGACCAGGTCAAATGCCTTGGTCAAGTCCATGAAAGCGACACCAGTCAGGCTTCCCTTTTCCATACCTTCATGAACTGTGTTCATGAACTTAACCAAGGCAGTCTCAGTTCCATGCCCTCTCCTGAATACATGCTGATTTTGTGAGAGAAGGCCATGACTTTCCACATATTCAATAAGCTGGTTGTAAACCATCTTTTCCTGTATCTTTGAGAGACCCGACAGGATGGAGATAGGTCTGTAATTGCTGAAATCACAAAGAGAACCTGATTTATTATTGAACAAATGCATCTGGATCATGAAGTTTCTGAACACTTAAAATAGCTGAACTTTCTTGGGGGGGTATTTTACTTATATCTTTGAGATTCTTACTCATTCTTACTAGAATCCCGTATGCCTGTGAAATAAAAGGAAGGTTTTTAATCCGAAGGTCAAGCATCAAAACAAAGAGATCTTTAAAAAAATTACTGTTTGAGCAAGCCCAGTGGCATGGAGGGCTGAGGCACTGGTGCCTTACCTCCTGCCATGCAGGCGACCCATGTTGGTGGTGCGAGTGGGTTGCCAGGGGTCGACAGGGGAGAGAGAGGATCAAGTGTCTAGAACACAACTCTCCTCTCCAGGAGAGGAGGCATGGCAGTGCCACTGAATGACTACCCCCAGGTGGAGGCCTGATGGCAGAACTGATCAGGGATACCAATGAAGGGAGGGTGCTGTGGGACTCCGCAGCATGTGTACACCTCCACATATGCACACTGACATGTTGCACCTCAGCAAGGGGGGGAGGGAGAAAAAACAGTGGAAAACACCTTCAGTGGTGGGATGACAAACAACCCCCCCCCTCCGTAGGCGTCTCACCGGTGGCCGTGCACTGCCATGGTCCTACCTAAGTCCTGGAGGAGCCAGGTGATGGGGCTGGGGGATCAATTAGATGGGGCCACCACAGGGTTTACTGATGCTGAGGAAGAGCCACATTGACCCATCTGATCAAGAACATGCTGCACAGGTTCAGATTAAGGTTATCTGGGGCCCTCAGACACAGAGTCATGCCCCTTACAGCAAAATTCTCAAAAGCCTGCCAGCCGTTCCACATGTGTGGAGGGCTGTGAAAAGCTGTGGAATATCCCCTTCACACATGATGCACATCTTTGGGGCACTCGATAGCATCCACATAACTGGTTGTGTAGCCTTTCTGCATATGATCCCTAGCCATGTGCAGGGTTATGTGGGTGGTCAGGAAAGAGTGGATATGGGGTGGGGGTTGGGTATGGGCCCAATTAGTGAACAAGATCTGACATGCGTGGGGCCAACGAAGAGGGTGAAGGCTACATTGCCCTAAGAGCAGAATTAGCAACTATGCATTCCCCTGTGTACAGCCTTTGTAGCATCCTCAGGGCCTAATTGGACCCCCTCCACCAACCCCTAGAGCCTCCATGGTGGGATGAGGACCATACTAGCACAAACCAGTGTCGGAAGTAAATGGTCACAGTTCTGGCTGGGATAAGGCAGTCCTTAGAGGACTGCTGTATCCTACTGTGACCTGCTCCATGTGCAGTCAGGGATCCACCAGCTCAGCGTTGTGGTGATCTCCTCATCCTTTATCCCAGTCAGTCTATTCCAGTTCCTACTCATTCCCTTTACAGCATGGTTGCTAGTTTCCATCACAGGACATGGGGCACAGAGGACTTTCAGATTCAGGCAGACCTTGTGTATCTTCCAACAAGTAAATTGTTAAGCAACAAGGGCTAGTATTCTCTAAACAAAAACTTAAGTACTAAACCATACATTATAGTACAATAAACTTATAAAACTGTATCAGCATGCATTTTAACTATTTTTTATAACAAAATTGGTAGCAGGCACTAACCTAGCCATCAGATTTTTTTCAGTCTCCTAAATCCATGATTTGATTCACATTAGGCTCAGAAAACTATTCCCTTCCATAGGGGAATGAGAGCCATGTATGTTTCCAGCACAAACCTTAAATGTTAATAAATAAACCTTTGCAACTTACTAAAGAATGAAGTATACAGTCACGGTGGAGTTTAAATGCAAGCAGGCTGGCACAAAGGTGGCCTTATGTTTTAAGTGGGCCCACAACAAGGTAAGTCATGGGGGCTCTTACCCCTCTACTGTGGCAGACATCTTCATGTCATTAAGATGTATTATGAAAGCTTCGGCCAGGCTCACTGATTTCCCTTGTGTGCTGTTTTAACAGGGCCCAGAAAGACATCTAAATAATTAAAAAAGAAAAAAATTCAAATCTTGATGACTGATACTTTGTACTTGGCCAGACTCGAAAGGAACTCCTTGAGTTTGGGGCCCCAGCAGCTGCTGGAACTGGGGGTGCTTACGCCCAACTCAGGGCAGGCAGCAGCAAGCAGAAATAAATTAATAAAGAAGCTGAGGCAGTGCTAATGTCTTCATGAGACTGGCTACTGGAGCAAGGAAAAGGGCAAATCTTTTTAAGTGTGTTCAAAGTTCATTGTGCTGAACTGGCATCACAGCAACTACAATCAGATTTCTTTTCCAGGTGGGGCAGATGGCTGGGTATATATCTTAGAGGTGTTAATTCTATAGAAACATAGAATCTGTCAGCAGATAAGGATCATACGGCCCACCTTGTCTGCCCATTTCCCTACTCACTGTTGTAGCCCCAGATCCTATTTGTTTTGCAGCTCTCCTGCTCTGCCCATCTCCGGGGTACTCTTACGCCTCTCCCTTGCACTCTTGAACCCCGTATTGTTGTCACCCCACCACTTCTGCTGGAAGGCTGTACTACAGCTCCACCACCCTTTCAGTGAAAAAAGTACTTCCTAACATTACCCCTGAGCCTTCCACTCTTCAGCCTCATATCATTCCCCTTTGTTCTTGTGCAGAGTTTTCTCTGAAATATGCTTTCCACCTGTACCCTGTTTATTCCCCAAAGGTACTTGAAAGTCTCTATCACATCTCCTCTCTCCCTTCTTTCCTCCAGTGAATAGATATTAAGGTCCTTAAGTCTTTCCTCTTTCCTCCTAATTGCTTAATAAGGTGTCAATCGGTGCTGGAGCAGTTGTGCTTTGTTACAGAGTTTAGACTGAAGTGTCCCATACAGGAATTATTACACCTTAGACTTGCTGAGCCTGCTTTCTGTAGCCAGAATGATCCACTCAGGAATGGGGGCCCCAGGTAGGCAGAGGCCAAAAGCCTTGTCAGCCTGTGCCTTAATCTGGCCCTGGCACTGCAACGGCTGCACTCCTTGATTCTTGGCTGCTTATTTGCCAGCGTCTCCGGCTTGTTCTTGAACCCAGATCTCTGGCATGGCAGCACAGTGTGCCCACACTACCCATTAGGTGACTCCAAATGCAGTTTGCTAACCTGCTGGACAGAATGCATGTTCTTGTTGGGGGGGATTATTTGAGCTCAAATACTCATATACTAGTGCAAGCCTTGGCTTGTGTCTCATATTGTAATTACTTTTAAACTATTTGGTTGCAAATGATTAATTTATTCCCGTTCTTTACCTAAGGCTAACACTGGAATATTCTCCTTGTCAAGTACTATTGTATATCACCTTGTATGGGGACATACAGTAAACCATATAATTATCTGGCTCCTATAAGCCCTGTTTACACAATACCTGTAAAGTGATTTAAATACGTTGTTTTCCTTTAACCACCACATGAAATGTGCAAATCCAAGGGCTTATGAAGGTATCAAAGAAAGGGCGTTGCAAACTGCACTTCCCATAGGCTCTTGAGGAAAATGAAATAAGGGCCATCCCACCATGTGATTTGAGCTTCAGACCTGTCAGCAGTTCCTCCTCAGTTTCCTTTGTCTCCTGTATGGAGTGGTGCCCTGCCCACTCTATGCTGGAATGAAGGACGTAGAGGAAGGGGTCTGCAGGGTTTTTTGTGGTCCCTCTTCCCTGCAGCTGGACCTTGCACCCCAGAATATAGGAGCAATCCCATGTCTCTCTATGTCAGGTCCAGAGACAGATGTGCTGCCACTGACAGTGCTGTCTTGGTGAGGGGGGCAACATTCTGCTCTGACAGTGATACCTGCAGGGGGTCAAGGAAAGCAGGGAGGCATTCATTCCTGAATCCAACTTCCTTGTATGCGCCCCTCCTATAGTAACCCCCACATAAGTCCATGAAGGCTAAGGGCTTGGTTGCCCTTGCTTCCACTACAGGGACAAAGTGTATATTGGGTTGTTTGTGGAGACAGTGGGAAGATAGGAGACTGCCTTGTGATTTACTGTGCAATACTGATAGCTCCTGGGATACAGCACAGAAAAAACTGTAGTTATAGAAAATCTTCATTGATAGGCATAAACCGTTTCAAGTGAAACAGATACAAATTCGGTACTGTACAGTATAATAAAAAACAGTCTTTAAATATGTTCCAGACATCATAAATATCTAGTTATTCAATGTATAAACAAGCATTTGTCAATGCTGAATGTTTGCTTGCAGGTATTTGCAGTGGTGTTTGGCACGTATGGTGCTTTACCCTAATGCCCTGTGCGATTGCTGGTATTTGCACTATAAAATTTCAGCATGACCTTTTTGTTACCCCCATTGTGCGCTACATAGGCGGAAACACGTTTTGGGCAGGATGTGAAAATGACAACTCGTACTGCTCATAAGGAAGTGTGGTAAAATGGCAATGTTGAAAATCTGGGTGGAAATATTGAAAATTCGCAAATCTGACGTGCATGGGAACTGTACAGCGCCACGCTCGTAAAACAGTCATTGTTGGAATTTTTTCAAAATTTCCAACATTGGCATTTAAAACCTCTGCTAATGAACAGTGTCACTGTGATTTCCTTAATGTGTCCGCATACATTGAGGTTCGCACACCGACTGCGCCATTATTAGCTACATGAATGAGCGGAAACATGTTTTGAGCAGGATGTGAAAAATGACAGCTGTACCGCTCATGAGGAGGTGTGTTAAAATGGCAATGTTGAAAATCTGGGTAAAATATTGAAAATTAGCAAACTTACGGGCGTCTGGGAACTTCACCTGCAGACTCGTAAAACAGTCATTTTAGGAATTTTTCACCAAATTTTCAACACAGCCATTTTAAGACCTCTGCTCATGATCAGTGTCACTGTGATTTTCTTAATGTCCATACATTGAGTTCGCACCGACTGCGCCATTGGGTACTCAGTGGGCGGAAACACATTTTGGGCAGGATGTGAAAATGACAGCTGTACTGCTCATAAGGAAGTGTGGTAAAATGGCAATGTTGAAAATCTGGGTGGAAATATTGAAAATTCGCAAATCTGGCGTGTGTGGGAACTGTACAGCCTTGCGCTCGTAAAACAGTCATTATTAGGAATTTTCACCAGATTTTCCAACACTGGCATTTTAAAACCTCTGCTAATGAACAGTGTCACTGTGATTTTCTTACTGTGTCCCATACATTGATTTACGCACACCGACTGTGCCATTGTGTACTACATGGGCGGAAACACATTTTGGGCAGGATGTGAAAATGACAGCTGTACTGCTCATAAGGAGGTGTGGTAAAATGGCAATGTTGAAAATCTGGGTGAAATATTGAAAATTCTCAAACTTACGAGCATGCGTGGAACTGCTAGCATGCGCTGGTAAAATAGTTATTTTAGGAATTTGTTCACCAAATTTTCAACATAGCCATTTAAGACCTCTGCTAATGAACAGTGTCACCATGATTTTCTTAATGTGTCCCATACATTGATTTCGCACACCGACTGCGCCATTGTGTGCTACATGGGCGGAAAGACGTTTTGGGCAGGATGTGAAAAATGACAGCTGTACTGCTCATAAGGATGTGTGGTAAAATGGCAATGTTGAAAATCTGGAGTGAAAATATTGAAAATTCGCAAACTTACAAGCCTTCGTAGGAACTGTGCAACGCATGCTCGTGAAACAGTCATTTTTTGGAATTTTGGCACCAAATTTTCAACATGGGGTTTTTGGGACCCCTTCTCATGAATAATGTCACTGTCATGGCATTATTCAGGCCCAAAGGAGTGATTTAAGCTCGGTGACTGCGCGGTGACTGAAATCTTGCCCACAGGCCCTAATGTCATGACAATGTTCATCATTCATGAGGAAGAGCTAAAACCCATGTTAATTTAGTATCAAAAAATAATCTGAGATATGCAATAAAGTTGAAAACCCCCTATCTAGCCCATTATACAGCTTACTGGCATTTCCTCAGTTCGCGGTTGGCTTTGAAGAGTGCAGACGTGTTCCTGGTCCACCGAAGATCGTCGCGCCGAGCTCCGGAGGTAAGTATGGGGTGAGGGGTGTGTGGGAGGCAGGGTGCACAGTGGGTGGTGCATGTTGTGGGAGGGTGGGAGACTGCGTGGGACCGTTTTTACTTTACAGGTTTTTTTTTTTATAATTGACGATGTGGGACATTTGCCACGCTAGGGTAGGCTCCCAGCGTGGCACAAGGATGGCTTTGGGGGGCCAAGGAGCCAACGGGGGATTGGGCACCCCCGTCGGCAAACAACTGGGGACGTTTGCCACGCTGGGGTGGGCTCCCAGCATGGCAGAAAGATGGCTTGGGGGGGGCCGTGGAGCCGACAGCGGATTGGGCACCCCCGTCGGCAAACAACATGGGATGTTTGCCATGCTGGGGTGGGCTTCCAGCGTGCCAGCAAAGATTTGGGGGGGTGGCGTGATGCGGCGGGTGGGCGGCGTGACGCAGTGCTCTGTATGACAGCGGTGGTTTTCTTTGAAGCGAAGACCACCGCTGTCAAACACAGCTCCCACAACCATTGGAGCAGGACTGCCATGCCTGCTCAACTGAGCAGTGGATTTAACGGGAGAGGCACACCTCCAAAGTGTGCTACTCTCCCAAAACATTCCTTGCGCATGCGCGCAAGCGAACGTAAAAATGATAACATGACCACAATACATTTTCATAGAGATAATGATAAAAAGCTACAATTTAGAATTGTTCATATTTTTCTCTTTTTCTGATTAATTACAACAGCACAAAACTGTGCACAATTTATAGTCAACACTCTGTCAGTAAGCTGTTTAATTGTTCCAAGGAGAATCTAAGGCATTTGCAAAAAAGGATCGTAACCATGCTTTTCCACATTGTATTACCTAAGGGGCAAACCATGATAGAGTGTATGGTATCCTCAGGTGTATGATGTCTATATTTACAGTAAGTTGCTTCACAGAAATTGTTACCTGAAAATCTAAGAAAAAGCTGAGACTGTGGACAGGATGATGGTTTTCACTTCCCCCATGGATCCACCCCTTAAAAAGATGCAGTCTCTTCTTATGCTGTGGGGAACACTGCCAAGAGGGACTGGGAAAAGAGTGTGCATGTGGATCCTGCAGATAGGGTAGTACGGGTCATTAATTGAGGCACAGAGCAATCTGAAAAAGCATGCTGGACATCACAAGAAAATGGTTAAAAAAACTCCTTGCAGACACGCACGCACACATGTGTACACACACACACTATACGCACGCGCGTGTACACACACACACACACACACTACATATTATATGGTGCAGTAGTGCCACTATAGTTAGGGTTTAATAGAGTGTTTAATGTTAAACCCCTAACTTTGTGCTTTAATAACTTTGCCCCTGTTCAATGGAATTGCACGAAATATTGCAAGCACAGTCTGGGGGGCAAGATCTCTTGATATGGCAAGTTTCTTTCCAGTTGGACGTGTGAATTCTGAAATCTGGATAGTGCAATAAGAGGAAAAAAGTTAGCTTATTTTGCTCTCACCCACAGCCCAGATGGTTTGGAATTTCTTTCTGAAATTTTCAGGGTAGAAAGGACTTGCTCTGGAATGGTTCCTTTCATTGGTTTGGTGAAAAAAAAATTACCTGTTCCAGAATTTTAAAGGACCTGTAAATAATGCTTTAAAATGGCCAAACACTTACTGTGGTGTTGCCTTGTGTTGTGCTGTGTTGAATCGCAACGCCTTTGTATGGATTCAGTGGCTAGCTTTGAAAAAATAAATGATTTTAAACCCGCATCGCATGAAAGCGCTCTGTATTCATTTTCGGCATCGGACTGACTGATCACGTGGGCGACTAACAGGCGATGATGTAATCTGAGCGAGACAGCATTTCTGAAGCATCCTAGTTTCACCTGTGTTTACTGTGTGTTTCGGCCGAGTTTTTGAAGAAATAAAAAGCTTTTTTTACAATTGTATCGCCGTACTGTGTAATTGTGTTGCTAAACTAGCCCACTATTGTGTCTTCTTGTCCCTTCTTCTGTGTTTACTGATCAAAAAGTAATATGTGTTACATGAGGGAAAAACCCTGTCCTGGAACCCTTTGTGCCTCTCTCAGAACAATGTCAATAGTGATCTGTATCCCTTTGCTAAGTCAACATACTGGTGATGTTCGTGCCTGTATCTTTATTGTGACTGGTTGTAATAAAAATTAAAAAAGTTGCATGAAGGTAAATCAAGTCTGACATGCCCCCGACAGACCTCCTGCAGTTGTCATGTTCTGCCTTCTGTCATGAATTTATTAGCCAGTGTGCTTGATTTATGTTTCAGATGTTGTGGATTGAGTGTGTGAGCAGCATTTTATAAGCATAGGCTAAGCAGACTGTGATACTCTGCAAAATACTGTGTTGTACAGTGGTAGTAGGGATCGCACTGACATTTGATGTATTCTGCTTCTGTGTGTTCAGAGGCATGTATTGAGCTTGTGTAATGTAATGCACACTTCTTTTGATGTAATTTCAAGTGCTGTAATATTATGAATGGTTGTAGCATTATGTAAAGGTTATGCAAAGTATTTTTTTTGCTGGCCACGAATGAAAGAAAATATGGGTGCTGAAAACTACATTCCCCATGATGCTCCTCATGATGGTTCTGTGTGAACATATGTAAAAATAAATTACGCGTCCTTTTTATATTTGTAATAAAAGTAATTGTTTTACTCTGTGTCTGTGTCTTTCTTTGGCAGCAGTATTTTCAGTTGCCATGAACTGTGGTCTGTGTGTACTGCTTCAACCTTTGACCTCCTGTTCTGATTTGGAGGGAATAGTGTACTGTTTTGACAGCTAACCTCCTGTCAGTTGAAGTCTACTGATTTTCCTATGTACTGTATTGAATCCTACTGTTTAGTAATCGTTTTCTTATAATTTATGACAGATTACCTGAGCATATGGTACTGAAATTCCTTTTTTTCCCTGTATATTTGTATTTTTTGTCAATTTCTTTTCTTTATACTTACTTTGTCTGTGACAATGCCTTACTGCGTAGTTTTTGGTTGTAAAAAAGTCGAAAAGGCTGTGGTCTGCATTTTTTTAGTTTTCCAACTGACAAAGTTATCAGGAAAGCATGGATTCATTTTTGTTGTAGGAAGGAATTTAAGCCTTCAAAATGTAGTCGCATATGTTCGGCACATTTTGAACGTGCTGCTTATGACCGCGATCCTGAGAAGTTGGCATCACTCAGATGGCTGAATGCTTTGCCAAAGTTAAAAAAAGAAGCTGTTCCATCGATATTCATGCCACCATGTTCTGCTACTGCTAGCACCCCTGCAGAGAAGTCAAGGAGTGTAGTGAAGAAGCGACAACGAATATAGGTACACATATAAGGTTTAGTAACTTGCTTTGTGACAAGTAACAAATGTATGATAGACAGAAGCAGATTGGTCAGTGACCAGTGGGCATGGGTTTCAAGCACTTACAATAGTGAATGAAAGACTTCTGATTGTCTTGCCATTATACATAGTACCTCTGTGTAAAAAAAAAAAAAAATGTGCCGACTAGCCGTCCCACTGGCGCAGTGCTTGGATTTCTGTCTGCAACACCAGAGACCAGTGTTTGGGAAACAGAGCTGAGTCACTATATAGTGTAACATAAGTTGCAGGGATGATAATTACCTTCTACGCAGTTGTACCCAGGTGTGACAGATGGGAGAATAGTCAGGAGCACGTTGCTGAGCTGGTAACTGTCCTGGGGCATAGCATGGGAAGAGAAGCTGCTGAGGTGGATGGGTCAGTGAGTAGGAAGACCTGTTACAATGTGAGAGCCCTTGTGTTTTTTTTTCAACTTTCTTCCACTCTGGTCGCGTATCGTGAGGACCTGGCCCAGGTAGGTAGACCTTGTCCTGCCTGAGGCCCCCTCCAAACTGTACCTTCCCTCTCTTCCCCACCTGCAGCTGCAACCCTCAGTTTAACCTGCCTGAGGAGGGTAGCTCTACGCCTCATGGACTCCTTCTGTTTCAGACTCCAGCTTCAGATAGGCACCAGGGGAGGATATTGGAAGGTCAGCCAAGGCTGAACCCGGTAGGGACATGGAGGACCATTGCTGTTGGCTGCCCCCACCAGCCGGGATTTTCCTGTGTTCTGATCCCCCACCTCCCCAGTGTGTGCACATTCCTGATGTTTGCTGCATGGCAACCCTGCCAGCGTCAGGTACGCTATGGTTATGTGCAGCTCACACAACTGCAGTGCCCCCAGTCTCCACCATTGTGAGCTGTGGGGTTGGGAGGGTGTATGTGGCAGATCTAACATAGACTTGGGATATTTGCAGACATGATCATAATCAAAGCCTACAAGGGTACAGCACGTGTAGAAGGGATATGGTGTAGGATACGGTGGCAGTGGGGTAGCTGTTATCATTCGTGGCAGCATAGGTATAGGCATGGTTGAGGAAGCAGGGGATTCAGTGGAGGCATTATGTGTCACCTTGCAGGCTCCATGGAGGAAGAAGGCGAACCCGAGTGCCATATTAAAACCACCCGGGCAAGGGGAGGAGCAGAATGATGTCCTGGTGGCTTCCCTTAGGGTTCAGTGTGGTAGTAGTGAGGGCATATGCTGTGAATATTCTTGATGTGGCCATGACATCTGCAAACCTCTCGAGCTGCGCAGTTCACGGTTACAATGATGTCATTGCAACTTCATGAAAAGTGAACAACGTGGTTATTAACCAAAGACTATACATCATCCTTTATATAATGTATGGTAAGTGCCTATTAACCACCATACTCAACAGTTACACAGCTTTGTTATGCACTGTTTAGAGTTTTAAAACTTGTTAACAACAGTTTGGAACTTCCAAACAGTGGCATAACAAAAAAGAATGCACCAGAGCTCCATGATTCTCAGACAAAGAATGCAAACAGTGTTTTTTGACCATACATTATAAAAGATGATGGCTGGTGATCGGGTGACAACCATGATGAAATCGCCTCTCGTGTTTGCTAGGGCTACAGTAAATCTCTTGAGCTGCACTGTCAAGGTTTACCATGTTGCCCCACCAACCACTCGAGGTGATTACAGCATTGTTATCACCCGATCCCCAGCCATTATCTCTATATTTCCTGCTATTTCTTATTTTGTTGTTTGTATATATAATCATGTATTGTTGTATCGTGTGTAGTACAGTTGTGTTCTGCATAGAATGCCATCACTTTCAAAATGATGTTGTGCCACACTTGCAAATGTCATGGAATGTCATTATACCATACTGTGGTAGAATAGCATTGTACAACCTCAAGAAACAGCATGATTAAGTTTTCCTTTGAAATCAGATTAACTCATGCACACATATGTCTCACATTACTATACACAATGCAAAATGTAGGATGAGCTACTCTGTGCAGAATTGTGGTGTTCTGCCACCTCTGTGTTATCAGTCTCATAGATCTCTCAAGGTCTGTTGTTGTGGTCATATGGGATCAGAACAGTCTGTAGCACAACATTGTTGATGTGCATAGTTGGCCATCCAGTATCCTCTATGTATGTATTGAAGTGTTAGAAGTACAGCCAATTTCAATCTGTACATCCTAACTATTATGTGAAAACTTTGTTTTCAACAGTTTCTCAAATCACTGTTTCCTGCTGGCGAAGATCATTCTTTTGCACAAAATGAAAGTAATGTGAAGTCTCGAAATGACAATATTGAATATACCTGTAATATGGAGAAATCAGCAGCTATGACTAATAACACCAAATCATTTTGTTCATCTATTGATACTGACGACAGCTGTCTTCAGACGTATGTTTCATGTGAGCAATTGAATAGTAGTGTCTCTAGCTCTGAGAATATGACATCACACACAATCATTGGTCACGATGC
Organism: Neoceratodus forsteri; assembly: GCA_016271365.2. Classification (NCBI taxonomy): domain Eukaryota; kingdom Metazoa; phylum Chordata; order Ceratodontiformes; family Ceratodontidae; genus Neoceratodus; species Neoceratodus forsteri. The sequence goes on along the minus strand of CM028133.1, from coordinate 680,931,627 downwards.
ACCATCTGTTTCAAATTCTTACTATGTAAAGGAAAACAGAAGCGTGCGGTGTCAGGCAAACCTAAAACCAGCACAGTGCACACGCCGAATCCAGGTATCAATCCCAGATGCCCAGGTGAAGCAGCCAGTACAGATGTGTTCTATCGCCATCCAATGCTCCATTGAAGTGGATGAGCATGTCATGGCATGTCAAGCTAATGAGTTGCAGTCTGATGAAGACTCAAGTGATATGGAACAGGAAAATAAAAGTTGTGCGTATGACCGTGATCCGGATTATAATCCATCGGATGACAAAGATTATGGAAATGATTCCTCAGACAGTGATTTTGATCATGTCGAATTGTTGACAGTTAGACATGAATTTGGCAATGTGGATATTAACATAGCAGATGAAAGATACTTCTTGGTATCAGAAAGAAGTCTTGCTAAGCTGTTTGCAAGATGTCACAAGTGCGGAACAAAAACAGAGTTCTTTATCAGTCGCATAATTGGAACAATGATTGTTGTGCAGGCTACATGTCACCACGGTCACATTCATACACGGGACAGTCAGTGTACCTCAGGATCGATGCCATTAGGTAACATTATGTTGGCAACTTCTACGTTCTGTAGTGGTGTAATGGCAGCAAAAGCACAACGCTTGCTACAAGGTCTAAACACACCTGTCTTTTCACTTGTCACCTACCATAATATTCAACGATCTTATATTGTACCTGCTGTGAAAGAGGCATGGAGGGTGCAGCAACACTCTTTGATATAATCTTGCCTTGATACGCCTCTTTGCATAGGTGGAGATGCTCACTGCGACTCTCCAGGACACTCAGCAAAATATGGGTTATATACCGTCATGGACCTAAAGTCAAAGAAAGTGCTTGATCTACAGCTAATTCAGGTATGGCTTCAAATTATCTGTCTACTGTTAGCTCTTGAACATTTGTTTGTGTGTGAACTGATATGTACAGTCTTCATGTAACCCCTAGGTGGTGGTATCCCAAGGGCTACTGCTCCTGCCTGCTTTGCTTGTACCAGGTTAAGGGGCATAGGTTCTGTAACGGGTGCCTCCACCCAGAAGTCACAGTTGGTAGCAGTCAGCCTAACCTGGGTACAGCATTCTGGGACACTGTAACCACTATTCTTACCCTCTAGTGGCTTGAATACTGTACAATGATTACTGCAGTAACACCCCTGATAAACCTTGCAAGTACCCCCATCCATTGCACTTACCACCAGGGCTGGCTTCTCCGGTTCTACCCTGGTTACCCCCTGTAAAACAATATTAGACAGTGCAGTATGGTAGTTTGTCAGGGCCCTGGTGACTTATTTATTTATTTTTGTTCTTTATCTCTTTATTCCCCTATGTACTCCAGAGTCCCCAACGTGTTTGGGCAGCCATGTTCTCGCTCAAGACCTCTGAAGCTGACCCATGATAAACCCTCATATCCATTCGATGGGCTTGTTCCTCTATTGTGATGGTGAAGGGATCTGTGCAGGTGGTCAGTGGCACAGTAAGTATTCTGACTGGGTAGCCGATGAGGCGGACTTAATTCCATGGAGGAGTTCTGTTTCCATCAGCTTCTGCAGTACCCCTAGTCTCCACTTGGTCCCACTTGTGATCGAGGAAACCCTGCACAACACAGTCGAGGAGATGAGAGCAGTCAGTTAGACACTCACTTGTGTCCTCTTCCCTGCCAACACATGGTGCCTGAGTAAGTTTCTGAATGTGGGTCAATGTGAGGCATACAGACATGCTTGGAACCTAAACGTACTTGAGTATGCTACATTCCAATGGGATAGGGTGGACGAAAGTGGATGGGGGATGATTTTATTTGGTAGTGATAGCACAGGGACTAAGGCACAGACAGAGGAGGGTTACAAGCAACAGTACATTGTCTTCCTCTTATCTGGCTAGCTATTGTATTATTGCTGCTTATTGTATCATGCATTCCTCACTATTTCTAAGTGCAATAGTTATAAATCATTGTCTTTACAGAGCACTGAAGTGAAAAACTCTACAGCGATGGAGCTGGAGGGGTTAATTCGAGCACTACATTTCCTGCAGGACAATGAGTGCACTGTTGATCAACTTGTAACTGACAGACATGTGCAGGTCAATGCCTACATGAAACGCCAGCATCCTAATATTACCCACTATTTTGACATGTGGCATATCTCCAAAGGTAATAATCATTAAATGCAAACATATGTAAAACAAAGCAACGGGCAAGGTAGCTTGTCAAGTGATGCTGTGTATTTGTTTCACAGGGATAGGGAAAAAACTAGATGCTGCTTCCAGGAAAAAGGGATGCTGCATTATCCAATCGTGGATAAAATCCATAACCAATCACTTGTTCTGGGTGGCCAGCAGCAGTGGGACTGATACTGATCTGATGCAACAGAAATGGCTCAGTGTTTTGAACCATATTGGCAATATATACAGTGGACATGGTGACAAGTTTCCAGATTGCATGCACAGGGAAATTCAGAAGCCCAAAAAGTGGATTGAGAAAGGTTTTTTTTTTTTGTTTTTCTTTAATTCAATACATTTTGTTACTGTAGTGAAATGTGGTGCTGTACTGTAGCCCAATTAATGTATTTATTTTCTTTCTTCATAGGAACAAGAGTACATAAAGTTATGTCAGACACAATACCAAATTCATACCTTTTGAGGGACCTTAAGCAGATATCTCCTTTATACCAGACCTATGGCCTTGAAGTGTTTCATAGCTTGGTGTGCCATTTTGCACCAACATTCTTTCATTTTTTCTACAATACCATGTATGCAAGGTATTAAAGACACATGTTTATTGATGATATGGAGTGCACTGCTAAAAAAAAAACAGTACTAATTTTTATTATTCATATACCTTGGTAAACGAGTAAAATATGTTACTACTTCACCTTTCCCATAGACATCTTCTCGCTGCTTTGCATTACAATGAAAATGCTGATCGTACCATTGCCACTACTCAGCAAGGGGAAGTACAGTACTGCTTGGCATATCCCAAGGCTAGCAGGGAAAAGGAGGCAGTTGTGAAGCAGGTCAGAATTTCACCGACATTTGGTAATTAGAAATAAAGCACAAGAAGGTGTGGTGTATTATAGGCATAATGACATATGGAGATGGTGTTGTGCTGTGATATCATCTTGCATCATGTCGTTTATGCCTGTTGCTGAATGCATAGGCTTCACAACAGTCAGGAATGGATGTTTTCTAAGCTGCAAGACATGGCGTTGTGACAGTTGTACTGAGATACATGCACATCCAGTGGCGTAGTTCTGAAGGACACCGCAGGTGTCGTGCATTCAGCCTCTGGGTGCTTACATAATATCCATTCTTCGTTGTTGTGAAGCCTCCGCATTCAGCTGACACGAAAAACATCCCAGTTATCCATTGAATGCTGTTCATATTTCAGCTTTCCACTCTCTCTGTGATTTGCATAATTAAGTAACCCTGTGGGACTGTAACATTTCTTCTGCTGGTGCTGGAACACCTGTTTCTGAATCCTTGCTTGGTTCCTCTCTACCTGATCCCTGTCACGAACCTATCTGCTGTATGTATTACCCTTGTGTCATGCATGAGGACTGGCCACTCTGCCCACCCATCTGTGCATGCAGCAGCAGTTGAGGTCTTCCAGTCTGACTTACATGCGCATTACGTCAGCCACCTGAACCCTGCCCTTTTCATGGATTTTGTCAGGCCTTACTCCTGTTGTTCTGCCTGTGCATGTGGAATTAAAGAGCACATTCCGGAACCTATGATCCTGCCTGTAGCCAGGTACAAAGCAGGGAGTTATCTGGCACAGTGGTAGTGATAGGTGGCTATATCTAAGTAAAGGCTGTAGCCATGATTGTGATGAGACTTAGGAAATACGTGGCTTGTGAATTCTGTGACTTGCATTGCTTGGAAGTGACTTGTCTTACCTGGTGCTGGCACTATCTTATTGTAATTTTGTGTATTGATGCTTGTCACAATATGTTCAGACAACACTCGCGGTACTTCATTTGTAACATACTTGTAATTGCCTTCACAGGATATGTACGTGACATACAGTCAAGGGTTCATACACTAAGAGAACAGTACCCATCATACCAACATGCCAGGCAGCTGTATAGTGATCAACCTGTGCCAGAGCCACTGTCATCCAAGTTTGGAGATGTTGACAAACAGGCATTGATTGAAAAACACAGGTCTCGTTTTCCATGTTTGCAGTGACATTCACTTCCATGTAATTAGGAACTGTGACTCACATGTGAGCGAGTAGCCACCAGCATTTGTCTGAGTGTGCCCACCCTTATTGATCCCTCGCCAGTAGGGTCAGCTTTTCCATGACATTTGTATTGAGAAAGTGATACTGTATATAGCACTTGCAAGTCTAATACTGTTACATATATATGGAGATATACAACAGTTGATAAAAAGAAAAAGAAAACTTCTAGTTGTGGCGCCACTGTAAATGTGGCTCATGTTGTTTATTTTGCTGAATAACAAAGTACTGTGGCAAAATACGGTTGTGTATGGCAAGAGTTGATAGCGAAAAAAAAAATACTGAGCAATTTGTTATAGTACATTCAGTACTTACAAAAAAGCAAGCCTTTACTGTTCTTGAAACTCATTTCCTATTATGGAAATATTGAATTTAATGTTCGTGTTTTACATGGCAAAATAAATAAGGAAACATAAAAATGCTTCAAATGTTTCAACAATGCAATGCATAGAATAGCAATGACCTGTTTTGGGTAATACTTTGATTGTGTTAGTCGAGATCAGTGATCACATGACATTTTACACCCATGGAAATGGTTTATAATAAGTATAACAATGAAGAAGCATTGCATTTTTAACTCTCTTCGATATGCAAGACAGGGTACTTCGCCGCAATGGGGTGTGGGTGGGTTGCAGAGAAGGCTATTGAGGGAACAATATACATTGGCACAGATATTCAAAAGGGTTGCGCATGGCGCAACAGTGTTGCGCCGTGCACAACCCACTGATGCGCCCTGGTGCGATATTTAAAAGGGAGAAGTGCGCCTGCACAAATCCCGATGCGCCGGGGCGCATCAGTAATGTATGCAGGCACAGGTGGTGGGGGTGTGCCCATGCATAAACTGCACAGCCCGATATTCAGCCAGGGCGTGCAGAGTTATGCAAGCACAACCCTCTACCTGCGCCTGCACAACTTTATACACACAAAAAAAAAGGATCAAGTCGAGGGCCACCCACAGGTGAGCTGCCGCATTGCAGGTCGCAAGACAGCAGCTGCCTCCTGTGGATGGCCCTCCACTTTTCCGGTGCACACCTGCAGCCCGATCATGGGCATAATAGTAATCACCCCCGTAGCACCCCGATCATGGGCATAATATAATGTTCCCCCCCCCGACTAGCCCGATCGCGGACATACAGTAAGTCCCCCACCCCCGACTAGCCTGACGCGGGCATCATCCTCAACCCCCGTCCAGAATCCCTGGTGATCAGTGGCCCCCACCTTCCGCCCGTGAAGCCCCACCACCCCTCCCCCTTCAGCCAGCGGGCAGCAGCACCCACCGGCCTGCCGCCCGCCGACTGACAGATCGGTAGGGCTCACGCCATTGGTTCAGAGCATGAGCCAATGGGCGTGCAGCCCATACTGTACAAGGTCACTAGATCACCAGGGATTCTGGATGTGGGGGGGTTGAGGATGCCGCCCGCGATCGGGCTAGTCGAGGGGTGGGGGATTTACTGTATGCCCACGATCGGGCTAGTCGGGGGGGTGGGGGATGAATTACATTATGCCCACGATCGGGCTACTGGGGGAATTTACATTATGCCCGATCGGGCTGCAGGGGGCATCGCTCCCCGACGGCTGCTGCCTGGCAGGGCAACAGGCGCAAGTCGTCAGGGATCGGCGCACCTGCATGCTAATGGCATGCAAATGGGGCCGTAATTAGATGCAAATGGCCCCCCCTGCACCTTGCATAAATTATGGCCCCATTTGCATGTCCCCTTTTGAATATCGCAAGTGCTGCGCATGACGCAAAGGAACTTGCGCCACTGCATATGAATGCTTCACTCTACCCACTTGCCATGCACAGTGAGTGTGGCCAGGGGGCAATATTAAAAGAAGTAGCCAAGTAGCGCAACTCCATTGATTATCACCCTGGCCACACATGTGTGCAACTTTTTTGTGCAGTGCAAGAGCTTGCGCCACAGAATGGCGCAGTTTGTATATCAGGGCCATCGGCAATAATATCATCCAGTGTAGTCAGTACTGGACTGTAAGGCAGTGCCCAGGATCACAGTGAGTATCAACAACAAATGTTGTGGTACTCATTATGCCACTGGGTGGTCCAGTATAGCACAATAACGACAACCCTGGAGGGTATTATTTCACTTATACAATGGGCAGTGTGACAGAAAAATCAGTTCCGTAAAAAATGTTAATAAAACATCACTTTAAGGCCAGTTTTGTAATACTACACTTCCTCCACCTACTTTCCAAGTTTTATTTTTTGGTCTATGGACTGTTGTTCTGCTGGAGGATGTCTACTTCATTTTTAAAAACGTGCTTATTACTGATTCATTGCAGTAAGATAGAATGATAAAAACAGAGTGGAGGTATGGGGAGAGCAGGAGCAAATGTGTTGGGGGTAAACTTTGCTGTCCACTGACTCACTAGCTAACTGAGGGGTGAAAACAATTGCAAAGTTCAGTCCAAAAAATTTGAATCCCCAAGGATAAGGTATGACATTTGTTGTCACCAAATTCCAACAAACAACTGGAACCGGACAAAGGGATGTTTACAGCTTACAGATAGTAAATCTGATAATTACTGTATATGGATGCACTTGTGCTGGGATCAGTTAACAACCAGGCCCACTGTAATATACAATATCAACTGTGAATCAAGCGACTTACATTTCAGTACATGAAGTCTCAATGGACAACAGTAGCCGGCATAATACACTTTTATGTGACTTGTTCTCAACGCCTATAGGAAAACTTTAGTGTAAGTGAAGAACACATACGTAATGTGTATACAAACTAGCACATGACTACATGTGAACTCGGTAAACTTATATAACATATAACATGTATATGTCAATTCTCTCAACTAATGGCAATAAACAGAACCAGATCAACACAGTTAGTCACAGGCATGAGCAGAACTGGAATGTTCGCATTGCTATCTGTAGACAGCAGCAACAGAGCAAAATGTCAAGGTTCATTCCAGTTCATTAACATTTTCTTCACTCAACTACAGAAGGTGGTGGCTTGAAACCAGTATAATTGTCCGAAGGGAATGCTGTGCAGATTGCTGAGACTGCACATGCGGGAAGTACTTTACGATTCCATTTCCCCAGACGCTGCCAGATCCATGTCACGAATCGACAGTATGCAACATGTCTGTATGTCCTACAAAAAACAGAACAAAAAAATATAATGACATACCAAGTCTGAAGTCATACCTTGGCAATATAACACACTATATACACAGTATGACATTGTCTGACTCCGGGTATCATATTTATTTTCACTTGAGGAAAATGACATTAGTTTATATCACGAGTGGAAAAGCCACAAATGACATATATTGATATAATTGCCATCAAGTGAAGATAAGGATGATATCTTCAGTCAGCCCATGTCATGTTATGTTTATACAAAATAAATTTTGGGCACCATGGAGCACAACACCCCACAAACAGTGCATCACATATTCCTCAACCAAAGATAACATTATACATAGTGCATGAGTGGTAAACTCATTGGCTACACAAAGCATGACACCCCCGAGAGCAAGACATGCAATGGTATGAAGGCATTACGTGCCGATGCCTGTCGTGCTCTCCCCCTTATTTCTGCTGCCCGCTGCTGTGCCACCGGCCTCCACCAGCTGTTGCTACAGTGGGCTGCAGTGCCCCAGCCCTCCACAGAAGGAGGAGAGCAGTCATGGGATGCCCAATCCTTCCTCTCCCCTGCCGACCCCAATCGGCTCGAGTCCATTCCCGAACACAGGTTGCTGATGTGGTGCGAGGTGCGGCGTCCAGTGCCTCAACACTTAGTGCCACCGGGCCGGCTGCTGCTTGGCCTTTTCCTTCTTCTGACGCTTCCTCACACCCCCAATAGATGTAAGTAAGCTAGGGCAGTCAAGAAGCGGAGCACACAACAACGTGCTAAATAGACAATAGTCAGCTTTCAAATCTGTAATGTGACTGACAGGCACTTGCCATGTGGGTGACACCATGAATTACAGCAGTCATCAAGGCACAAATGGGGTGATTTACATGCCCAGTCACTGGGAGTCCAGCGGTAACACCCACACCACCCATGTCCACATTCGGCTGTGCACCATATACCATAAATCAGTGGTAGTCCAGTGACCACCACCCCCTCCAACGGCCACCTGCGTACACAGCATCCTTCCCCCCTCATTGGTGTAAGACTGCAACCCACCTGCATATCATCCAGCCTCCGGCCGCATGACAACATACAGTAAGAATTGTAAGCCAATTGGTTCAATGGCCTTGCAGTACATACTGTACATGTCACTGTCAAATACGTGAATGGTTGGACCACAACACTACCAGGGAGGATTTATCTAATGTAACCATGGTGATCGGAGGAATGGGGGGGGGCAGTACACCAACAGTATTCATATATCTGCTCATGGAGGGTGTTCTGGATTGTCAGATGGGCACCCAAGTCTGGTGGTTCATGAATTGCACTGTTACCTCTACCAGCATACCACAATATCATATTTCCCTTTATGTTGACCAATCCTACCCCGATTTGAAGCATATTTTTTATAGACAACAATCTGTGTCGATAGTCCAATTTACTGTAATACTACACTTTCAATAACAATATGCATCTTTATCTCCTACCTAAATCTTCTATTTACCATTCTCGGGAGCGCTCAGTCAATATATTATGCAGGTGGTGCCCTCTGTCAGTCAGTACTGCTAAGGTCAAACCCAACTCCATAACAATGAAGCACAATATGCATGCAATGTGAGATGCCCCAACTGTAAAAAGGCAAGACCACGCATTAAATAACCAACAAAATTAATCAAATGTTTCATTACTCATTGAGTGGTGTCCCATCATCAAAAGGCCCCTCCAACTCAAGATACTCCACAAAGGACACCTCGATTACTCTGTGATCCAGGCAGTTCACTTGGAAAGTGTCAATGTCAGTAACACAGCTGGCATCTTCGTTGTCCATAACATCACTGACAACATCAACTTCAGAGCAGCAAACACATTCTAGATCCGTTGCCATTGCTGCACAGTGACCGCATGTGCACCTTTGGAAAAAAATTTAACAAAAAGAAATAAATAAGTAACCTTTGATTTGTTGCATCCCACACAGATGTTATATGCTTACGAAAGTACTACATGTCCAACTATTCATAATCAGTGTATTATGTCAAAAAGGGAGTTTGATTCCTTGTAAGCTACAAACTGATGCTCAACATGTTCATAGTACTTGAGAAAACAATGTGACGTGACACACGTTATTCATACCGTTGTTCATTATCAATTTTTTTTCTGTCTTGTCATCTGTAATGTACAGGTTCGAGAATGCTGTTCTACTACAGAGGGGTACAATCACATTCCATGACATCTGCAAATGTGGTACAACACCATTTTGAAAGGGATGGAATTCTATGCAGAACAACAGTATGCTATGCAGTACAGCACTATTCTACATAGAAATCCATCCATTTCAAAATACGTTTGTAGCACAGATCAAACATCATTGCATGTGATTGTACCTTTCTGTGGTACAGCACCATTGCAGAACCTCTACTTACTTCACTTGTCAATTTCATTTTGAGACAGAAAAAGAAATGCATTCAGTAATTTACAGTATACAAAAACAGGTTAAGCAAACTTGTGCATAACCAGCGCGTTCTACAAACTCTGGATTCTGATTCCCATGCACCTGTCCAGATTAACTGTCGAAGTCATAAGGATTCATAATCCCTCTGTCGCAGAACACACTGGTTACGCATAGTGGCCCATCAAGTACACTCTGTATGTTGGGCGCATTCAAAATTGTAAACAATCACAATACATGCATGCAAGGGTCAAACACGATGTATGTAGTCCTTATGAAAACAAAAAAAACATTTACATCACATTGGTATGTAACATAAAACAGAACAGCTGGCAGATATGCTTATATGGATGGTAACATTAGGGAGCACTGAAACAGTAAAGCAGGGAAAACTGAGGCTCAGTAAGGAGAAGGGTGGTTGTGCAGAGAAGAACAGTGAAAAAACAGGGATACTGATCCAATACTTCCGCTCAGTATTCACAAAGAAAAAGGAGGGTGGGGTAAGTCATAAAGTCAGAATAGCCAATCTGGATAACAGCAGTTGATATCATCCCTTTCACAGAAGACAGGGTTGTGAAACAAGTTCCACAAGTGAAGGTGGATACAGCAATGGGGCATAATGGGATTCACACAAGAATTCAATAAGAAGTAAGGTGACAGCTAGTAACACCACTGACTATCCCATCCAACAGTTCATTGTGAAGATGGTGTGGTACATGAGGACTACAGGAGGGTGCATGTGGTTACCCTTCATAAAGGTGGGATGAAGACTTATGCAAGAAAGTATACACCTGTCAGTTTTACCTTAGTGTTACAAAAACAGTGGTCAGCACTTGTGAAGGAAACTATTGTTGAGTATCTACACACCACTTTGCCTTTTGATGTTTCTCCTGCCTCCCCCAGGTTTGAAACTTATGCTCCAGTACTACTCTGCAATACCCACACACAAGCTCCATACATTCCATCCCTTCACAGTCTCCCCCCCCCCCAAGTCATCTGCCTGCACTTGATGCAACAGCAATTACATATCATCTTCTTTGCCTTATCCTGGAGTTGACTGCCACATGGGGTACCACAACAAATGCTGTCTCTCAATGCCCTATCACGTAAATCAGTCCAGCCTGTAGCAAACGAACTGTTTATGCAAACAATTACTTCTGTATAATCAGCGGCTGCCATTTCCACTGCATCTCACCAGTGATGCCATCACCATACACCAGCAGCATTGAAAAGATCAAAATAATTCAGACAGTCACACTATTAGGCATTTACCATGCTTCTGCTGGCTGCATGTGTCGTCTGTTTCTCACCGCGAGGTGCCCAGTCAAAAGTGCTGGCTCATCATCAGATGAATCGGTCCCTGCATCTCTGACATCCACATCGGCATCAGGCTCCTACATGTAGGGCTGGATCCCCACATGTAACTCAAACTCCAGTGACAGATCTGATTCTACATCAGCCATCTTCTGTAGCTATCTGGGTGCACAACAACACTTCGGTCGCTCAGATGACGTCATCGCGTCATGTGACCGCTACCGCTAATTAACAACAGTCCGGAGCGCAGCACGATGGTGAGACTCGGTAAACAGCCTAAAAAATCAGGTAAACACCTTTCAGTGAACGTTTCCAACACAGCGATATGTTACAATGTGACTTGAACTACTAAAACATGTATTCGACAGAAATGAAAATACCAGATCTATTTATGTTCCCTTTAAGGATTTGAAATTTCAGTTATAAGCTTGCTTAGTAGGGTCTTTCAGATAGATGTTTGATATGAAAGAGGAATTTATTGCTTGGAAAAGAAGAATCTTCTTTCATGAGCCAACCTTCTTCTTTCGTGATCAAGAAAGAACTCATGAAAATAAAATCCTGGCTCATGAAAGAATACGATGAGACTTAAATTTTTTTAATAGTTCTTTCTTGAGACAACCTTCTTCATTCGTAAGTCATGAAATAAATCACTAAAGAAGAAGGTTGGTTCACAAAAGGACTATGAAAAAAAAAATTACATCCCACCAACTTCTTTTGTGAGCCAAGATTCTTCTGTAACCCCTCGTGGGTGGGGCTTACCTGGTTCTGCCCCAGGCACTGCCTCCCACCACCAAGTCCCAGGTCCTGGAGTGTCTTTTGGTCTCTCTCTGGCCTGGCATGTGTTGCTGTGATCCTTTGGGGCCAGAGGAACGAAAGTGGAGTCCTCGCTTGCGCATTAGCACCCGTCCATTTTCTTGCCACCGTAGTGGCCATCTAATTGTCTCTACGGTGGTCTCAACCCCCTGGATAAGTTAGTCAGGGGTTGGACACATGGAGGAGGCACTCCAACAGTGGACAAGCTGTTAGAACACGAGGCAAATTACATATTAATGAAGCATGCATTAATATTCATAAGCCTGATCACTGCTTCTAGGGACTGCATGAATTGGAGCTTGCAGCAGGCTAACTAAAGTGAGTTACATCACAATTCTGCAGCCAGAGGACAGTGGGAAAAGGCTGCTTCTGGACTGTGGGGCAAATAACTATAAAGACAGTGTATTTGGGCTGCAGGGACACCTTAAAATGGGGACTGATGTAAAAACTGAATGAGACTGTGTATTAAGCAGCCATCTTTGCTACTTTGACCTCCAGTGCCAACCAATTAATGACTTAGGCAACGAAAGACAGTGAAATGGCTGCTGGGAGAGGTGTGAACTCTATTCTAGGTGCCTAAAACTAATAACCAATCAATAATCGAAGTGGGCTAATGTTTAATAAGTTCTTTGATGGACAGCATGATTCAACCAATCAGAGGCTGGGATTTTTAATGTGAAACCCCAGGAAATTTTGAAGTTTGGGGTAGTATGGCTTGGGCTCTTACCAAGTCAAGAGGGCTCATTCTCTGAGCTGGAAAAGGTTTGGAAATCAGCCTGAGGTTTTGCAGTTGAACATCTGAGGAATTTGAAAAAGGGTTTTCTTCTATGTCGAAGAACCAGTGTCTGCAGTGATCCTGCAACAGTTGAGGAACCCTGAGCTGTGAGAAAAGGTTTTTGAGACTGTGTGTGCCAGGTCCTGAAGTTGGCAACTTGGTCTGAAGCTGAAGGAAATTGTGGAAAGTATCTGCAGATATCCAGTGTTCAGGAACCTGCCCGTATTGTTGAAATCTGGTTGTGTAAAGATGGAGTGCCACTCCAGAGACTGCATGCTGCTAGCCAATAGCCACTGGCAAGGTGGAATTCCAAGGAACCATTGCTGCACCACGGAGCTGATAATTGCAGTTCAGAAAAAAGACAGAGACTGCAATCTGCACAGCCACAACTTGGAGCCAGGTAAAGGAACTGTTAACCCTTATCAAGTGGGGTGGATTGCGCTGCAGGGAGTCATGGGTGCATGCCTGAGTGCTAGGGCATTCTGGACCCATTTGGGGAGCCAGATCATGGGGTCACTCCTGGGTTTAGGCTCACTTGTGGACCAAGAAGCCTTACATTGGGCTCCCATTCTCCAGCCTGCTTACAGGCCGAAGGTGACAAACTGCTAGACTCTGCAAACAAGTCAAAAAGTGGAAAGCTGCCAGATCCTGCTGCTTCATCCAGCCCTTTCTGTTGTCCATTTGCTCTGGTGCCCCACAGCACTGTTCTTTCCTCCCTCAAGCCCACCGCGCAGAACCTGAGATCCAGTGTTTACAGAACTGTGAGTAACTCAGGCCTTGACCTGACCAGGGAGTCTAGTTTAAGGTTGTCTGCAAGGTAAACTGTTTAACTCCTACAAGCTACAATAGTGTTTCAAGGGCCCCAGTGTCAGCCAACCCATGGCAACATACAGGCCTTCACTGGTTTGGGTACTCAAATAGATTCAGGGGGCACTGATTCCAGTGGGAAGGTGGGCTGATGTGCTGTGGGGAGGCGGGCACTGCTGCTGAAAACTGTTTGCATTTAAAGTACACAGACTTTTCTGCTATCCCATTCCCCTTCCCCCCAATAAAAGATATATGGTTGTTGATGTTAAAAGTGGTCATGAGCATATTATTAGCTACATTCTTTAATTTTATATGTTATACAGTATTGCTAAACAGAGTAGTATTCTGTGTGTGGGGTGACTGGATGGGGAGGTGAGGAGGTACAGCATCCCAGGGTGTTGTACTACTAAAACACCTGGACTACTATTATTTTACTCTGGGTAGAGGCACCACACTATTTGTCACTACTTTTGGGAAAGAACCCCCAATAACATCAGAAATGGGACCCATGCCTCTCAACCTTGTCCAGACCTGCAAGGCAGGGGTTGTAGCCCGCAGTGGATGGCACCCCTGGGTTACACTTCTATAGTGAGTTATTACGTGATAACGAAAGAAGGTCAGCTCATAAAAGAACTATGAAAAATACTAAGTCCCACCATCGTCTTTTGTGAGCTGAGATTCTTCTTTTGTGAGTTCTTTCGTGGTTCATGAAAGAAGATGGTGGGGCTTAGTTTTTTCATAATTCTTCTGTCAGGTCAAACAAAATAACCATTATTCTATAATATGATCTCATAAAAGAACTGTCCATGACCAGGACCTTTTATTTATTTATTTATCTGTCTGTCTGTCTATCTATGTTTTAATGTTTTTTAAATGGACCTGGGTTCCCACACCCTGTACCACTTCTTTCTCCCCCCTCCCATCAATGTCGCCCACCCCTCTTCCCATATTTTATTTCATAATACTGTAAGCAGAGCAGGGTGCCCACCACCAGTACTGCTTCTCTTGCACCCCTCTTATCCACATTGTCCACTCCCCCTTTTTTAGTAAATGTATGTTACAGTACCAGGGTGCCCACCACCAGTGACACCAGACACCATCGGTGCCTAATCCCCAGTGGCAACTTCTGTCCCCCTACAATAAAGAAAACTGTCCCTCGTTGATCTTTTTTTTCTAGACCTGAAAAAAAGAAAATGATCCATCAGTGATCTGCCCCTTCACCTCCACCTACCCCATCTAGACCCCCACTCAGCACCCACCACCCCACATATCCCCACACACCCTCACACCTTCACTCACCTGATCATGTCCCACAATGCCTTCTCTTACGTTCTCAGTATGAGAACAGGGGGACATTCTTGAAATGTGAAGCCGCAGTTGAAATTCTGCTGTCAGCTTCAAATACAGCACTGAGCCACTGATCTCTTGATCTGTCTCTGTTTCTCTTGCTCTGTTTCTGCCCCCAAAATAAATAGGTGGCAGCACCAAGGTGCCCACCCCCTGTGCCACCAAATGCTATCCCGACACTGGGATGCCCAATCCTCAGTGTCAGTTTCTGTCCTCTACAATAGAGAAAATCATCCCTCATTGATCAGTTTTTTAAATATTCCTGAAAAAAAGAAAATGACCCATTGTTGATCTCACCCTACCTGTTTCTGTCTCTCTCACTGTATCTGTCTATCTATCTATCTGTTTATATATCTGTCTGTCTGTCTGTCTATCTACCTATCTATTTGTTAAATGGACCAGGGTACTTACCCAAGTACCACTTCTCTTGCTCCCTCCCCTCCAAGTCACCTGCTTCCCCCTTTTAATTTAATGAAATAATAGTGGACTGGGGTGCCCACCCCCAGTAGCACTTCCTTTCACCCTCCTCCCCTCCAGCTCATCTCCCCCCCAAAAAAATAGTTGGCCACACCAGAGTATCCACCCCCTAGTGCCAAACTTAACCTGACATGGGGGTGCCCAGTCCCCAGTGTTAGCTTCTGTTTCATACAATAAAGAAAAACATCCCTCTTTGATCTTTTTTTATATACCTGAAAAAAAAGAAAATGGTCCATTGACAATCTCACCCCTCCAGGCACCCACCACCCACCCCACCCAACCCCCACTCAGCACCCACTACCCCCACACACTCTCACTCACCTGAACATGTCCCATGACATAGATGCACTCTCCAGTCCAAGACATGTCTTGCTGCTGGAACCAGTGCCTGCAATATGAGAACATACGGTAAATCCATTTAATTTATTTCAGTGAGGTTTCAATTATTTTCTTTGTTCATAACTTTCAATATGGCCTTTTTGGAACCCTACCTCATGACCAAGGGCACTTAAATTATGGAATTCTGTCCCGAAAGGTAATTTCATGGTCACTGCATAAAATCACCTTTTGGGCAAGATTTGACAATGTTTCTGCCCTTGTTCATAAGGTGGGGATCATAAGAAGGCTATCTTGAAAATTTTGGTTAAAAATATTAAAAAACAACAAAGTTATAAACGTACATTGAAATGTTTCAATGCACGCTCATGACGTTGGTAATTTTAACTATTTTGAGCCCTAAATTTTCTGCATAGCCATTTTTTCATACCATGTCCTGAATATGACAGTTGCCATTTTTCAATTCCTTGTCAAAATTGTGTTTTCACATCTGCGGTGCAAAATGACATTTCAGCCAAGATTTGAAAATTGTCACCTACCAGGTTCAAGAGGTGGGTTCCTAAAATGCCTATGTTGAAAATATGGGGTAAAAATAGTAAAAACCAAAAAAGTTACAAAGTTACGTTGAAATTTTTCTACACATGTTCATAACTTAGGTGAGTTTTTGACATTAATCACTGCATGGAACTGCAGGGTCAGCAGGGCCCTGCAGTTGCATAAGTGGACGGAGTCTTCCCTTGATGCAGGGCTCAGATGGCCTTGCTTGTCTGCATCTGTTTACATGGGTCCTCAAGGGACCTTCTTGAATGAGGATACAAGTCCACTATCTCAAAAAGAAAGGAAATTCTTTGCCAAACACTGCGTTAACTCAGTATACCCTGGGTGGCCTTTTTGTATCAGGAGAATCAATGGATGGTTCGGATTTCATATGAAGCTGTTGGGTACAATGAGTTAATGCACCAGTTAGGGTTCAACTTAACGCAACAAAAGTAGGGAAATATGGCATTAGGGTTTCCAACCCTAACTCCCCACCTCCACCCCCAAAGCAGAAAATGGGGAAAAAACGTTAGGATTTTGGGTCTCCTGATTTTGGTGAATCAGTGGTGGGGTTTTCCTTGGGGTTGTCAACCCTAATGCTCACCCCCTCCCTGAGCGAAAAAGGTGAGATTGATCCCTTTTCTTCAGGCAAGGTCCACAGGGCCCTGCATGAAGAAAGCTGCAACAGATTTTGCTGGCAACATGTGGCAAGACATAATTCTCTATCTTTGAAGAGTGTATCAGTATGAGGCACTGGCTTGGAGATGTACCTTGTGCTTCAAACAGGAGACTAGGGCTGGAGGGGAGGGGTGAGCATTAGGGTTGAAAACCCCAAGGAAGACCCCTACTACTGAATCGTCAAGACTCAGGGGACCCAAAACTGTAATTTGTTTTCCTTTTGCTGTTTGGAGGGTGGGAGTGGGGAGTTAGGGTGGAAACCCTAACACCACATTTCCCTACTTTTGTTGCAAAAAGGGACCTCCAGTTCCAAGTGGCTTACCTGGTTATCAAAATGAAATAAATAAATTAAGTTGAACACTAACTGGTGCATTAACCCAGTTTTATTGCAATACATATATATATATATATATATATATATATATATAAAAACTATATTAATATTCATTAGGGTTGCTACTACACAAAATGCAGACTGCACAAAGGTTGGGGAAAAAACTATTAGGGTTGCAAACACTATGCCCACAAAGTTTGGTAATGTAAATTAGGGTTCATATATCTTACTCCCACCCACCCTACCATGTCCCCCGCCTTCATGACCGAAGAACAGACTACAGGTACAAGGTCAAAGATCAATGGTATGGTACCTCTTACAGTGTCAACATATTAAAGTTGTTATAGAGAAAGCCTAATCCCCATCCCTTCTATTTCCAAATTGTGTTCATTTTGTGTGATAGCAACTCTCAAGAGTATTAATGTAGTTTTTTGGTACAAATTTCCTTACTTTCTAAGAAAGTTGTGTAGTGACTTTGTTTACTTATCCCTACAAAACCCTGTGAAAAGTTAGAAGGACTTCTGTGCAGGAGGGCACAGCAGGTTATTGCTATGTACCATAATGCCAAAATCGTACTTCTTCCACCCTTGCACAATATAATCAAGCCCCTCCCATCCCTGGATAAGAGTAAAACCCACAACCCAACACACCCAGTATTCCTTACCTAACCCCTTGTAATAAAATAATAGTTGAAGTGTAGTGACTGACTGATATGCGTTGCCAGAAGCCTCCCTCCATCTGTCCCTCCATGGTAGTATACCATATGGACACTTTTCAAAGTGTGCACGAAGCAGGAAAACCATCCTACTACAAATCTTAAACATACTCCAATTTTGAGTACTTTTAATAAAATTACAAACACTTTTCAAAGTGCCTGCAAGGTAAGAAAACCATTGTACTGCAAATGTTAAAAATATTTGTATTTTGAGTAAAGTTTGTAAAAAAATATTGGTAAAGTAATACTTGATGCACATTTTTATTTTTAATTAATTATAACAAATTACTACTCGTATATACTCGTGTATAAGTCGACCCCCTTGTCCATGTGATTTTAGCAGTTCTTTAGATACACTTCACAGATAAGTTGACCCCCCCCCTTTATCATGCTTACCATACTAGCAACCCATGTACAGTAAGGTACAGTACCATACTCAGCTGAATAAAAGGAGGAAAATGAAGTGCACACCAAAAAGTAAAGAAACTGTTGCATAGGTTCTTGCTAAGACATATGCATTTCTAATTACATTTAATACAGTATTCTGAAGTTGAGTGGAGGAAGGACATTTGCATAGATCATCTTTTCAAGCACTGCAATAAAAAAACTCATGGATAAGTCGACCCGAGCCTCTACAGACTGGTAAAACACTCGCAGATGGGTCAACCTTGTGTATAAGTCGAGTCCCTATTCTGTAGTGCCTATTTCTGGCACTACAAACTTGAGTTATACGTGAGTATATATGGTAGTTTATTTAAACAACAAAGTACGTGTACCTCGTAGTACCCTTCCTTCACAAGCACTTAACTCTTTCCCTTTATTGTTAAGTTTTTTTTTTAAATTACATTCAGTTAACGTCTTTGTTTGTGTAGAACTTTAACGTGGATGTAGTTTTAAGTATTTTTCTTGGTGATTTTTTCTGTTATCTTTTCCCCAATTTTTCTTCCATCCCCTGTCCCAGCCATGTGTGTGTGGTGGAGGTACGGGCACACCATGGTACCAGAACTCCCTCCCACTACTTTTGCCACCCACCCACCTGCACTGCCCTTGGACCTCCATCTGGGGGCAGTGGAACTACGGTGGGTGACAAGGCACCTCCCTGGGTGGGGAGAGTTGCCTTTCGGCTGCTCAGATTTGCTTGCTCCCACCCCCTGTGCCATCTCTCTGACAGTACCAGGCTCGTTCTCGAACCTGGGTCACCGGCATGACATGAGGTAAGGCGTCCGGCACCTCAGCCCTCCACGCCACTGGGCTGGCTGGAGATTTTTTTTAATGTGCATGCATGACCAATTAATCACAATTAACTTAAAAACTATTTTCTTTTAACAAAGCCTCCAAAAGGGTCAGTTCCCATATGGTATGTATGATAGCTACGAAACCTGCAATTTTCTTTCTCAACTGTAAGCTCATTTTTAGTTACATGAGTGCAAAAATTTAGCTAGCAAATCAGGCAAAAATATGTAATTTTACACCTTAATATCTTCACAAGTACACAACTGATCCTCTTGACATCAGGAGAATGGAAAGGTACTTACCACATTTCACAGTTCTAGGGTCAAAAATGGCTGCGATATGATCTTGTGAAAATGGCCATTGTTAATGAAATGCCAACGTAACCCTAATATACAAGTGTTACCATTTCTGTATATACAGAATAAATGATGGGTAAGTGTGGTATATTGTGAAATATACCCATCAAGGGTGCTGATGAGATAATTAGGCCATGAGAATGAAAAGCTTTTACTATAAATCTGTCAAAGCCAGGTTCCAGGGCTTTGCTTAGGTTGGCCATGTCCTGGGGAAACAGAGTAGGTGAACTGGACAATGTCAGTAGTAGCATAGGGGAGATCATGCACTGTGGAACTTCAGTTATAAGTGTTATTTGGAAGCCAACCTGGTGGTGTGGAGGGCTAAAGTGTTCAACGCCTTACCTCCTGCCATGTCAGGGACCTGTGTTTGGGAACGAGCATGGGTTGCTGGGGGTCAGTGGGGCAGGAGAGAACTGAGCATCCCAGGGACTGCTCTCCTCTCCCAGGGAGGGGTGGCCAGACATATCGGCTTTTGACTGCCACCAGGTGGAGTCCCACTGGTAGTGCAGACACTGAGTGACTCAACGGGTGGGCCACAGATCTGTGTGATGTGTGCACCTCCATGTGCACGTCCTGCCATGACGCTGTGGCAGGAGCTTAGGGAGAAACTGGAAATGGGGATCTGAGAGCAGAATGAAGCCCTGCACACCTCCCGGGACCCGCACCACCACCCAGACACCTGGAGCATTCTGGACATGTGCACTGCAGGCCCTCCCCTTTCTGGCCCCACCATAGGGGCAATTTATGTGAGACTAGCTCCAAGGTAGGTCTGGGGGAGGTGGGTGCCAGCCAAGGACAGGTGCTGACAGAGCTATCCCAAGAAGTAAAAAGCTGTATGAAAACAAAGGGCCTTTTGGAAAGGACAGACCACTACTATTGTATAATTAATTTGCCCAATTGAACTAATTGTAAGGGGAGTGGATTCTTTGGACTGAGGGGAGCTAAGGGTTGGAAGTGATCATGGGACTATGGCTGTGCCTTCTATTAAGGCTTTCTGTGAAGACTCAGGTAGTTTTTCAGGCAAGACAGGAGGACCAGCTGGATTACTGCCTGGAATGTGAAGAAGTCTGAAGCCTCCTGGAAGTGAAAGTTACCGCTCGCTACCGAGACCTATCCTGAACTGCCAGTCCACAGATAAGATGAGGACTGGGAGGAAGGAGTGGGAGTGGAGATAGGCTTTGTACTGGCAGCCAGGTGGCAGCTAGGTGCAGAGTTGTTTACGGATTTGAAACTTCCAGTTCTATTCCTGTGACTCAATTGTGGGTGGAACAGAACTGGAATAGGAATTGGAACCAGAATCGTAATTTCAAAAATTCCAGTTTGGTGCCAAAGGATGAAATTCCAGTGCATCTGAGCACCCCTACATACATCAATATACTTTTAACTATAACATTATGCTAACAGGTGTATTGATGTATATTATCGCACATAAACTAATGATAGGATAACTTGTTGATGGTGATCCTTTATCTTTGCTACCTCTAACTTGTCATGATCCTTTGCCCCCCCCCAAAAAATGGGAACAGTGATGGTTCCCTAAATTGTGGGGTTAAAGTATGTAGAAGACACTTGTGGTATTACATCAAGGAGAAACACGCTCTTTTTTTAGTTTCAGCTCTCTGGGATGTTAGCCATCAGTGCAAATCTCAGAGTTTGGCTGACTCAAATGCAAATCAGTTTGCACTTTGTCGGTTTTTTTCACCCTAAAATTTGGTCGTACCCAAAGAGACTTGACCTTCTGAATTTTACCTGAGCTGTTCATGCATACATTCATTCAGACTTATTAAAAACTCACTGCAATGTTAAACGCACTGGTCATTAAGTTTCTGTTGTCATTTTGTATCTCGGCTGCTGTATTCTCATTTATTGTACTTCAGACTGTATTTGTTTGTTTCACTATTGCGTGTGTACTACTCTGCTACTTGCAAAATTCCATGTACTATTTTGTAAAATTTATTATGTAACATTGCTGATGAGGTACTGTACACTGTCCTATTCAGGACCTCCTTGCAAATGAGCACTGCTCAATGAAGTTTTTTTTCCTGATTAAATAAACATAAACTTTTACAGTTGACTGAGCATCCCATTCTGCACAATCTGGTCTCTCCCATGCAATTTGGCTTTAGAAAGAGTTATTCCACCATATCTGCATTGCTCAAAGTCACCAATGATCTCCACATAGCCACAAGTAATGGTGTCCTCTCTGGCATCGTGTCATCATGGACCTCTCTAAGACTTTCACCTTGGTGGCTTATGCAATATTCTTGCTCAGGCTCAAGACCCTAGGTCTCAGCCACCCCGCCAGTAGTTTGAAGACTACCTGAGTAACCAAACACACTCCAGAAATCACAGCACGCTGGAGGCCAAGTCTTTAGCAGCAACAAAACAACCAAACCTAAAGGATATGCTGTGCAAAAACAGAGCCAGACAGCAAGTTGTAAATGTAGGATCAGTGTATATTTAGAGTCCAAAAAAAGAAGAGTGCATGCTAGTTTCTAACACTTTTTGGACTCCAGTAAGCACTGATCCTACACTTACTACTTGCTGTCTGGCTCCATTTTTCCAGCACATCATTTCTGTTGGGTGAGTAACTGAACCAAGTTACTCCCACATATTAATTCAGAATGATCTTGTTACAATAAATCTTGGGATTCCTCAAACCTCAATCATTGGCCCTCTGCTGTTGTCCAGTTTTGTTAATGACTTCCTGAAGCACAGTGGGAGGTGCCTTCTATGTGTGTATACAGATGACACTGTACTTTACTATGGTGCAACAACAATGTCTGAGGTTAATTCAGTACTTCAATCTGACTTCAGTACAATCACCTCCTCATTCATCAACAGCACCCTGATCTTTAGTGCAACCACAATTAAGTCTATGGTGTTTGGACTTGCTAACTCATCTAGTTGATCCACCTGCAACCATAACATCAGATGGCAACAATATTGAATAAGTCAACATATTTAAATATCTAGGAATCTGGCTTGATGTATAACTCACATATGGTAGGTACATTGATCACATCTTATTATACAATGGCAAGGAAAATTCTTCTTCTCTGAGTGGTGAGTGTGTGCCTGGCACAGTGATGTTATTACATAGTAAAATCACTGTATAAAGTTCAGGGACACACATGACCTCATGACACTCCATGAAATCATGCCTCTCCTACAGAATTTGCTGCCGCTCTGTGCCGCTGCTCTAAACAACTGCAGCCCCCGTGCCCCCAGGATGTAGGCTTATAACATAAAACCTTCCACCCACCACATAACACACTTTCCCAAAATACAAAACCTGCCTTTTTTTGTTTTATTTTGCTCTTGTTGTAAGAGTAATGAAGCCTGCAGCTGTATAAAGCAAGTTGTACCTCAAAATGCTGCTCTCTGCGGCTCCATAATTGACAGGTGTACAACACTTCAGGGATGCTCACAGTCAGTCGTCCATTGGCAGAACATCATTTTCAACTGTGAAAAGTATCATCATAAAATAAAATAAAGCCAACTTTGAAAGAAACAGCTCTTCCTTCTTCTGGTTGCCACCAACATCATGTGAGCACATGGATAGTGTAATAACTCATAAGCTGTACAGTTCCTGAATGGCTTCACATCTAGAAACATAAAGGGACTCAATTTAAAACTTAAAAAAAAACCATGTCAGAAAGTCTCCTCTTCAAGCATCTTCTGGTAGAACTTGGAAGCCAACAACAGAAAAGGCAGAGGGTAAACTGATAACACACAGCAGCACAAGAAAAAAGCTTTGGGGACTCAGCTGGCAAGATTATTCTGGCTTCAGCTCCACTTTGTGGTGGATGAAATATTTTGGACTTTTTTTTTTAAACATACACCTACACTCAGTAACATCAAAGACAAAAATGGTCAAAAATGTATTTTCTCTCTTCTTTTTTTTAATTAACAAATGAGCCATTGTATAATAGCAGTGAGGCACTCCAGGGATGTGTGTTATTGTGTAATAATGTCACTCCTCGGTGGCGGAAGCATAGCTTAAGCGTGCTTCAACCCACGAGGGAGTGACATTATTTAATAACATATAATGCCTTATTGCTTAAACAACCACTGGGCCCAAGTTCAGCTTCCCCTACAAGCTAAACTTTCTCTACAGGTCTAGACACTGCCTCATTGCTGACATGAGGAAGCAGGTAGCCTCTCACTTTTCTTCTCCCTTCCCTTAACTGTGGAGACATTACATATCACTGTGCAAACAAAGTCACTCTGCTGCCCCTGGATTGTGTGTGCAGCAAGTTGTAAAGGCTCATCTTCTCCTGTGGATGGTATACTTATCATTTTCTGGTGTATGACCAGTGTAACTGGCCAAGTTCCTCCAGCGGTCATGACTACAACTTTCTTTTCTTGTTGTTGTACAGTTGTGCACAGGAAAAGCCCACAGTTTTCTCCTAGTCCACTTCAGTAAAGCAGTACTTACTCACTTCATTCAAAAGCAACACTCACCTTCTCAGTGCCTAGGATGAAGTGTGAACTTGGTAGAAAGATGATGAAAACAAAGTTGCAAGGCTACAGTCCCCAAGGTCAATCAGCACACCCTAAATAGTTCCAGTAAAGATTTAATGCCAGTCAAAGATACCGTGCAAAAAGTGTAAAAGTTTATTAAACATACTGCATCCAGCCAAAACAGCATGTATCTTCATATAAAATGCAATAGGTCTCAGTTGCAGGGAAGAATTACACAGCAACCATCGTATTCCAGCTTTGCAGTTAAGTTCACTTCCACAAACAGCATGCTAGAGGCTACTAGCTAACAATATTGAACCGGCATTGCTACGTACACGCTGAGACACACCCTAACATTTCAATGTCAGAGATGACATCTTCGTCAGAGGTTATGTGTCAAGCTAGAGTCCGATTTTAAATACAGACAATATAAAAAGACAGGGGGCTTGATTTTCAAAGCCTGGGGAATGACACAAGGTGCCTGCATCAAACATACATGACACAAGTGGCATCCCCAATTTTTTTATGCAATTGAATAAACTTTATTGAATAATAGTTTAAATATCACAATCACAGTCACACAATGTCCAGTCCAAACAATGACCAACCCCCCATAACTCCCCTTCCCCCCAGAGAAAGGACTAATAACAATGGACATAAAAAAAATTAGACCGTAAGACAGATCACGCACCTTTTTCCCCCACAGCATCCCCAATTTTCAAATGCAGTCTGCATCCAAGAAGAGAGTCGCTTCACCAAACTTGCCTTTTGCAAGTTTTGCGATCCAGATTGGGGTGTGCTTGGTCACAAGGGGACTTGCACCACAGCTAGGGTGCAGCATCCCCTTTTTTGAGATTTTGCAAACCCCACCATGGATGCAGCAAGGGGCTCCACTTAGACCAGCCAAGAGGTGCTCTATGGACATGCGCCAGTGCCACACACTGTGGCAAATGGGGATGGGGTCTGGAACTGGGCTGCTGGGAGTAGATGGAGCATTTGAGGTGGTCACACTGATTCTCCCTATGCCACCTCCTGTGCCCCTACTGCCCCCAGTCCCCTCCTGGCAAGCAGTTTCACCACCCCTCAAGCATTCTGGTGCCTCTTATGTTGCTCTGGGAAGGGCGACCAGATCCCTGTGGCAATTCTCACAGGTGTGCCAACTGTTTGGCGCAGCTATTGGGTTGTGGCAAACCGAAGGAGTTTGGTGCCAGGACCCTGATTTTTCTAAAATTGGGCATCGGGTCCCTGGTGCACCTGGAGTTTTTCACGGCCCTGGAGCAGCGCAGCTTGTGTCACCCTAAGGGCTCTTTGACTCAGAGACTCAAAAATACACATACAGGAATTAGCAGCACTAGTCAAAAGTGCTGAAGTGTGATACGGTGACATGCAAAAGTGCCCTGCAAAAGAGAACCAAAAGAAACAAAAGGAGGGCCTTCTTAATAATCATGCATTTTGGACAGCAGTAAAAGGGATTATTAAACCTGATTCTGTAACTGGATTATCTATGGACAGAGGGGATGAACATATATCATGTCCTGAAATAATAGCAAATGTATTTAATGAGCAATTTACAAATTTTGATATGTATAGGACTACTAGGAATGACCAGTTTTTACATGATTATACTAAGACTTCTGCTGATGGTCCAAAATTTGGTCTTAATCTTACTACTGTTAAGGAAGTAAAAAAAAAAAAAACAATTGAAAAAAAAACCGGGTGTGCGGATGGTCTAATTCCAAATTTACTTAAGGATACAGCCAAGGAAATGGCTTACCCGCTTACCATTATTTATAATTTGTCTTTTTTTTACTGGAATTATTCCAGATATTTGGAAACACTCTATTGTGGTGCCCGTACATAAGGCGGAGTCAGTTTCTCAGTTTACAAATTGTAGGCCAATCTCAATTCTGGCAGCTTTAGTGAAAGTTCAGGAAAGATTAGTGTTTAATCAGTTTTCATCTTTTATAGAACAAAACAATCTTATATCACAGGCACAACATAGCTTTAGGAAGGGGAGAGTTACTGATACAGCCTTGGTTGAGTTCATGAGTGTGGTCCTGGAAGGTATGGAGGGAGGTTATATGACTGGGGCCATGTTCATGGACTTGACCAAGGCTTTTGATTTAGTGGATCAACAACTTTTGATTTCTTCGTTAAGATCTTTGGGGGTAGATGGAGCGATAGTTAGGTGGTTTCAGAATTACCTCACTGATAGGTTTCAAAAGGTAAAATTTGGCAGGGTCACATCTTCCTTGGCATTGGTAAAGTGTGAAGTCCCACAGGGCTCCATATTGGGACCATTATTATTTTCTGTATTTTTTGATAAACTAGGTAGGGTTATTACCAGATCAAAATATACATTATATGCATATGGTGCTGATATTTATGTTCAAGATAGATCTATTACAGGGGTCAATGCTGTATTAAATGAAGAAATGCATGCTGTACAACATTGACTTGAAACCAATAGATTAGTTCTGAAAAGCTCTACAACAAAGGTGATGTTATCTGGCACCAGGGCTAAGGTCCAGGACCATGATAAATCTTTTAGTATTACAACTCTTGATAGGTCTTGTTTTGAACAGGTCACTAGTTTTTGTTATCTTGGAGTTACTTTGGACCCTGTGCTAAGTTTTGAGCCACATTTTGTAAAAGTTACTTATGTGATTAATTCAAAAATCAATACGTTTTATAAGTTGTACTGTTTTTTTAACTTCTGATACAAGGACAGCTATTGCCAAGCAATGTCTAGCCCCTGTGGTGAATTATGCTGCCTTAATTACTGATAACACTTCTTCAAGGGTACTAGCGATAAAGGCAGCACTGCTACAACTTATTGCAGTGCCACTGGAAAATTGCGGAAAAGGTTACTCAAAACGTTTTGCAAAAATTGTGGGAAATTGCAGGGGTTCTACTATATTCCCTGAGTGCTTCACAATAAATCTTTTAATGTTTTCTGCAGCATATATTAGTCAGTATAAATTGCTAAATGAATACACTGACACCTGAATATGTTTAAAACATAAAGAAAAGTTTATGTTCCTAAAAAGAATACTAAATTAATAAGCTATAGTAAGCATTGTCTATCTTCCAAAATTTAAAAGCATCTTCCTCATACAGTGCTAAATAGATTCTATAAAGTGAGCCACAGCAAATCGATATTAAATTAAGCCAGAAGAAATATATATATATATGAAAAAGACAAAGAACCTCTGTGCGCAAACACTGAGGCAAGGGTTACCCCAAAGAGCATTGGCTGGGAAGCCAAGTTTCAAGAAAATACAAAATCACACATGCCCCCACAATGCAAAGCATCATGGGCTGCATATACAAATCACCACAGAATGTTATGCTGGTCCAACTTTAAGCAAATTGCATGGTGCGAAAGGCCCTCTCACACAGTGTGAGAGGCCTCTTCTAGTCTGCATAGTCCTTTACCTCTTTATTCTGATATTCATATGCAACCATAATGCTACACCAACATGTGACTATATATATATATTTGTTTCTGGCTATAGAATAATAAAGCCTACTCAACAGCTGTTTACAGTGCTCTGCCAGCTATTCATCCACTTTGGTACAAGAAAAAATGAGCAGATAGAGTGGTGAATAATTGAGTTTTAGTAAAATGTTGTTAAAGTGTTTAATGGACATAATTTGTATTGTAGGTACTGTACACTGTTTTTGAAATTATATATTTAAACATTAAATCTGGGAGGTATTGGGGCTGGCAGTATAATCTAGAGGTTAGAGTAACAACCTGAATGAGCTGACGACATCTAGCAGACCTGGGTTTGATTCCCACAACCTCCACTTGCATACTATGTGATTCTGAACAAGTCACTTAACCTCCTCAGTGCTCCTGGGTTGTACCTGAAAACAGGTACTTCTGCCTTGTGGGTCTTATGCAGTTATCAAAAAATGTACAAAAATACCTATATATTTTTACTGCATCATATAGTAGTCAGGGTACCCTATAATTTACCTTTGTTTTACTCTGGCTGCAATGATTTTGTTTAGTTAAAGATATATGTTCAGATACATTTATCTGGCAACCACTCACTACTCAACTGGGCACTTGTCTCAAACCCCTTTCGGATACAGACTGCTGGGATTATGTCTGACTCCTTGAGCGACCACTGCCCTATCTTCTGTATCTGGTCCAATAAACCCCCCAGGCCTGCCGCCAGAGTGATTGTTGTGAAGAATTTCAGTCGATTCGAACCAGCTGACCTCTGCGCTGACCTCCTGAAGGTGGAATGGGGCCCCATTGTCTCACTTCCCACAATTGACGAGGCCCTTGAATATTTCACCAAGATGTTCTTGGGCATAGCTAACCAACATGCCCCCTGGAAAAAACTCAGAGTTAAGGGAAAATGCCACAAATGGCTAAACCCTGAGCTAAACACACCATGTGGCTCCGGGACAAGGCATGGAGGCTCTACAAATCCTCCGGTAGCAGTCCGGACTGGGTGAAGTATCGGTGCCTGAGGAACCAATGTAAAAAAGCCACAAAACAGGCCAAATCAAAATTCCTCAGGGACCTCCAAACAGGCAATCTAAGAGACCCAAAGAAATTCTGGAGCCATATACACTGTCTCCTTAAAGGCCACACAAGGGAACATGATGCCTCGGTCCTAGTTGGGAACTCACTTACCAACGACCCCACCAAAGTGACTGAAGCATTCTGTGTATCCTTTACAAGCCCTACTGGCTGCCTCCCAACAGTGCCAGGGACCCCCCTACTCCACCACCCAGACACAGTGCTTCCTGGCCCCTTATTCCACCTGAAACTAGTGGACCCCAGCACAGTACTGCCACTCCTGTGCAAAATAAATCCTGACTCGTCCTCTGGGAATGACCAGCTAGAACTCCGGCTGCTGAGGGCTGCAGCACCAGCCATTGCCTACCCCATTACCCTACTTATCAACAGATCCCTCCTAGAAGGGACGGTCCCCAGTAAATGGAAAGTTGCCACCATAGTCCCAGTCCACAAAAAAGGAACTTGGGACAGGGTGGAGAACTACAGGCCCATCTCTCTTCTCTGCCCTCTGGGAAAAATTCAGGAAAGACTAGTCTATGATCAACTTCAAGACTACCTGGAACAACGCCTACTCCTCTCCCAAAGTCAAGCACATCTTTCGGAAAGGCCATGGCACCGACACTGCCCTTATCAGGCTAACATTGGACATACTCAATGCCATGGACCAAGGCACCCCTACGGGCTCACTATTCATCGACCTATCCAAGGCCTTTGACTTGGTCAATCATAAGCTTCTCCTAACCAAGCTTCATCAGCTTGGCATGGATTAGCTGTCACTCTCCTGGACCACGAGCTACCTGACTAACCAATCGCAAACAGTCCACTGGCAGGGAGTCCAATCAAACCCTAGGCTTGTGATCTCTGGGGGTACCCCAGGGCTCCATCCTGGGCCCCCTACTATTCTCACTATTTTTGAATGACCTTGAAGAGGATTGTGCACCCTGCAACCTTATCCTCTATGCGGATGACTCTGTAATCTACTTCAGTGACCCCCAACCCTCAGTCATCTCAGCCAAACTCCAAGCTAGCCTTGCAAAGCTTGAAGCATGGTTTACTGCCAACCACCTAAAACTAAATGAGGAAAAAACAAAAGCAGTCCTTTTCGGGACCCGACGGCTGGGCTATGACTGTAACGGTCTACTCCAACTCTCGTCAGCCCAAGGAAAGTGTGTCGAGGTCACTGACCAGTTTAGGTATCTTGGGGTTATCCTTGACCAAGAGCTAACCTACAAACCCCATATAGATGCCTTAAGAAAATCTATCCACCAGAGGCTGGGCCTCCTGTACCGCCTGGGAAACTCCCTCTCTGGAGAAGCACAATGAGCCATTGCAAACTGCAACCTCCTTCCCTCGTTGCTATGCGGCTCCCCACAACTTCAGTCCTTAGACAGACAGAGCTAAACAAGCTCACCACCCTCTATCACCGCATTGCTCACTTCGGAACCCACTCCTCCCCAAGGAGACATCCCTGTGATGCTCTTAAAGACCTCCACTGGCCGACACTAAGGCATAAATTATCCTTCTCCTCTACCTGCCTTACCTACAAATTCTCCTCCATATGCCACCCGCCCCACCTCAGTGACCTGTTCACCTCTAAAGTCTCCATTCATAACCTTCGGTCTACTACCAGTTGGCTCCTGAACATACCCCGCATCCAGACCAACCAAGGAAAGCGCTCCTTCCAGTACACTGCCCCACACCTCTGGAACTCACTCCCTTCTACCCTGCTGGACAAACCTTCCCTTTCCTCATTCAAAGCTGGTCTTAAAACCTACCTTATTGAACTGAGCCTCTGTTGCTGCAACCGCTAGATAATGCACCCAACCGTACCCCTCTAAATTGGTAACTGACTAAACTCTCGCTCCCTCTGGACTAGCTAACCTCTAAAGCTAATATCTCTGTAGGCCTGCAACAATGTAACAGTACTCTCCTACCCTTAACCAAATGTACCCCACTGACAATGTATGTACTTTGGAACTGTTTCTTGCTGTATGCACTCTGACACTGTCTTGTTGTTCCCTTGTCTCATGTACTAACTGTGCATGTATTTTTGAAACTGTCTTACTGTAACCTGATGTAAAGTGGTTGGTGTACCAACCCCGGGTCACCTCTGAAAAAGGGATCTTTGGTCTCAGAGGGCTTACCTGGTCAACAAAATCTAAATAAATAAATAAATAAATTTTGCATTTTATAAGCTTGTTTTCAGACTTTAGTCAGGTTTTTATTGTAGTCTTTGCATGTGAGCATCTAGGAAGTAGTTGCTAAGTGTGAGATCACTGTTAGCAACTAGCTTATTCAAGTTTTAAATTGACAAGGCTATCCAAAAATCCTCAACTGTTTGAATCAAAACTAGTCTGTATGAAAGTATGCTCACAAGGAAAAACTTGCCCTGCCACTTACAAAAAGGCTTCATAGTTAGCACCCCATTTAAGTGAATGGGATAATTTACACCTTTTCTGCCATCTTTTGTTTCAGTTTGTGTGGCAATAAAAAGTTTTCTGATAGACTGCTTCAACACAAAACAAATGTTAAGTGTTTAAGTGTACTTATGCTTGGCCAGTGGATTTTTAAATCAAAGAAGACAAGGATTCAAAAGAAATCAGAGTTACATAAAACCCTGACCTACCTTGCACCACATTATTTTGGCCAAACTCAAGTCTGCATGCAAAATTGTCAATATGTTGGAGAGTATTTTATTAAAAATGTTAATTCTTTTTACACAGTTCAGTATAAAAACTCAAAAATTGCAAGAAATTGTGGAACATATCTTTTTTTTCGGAGAATGGTGAAAATTGCAGATTCTGCAAAAAAATTGCAGGTGCAATTTTCCAGTGGCCCTGCTTATTGGTAAATTTGCCTTATCACTGCCC
Organism: Neoceratodus forsteri; assembly: GCA_016271365.2. Taxonomy (NCBI): domain Eukaryota; kingdom Metazoa; phylum Chordata; order Ceratodontiformes; family Ceratodontidae; genus Neoceratodus; species Neoceratodus forsteri. The sequence continues at coordinate 680,900,204 of CM028133.1, read as the reverse complement.
TGTACCATACACCATTGTGTGATTTTACAGCAAATGGGTTGGTTACCAGTCCCTATTTAGTTTAGGCTCACAGTGGGTAGGTTTTGTTTTAGGATTATGAATACGAGTATTCCCTTACAATTATTTAGTTATTTCCAATATCATGATTCAGGATTTTTCTCTAGACGTAGAGTTGATAATAGAGCCTTAAAAGTGCCTTTTATGAGAAGTGTTAATGGTCAGAGGTGGTTTGCATGCACTGGGCCAAGTATATGGAATGGCATTCCCCTTGATGTAAGGACTCAAATCACTGTCACCACTTTTAATGGAAAATTGTTTTTTTATATTATTGGCTTATTTAAATGTGAATGTATGTTGTCCTGAGTTGTTATTTTGAATACTGTAGGTGTTGTATGTTTTGTAAATTTCTATGAGTTGTACCAGCAAACAGAATTTTTGTTCCAGTGTGTTTACTCATTAAGCCAATAAACAAACAAACAAAAGAGGAACAAAAAAACGTACAATAGAAAAGCACAACACAAAACAAAATGCATACTTGAACATTTAAAAAAGACCTGTTAGCAAAAAGATGTTTTAAAAACAGCAATAAACTTCCTAGAAAAACATGCATTTATTCTGAGTAGTTTATATTTCACTTGTGCAATGTAATTAAGGGCAAATTTCTGCATTGCTAACAGGCGTGGTAGTTGTGTTTGTGAATCATGCGATGCAGTTTTGCAATGAGGTCATTAGCTTGTTATCTGGGCTGCAGAAGATGACATCACAGACACTACTACTTAGAAGTCTGCAGTAGCGTAAGTACCATGTGATCCAGAATGGACAAAGGGCACACGCTGTCTGCCATTAAAAGCACAGTCATCCAGTATGCAGTAGTCAGTGTACTATTTCCTAGACACCCAGCACTGTAGTATCTCATGTGGTCTCCTGACTTCTTGACTTGGGAACAAGAACAACACAGAATTAAAAGAATTCTGAAATGTGTTAGGGAGTTTGCACATTGGCACGTGTCTCAAATAAAATGAAACACCTTTCATCTATTTGAGCTGTCTCTTCAGTGGGTGGTGAGTGCGGATTTGTTGTGTTATAAAACGTTAATTTAACCCTGCACCACCGTATCCATGTGCAGCCTTTTTTTTTGTTTGTTTAGGTTGACATATATACGCTTTGCTTGATTTTTTCAGCAGGTTAAGGCTTAATTTGTCTCCACCTGTTGACTTATGTTTATTTAGTTTTATTAATTTTTTGCACACTCTGTGTTCATGGAATATGTTTTCATTTCTGGGTTTTTCATTTCTGTTTACCACAGTTGCCAACCCAAGTGTTGTATCTTTGTTGAAACTTCAAACAAAAGTAGAAGTTAACTAATCACCCAGGGTATAGTAAGGGGTGTGGAGTAGGAGGGGCATAAGGGAGAAGAAGCCCACCTTCAGCACGACAAGTGTTTTGACTCATTTATTTATTTATTGATTTATTTTATTTTTTTAAAAAGAAAAGTATCTGAGGATCAGTGGCAGGATTTTTAGGACAGTAAATTAATAAAAAGGGAACTAGAAGAGCTTCAGTAGCAGGCAAGTAGTGGAATAGCAGTATAATTGCAGTATAATGTGGAGGGTGGTGCAGTGGCTGTGAGGCAGCCACATTCAGGCAGACCTTCTGGACACTACAGCTGCCCCATCTTCATGCATCTCTGACCGCGTGGGATGAGGTAGCCAGACTCAGAGTGAAGTAACTGGGTCAGAAGTACCATCTCCTATCCAGAGACCACCCAGTCCAATGCAACTGCCTCAAAGGATGCCAAGAACGAGGAGCACTTGGATGACAGTGGGCTCAGGGAGGGTTAGAGTGGTCAGCAGAGGCACATCCCAGATCCTATTCCACTCAAGAACTCATATGCCACACTGGCAAATGGGGACAACCAAATAGAGGTACCCAGAGAAGTGGAAGGAAAGGATGTGGAGGTTAGCCAAGAAGGTGACCTCAGCGGGGAAAGCAGTGGACCCCAGAGGAGGAGGAAGCGAATCATGGTGGGGGACTCCATCATAAGAGGGATCCAGCTAGGAATGCAGGAGGGGGAGGACAGGGAGGTTAGGTGCCTACCAGGTGCCACGGCATAGAGGGATGGAAGGAAGTTCCTGGGGATCACTGGGAAGGCAAGACGGGAGGGTGAGCTGGATGTCATTATCCACCTAGGTACTAATGACCTGGCAAATGGGGAGCCAAAGGAAGTTCAGGAAGAGTTTAGGAAATTGGGGAGGGGTCTCAAGCAAGTAGCTACTTCTGTCACTTTCTCAGATGTACTACCTGCGAGAGGCAAGGGAGAGCATAGGGGTGCATGCACCAGGATCTTTAACTCATGGTTGAAGAACTGGTGCTGTGAGGAAGGGTTTGGATTCATTGGTGACTGGGGACCCACCAAGAGGGATGGAGGTCTGTTCAAGCCTGACGGCCTGCATCCATCCTGAAGGGGAATCCAAGCACTCAATGATAAGTTTAAATGCTACATTGACAGGCATTTAAACTAGCAAAGGGGGTGGCAGGCCAGCAAGGAGGGTACCTACTTGCTCACTCCCCACAGCTAGCAGTGGAACTAGTGAACCAGAGGAGTGGCTATCTCTACAAAGCAGTGTGCAAAAGATGGAGATTAGCGCCCAAGAGGTGGATAGGCAGAAAAGGGGCAAAATTCAGCAGAAGGGCAGACAGCAAGGAGAACCAGGGATAAAGGACAACCAAGAAAGGGGCTGGAGTAGAACAGTGAAATAGTCTAGGGAGGTCAAATCATGGAAAGCCATGTGTACAAATGCCAGAAGCCTTAGCAACAAGATGGAAGATCGGGAGGCTGTTATGGTGCAGTCAGACCTGGACATTGTGACCATCACTGAAACCTGGTGTAATGATAACCACGACTGGGAGATGGCCATACCTGGCTACAACATATTCAGAAGAGACAGGGCAGGCAGTAAGGGAGGAGGAGTGGCACTGTGTGTGAAAAATGACATAAGAGCCACAGAGATCCAGGAGGAACAAAATGGGGGAGAGATACTGTGAGTTAAGCTGGAAAGGAAAATAGGGCCAGCCATCCTGCTCAGGTGTGGTCTATAGACCACCAGCCCAGGAGGAAGAAACAGATAGGAGTTGATGCTAGCCATCCAAAGGATGGCAGACAAGGGGAGGTAATACTGGTTGGGACTTCAATATTCCAGACGTGACTGGAGCATCCCAGCAGCAGCATCAACTAGGAGAAGATTTATCCTGACTCCTTCAGGGTGCCTTCCTCAGCAACTGGTCATGGAACCAACTCGACAGAAGGCAATACTGGACCTTGTGCTCACAAACAGGGACAGTGTGATGGGGGTAACAGTGGGGGAGCACCTGGGAACAGTGACCACCAGTCATTGTGGTTTGAAATCACAGAAAGAGCAGAACCAAACCACACAAAACACGTATCCTGGATTTTAGGGGGCAGACTTTGGGAAAATGGGAGATACTTGAAAGAGGCATTAAGGGGAATGGGTAGGAATCAGGGGTTGAGGAACAGTGGACAGTATTTAAAATGGGGATTACAAGAGCAACAGAATTATGCATTAAGCAGGTTAGCAAGAGGAAAAGGAAGAGGAGACCATTATGGTTTTCCAAAGAGGTAGCAAAGAAAGTGAAAGCCAAAAAGATTGCATTCAGGCAATACAAAAAGACACAGGCAGAAGGGGATAGGGAGAAGTACCAGGAGAAGCAAAGGGAGGCAGGGAGGTCAGTAAGGGAAGCCAAAGCTCAGACAGAAGAACACATTGCAAAATCAGTGGGTAGTGGGGACAAAACCTTTACAGGTACATAAGGAAAAAGAAAGGCAAAGGGAGGGATAGCAAGACTGAAGGGGAGGATGGGGCAGCTGGAGGATGACAACAGTAAAGCTGACATATTGAACAGGTATTTCTGCTCAGTCTTTACTGAGGAAGAGGACGGTAATGGGTCTGAAGGGAGTACAATGGGTGAGAATGGTGCAGAATGGACACAAGTCCCTTTACATGAGAAAGGGTCCTGAAGGAACTGGAAGTAATAGTACACAGCAATGGGCCAGATGGGTGCACCCCAGGGTCCTTAAAGAACTAAGAGAGGTGGTGGCTGAACCTCTGGCTATCCTGTTTAGCCGATCACTGGAAACAGGGAGGTACCCAAAGAGTGGAGGACAGCAGATGTAGTCCCCTTATACAAAAGTGGGAACAAAGAGGAAGCAGGGAACTACAGACCAGTCAGCCTCACCTCGGTAGTGGGGAAGATCATGGAAGCACTACTGAAGGAGAGATTGGTGGAACATCTGGTTGTCAATGGACTACAGGACCCAAGGTAGCATGGTTTCACCAGGGGAGGTCATGTCAGACCAACCTAGTTGAATTTTTGACTGAGTGACTAGGAGGTGGATCAGGGAGGGCAGTGGACATGGCCTATCTGGACTTCAGCAAGGCCTTTGACACTGTGCCACATAGAAGACTATTACACAAACTGGGGAATATGGGTGTGGGCAGGACAGTAGTGTGGTGGGTAGGTAACTGGCTGGGCGGCAGGACACAGAGGGTGGTGGTAAATGGCTGTCACTCCACAGAGGGAAGAGTGACCAGGGGGGTACCACAGGGATGAGTGCTGGGACCGGTCCTATTCAACACCTTCATCAGTGACATTGCGCCGGACCTAGAAGGCAGAATTTCACTGTTCGCTGATGACACAAAGCTCTGTAACAGAGTAGACACACCAGAGGGTGTAGACAGAATGAGAAGAGACCTGCAGAAACTTGAAGAATGGTCAGGGATTTGGCAGTTGAAATTCAATGCAAAGAAGTGCAAGATAATGCATATGGGGCACAAAAACCCTCACACAATATATCAGTTGGAGGGGTGAGGATACAGCATGCACCAAGCAGGAAAGGGATCTTGGGGTTTTCATCTCTGATGACCTCAAGGTAGGGAAACAGTGTGACAAGGCAGCAGGTAAAGCAAATAGGATGCGGGGATGCATAGGCAGGGGTATCACCAGCAGGAAAAGGGAGGTCATAATTCCACTATACAAGACACTAGTGAGGCCCCACCTGGAGTACAGTGTACAGTTCTGGAGACCTTATCTACGTAAGGACATAGACAGGGTAGAGAAGGTTCAGAGAAGGGCAACAAAGATGGTGCATGGATTGCATCACAAGTCCTATGAGGACAGGTTGAAGGAACTGAACATGTACTCCCTGGAGGAGAGGAGGGAGAGAGGGGATATGATAGAGACATACAAGTATCTTACAGGGAGGAACAGGGTGCAGGAATACACTATTTTTAAGCGAAAAGATGTTCCAGGACTAGAGGGCATGGGATGAAGTTGGAGGGAGGACGATTCAGAGGAAACGTGAGGAAGAATTTCTTCACAGAACGGGTGGTGGACAAGTGGAACACCCTGTCAGAGGAAGTGGTGGGAGCTGAAACAATCACAGGATTTAAGAATGCATGGGATAGACATAAAAGAATTCTGGAGGTCAGGGGTAAGGGGCAACAGACTTCTAGGAAAACATAAACTGAACTTACAAGCTCAAATGGGCAGACTGGGTGGGCCATAGGCCCTTATCTGCTGACACTGTGTATGTATCTATGTATATTGTTCCCAGTGTCTACAGTTTGGTTGTTATGGATGAGTGGCCCAGTACACGGTGTATTTCCTTTTAGTGAGTTAACATACCCGTAGAATTCTTTAACATTTTTAGAGCTTGTGGCCAGATGTTTTTAAAACCTTCTCTTACTTTTCCAAATGTGTATTTGCATTTCCTAACAATTTCTGTATATTTTTTGGTGGTTAACTCATTTTATTTTAGCTTTATACAGTACAGTTGTTTTTCTCCTATGCTGTAGTCTGTTGATTTTATTATTCATCCACTTCAGTTTTAGTCCTTGTTTGATACATTTATTTTTAATAGGCATCATAGTTTCTCCAGCTGTAGAATCTTGCTCTTAAAAAGCTCCTATTTGTCATTCACGGTCTTATTCTTGAATTCGTTTTTCCATTCCCAACTATCTAGTTGTCGAGTTGTTTCCATGTAATTTGTCATACTGTAGTTGTACAGAACGTTTACACAATAAGGCATAATGGGGTGTGTGTTACTGTGTAATAACATCATGCAGTGGGTTGTTGAAGCACAAGGCCACAGACAGAGTGCATTCAACACTCAAGAAGTGACGTGATCACACAATAACACACATCCCTGGGGTGCCTTATTGCTATTATACAATGGTTTAGTTGAAATAAAAAAAGATAAAAAATGTTTAAAGCAAGTTCTTCCTTTATTTTTGCTGTGTGTATGTACATATTTAGAAGAAACATCCCCATTTTCTGTTTTGGCCACTAGATGGTGCTGCCAGTACATATTGCCTTCTGTTTGTCTCTCCACAGGTTTCTTTCCCTCCACAGACACAGGGCACAGTCTGTAACTGTCTCTCCCAGTGGCAATTATACATGCTGGCCCCTGCCCACCACTGTAACTTTTTTTGTGTGTTACAAAAGCAGTCATTCATTTGTTATATGACACAAGCAGCACAGCCATCGAGCCATCTCAAGGAGCAGGGCAGCAAAGCCAATCAGCAACTGTAGCTACTGCGGTGCTGTTCTGTGTCAGAAAGTCAATTTAAGATATGGTTTTACATATATTTTATTTTAAGTTTTTCTTTGTAAATTCATGCTGAGGTACACAGGGATACATGGCCACAGAATTGTGCAATGAGTGCAGCGCTATTGTGCGCACGCATTACGACTACATTTTACCAATATTGGGGGATTGAAAAGCCGGTGTTGAGGCTTTCTCTGTTTTTTTAAAGAGAGCCAAAAAGATTAGAAATGTATGGAGTAGTAGAAATGGCCATTTGTGAGTTGTTGTGGGTAGCAGGAGAATGTGAGGCCCAGTCAGTTTTGGGGTACTTCAGCTGGGAGGAATTTGGTTCACTGTACTGTGGTTATCTTTCTGCCTGCCCTAGATACAGTGATGTTAGTAAAGGAATAATGCATGACAGGGTGTGTGTCATGCTGAGATAACATCACACCTCAGGTGGTTGGACATGAGGCCATAGGCTAAGTGCATCCAATACCCGATAAGTGACGTTATCCTAGCACTACACACACCCTAGAGTGCATTATTCCTATTATACAATAGCTTGTGACTTTAACAAAATGAAAAAAATGAAAAAAAATATGTTTAAAGTAGATTTTTTGCTGTTTTTTTTCAATTGGTAGGTTTACTTTCTAAAAAAAATAGTGCCGATTTATCATTTTGGCCAGCAGATGGAGCTGCAACATTGTAACTGTAGCTCTGCAATCCCAAATCCCTGCACTAACGTGTGCCTTGTTGTTTTTCCTGGTATTCCCTTGGTGTACTGTTAAGTTTTTGTTTGGTTTTGTTTTCAGTTGTTCATTTCTGTCTGAGTTCATCCTTTGCCATTCAGGCTGGCTCCACCGGTAAGTGTGAGTTCTCCTCCCTACCCCAGTTCTGCTGCTCTCACCTTCACCAACATTCTGACAATGGCTGGTGGAGATTCATTCTCCCCCCTTTCCCCCATTCATCTGTTCTCAGTGCCTGCCCTGGGACTGGGTGAAATATGTGTGTGTGTTCCCCGAGTGCCAAAACCACAGTATGATTTGAGGAAGCCGAGGAAAGGGGGGAGATTTCTGGTTTTCCGTTCCCAGTCACTGACAAGTAAGTCACTCAGAGAGGTTCTTAGGAGGGGTGAGGGACTGAATATGTGACTTTTAGTTGACAAGTGATTTAAAATATAGAAAGAAAAAAAAATTTGTGAGTGCTGCTTTCTGAACAAATGGCTGAGCAGCCAGCAAGAAAGCCACCGATCCAGCAGTAACATCCTACATGTTTGAAATCAGCACTTGGTATCAGCAAGCCACTCTAACTGACAGGTTTACTTCTGTTTTGGGGAAAAGTAAAATGAAGAATTTTAACTTTGGGTGTGGGAAAGGGCAGGTTCTAGTGGTTTTGTTCTGCGGATTAGTGGGCAGGGAGTGCCAATTATGAGCAGGGTGGGGAACACTGATTCCGAGCAGAGTAGGGACTGCTGAAGCTGCTCATAGTGATGGCTGTGGAGCGATCTTTTTTAACATTTATTGTGGTCGTGAGTGTGCTGGGACTTGATCCGTGATGTTATGCTGGGACAACATCAGGATTCCAATCCCAGTCTGACCAAACAGGGACCAGCATTCTTTCTTGCCATTGTATAATGCCAGATAACATCACTGTCTCTAGGTTTCAGCAGCCAATCAGCTTCCTAGAATTTTTCTTGCCATTGTATCATTTTATTTATAAGTTGTCACTTACATACCAACTCCACAACAATCACATCACTAAAGTCATAAACGCGAGGCTTGGGGTCCTATTTCGGCACTGCCAGTGCCTCACCACTAAAGCACTTCTCACTGCAGTTACAAGCTCCATCTTGTCCATCATCAGTTATGGGCTCAGCCACTGAAACCGCTCTGAATCATCTAAAGGTGGCATGCAACAATTGCTGTCAGCTTATCACTTGTGCACACAAATGAGCCCATACTTGTGAGCTCTATGCCCAGACTGGCTGGCTCCATCTTACAGACAGGGTCATGTATCAAACCTGCCTCATCGCTAAGAAAATAAGCATTAACCTCACTCCCCCTTCTTCCCAGGAGCTTCTTCAGCTTGTCACTAACTTACGTAGCACCCGTGGTGCAATCAAGCATCCATACCTTGTCCTCTTTTGCCGCACTACCCTTGCTCAGTGCTCTTTCTCCCACAGAGCCCCTACCTGGCTTAACGTCCTCCCACCTGGGAACCTAAACTAGGTCCTTTCAAATCCAAACTGCACCAATTCCTTATCTCTTGGAACCATTGTGACTGTAATTGCAAAGCACATAGCTAGCTCCCCCTCCTTCCCGCCCCATCTCCCTCTCCTCTGCCCTCCCTGCTTATCACCCCATCCCACCCATCCCTCCTCCTTACCTCTTTTTCTTGTGACTTACTTTCCCTCCTTCCTCCTGTCCTTCCTCCCCTTCCTTCTTCCCATGTGCCTCCTAGCCCCACTGCCCTCACCCCTCCCATACCCCACCTCCCTCTCCTCCTCTCCTCCTCCTTCTCTTCCCTTTCCTCAAAGTATACTCTTTTCCCTCTCCACATCCTTCCTTGACAATGGTCAGGGTCAGGGTGCCTTCCTCAAGCAACTGGTCATGGAACCAACTCGGCAGAAGGCAATACTGGACCTTATGCTCACAAACAGGGACAGTGTGATGGGGGTAACAGTGGGGGAGCACCTGGGTAACAGTGACCACCAGTCATTGTGGTTTGAAATCACAGAAAGAGCAGAACCAAACCACACAAAAACACGTATCCTGGATTTTAGGGGGGCAGACTTTGGGAAAATGGGGAGATACTTGAAAGAGGCATTAAGGGAATGGGACAGGAATCAGGGGTTGAGAAACAGTGGGCAGTATTTAAAATGGGAATTATAAGAACAACAGAATTATGCATTAAGCAGGTTAGCAAGAGGAAAAGGAAGAGGAGACCATTATGGTTTTCCAAAGAGGTAGCAAAGAAAGTGAAAGCCAAAAAGATTGCATTCAGGCAATACAAAAAAAACAGGCAGAAGGGGATAGGGAGAAGTACCAGGAGAAACAAAGGGAGGCAGGGAGGTCAGTAAGGGAAGCCAAAGCTCAGACAGAAGAACACATTGCAAAATCAGTGGGTAGAGGGGACAAAACCTTTTACAGGTACATAAGTGAAAAAAGAAAGACAAAGGGAGGGATAGTGAGACTGAAGGGGGAGGATGGGAGCCACGTGGAGGATGACAACAGTAAAGCTGACATATTGAACAGGTATTTCTGCTCAGTCTTTACTAAGGAAGAGGGGGTAATGGGTCTGAAGGGAGTACAATGGGTGAGAATGGTGCAGAAATGGACACAAGTCCCTTTACACGAGAAAGGGTCCTGAAGGAACTGGAAGTAATAAGAGCTGATAAAGCAATGGGGCCAGATGAGGTGCACCCCAGGGTCCTTAAAGAACTAAGAGAGGTGGTGGCTGAACCTCTGGCTATCCTGTTCAGCCAATCACTGGAAACAGGGGAGGTACCCAAAGACTGGAGGACAGCAGATGTAGTCCCCTTATACAAAAGTGGGAACAAAGAGGAAGCAGGGAACTACAGACCAGTCAGCCTCACCTCGGTAGAGAGAAAGATCATGGAAGCACTACTGAAGGAGAGATTGGTGGAACATCTGGTTGTCAATGGAATACAGGACCCAAGGCAGCATGGTTTCACCAGGGGGAGGTCATGTCAGACCAACCTCATTGAATTTTTTGACTGGGTGACTAGGGAGGTGGATCAGGGGAGGGCAGTGGACATGGCCTATCTGGACTTCAGCAAGGCCTTTGACACTGTGCCACATAGAAGACTATTACACAAACTGGGGAATATGGGTGTGGGCAGGACAGTAGTGTGGTGGGTAGGTAACTGGCTGGGTGGCAGGACACAGAGGGTGGTGGTAAATGGCTGTCACTCCACAGAGGGAAGAGGACCAGTGGGGTACCACAGGGATCAGTGCTGGGACCGGTCCTATTCAACGCTCTTCATCAGTGACATTGCACAGGATCTAGAAGGCAGAATTTCACTGTTCGCTGATGACACAAAGCTCTGTAACAGAGTAGACACACCAGAGGGTGTAGACAGAATGAGAAGGACCTGCAGAAACTTGAAGAATGGTCAAGGGTTTGGCAGTTGAAATTCAATGCAAAGAAGCAAGATAATGCATATGGGGCACAAAAACCCTGGCACAATATATCAGTTGGGGGTGAGGATATAGCATGCACCAAGCAGGAAAGGATCTTGGGGTTGTCATCTCTGATGACCTCAAGGTAGGGAAACAGTGTGACAAGGCATCAGGTAAAGCAAATAGGATGCTGGGTTGTATAGGCAGGGCATCACCAGCAGGAAAAGGGGAGGTCATAATTCCGCATACAAGACACTAGTGAGGCCCCACCTGGAGTACAGTGTACAGTTCTGAGACCATACCTACGTAAGGACATAGACAGGGTAGAGAAGGTTCAGAGGAGGGCAACAAAGATGGTGCATGGGTTGCATCACAAGTCCTATGAAGACAGGTTGAAGGAACTGAACATGTACTCCCTGGAGGAGAGGAGGGAGAGAGGGGATATGATAGAGACATACAAGTATCTTACAGGGAGGAACAGGGTGCAGGAAAACACTATTTTTAAGTGAAAAAGATGTTTCAGGACTAGAGGGCATGGGATGAAGTTGGAGGGAGGACGTTTCAGAGGAAACATGAGAAAGAATTTCTTCACAGAACGGGTGGTGGACAAGTGGAACACCCTGCCAGAGGAAGTGGTGGGGGCTGAAACAATCACGGGATTTAAGAATGCATGGGATAGACATAGAGGAATTCTAGAGGTCAGGGGTAAGGGGAAATAGACTTCTAGGAAAACAAACTGAACTTACAAGCTCAAATGGGCAGACTAGGTGGGCCATAGGCCCTTATCTGCCGACACTGTCTATGTATCTATGTATCTATGTATCTATGTATCTATGTATCTAATGCCGCTTCCTGGCAGATAATGCATTGAGTTCTTCGGATCTGCTTTCTTAGACATATTAGCTTTGTTCCAATGTATGCTCATTGCCATGCTACCTCTCTATTTTATTCATCTTTTCTTTAGTTTGAATAAGCTCGCCTAACCTTGTTTCAAATGTTGCTCTATTTTCATATTTCTCTTTTTAATTTTTGCCTGTTATACTATTGTAAATAAGCTTGTACAATCGTGTCTCTAATGTTATCACTTGATGTGGAACATTTGTAAACGAGCCCTCAGCTCAAAGGTAATTATGATCCAAGAAATAAATAAATAAATACATTTCTTCATTCTGTAGACTGGGGTAATGTTTATCATGGGGGGGTCACTGTTCCCCAGAGGATACAGCACTACACATTTGTTGGAAGACCCTTTTATGTTGGTAAAGGCCACGTCCAGGATATTGATCCCTTTCATTGGCTCTGTCACTATTTGACTGAACCCAAACTCAGTCACAGTATCTAGTAAAATGTTTTTGGTGTTGCATTTGGTAGTCATATCCCTCCAGTTTATACTGATAAAAAGGAAGCCATCCATTATCAGTAAGTCCCTCTTGCCTTTTCATCCTCTCTCTTCTGACACTCCTCTTGCTCGGGAACCCCCCCCCCCAGATCTGTGATGTTATGCTGGGATAACATCAGGGGTCCAGTCTTAGTCTGAGCAGTCAGGGACCAGCATTCTTTCTTGCCATTGTATAATGTCAGATAACATCACTGTCTCTAGGGCTCAGTAGCCAATCAGCTTCCTGGAATTTGTCTTGCCATTGTATCATTTTATTTATTAGTTTCTCCACTCTGTAGTCTAGGGTAATGTTTGTCATGGTGGGGTAACTGTTCCCTAGAGGATACAGCACTACACATTTGTTGGAAGCCCCTTTTATGCTGGTAAAAGCCACGTCCAGGATATTACTCCCTCTCATTGGCTCTGTCACCATTTGACTGAGCCCAAACTCAGTCACAGTATCTAGCAATATGTTTTTGGTGCTGCATTTTGTAGTCCTAGCCCTCTGGTTTATATTGATAAAAAGGAAGTCATCCATTATCAGTAACTCCCTCTTGCCTCTTCATCCTCTCTTCTGCCCCTTCTCTTGCTTGGGATCTGCCCCCCCCCATTAACCAAAGCTATTTATGACCCCACTCAAGGTCCATTTCTGGACCCCACTAGCATAGTCACCTACCTCAACAGACACTGTGCATTTGATTGCCATCTCTCGTGATTGCCCACATATCACTGCATTGATCAATGCTGTTAATATCCTTGGTCACCATATTGCTATGATATCTGTTATTCTGCCTATGTAACGGCATTGTGATGTTCTGTAACGTTATTCCTGCTGTACTCCCCTGCCCTAGGTTGCATCTGAAAATGAGTCTTCACCCAGTGTGCCCTTCCAGGTTACCAATTTTTAAATAAATTAAAAAAAATCGGTATTTTTTTTTTTCACAGTTTCTCTTAATTGCCCCTCATAAGGCTTCTGTACACTCAACACTGCTATTTGGCGGCCTATAGCATGTGTCCACTATAGTTTATTTCCCTTTACACATTATTTTCACCCATATAGTTTCCAGCTGTAACTCACATCAATAGCCATATTTTCCAATTGTATACTTTTAAGACAGTTGTTGAGATACAGGACTACTCCACCACCAGTCTGTTTTGACAGTTTTGTACAGATTATATCCCTCCACTTGCAGACCCCAATTCTTGTTCTCATCCTACCTAGTTTCTGTTATTGAGATTAGGTCAAACTGACCATCACCAGTTATGGCTCTGAATTCATCCATTTTATCATTTGTTGAGCTTGCATTTCAATATAATGTCCTAAGTGACCTAATACTGTATAGTGTATGGTAGAATGCTGTTCTGCATGGCAATCCATGCCTGGAACAGCATTGTTGTGCTGCAGTAGTTATGTCATCTAGTTTGTTGTGCTGCACTAGATATGTAGCTACTGCAGCACAACAGCTTGGAATGCGTTCATGTATGCACGTTCTGGTAACCTCTGCTCATTAGGAAACTGCTGTGGTGGTGAGGGCTGGCCCCAGAAGAGAGCAGCACTATGAAAACTCACAAGTAAGGACACCGACTTTAATTTATGAGTGCACATACACTATAAAAGACAGTGTAAGAGCGCGCTCATACACAAACATAGAAACATGGAAACATAGAATTTGACAGCAGATAAGGACCGCTTGGCCCATCCTGTCTGCCCATTTCCCTACCTAGGTCTCCTGTTACCAAAGAAACCTCTCAAGTGAAAAATATCCTTGTTCTGTATGAGCACTGATACATCTATCCTCTGTATTGTATTTCTTATTCTCCGTACTCTGGTCCAGGGTTTCTCCATTGTATTTTGGTTTATCTATACTGGTTCTCACTGCAGGAGTCCCCCCACCCAAGTTAGTCAGTTTAAATTAAAGCAGCAGTGCAATGAAAAAGTTATTCCAAAAAGCAAATTTTTTGCTGTGGTTATTAAAATTATTGGTAGAACTGTAGCTTTGGATTTTCTGGATGCTTCTTATGCCATGTACCGTACATTTGCATTTCTGTCTAGAGTCTTACCTTCCCCAGGCCCTTAATGTTATTTCTATGCAAAAAATGAGGCAGTCATCTTTTTTCTTGAGAAATACTTATTTTAAAACTTGCATAAAATTCCCAAATGATGACAGAAACTGAAAATTTTACCACCAAAATAAACTGGAAGACACCTGGCATCAATTAGGAAGAAAAAAAGGTGGGGTCAAATTTTAGCCCATTTCCGTTGCACTGCTGCTTTAAATTTGACAGCTGTCTTTATTCTTTTATTTATTTTATGTATTTATTTATTTAAAATTTAGTAACCAGGAAAGGCACACTGAGCTGAGGTTCGTTTCCAGGTGCAACCCAGGGACAGGATGCAAAGGGATAGTTGCAAACATGGGAACACTAACAATCATTAGACAGAATCAAACAAGTAGTAACAATCTAGTTAGGAACGGTTGGTACAATATTACATACTGGCATAGTACATACAATACATGCAAAAACATATAATACAACGCAGTAATGGTATAACAAAAGACTGTCAAGAGCTAGAAGACTCATATATCATACAGGCATAGTATATTGAAGCAGAAGCATGAATACCTAACAGTATTAATTGTACAAATAGGCAGTCAAAGTCTAGAGATCCAACTGAGCAGTGGAGAAAGGTAAATACACCCTGGTGTAATACCACGAGGAATCAGGGAAGGTGGTTGCTGGAGCAGGAGGGTTGAGAGGAAAGCCTCAGAAGGTGCTTAAGAGAGGGGAGTGAGGGGGAAAACCAGAGAGTGGACGGAAGTTGGTTCCAGAGTGTGGGAAGCTAGTATGAGAAAGCAGCTTGTCATGCACAAGAGTGTGGATAGTGTATGGAGAAGTGTGAGAGTCCCTGGAATGAAGACCATAGTTAGACACAGCCATAGGTGAAAGAAGTGAAGATAGGTAAGCGGGTAAAGAGTCATACCAGTACTTGGCAATGAGGATGGAGCAATGGGTTTGGCAGTGTTGTGGAAGGGGAGGTAGGGAAAGTGCAGAATATAATGAGCAATGGTGGGTACAGGGGGACAAGTTAGAGGCAAAATGAAAGAATATATTATTATAGCCAGAATATCTTTTCCTTTCTTATCTAAATGTACTGCATCTCTGAAGTAAAAATCTTTCCTGTCGGTAAATGTGTCCCAGTTCCTAATGAATTTAAAGTGCTCTCTTGAAACTTTTAATTTATTTGTTTTTAAACTATAAATCCCAAATTGTAGTGAGAAAAAATAATGTGACCTAATGGGAATTGAACCCAGGCCCCCGGAATACCATCCCAGTATTCTAACCACTGTGCAAAACTTTAGCCACTTTTCTGTGAGGGACATTAATTGTTTAAAACAAAGAGACATAAAAATTGCCAGCAGATAAGGACTGCTAGGCCCATCCAGTCTGCCCATAGAAGAGAGGTAGTTGTGCTACTGGGGCACATAGCTTCAGCAGTGCATTTTTTTTTTTACATTACTTTTTTCCCCTGGGGTCCCAGTCAGCCTTAGTGTCCCCGCAACCTTCCAATCTGGCCACTGTCTGACCTGCACCATTCTCCTAGTAAGGGCAACCAGCCAATTACCCCATGGTGGGGTGGTGGGGGTTAACCAGCTCCCCCACCAAACTGGATCCACTCTTGGTGGTCCCCTTGGAGCTGGCACAGGACATCTCAGATGGCCATCAAGCTGCAATGACTGGGCAACCCCTTTTTCCTTGTTCTGCTGGAGGCAGGGCATGCAATGCTGACAAGGGGCATACCATGCACTCATCTGCAAGCAGCACACCCACCGGCTGCCCCACATACCACCCCATTCTACCAGGCCAGATGTGCTAACACCCAGCCTCTGCTAGGTGTCACGCCATGCTGGTCACTGTGCCCCAATCCACCCCAGGAGAGGAGAGCAGTCCAATGGACACTCTATCCACTCCATTCCCTGTCAACCCCCAACAACCCGAGCTCGCTCCTGAACCCAGGTCGCTGGCATGGCATGAGGTGCAGTGACCAGTGCCTCAGCCCTCAGTGCCACCGGGCTGCCTTTGGCAGTGCAAGTTTGATTGAAAGCTTACAGTTACACTTGACCAGTAGTAACCAAAATTACAACACTGTTATTTAGCTATTAAAAATGCTGGCCAGTAATTATATATTGTTTATGCTACCAGCACTGATTGCACTGACTCTGCATGGTCAGTGCCAGTAGCATAAGAAGTGTGAAAATGGACTGTGTTAAAGTGTTTATGTGAAGTCAGCAGTACCGGCACATAGATGTTCCTGTGGCTTGGCCCGTTGGTCCTGTCATCAGAGTGCTGGCCGCAATGAAATGTGGAAGTTTTAGTTTGCCAGAATGGCAGACAGAGGGCACAGGGTTAACCAGATAAATCTTACTGACACAAACTAGTAAATCACTAAAAAAAAAAAAAAAAAAAAAAAGGCATTTTTTCTGGCGGTTTGCCAAATTGAGAGCTCTAGGTCCCACAGCAGTAAACAGGCGAGCTGAGAGTGACCCTTTACACTAAAAAGTGCAACGGCAGCACATTGACTTTTGTGGCCAGAGGGTGAAACTAGAAGATCCGCGCAGTGTTGCGTCACTTTTTAGTTCAAAGTAATTTATGGAATTTCCCCAGATGCCTTTTTCACATAGTATATCATTGCCAGTCATGCTTCAGATGTTGAAGCTGCAATTGGTTTTGTAAAAAAAGCTGTCATAGTAATTTTTTTTTAAATGTTTTATCAGCGTTTTGTTTCTGGTTGCTCTCCAGTTTTCTCTGTGCAGCCACACCCCCAGAATGATGTCATGCAAGAGAGCTGTCAATGTTTTACATAACTCAACAAGGAATTCTGAGTAAATTATAAAGTTGACTTAAATGTTCTTTACTCAGACGTGCAGTCTCTTATTTTGGTAGTGGTGACTACAGTATAGCACCTCATATGTAAATGTACATAGCGAGGCATTGTGGGTACAATAAGAAGTTGTTTTCCATGTACATAACTGTGAGGTGCAGTCTCACATTTCTGTAGTGGCTTCAACAGTATAAGTTCTCATATGTTTACTTTCTAAACAAGGCATTGTGCATACAGTATCTGGATGGCAAGATTTCTTTACTGAGAGATGTTGTCTCCTATTTCTGTAGTTACCACAGGAACATAATAGCCTGTATACTAATTTACATAATGAGGCATTGTGAGTACAGTAAATAGCTGATTTTTCTGTCTCCCTAATCAAACTGCAGTCTCCTGTTTCAGTAGTGTTTACAACAATACAGACTGTAGAAAAGCATCTGGAAAAATGTTTGTGATGCAGATAGGCCAAAAAGATAATTTGTCATTCTGTGTGGATGTTGTTTCACTTTTACTGCCTGCTGGTAAAGTGACAGGTCCAAAGTGACAGCTACCGTTAAATTGTGGGAGTGTGACGATACTTGGAATGGCTATAAGTAGTTCAGGAGTGTAATTATGGGTCAATGATAACATGGCCCTGAGCTGCTTTCAGTCAAGCAAATCACTAGAATTTTTCTACACATTATAATGTTAGATACAGCTATTTGCAAACAATGTAAATAGTCAGCTTAAAACCAACAGTGTCCCTTTAAAAACTTTATTTCACTTATATGATGTCATAGTTGGGAGTTGCAGCACTGAGAAAAAAGGGTCAGGGTTATGCAAATGAAACAGAGCACAGAAATAAAAGGGTATTTTCATGGAGAACAGCACTTTTTGGCAGTTTGAATGGTAGGCGACTGATGCACAACTCCTTCTGGCTACTACTCCCATTCGCTATGGCAAACATCCATAAGTCCCTTTAAATTTCTAATGGCACAGTCAGCCAGATAAGTGTTTTAATGAAATATAAAGTGGTTTGAGTGTTTTTAGATAATCGGAGAGATGGTGATTAGGGAAGGGGATGCAAACCTGTGCATTTCAGAGGAGTTCAAGTTTGATTTACAGGTCAGTGTTACTCACATCTGTGAGTAATGTATAATGACATCATAGTTATCCATGTATAGAAAAGAATCACCAGTATTTATAATATAATATAAACATGCTGAAATGTTACCCAAATTCAGTTATATGTATCACCAAAGCACTCGCAGGCAAACTTTTCAAATAAAAATCTTATCAAATGAAGCCTAAACATTTTAAGGCTGCTGTCCCTTTTTAAATGATTAGGTAAAGCATTTCAAATTTTAGAGCATCTACTACTGGGTATGGGCATAATTCAAAACTAATTGTGTTCTCCACTAAAATAAAGAAGACAAGTGGCACATACTGTATAGCACTTTTGACATCATTTCTACAACACTATTGGAATGCTCAGAATAGAATGTGCCTTTTGGAGAAAACAAAAATGAATTTGGCAGCAATATGCTGCTATGTGCCATGGAAATGATTTTTGGAACCACAGTTAAGTATGCTTTCTTTAATATTAAAATTGTTTCATTGCTTCTGAAATAGAAATGTAGAAACATAGAAGTTGATGGCAGATAAGGACTGCAAGGTCCATCCAGTCTGCTCATTTTTTCTACCTTATGAATGTGCCATAGGCCTTTACTCTGTCAATGACCTATCTGTTCATACTCATCTGTATTGCTGCCTTATGCCTATCCCATGTCTGTTTGAAGCCCTGCACTGTATTCATATCCACCACTTCCTGAGGTAAGCTGTTCCATGCATCCACCACCCTTTCTGTGAAAAAGAACTTCTTCACATTACCCCTTAATTGGCCTCCCTCTAATCCCATGCTGTGTCCTCTTGTCCTACTATTTTTCTTATATTGAAACATGTTCATGCCCTTAAGACATCTGAATGTTTCAATCATATCACCTCTCTCTCTCCTTTGCTCTAGGCTAGGGTATACATACTGAGCTCTGTTAATCTGTCCTCATATGTTTTCTGTTGCAGTCCCTGCACCATTTTGGTTGTCTTTCTCTGGACTGCCTCCATTTTGTTAATGTCCTTGTGCAGGTGCAGCCTCCAGTACTGCATGCAGTACTCCAGTTGGGGCCTAACCAGTGTCTTGTAAAGAGGGATTATTACCTCCCTCTTATGACTCGTGATACCCCTACTAATACACCCCAACATCCCTCTAGCCTTACCTACTGCTTCAGTGGTCTGTTTGAATGATTTCAGATCATCTGTGATGACAATGCCCAAGTCTCTTTCTTCCTTTGTGATTGCCAGCAACTCCCCTTCCAACCTATAGGTAGCTTCAGGGGTTCTCTTCCCTATGTGCATGATCTTGCACTTCTTTGCAAGTCCAACCTTGTCCCACTACCTCGTGCTCCACAGCCCCCAACAAATGAATCACTCAGTCTGGAACAAGGGATTATGGTGTTGTGGATGGTGATCTTTCTTTTTAAGGAAAAAGTGAAAATAAATACAAGTTTAATATGGATTATAGAATGGGTACTGAAAATCCTGTGTCCTAATTGATTGGCTGAAATGTGATTATACCCATTGGCTTGAGATTGCGCAACCAATGTATGAAGTTCCTGCACCAGTGTTGCTTAGTTACTATAAATTCCAGTGTGCAGCTCCATGATACAGCAATCCCTAATCCTGGTGTCACTTTCAGTCACACTGTTACCTTGTTTAGTCCACTCAGTCACTTCATTGAACTAGAACACCAAAAGGCAATCATTTCCAATTCAAGTTCATAAACCAAAACAATATGACTTTTTTTTTAATTTAAAGGAAAAACATGGAGGGGATGGAGGAGAGACAGTTCATACAGAAATCACACAGACTATTGTGGCTCACACAGCGCAACTCAAGCTAGCACCCTGGTGTGACAGCCCACCTACGCAGGGACTATTTCACACAAAATTACTGATTTCTAAACACTTAAGTTTCTATTTTTAATTTTATCACTTAACACAAAACCCATTTTGTAAGCACAATAATACACCCTGGTGTGTCAGTTGTGCTGCCACAACCACACTTTCAGGGGCTGAAGAAGCTTGGCCTACAGCCTTGTGCCTTACTATGCCCTTGGGCATGGGGCTGTGGCAACGCAACCCAGCAAACCAATGTGTCTTATTGCTTACATGTGGTAAATGTACTGTTCTCTTTTTTTGGGGGGAGGACTGAACCTACTCAAACCTAAAGGAAGTTGTAAAACTTTTCAGAGTTTGGTGGCAAAGTTAGAAAAGTAAAACACTGTGTCATCATAGCTCTAATTCTTTCTTGGGCCATTCTTCTCAGTCTGAACCTAAGGAAGAGGAGTCTGTGTTAACAGTGAGATATGTGTATACATGTGTTATGGAATTGTGGAACTGCAGGATTGGTAACTAGCATTCACTTTAGCCTTGAAATGCCTGACTGCTTAATATGACCCCAAGAGGTGTTTGCTTCACTGTACATGAACAAGGCTGACAGCACAAAACCTTCCACCATCTTGTTTATAATTAACCTTTACCATTTTTAATGCATCGTGTTTATCAATGTCCTGTTTTCCAGGAAAGTTATTACTTGGAAGTGTTTTACGAGGCTGATTTATTACAGAGACATACACTCCCTGGAAAGGTGGGCCTCAAGTACGTGTCAGGTATTTCATTTGTTTACTGTAAAAGGAATTCTGCTTTTATGTAAGCCTAGCGTAAAATCCCTGCACATAAGACTTTGGTTACAGGAGGATTCCCTTGCTGAATAATAGTGGATAAACTAAATATAACAAGATTTAGGCCTGTTCTGGTAATGTTACTTTTCTGATTACTGGGATGTTTCAGTGTTTTTTTTTTCTATTTCCATAGACCAAGGAGGGTTTGTCTGTTAAGGAAGAAGTCTTGGTACTGTATCATCATTTTCACCAGTGTCTCCATTGTCTAGTGCATGCAGCTTGGTGGTGGTGGTGGTGGTGGAGATAGGGATACTGCTGTAGTCTGGTACAGCGAATAGTGTATTTTATACTAAAAATATGTTGATCATCTTACATATAGAAGCATATTCTGTCAGTGGTACAGCCAAAATAACCACATCTAGATCTATAGCAAACATTTAATTACAGTTAGGGGCCTGGGGCACTCTGTATGAATGACCTGCACCTTGACTTTTCTAATTACTCACATACCCTCACTGGTGACCAAGAGTTGTCAACGTCTGGCACAAGTGCTGTATCATGATTGCATGGAAAGGCTGTAAAGGTTGTGCTGTGTAGTTGCCATATCATTTGTTTAAGAACAATGATATTACTGTACAGAAAAAATGGCTGTTTTAATGTTGCCTGGGTCTGGCAGAGGGCTCTAGTTTTCACTGAATGCCTACTGGATCACGGAGGTGATGCAGTAAGTCTGGAGGGGTATTGGTCAGATTACCTCATCAACCACCCTCCAAACTACAGTACTTGCTGATCATGGCATCAGCTGCAGGGATCTCTCATTCTTCTTGCAATGATAAAATAAAAGTTAAGAGTTTGCTGTCACTCCCTAAGTGCAGAATGTATGTTATGAGAAGTATGTAGGTGCAAGAGAGAGACCCTAGAGGGCAAGCTGGAGACAAGAGGCTCAATTTTCAAAGGGTGGGAATGATGTCAGGTACCTGCATCAGAGACATGATGCAAAGGGCACACTGCACCGCACCTTGCATCATTCCCTATTTTCAGAGGGAGCTTGCAGCACCAGCGAGACCCCTTGGGCCTTAAAGTCATATGTTGGGCTTGCAGGTAACTACAGGCAGTGCCATGGTGCTACAGGGGGTTGCACCACAACTTAGTTGCTATATCCCCAACAACAGGATTCTCAAAGCCTTATACTGGCCTCAAGCCTCAGCCATAGTTAGGCCAGCTAGATCTGGTCTAACAGTCCCCTGCACCACCACAGGTACACACACACAGCAAACTGGGATGGGGCTCCCCCTTACATGGGACACCAGGCAGCTGCAGAGATGAAGTGGATACCAAGGAGCATGCATACCGGCTACAGCAGAGGAGGACCAGCCAGTTGTGGGGTACAGATGTTGTTAATAGCCACACAGTAGTCTGTGATGTCCCTTGCATGCTTCCAAGGTTTGTAGGGGAGACCCAACACATCGCCAAGTGTGGCAACAGGACATATGCGGGGTAATGCCGTGAGCAAGCATGGGAACAGGTTGACACCATCGAGCATGTCATAGGGACAACAGCAAACGTGGGCAGTATGAGATTCTCACATATTGACCCAGGACACTGTCCAGTATGGTTATGTCAGGGTAATGGGTAGCAACCGAGGTGGGAGTCACACCGGTCAGTCCTATTGTCAGCACTGTTTGGGCCATGGGATATGTTGGCAACCGTCCTGAGGGTGTCCCCAGCACAGCTGACAGCCGAGCAGTATGCACTGCTGCATTACACAGATTGCAGACTGTCCTACTATCCTGAGGGTGTCCAGAGACCAGGGAGAGACAGATGACTGCATAGACCAGCAGTAGTGTTGGGCACAACATGACTGGTATGTGTATGGGTGCCTTCAGTAGACTGGCATGTGCCAACACTCTAGGTGATCTGGTAGTGTATGCCATCCACTACACACAAAAAAAAAGAGGGGAAAGAGGGATTTCCACAGGAAATGGACAGTCCTTAATTGTATTCCAAGCTTCCTCTCCCGATGCAATACAACTTTGAAGCAGTTTCTGAATTCCGAAAAGAGGGTGAGGGCGCCAAACAAATAATACTGCAGGCAGACGTGTTCAAATCCAGATAAAATTAATTTTCTTTTTGCTACGGCCAACACCTCAACGTTTCACTTAGAATATAGACTTTTTCAAGAGGTGCCTTTTTCTAAATTAATAAATAGATATACATTAATTAAAATGCTGTCCACAGACAATAACAAACTTCAAAGAATTCATATTCCAAACAACAGTAGGTACCACTCACATTGTATTGTTTCTAGTTATCACAAAACTCCTTCATTCTGATTCTCATTTAAATTGTCCTACAAAAATGTGAAAAGTCATTATTTTCAAGCTGTATCTGAGAATCTGTCAGAGGCTCATATTCTGATTACTATTACCCAACACCAGGCATCATGCTAAATGTGCTTAAAAAGGTCATTTAAGTGGCATAAAAAGTGCTACAATTCCAGTGCTTTGTTATACCTGTATCATCCGATGTAACCACATCTAAATTCCATCACACCTTCAATACCTCTTCTCCTCTTTTTACTGCATTTTAAATCATTTCATTATTTGTCCCCTTTAGGTTCCTGTTCAAAATTAAAATGGAGAAAACCATTTTTAGAGAAACTTCCCAACAGCGCCATAATTTTTTCTTTCATTTCAGTTACACTTTGCCTGTTCAAATTTCCATCTCTACATCATATAAAAAGAACCATTTAATTATTCTCATTGATAAGCACAGCAGTATAGCACTCATTTTCCTTCATTCTTGATCACTTTACCTACATCTGAATCTAATCAGAGAATTTCACAGGAAATTTCACAACATCGTGTACAGCATTTCAGGGAAAATCTAGCCGCTTAGATTTCTATCTCTGCATCATGTAGAAAGAACCATTCAAAAGTTCATAACAGCGTGCACAGCAGTATACCACTCATTTCTTTCACTTTAAATCACTTTACCTACATCAACATCTAGTCATAGAACTGAGGTATAACATTCATTTTCTGCTACTTTAAATTATTTTGCCTGTATCTGATACATGTAAAACATTTTTCCAAATTCAATTACTTATAAAGAAAAGAATAGGTGAAATTCACTTATCAGACAAATTCTTATCTAATAAATTCACGGGAATGTATACAACAATGTATCATTCATTTTTGCTTCAAATAGCTTAGCCTGCATCTACACCTAACTAGTAAGTTCCACAGTACTGTGTATTTATTTCATTTTTTATTTAGTTTTTGATGATCGGGTAGGTGCACTAGCCATAGCAGTGACTATTTTCAGGCACGACCCGGGAGGGTACAAGACAGAAACAATCAGATAACAGGTTACAATATATGGATTCACAATATACAGATGTAGGAGTTAGAACAGGCTAGAGTTTAAAAACAGGCTAGTAATATGCTTAACAAAGTCAATAAGAAACAAAAGTAAGGAGAGTAAAAATTACAATAAGGCAAATATCAGTTTGATTAGGTCATAAGTGCTAGCAATACCATGGAATTCAAGGAGGATTGCAACTAGGTGACAGAGGTATCATAGTAGACAATAGGTGACAAATCGGTAGAGATTAAGGTTCAGATAGGGAAAATATTAGGTAGGGAAGGGTAAGAAAAGATAGGAAGAAGGTAACCCAGTGAGAGATAGAAGTCACAAGGTTATAAGAAGGCAGGAAGCAGGTGTAAAGAAGAAACAGCTAATCGCTGGCAAGGGTCGGTAAACTATGAAGTGGTGTAGGTTCAGTAGGCATAAAGAGAGGAACCAAAGGCTAGGGTGGATTGAAACAGGAGCAACTGCTGGAGTCTACGAGATAGAGTCAAAGTAATTTTTTAAAGGATGCATGGGATGATGCTGAACAAATACTTAGGAGGAGGGAGTTCCAGAAATGGGGGGGCATGACAGGAAAAAGCACTAGCACCTTTGGACATTTGGTGTCTAGGGATGAGGACAGGGGCATTGTCAGCAGAGCGAAGTCCATAGCTGGATAAGTGACTCAGAAACAGTTCTGCAAGTGGTTTTGGGATTTGGGATCTGATAACATTATCTGTGAAACTATGATTGACCCATATGCATAAGATCTGGATGCAGAAGGAGAGAGCCAACCAAGATCAGAGTAGAGGAGGCAGTGGTGTTTCAAGCGTGACGAGGAGGATGCATAGCGACAGATGTTATTATAGGTAACATCCATATTTTAGAAGACTCGTTTTCCCAGCAGCGGCATAGGTTATGATACCACAGTTGAGACACGGTAGTAGTATGCCACAAGCTATAGCAAGCCTAGCGGATGGTGTGAGCACATAGCTAGTCCGGTAGGCAATGCCAAGTTTCATGTTTACCAGTTTGCGAGTCTGCTGAATATGGAGATCGAAGCTGAGAGTCGGGTCAAGGGTGATACCTAAATATTTAAATGATTCTACTACCCCAACAGATGAGCCATTTGAGAGGAGACATGGAATTTAGATAGGGAGAGTTTGAGTTTAGAACTGGAACCAAATAGCATGGCTTGAGTCTTTCCTTCATTCAGGAGAAGTTTATTTGTCATCAGCCATTTCTGAATGATTGGGAGATCATGGGAGAGTTGAGTGCTCATGTCAGTTTTATTCTTCACACTAGTGTACAGGACAATATCATCCGCATGTAGCAAGGACTGTGTGTGAGCAAGGTTGGAGGTGATATTGTTTATAAATATGGAAAAGAACAGAGGACCTAAGATGGACCCTTGCAGCACTCCAATATTAATGGAAGCTTTGTCAGATAAAGTTGAGTTAAATTGAACTGTCTGAGTCCTGTCAGCTAAGTAGCTAGTAAACCACCTGACAACATTAGGTGAAAAGCCTAAAGATTTTAGAGTTGTTAGGAGGATAGGGTGGTCAACTAAATCAAACGCTTTGGTCATATCAATGAAAATGGCCCCAGTGAGAAATCCAGAGTCCATGGCAAGTAGAGTATCAGAGGTAAGCTTGAGAAGTGCAGCAGTGGTACTGTGACCTTTACGGAAACCATGTTGAGCAGTTGTAGGAAGGTCAAATTGCTGGAGAACGTGCGTGATATGAGTGGCAACAAGTTTCTCAAGTAGTTTACTAAGAAGTAGCAGGATGGCAATGGCCCTCTAGTTGGAAGATCATTACGGTCACCTTTTTTGAAAACCGGGGTGATTCTAGCTGTCTTCCAAACATTTGGTATGCGGCTTTGGCAGAGGGAGAGGTTAAAAATCTTGGCAAGAGGAGCAGCTATATGGGGGGCAGCAAGTTTTAGTAGTTTAGGTTCAAGGTCATCAGCCCCAGTCGCCACATAATCTGAGATATTATTGAGCAGTCTTAAGACGTTACTGTAAGACTGCCTTGAAAAAGAATTTAGGTGCAGTGTCAACAGGAGGTGAGGTAGAGTTAGATAGGACAGGGAAGGAAGAAGTGTATTTAGTAAGATCAGTGAATTGCATTATGAAGAAGTTAGCAATGATAAATGGTTGTTACTGTGTACTCTGTTTAGTAGCATGTCATTAGGATTGGAGGTCTGGTTAGTACCCAGAAAGGACTTTATGTGGGACCAGAACTTTTTAGAGTCCCCATAGGAGTCTGTTAATAGCTCCTTACAGTATGCACTTTCAGCCCTTTTAATATCTTTCTTACATGAATTT
This sequence comes from Neoceratodus forsteri, assembly GCA_016271365.2. Taxonomy (NCBI): domain Eukaryota; kingdom Metazoa; phylum Chordata; order Ceratodontiformes; family Ceratodontidae; genus Neoceratodus; species Neoceratodus forsteri. The sequence goes on along the minus strand of CM028133.1, from coordinate 680,873,803 downwards.
CACAATGCTATATAGTTATTTAGGTCAGCGGGTAACCCAGAGTTTCTATAATGTATCCAGCTTTTGCCCTGCTGTCAGAGTTTGGAGAGTAGGTCAGATTTAAGCCAGCGAGTATGATGATTTTTAACCCTATGGGTAGCACGGGGACAGTGTTTATTCTGAAGCACAAGAAAGTGAGAGAGGAATAGGTCTAGGGCTGTCTGGACCTCAATAGATTTGAAGAGAGGGGCCCAATCAATAGCAGTAATGTCCACTATGAAAGCCAGTGGGTTTAGATGAGAATAGTTTTGGAAGGTAATAAAACGCGGATTGGAGGAAGGTGGGCTACTCTTACCCCATATGCAATAAGTGGGGGAGTGGTCTGTAATGGCATCAACTAGTACTCCAGTGGAGATTATATTCTCGGGATGATTTGACATTATCCAGTCTAGCAGAGTACTGGAGTTGGTTCACAGGGTAGTTCTGGTAGGATCACACATCAGCTGGTGCAAGTTGAAACTTTGGAGCCTGGACATGGATGCAGGTTCAGAGTTACTTAACCAATTTATATTGATGTTCCCGAGAATCAGGACCTCATTTCTCCCAGAAAGAAGAGAGGTTTGTTGCAATAGTTCATCAAGACCATTTTGACCTCCTGGGGGTTGTAGGCACAGATGATATGTAATTTTTTTGTAGCCGAGGGAAAGGAGAACATGTAGTGCTTCACAGTGGGTTAGAGGAGAGGAGCAGATGGTTGAGAGATGGAGGCGTTCTTTGAAATACATAGCTGTGCCACCACCTTGATTGGAGGAGGGTCTGTCCAATCTCAGCAGGTTGTAAGATGAAAGGGAGCATAGTTAGTCAGGGATGGACGATGTGAACCAGGTTTCAGTGAGACAAATGATGTCCAGATTGTGGAGAGTTGCCCAAGCCTCCAATTCAGCAAAATTATACACAAGGCTTCTAATATTATGGTGTACCACAGTGAGACCACTGACATTCAAAAGAGGAGTAGATGAGGTGCCAACAGGCCCTGGATTAGAGTGAACGTCACCTGAGAGCAATAAGGACTGCAGCAGTAGATACCATAGTTTGGATTGCTGGAAGGGCCTTGGAATACAGCTAGGGAGGTGGCAATGTTTTAGGGCATGGGCAACCAGTTTGATCCAGGCCTTATTTAATAGCTTCGGAGTAGGGTCACAATTTTGAGGAGGCATCAGTAGGAGGTTAGAGAATAAGAAGTCATGGGGCTGGAATACTGGGATAGTTGAGGGGGCTTGAGGTAGAGTAGGCATACATAGGAGGATGAAAGCCATTGAGATCACAAGGAGGGACATCAGCAAATATGATTTCATATTGGACAGAATTGGGATTTAGATGACCAAATAGGTTAAAACCAAGCAGGCACAAATACAGGAGAAAATAGGATAAAAAAAGCACAGCTATGACCGACGTTAAGCCTGATGTTACTTACATACACCCAGGATTAGGTAAAATATAATATTTAGCAAGGACAGTGGTCAGCGCTGCAGGAGTGACCAGAAATAGTGAGGTTTAAATATCCCTGAAGAAGCTTGGGAAAGGTAGCAATGAGAAGTAATGCGGAATGGGGGTAGAGGGTAATTCAAGAATAGGTAGTCCGAGATCTAGAGAGAGATGGAATTAGTAGGATTTGGCTGAAAGTACATCAAGATAAAAAATCAAGGGCATATGGTGATATAGATCATTGATAGGGTGAGACAAAGACACAGTACAGCCAATACGATGTGAAATACAGCAGAGAAGGCGGTGTTACTGTGTATTTAAAGGAGGCCTGGGAGGGAGTGGGGGAGGGAGGGAGAAAAACCCTTCGGTAGAAAAGAAAAGGAATCAGTTGAAACAGCAATGATACAGTAATAGGGAAAGGTGCACCAATCACAGTAGCGTCCAGAAAGTGGGCAGACCAATCAGGGTTCACCTGAGACACGCCGCATCAATCAGGTACAAAAAGGCAGAAGCGACCGTACCTTGCTTCAGCGTCCGAAGAGAAGAGCCAGGAGGGTGGCTGCAGCTTGCGGCTTTTGTTGGGCAGGCGGCGACCATGGGGCTGGCCAAAAGTGCAGCACCAGAAGACCCCGTAGCACCGCTCAGGTGCGTGATCCTGGACAGAAAAGGAGACAGGAAATACAGGATAAATATAGCAGTTCCAGGAACAAAGGGGCAGATGTCAGGTGGCAGATTGCCAGCGGGGGGTAGGGGAGAGAGCCAGCAGGCAGTCAACAGGGGTTGGGGGTGAAGGAGAATTAAACAAAAGCCACAGGTCATGATGGCAGGGAGGGGTTAGACATGGACAATGGGCTGAAAGGAGGGTGGATACCAGTCAAGGTGAGAGGAGGCTACATGGGGTAGGGTTACAGGTCACAGAGCAGTCAGCAATTTAGAGTCACAGAAGAGAAGAGAAGAGAAGAGAAGAGAAGAGAAGAGAAGAGAAGAGAGCTGAGAGAGGGGGTTGAGAGGAAAACAGGGAGCAGAGGATTTGCACACTCTAAAATCAGTATAACATTAGGCAAAGATTGTAGAAACTGGTACATAACATTAGTGAGGAGCACAAATTCTTTTAAAAAAGGCGGTCTATCGCCATGAGTCCAGAGACACAGTTCCAAATTAGAATGCAGGCTAAATCAATAAGCTGACTGAAAAACAGTACACAAATTGCAGAGATAACATGCAGCAATTACAACAGCTTTTATAGGCCAGTTTAGTCAGAGAAAAACCCTTCGGTAGAAAAGAAAAAGGAAATCAGTCAAAACAACAATGATGCAGCAATAGGGAAAGGCGCACCAATCACAGTAGCGTCCAGAAAGTGGGCAGATCAATCAGGGTTTGCCTGAAACACGCCGCACCAATCAGGTGCAAAAAGCCAGGAGCAACCGTACCTTGCCTCAGCGTCTGAAGAGGAGAGCCAGGAGGTCGGCTACAGCTTGCGGCTTTTGTCGAGTGGGTGGTGGCCGTGGAGCTGGCCGAAAGCGCAGCGCCGAAAGACCCCATAATGCCACTCAGGTGCTTGATCCTTGCTTCAGCATCCGAAGAGGAGAGCCAGGAGGGCGGTTGCAGCTTTCGGCTTTTGTCAGGTGGGCGGCGGCTGTGGAGCTGGCCAAAAGCGCACCGCCGGAAGACCCCATAGTGCCGCTCAGGCGCTTGATCCTTGCTTCAGCATCTGAAGAGGAGAGCCAGCAGGGCAGCTTCAGTTTGTAGCTTTTGTCGGGCAGGCGGTGGCTGTGGAGCTGGCCAAAAATGCACCGCCAGAAGATCCCATAGCGCATAGCAGTGTATCGTTTATTTCCTCCTGCTTTACAACTTTGTCCCTGCATCTAAACCATTCAGGTCATTTTTCTGACTAAAATTCCTTTCCAAAAAGTGAACCTTACTTATTTTAATTCACTGCATCTGCCTCCAAACAGAAAGAAAGATGAATCTCTTTTACTAATGTTATGATCCTTTGTTCTGACCCTTTAGTATTTTCACTGCTACCCCACACATCTCGATGTATTCTGAGTGGAAAATGTTAACTTCAAAGTTTTTTACCATGATATATTTCATCACGCTGTCTCTGTGCCAGACGCTAGCTTCCTTTTCTTCTACTATGTCTTACCAGACTCTCTGATATGGTTTCTTATCTTAGGCTTTAGCATCAAATTTAGTCACTGCTTTCTACATTTTTAAATAAAATAGACCTCAAAACTACTCCTTGTCTCAAATGCCTGAAACTCTATCATTTCTAGTCCCAATTTTCTCAGTAAAGAGATGTAAAATTTCCAGATTCTTACCCTGGTGTATTCGGGCTGCTTCTCCTATGCCGGACACTGACTTTTTTTCTTGTGTGCTTCACTGAAAAACCGCCACCCTCATTTAACCTCATAGGTTACTAGATCCCTTACATCATTTTCTTATTAACTTAAAAGTACAGGTCCAATTGTAACTACTTATGCATCAACCTATAATCATTTCCCCATATTTGTGACACATACTAATATTTTTAGGCAGATTCCTTGCATTCATTAGATTGGGGACAATGACAGGTGAACATCCAAACTTTCTCTTTGTGTATTCAACATCGGTACATCATATAGTTCAGGCATGCTTTCTATACTACAGCCTTACCATAAAGGGGCAGTTTCTCAAAAATGACATAAATAGCCTCAGGTACTCTTTATTAGCTACGGATCTATTTGTAAGAGATCCATTATACTTGCGAAGGAGTACATTACATACCTTCAATGTACCAACCTAGGGAATCCAAAGCTCTTCTGGTCCCACATCAATGAATTACTCAGGGGAAACTCCAAGGAGGCACCCTGTCTAATAGAGATAAATGGATAGCTATGGAGTGAAAGCCGGATAATAGCCATAGAAATTAACAATCGTTTTACCAACCTTGATGACTACAAGGCTGGACTGCCTTCCACTACACTGGCACTGTTATTGGGAGAACACTCCTGCCTAAAAAGACCCCAATTCCACCTAAGACTTGTCAAGACTAAAGACTTCCTCTCCTCAAGGCTCTGAAAATTAAAGGTGCAGGAGGTCCTGATGGCATCAGCCCAAGGCTACTAATGGAGGATGCACAGTCCCTCACTAGGCCTCTGACATGGCTCATCAATAGATCCCTATTGGAAGGAACTGTTCCTCCCCAATGGAAGCAGGCCAACGTGATCCCCATTCACAAGGGTGGTTCGAGGGAACTCATCAGCAACTATAGGCACATCTCCCTGCTATGCACTCTCGAAAAACTGCAGGAAAGGCTGGTTTATGGGCAGCTGAGGGACTACCTTAAGTCCCATCAACTCCTTGCCCCCACTCAGCCTGGGTTCCAGAAGAACCATGGCACCGAAACAGCTCTCACCCATCTCACAGTGGACGTCCTCAGTGCAATGGACATAGGCAAGCCTACGGGCGCAATCTTTATTGACTTGTCCAAGGCTTTCGACCTTATGGACCACAACCTCCTGCTATCTAAGCTCGACAAAATAGGTCTTGATCCCCACTCCCTGGGTTGGTTCAAGAGCTACCTATCAGGTCACTCCCAGTGGGTCATCTGGAAGGGTGAGCAGTCAGATCCTCTACATATTAAAGAGGGTGTACCTCAGGGCTCGATTCTTGGCCCTCTCTTGTTCTCTCTCTTCACAAATGACCTCAGCCTTTACTGCAGGGACAGCTCTGTTGTTCAATATGCAGACAACACTGTAATCTACCACTCAATGGGCAATCTGCCAGAACTAGGCCCTCTCCTCCAAGCTGACCTAAAGACACTGGAGGCCTGGATCACCTCCAACAGAACAGTCCTCATTGCAGGCAAAACAAAAGCTATGCTATTTGGTCCCACATCCTTAGAGCAGGATATGCCCAGATTCCTTCAGCTTAACTCTCTAGCGGGAACAACCATAAATGTGGTGGAAACCATAAAATACCTCAGGCTTACAATTGGCCAAGGTCTCACCTACATGTCCCAGGTAGACCAGGTAACCAGGACCATCCACAGTAAACTTGGCACATTATACCGGCTTAAAGGCCAGCTTATCCCTGGGGCATGGCTTGCAATTGCCTCTAGTGTTCTGCTCCCAACTCTTACCTATGCTGCCCCTGTCCTACAGGGTATGCCAAAACAAGAGTTCAACCAGCTACAGGTACTGTACAACAACAAGGTTGCATGATTTGCCACCCAAAATCAACCTAGAAGTCATATCTGTGACTCCCTTGCCCAACAGCAGTGGCCTTCCTTCGCTTTGCGTCTTCAGTACCCCCTGCTCTGCCACGCGTTCAAAATACTGAGTCCGGCAGCTCCCCCCAGTCTAATAGGGACTATCTCCCTTAGGCACAACTCTCGGACACTCAGGACCACTGGTCGGTCTATACTAGCAACCCCAAGAATCAGAACAAATGCCAGCGGCAGATCCTTTTCCTTCACCGCCCCCTACCTGTGGAATAGGTTCTCACCTTCAGTTCAGGAAACCCCCTCTCTATCAAATTTGTGCACTAGGCTCAAGGCTCACATGTTGGAGACCAGTGCCTGCCATTGTCAAGGTACAGGGTAGTATTCCCCCTTCTCCAATAACTATCACTACCCCTCTCTCTGTTCACCAAATAAGTCTATTAGGCTTGGTCATGACTCAAATATCACAGATAGATTGTCAAACAAGTTCTCAGATGTGATTACTTAATGTGAACTGCTGCTATTACTGTGTTTCTGCCCTCACTGTAACTTGGTTATGATTGCAATATCTCTGTAACATGCTGCACCCAACCACCAGCACCTAATAATTTGTCATTGTACTGTATCTCGGGTCGCCCGTGAAAAAGGGACCTTTGAGGCTCAGTGAGCTCACCTGGTAATCAAAAATTTAATAAATAAATAAATAAAACACGATGTCCCCCTATTGCTTTTAAAAATCGCCATCCAAACACTATCTTTATTCAACATTTTCAACTTCTCAAGCAGGTTCTTTTTTATTTTAATGGTAGCAATATCTTATTAGTCACAACATCTTATTCACTATGATGTCTCTCATTGTAAAAATGTGGTGCATTTGCCAAGTCTAAATTTTATATTATTTCTTGCTCTGAGTACTATCCCATTTTTGTATCCCCATAGCATCTTAATTTATGCGATGTCCTACATTCCTAAAGTTCTACTTATCATGATGTCCCACCTCAAACTGATTATGTTCTTACATCTGATATCTGATATGTGTATACCTCCTAAATTTTCTAATATCCTTTCATAACCTCATGGCCTGTAACATCTCACTCCCTATAATATCCTCATATAAGAATGTTCCGTCTGCTACCTCTACATTCAGTTTGCTCTCTTTATTGCACTCTAACCTCTACTGTCTCGCTTACTATGATGTCCTCCTGTAGAAATATCATCTTTGATCCATTATATATATGATTCTATAGGTGCTCCCAACCAAATCCAAATGCAGGCAATTACCTATGACAACAGTTCTAGTTTATGTCTTTATTCAACCCAGTCCTTGTTTCTAGTGCTTTCATTTCTAAGATCCATGGAGTTTCTGCCTTCTCCACCATTTAGTTAAAATCTCCACGTCTTTCTGGGGGCTTTAGAGCCTCCAACCCCCAAAATCTCAATGATGCCCCCATATGTCCTGCCTCCAAAAAATGATCTACCACTGGTGTGGGCCTTTTATTCTTTATATTCGATTTGTGTTCCTGAATCCTCTGTTTAAGTGGCCTAATAGGTTTTTCCAATGTAAATTTTGTCACACGGACACTCAAGGACTAGACCAGTCCTGCAGTGTCACAGGTGATAAACTGCTTGATATCATATTCTTTATCTGTATAAGGATGTTAATATTTCCGCTTTTTGCTCGTATGGCCACACACTGAGCACCTGCCACATGGCATCATACCAGGTTGTAATGGTCCCAGAAGGAGTCATTTATTTTCTTCAAATCTGCTCTGTGTGTGCTCAGCGTGAACTAGTCTGTGTCTTAGAGTCTTAACCTTCCTGTCTGCTATCAATGGTGGAGTCTGAAATACATTATTCTCCATAGGATAATCCCTCAAAATGGACCAGTGTTTGTAAACAATCTGTCTTATTTTGTTCATCCTATGGTTGTATTTGACACTAAAAACTACTGATACATCTCCCTAAGGCTCCCTATTTCCTTCTAGTGCCTCTGCCTGAGTTATACTACATACATGTTCTCTTGCCTGGCTCAAATGCCTTCTTTTATAACCTCTGTCCTGAAACCTGTGAGTAGCCTCCCTTATTTCTTTATGAAAATCTTGTTCATCTCCACAGTTCCTGCGAATATGCAAAAACTCAAAGAAAGGGATACTATCAACCAGACAGCCTGCATGGAAGCTCTGCGCATGAAGAATGGTGTTACGTGCTGGTTCCTTTCTGTACAATGTTGTCATGATACCCATTTCCCCATTTCTAACCCTGACATCTAAGTAAGATATTTATTCTCCGCTGTACTCCATAGAAAATCTTAAATTAACATCATACGCATTTAGATACTCCTGAAAGGCAACAGGGTCCTCACTTGGGCCCAACCACAGCATGAACAAATCATCTATGTAACTCTTATATAGTCTTATATGTCTGAAATATGGATTGTGCTGTTCATGTAATATATAAGAGTTCTCAAAATCTGACATGTATGCATTTGCATGACTGGGAGCAATCGTGGATCGGATGGCTGTACTCTTAGTCTGTTTGAAAAAGGTCTTTTCAACCCTAAAATAACTGTTAGTTAAAATAAATTCAGCTAACATCTGCAGCGTCCCCGTTTTAGGATATGCCCTTGGTTCCCTTCTATCCAGGAGACTCCCCATAGTCCTTATTCCATCTTGATGTGGTATTAAGGTGTAAAGATCTGCCACATCAAGGGTCACTAAAAGCATTGACTCCCTTTCACTGTGGGTCAAATCCACATCTTTAAGAATATTGATGAAATGAGTTGTGTCCCTAACATAGGTTGGTATCAGTTCAACCAGAGGCTGCAAGTCATAATTGACAAAGTTCGAAATATGCTTAAATAAACTAGAGATACCAGATACTATCAGTCTTTCTGGTGGAACCCTCAAATTTTTATGTATTTTTGGAAGTGTGTAAAAAATAGGTATTCTAAGATATTTTTGTATGATCAAATCTCCTTCCCATTCTCTCAAAAATCCTGATAACATTAGTTCTTCCACTAACTCATACAGCTCCCTTTTAAGTCTCTCCGTAGGGTCACTACTCAATTTCACATAATTTTCTTTGTCATCTAATAACCGAACACAGATCTCCTTATAATGTTCACAATCCAAAATCACAAGTCCTCCATCTTTGTCTGCTGGTTTTATTATAATATTTTGGTCATTCTTTAAACTATTGAGGGCATGTCTCTCTGTTTGTGTCAAATTATCATATATTTTTTTATCTATCTCTGTTTCAAATAGATTATGTATCTCTTTTTTATTATTTCTGCGTATGTCTCGATAGCAGGAAAAAGTCCAATCTGTGGACTGAATGGCGACTTTATTTTTAACGTATTCCTCAACCCTTGTTTATAACTATCTGTTTGTTGCTGGCCACTAAATTGTGCTTTTAGGCTTAGAGATCTAAAAAACAACTGCAAGTTGCATTCCATCTCAAACATATTCACTGCTGTGGTAGGTGCAAATGCCAATACTCTAGTTTCTGGTTCATTAAGTTGTCTTTTACTCAAATTAAATATGGGAATTATTTCTGATGGTATTTCTGTCTGGGGCAGGTGTCTCCTCGTCCTCTGCCTGTACCTGGTTCTCCTCCTGTACCAACCCTTGCCTGCTCTATGTCCTCTTCTACAATGCCTCTCATTTTCACAGTGTATCTGGGTTCTCTTTGCTCCTCTATTCTGGATTGTCCTGGTGGTTCCCTGGTTTGTATATCCTGTCTGGAAAAACGTTCCCTTGTGTTTGTTTCTAGATTTTGCCTAGGCCCAATATCTGTTCCATAAGCCATCCTGTTCAGAGGTCTCTCAGTATCTGACTGTGATCTCAAAGTTACATTTGTCTAAGTGCTAGCCTTGCTATAGCTGCAATCACTCTCAGATCTGCTCTCCTCATATCTATTCCTAAAATTCCAATTTTGTTTGGGAACATTTTTCATATGTGTGTAAATCTTGTTTTCTTTATAGTCATTTGTGTCACGGGTAAACTTTTTATCTTTTATTGTTCCAAATTCCTCTCATATATGTCTATGTTTTGTTTAATTTGTTCCAAAGTTCTATTAAATTCATCCAACTGTAGCTTCAACTTCAAAGCTTCTTTATCTAAATTAATTTGTTCATCCAATTTACCTCGTTCTTCAATTATAGCTTCAATTAAAACGTAGATGAAATCAACAGAACATCTTGTTCTAATCTCATCCCATTTCATGTCAAGCTTTGCTGATTTTATTCCTATATTATGTTCCACATATATTCTCAAACCCATTGGTATTAACTTATGAGCTAAGTATTGTCCAAGAGTGATAGCATGCCAGTCAAAGCGGCAATCCTTAAATTGCTGGGTTTCTATTCTTTGTGCTATTTGTTTTGCATTATCAAGAGAACCAGCAGTCAGATCCCTATCACCTCTAATCTGAGCCAAACGTTTCTCTTTCTCAGCTTCAGAAAAGTTGTAAAATGGTATTTAGCATTTGCACTAGCCCCGATTTCACTAAATATATCCATACTTCGCACTTCAGTAGTCTCTTTAGATACCATCACTATTCTGCTAGTCACACAATTTCTCAAATAATGGAGCAGCACCAGTGTTATTCAAATAAATATTAAAAAGTCCATCTTTAAACAGAGTTAGTCTTTATATTCATACAGCCCTTATGGACGTTTAATACAATGTGCTAATGCACTGGGATATTCTTAAAAAAAAGCCCAAGTTCTGTGGTTCAGATGCAGCACATCTCTACCATTCAGTAGTCAAAAAAAAGGGGGAAAGAGGGATTTCCACAGGAAATGGACAGTCCTTAATTGTAATCCAAGCAGCCTCTCTCAATGTGATGCAACTTTGAAGCAGTTCCTGAATTCAGAAAAGAGGACGAGGGCCCCGAACAAATAATGCTGCAGACAGACGTGTTCAAACCCAGATAAAATTATTTTTATTTTTGATGCGGCCAACACCTCACCGTTTTACTTAGAATATAGGCTTTTTCAAGAGATGCCTTTTTCTAAATGAATAAATAGATATACATTAATTAAAATGCTGTCCGCAGACAATAACAAACTTCAAAGAATTCATATTCCAAACAACAACAGGTGCCACTCACATTGTATTGTTTCTAGTTATCACAAAACTCCTTCATTCTGATTCTCATTTAAATTGTCCTACAAAAATGTAAAAATTCATTATTTTCAAACTGTATCTGAAAATCCGTCAGAGGCTCATATTCTGATTACTATCACCCAACACCAGACACCATGCTAAATGTGTTTAAAAAGGACATTTAAGTGGCATAAAAAGTGCTTCCAGTGCTTTGTTATACCTGTATCATCCGATGTAAACACATCTAAATTTCATCACACCTTCAATACCTATTCTCCTCTTTTTACTGCATTTTAAATCATTTCATTATTTGTCCCCTTTAGGTTCCTGTTCAAAATTAAAATGGAGATAACAATTTTTAGAGAAACTTCCCAACAGCTCCATAGTTTTTTTTCATTTCAGTTACACTTTGCCTGTTCAAATTTCCATCTCTACATCATATAAAAAGAACCATTTAATCATTCACATTGATAAGCACAGCAGTAAAACACTAATTTCTTTTACTCTTGATCACTTTACCTACATCTGAATCTAATCAGAGAATTTCACAGAAAATATCACAACATCGTGTACAGCATTTCAGGTAAAATCTAGCTGCTTAGATTTCCATCTCTGCATCATGTAGAAAGAACAGACAAGAGGCAGGACATATGGGGGCGTCATTGAGATTTTGGGGGTTGGAGGATTTAAAGCCCCCAGAAAGAGGTGGAGATCTTAACAAAATGGCAGAGAAGGCAGAAACTCAATGGATCTTCAAAATGAGAGCACTAGAAACAAGGACTGGGTTGAATAAATACATAAATTGGAACTGTTGTCATAGGTAATTGCCTGCATTTAGATTTGGTTTGGGGCACCTATAGAATCATATATATAATGGTCTTGGATCAAAGATGATATTTCTACAGAAGGACATCATAGTAAGTGAGACAGTAAAGGTTAGAGTGCAATAAAGAGAGCAAACTGAATGTAGAGGTAGTAAATGGAACATTCTTATATGAGGATATTAAAAGGGGTGAGATGTTACAGGCTATAAGGTTATGAAGGGATATTAGAAAAGTTAAGAGGTATACACATATCAGACATCAGATGTAAGAAAATAATCAAGTTTGAGGTGGGACATCATGATAAGTAAAACTTTAGGAATGTGGGACATCACATAAATTAAGATGCTACAGGGATATAAAAATGGGATAGTACTCGGAGCAAGAAATAATATAAGAATTGGAAATGGAAAGGGACCTGGGGGTAATTATATCAGATGACCTAAAGGTGGGCAAGCAATGTGAGAAGGCAGTAAGGAAGGCTGGGGGGATACTGGGGTGCATAGGAAGAGGCAGCAATAGTAGAAAACAGGAAGTTGTTATCCCTCTGTACAGACAGTTGGTGAGGCCCCATCTGGAGTACTGTGTGCAGTTCTGGAGACCCCATCTCTGCAAAGACATAGACAGAGTGGAGGCTGTCCAGAGGAGGGCAACCAAAATGGTGCAGGGTCTGCACCAGAAGATGTACAAAGAAAGACTAAAGGAGCGTAATATGTATACCCTTGAGGAAAGAAGGGAGAGAGGGGATATGATAGAAACTTTCAAGTATCTCAAGGGAATCAACAAAGTCCAATAGGGTAGCATCTTTTAGAAAAAGAGATGTGCAAGAATAAGGGGGCAAAATTTGAAGATAGAGGGGGGGACGGCTCAGAGGCAATGTGGGGAAGTATTTTTTCACAGAGAGGGTTGTGGATGCATGGAACAGCCTCCCTGAGGAGGTCGTGGAGTCAAGAACAGTGGGGGAATTCAAGAATGCATGGGACAGACATAAGGCAGTCCTAGTGAGGGGGGTAGGAGGAAGTAAGCTGTTAGTTAACTAGGATCTGCAGCTTATCTGTTAGGTAGGAAAATGGGCAGACTAGGTGGGCCAAGCAGTCCTTATCTGCCATCAAATTCTATGTTTCTATGAATTAGACTTGGTAAATACACCATATTTTTTCAAAGAGGGACATCTTAGTGAATAAGATGTGGTGACTAATTAGATATTGCTACCATTAAAAAAAGAACCTGCTTGAGAAGTTGAAAATATTGAATAAAGATAGTGTTTGGATGGCGATTTTTAAAAGCCATAGGGGGATGTCCTGTTAAATAGATCCGTAGCTAATAAAGTGTACCCTAGGCTATTTATGGCATTTTTGAGAAACTGCCCCGTATGGTAAGGCTGTAGTATAGAAAGCATGCCCGAATTATATGATGTACCGATGTTGAATATCAATCAATCAATCAATCAAAAAATCTTTATTTATCCAGGCGAACATCGTTGAGCACAGCTCATTTGCAAGATGGACCTGGTAAGGTTAAGGTTCAATTTACATAGATACATAAAAAATATTCAATATACACACACTCTAGGATACTACATAGAATATTCAGTATACACACAGTCTAAGGATACATTCTAATCAGACTATACATTAAATTCAGGTGTCGTGGTAATAAGGGGTCAGGGGAAGGGGAGCGGGAAGTGGTGTGCCTGGCTGGTGGGGGAGGAGGAAGATGGTGGGGGAATATACAAAGAGGAAGTTTGGATGTTCACCTGTCATTGTCCCCGATCTAATGAATGCAAGGAATCTGCCTAAAATATTAGTATGTGTCAGAAATATGGTGAAATGATTATAGGTCGATGCATAAGTAGTTACAATTGGACCTGTACCTTTACGGTAATAAGAAAATGGCGTAAGAGATCTAGCACCCTATGAGGTTAAATGAGGGCGGCAGTTCTGCAGTGAAACACGAGGAAAAAAAGTCAGTGCCTGGTGTAGGAGAAGCAGCCCAAAAGCACCAGCATAAGAATCTGGACATTTTACATCTCTTCACTGAGGAAATTGGGAATAGAAATGATAGGGTTTCAGGCATTTGAGACAAGGAGTAGCTTTTGAGGTCTATATTTTTTAAAAATGTGGAAAGCAGTGACTGAATTTGACACTAAAGCCTGAGATAAGAAGCCAAATCAGAGCGTCTGGTAAGACGTATCAGGAGAAAAGGAAGCTCGCGTCTGGCTCAGAGAGAGTGTACTGAAATGTATCAGGGTAAAAAACTTTGACGTTAACATTTTCCATTCAGAATACATCGAGATGTGTGGGGTAATAGTGAAAATACTAAAGGGGTCAGCACAAACGAGCATAACATTACTAAAAGAGATTCATATTTCTTTCTGTTTGGAGGCAGATGCAAAGAATTAAAATAAGTAAGGTTCATTTTTTGGAAAGGATTTTTAGTCAGAAAAATGATGTGAATGGTTTAGATGCAAGGACAAAGTTGTGAAGCAGGAGGAAATAAACAATACACTGCTATACACAGTACTGTGGAACTTACTAGTTAGTTGTAGATGCAGGCTAAGCTATTTGAAGCAAAAAATTAATCATACATTGCTGTACACATTCCCATGAATGTATTAGATAAAAATTTGTCTGAGAAGTGAATTTCACCTATTCATTTCTTTATAAGGAACTGAATTAGGAAAAATGTTTTACATGTATCAGATACAGGCAAAATAATTTAAAGTAGCAGAAAATGAATGTTATACCCCAGTTCTATGACTAGATGTTGATGTAGGTAAAGTGATTTAAAGTGAAAGAAAATGAATGGTATACTGCTGTGCACACTGTTGTGAACTTTTGAATGGTTCTTTCTACATGATGCAGAGATGGAAATCTAAGCAGCTAGATTTTACCTGACACGCTGTATACAATGTTATGAAATTTCCTGTGAAATTCTCTGATTAGATTTAGATGTACGTAAAGTGATCAAGAGTAAAAGAAAATGAGTGCTATACTGCTGTGCTTATCAATGTGAATGATTAAATGGTTCTTTTTATATGATGTAGAGATGGAAATTTGAACAGGCAAAGTGTAACCGAAATGAAAGAAAAAATTATGTAGCTTTTGGGGAGTTCCTCTAAAAATGGTTTTCTCCTTTTGAATTTTGAACAGCAACCTAAAGGGGACAAATAATGAAATGATTAAAAATGCAGTAAAAAGAGGAGAATAGGTATTGACGGTGTGATGGAATTTAGATGCGTTTACATCGGATGATACAGGTACAACAAAGCACTGGAATTGCAACACTTTTTATGCCACTTAAATGTCCTTTTTAAACACATTTAGCATGGTGTCTGGTGTTGGGTGATAGTAATCAGAATATGAGCCACTGATGGATTCTCAGATACAGTTTGAAAATAATGAATGTTTGCATTTTTGTAGGACAATTTAAATGAGAATCAGAATGAAGGAGTGTATATGCCCTATCGTCCCCATTAGGCAACAGTCCCATTTATCAGAAGCAGCCTTTTTTTTTCCATTGCAATGGGAAAAGACTTTGCTCATGAGACACACACACATTACAGTAATGAACAAAACAGAGAAAGTAAACAAAACACCAAGAAGTACTGGGTGGGACCTCAGCAGACTGGTAGGCACGGGTATGTGAATCGAATCATGGGTAAGGGTGCGGTACTCCATGTTGTTGCAGGCTGACCACCATATGACACAAACAGTGTCACTGTGCAGTCCATCATGGCAGGCTGCCACCTGATAGGTCACATAGCTGACTCACATGGCAGATATCTGTGTGGTCCTGCTGCAACAGCTCATCAACCCTGCATTGTGTTCTGTCCCACCACCAGTGTGGCCACCAGCCTGTCAAATCCTTCCCATGTGCCAGTTGGTTGATGCATGGGAGAGGTTGTGGCAACAGTGGGGAGTTTGGTGCCAGGACCCACTTCTGTATCAAAATCTGGTGCAGGGTCCCTGGTGCACAGGATTTGATGCAAGCTGCCATTTGCCACAGCTTGTATCCGTCTCCCAGCCCCTTTGAAAATCAAGCCCAAGATGTCTATTGTTTAGCAGTGCAGAGTGTGAGGTAAAAAGGTTTTGTTTAAGTTATCAGCTGTGGTTTGCTGTTTAGGAACCCACAAATAACATAATACTTCTTTCCTCCATTTATAGAGTTAAAGCTAATATGGTGACTTAAAGCACTGTAAGAGAGAGACAGGAGTGGAAGAACTGGCATTAGAAAACAAACTCTATTCAGAGTCAAGGCTTGTTCTGCATAGAAATCCATCACAGCAGAAATGTTGTTGTACAACAATTCAAAGGTCATAGAATGTGATATTATGGGAATGAGATTTTGTTGTAAATGATTTTTTATGTGTAACTGTATTGTCTATTGCTATGGGACCTTGTTTTAAATGAGCCCTGGCTCAATCGAACAAATCCCTGTTCATACAATTTTATGAATAAAACATTTAAAGAAAGAAAGAATACCCTACTGTGTTACAGCAAGATTTCAGCTGTTTTTTAAAGTGCATGAGCCACAGTTTAACTGAGGCAACAGAAACTGCAGGATCAACCAGATAGACATTTATGGCTGTGGCTTAATCACTCAAACAAATCCCGCAGATGCAAAATCAGCTATATAGTAAAACAACTAAAATATGCAGGATCAACTAGATATCTTCATTACACAAAAAACAAATGCAGGATCAGCCAGATATTTAAATCTACTCACAAAATTAAATGCCATTCCTCCCGATAACTGGCTTCTCGCTAGGTGAGAAGTTCAAACGCCATTTTTTTTTTTTTTTATAAATCCCTCCCAAAAGTAATTTACAACCAATGAAATATCAAACTGTAGCCTAGCAACCAGCCCTGAGCCTTGGAACAAAATGCATCAGTGAACAATGGGCAGGATTCACAAAGAAAGCCAAAAATTCTGCAGCTGCGGGAAAAAAGCCTGCAGCACTGCAGAAACGCAGTTGTGTGATATTCATATAGAAATTTTGAGCAGGTGCAGAATTGCGTAAAATCCCCTCAGCTGTGAAATTTCAGCAGCTGCAGAAATTGCGCACGTGCTGAAAATCAGCAACTGCGGATCCGCCGCTGCAGAAATAGCTTAGGAGGTACAGCAACAGTGAACTTAATTAGCTGGAACAAGCAGACAGGGCTGCTATATAATGAAGCTGAAAGCACCCACAAAGAGATCAGCAACCAGTCCCTCAACTGGGACCACTGCAGCACCACAGGTACCAGCAATACCATGGCACCACAGTGGCCAACTGTCACTGCTGGTCCTCCCTCCCTGGGGTGTTCCTGTTGCCTGCAGGGGTAGCACTCACTGCAGGCTGAACAGGCACTACTGCTTGTGGGGCTCCGTCATGGGCTGCATTGTGTCTGGTGGTTGTTGCCTGTTGCCATATCATGGCAATGTGCGCTTTTGTTGCTGTTACAGCAGCCACAGTTATACTATCTGGGATGCTATTACCAGTGCCTCACCTCAACCTTAATTGATTCCAGTTGCTGGGGCACTACTGCAGTTTGCTGAGGGAGAGTTAAGCCTCATTCCACTGCATAGGAGCCGGGTTTGTAAAATTTTTGGTGGGGCCCAGGGGTCGGGGTCAAGGTCCGCCCCTGACCCAGGGGTCAAGGCCATGCCCCCTGGTGCAGGGGTCAAGACTATGCCCCCTGCAGTAAACAAAGTCCAAAACTGAGCAGAATACACCAGGTTTTGTTATCTGTAGGCTAGTAGAGGGGCCAATAGTCATGAGAAAATCCCTCCCCACCAACCCTCAATGTTCCCCACATCAAGTCACTCACACAATTTCTTAGCACATTGCATCCCCTTCCAGGCTGCCCTATGTGTTTAGCAGAGGTCGGGAGAGACATAGTGTGGCATAAATGGAGTCAGTACTGCATTTCACTGCATACCCATATACGCCATTATCACCAGGTAGGTTGGTTACAGAGAGTCGGAGACTCTATGTGCCTATGGCCAGCCATGTCCAAATAAAGTTTATATATTTTACTGTATCTTTCCTGGACAGATACATGCTTGATTTTTAGGAGCTGTCAGACTTCTATGGTCCGCTCCCCTCACCAGCTACTGCTCTTTCTTTTCCTATTTCTAAGACATTCTATGCTATTCATCTGAATGGCCTGGAATGGTGTTATGGATGTCATACATTGTTCAGACAGTGTGAAAAGAGAAAGCAGCAACTGCTGAGGAGAGAGGGACTCGGGGGTAGTTACAAAGGCAACCGAATGAGATTATTAATTTAACAAAAAAGGTCAAAGACATAAGAATATTGGATAGACACTAAAAGGACCACAGGAGGGCACTAAAAGGACCACAGGAGGGCATCTAGACTTATAAAAACTATTTCCTCTCACATTTGAAGTGTTCTGTTCCTTTAGCCTTTGTCTGGGGGACATAAACTTTTTTTAACTGTAACTAAAAATTATCTGTTATGTGTCAAAGAAGAGCTAATACAGGAAAAAATCTCCACTAATTAATTTATTTTAAAATTTGCTCCTCAGAAAACATGCTGACCTCATCACACACTGCCTCCCCAAATGGCCAAAACAAGTTCCCCACTCCCATCACATCTGAGCTTGGGTGATATATGGAATGCAGTCTTGTGTCATGAAGGGAAAAAAATTATAGGCGGATGCCTAGAAGGATGAAAAGGTTTTGATATGCCTCTTGATAGTTTTTATACCATTAACATTTAGAGACATATACTTTAAACTAGTGCCCAGTTGCATTCCACCTGTCAGGGTATGAGAGGCTAACATAAAAAAGAACGTTCCCTCAGAAAATCCTGTAAAAATTTTAGTTGTGACCTGACTGAGTCCAGCATACTGGAATGACTTTTTGTTTTCTTTGAGGATGTCGATTCCAATAAGACTTCCTCATTTTTGGATGATAGAGTCCTTCACAATGTCTTTATGGAGGAGGGGCCATAGTCTCTTCCCACTGCCTTTTGTACTGCAAGAGCTTCTATTTGTTTCTTAGTTTAATTATATCTGTTTGCTACAACATTGTGTGTGGTTGTTGATCTTTTGACCTTCTTGGAAATTGTAGACTCCGTGGAAACTTGATCTTGGTAATGTTCCATTTCTTTTCCTGAAGTTTCAGTTCTGTCAGTCTCTGCCTCCATCCTTTGCTCTACAAAGGGGGTGCTTCCTTCATTTTCTGCCTCCCATGCTTTGGATTTTTCCGATACTGTTGGTGGTTAATTTAGTTCTTTGTGTTTTTTGATAGGATAGGTTCTGGCAGAGTATCTTTCTGTGTTAAATCTGTTGTTTAAATGTGTTGTTTGTTAAATCTGTTTCCTTTGTCCCAGGTGCAGTTCCAGGGTTAGCCCATAAAGACAGCCCTGAAAGATGTTTTTGCATGCCATGACCAGGCACTGGAGTTGCCCATTCCTTGTGGGCTTGTACTGAAATGGAATCCAGGTTTGTGTCATCCTGATGGTTATGTTTTGCGCATGGATAGTTTCTATAAGCATGGCTTTTCTTCTTGCATAAACTAGTTCTAAAAATATTCATGCAAGTGGAGCTAGTGTGACCAAAGGAGGTATACATTCGCTGTCTGAGCTGGCCACATGTGTAACTTATGTATCTTGAGAAACCACATTTATAGCACTCCTTTGGCTGATTGGGATAAAAGCATATACCCCTCTCCAGGCCTATGAAAAAGGAATTGGGGAGATATTGTGCTCCAGCGTTTGGTACATCTCAATGTGATATACAATCTGCATCCACGTGTTTATAAATTTTTCGGAGTGAAAAACAGAATCAGGTCTCTTTCTAGTCTGGTTTATATTTGCAGATAGCATATTTGTGAATAATTTGTTTATGGGTGGTGACAAAGTATGAGGCATACTGGAAGAATCCAGACTTTAATATATGCTTTAACTCATGACAGGGTGTGTGTGTTGTCAGGCATTGATGCATGCCCCAGTTGGTTGTGAGGCCCAAGGCTGAATGTCTAGTGCCCCTACAACAACCCAGGGCATGCACTAATGCCTGATACACCAATGCCCTCTCATGGGTTAATGTACCTATAAAAAGGATATATATTAAAAAATGAAAGTTGTATTAGTCTTTTTATGCTGAGGGAAAGAAAAAATATTTATTGTATCTTTCCACCACGTTAACAGTTCAGTAAAGTAATTCATTATAGTACAGCATGGTAACTACTTAATCTGTTCAGAAGTATGTTAAATAAAGTCATTAAAAGTAAATGGAAGGAAAATAAATTATTTCTGTTACTGTTTCTTTAAATAAACTGCAGTATCTTTCTTAAATAGCAGCTTTCACACTGATGTGTTTCATCAGTTTCAAGATGCTGTAGCCTTTGTTTTGTTTTTCTCAGAAGTCACTGCTATAATCAAAATAGTAATCATCTCAGTCACTGTGAGGTATCCAAACTGTGCAAAATTGGGTTTTACTATATCGCTGATTTGGCTGGTTTGCTGAAAAAGTCTCTGTTGTGCTGTTTTGAAGTCACGACAAACAATGACTGCCTATTGTTTCAGTTGTGGAGGTGCTGATCTCTTGTAAGTACAAAGGTTTTTTTTTTAAGGTTGGTTAGTGTGCTGTGGTGGGAAACACAAAAAAAACACACTCGGTCAGAAATTAAAACGGCCATAAGTATGTCAAAAAACTCATGGTTTTATTAGCTGTAATAAAGAATGTAGCACCAACAGCCCCGGTGTTTCAGGGCTTTAGTGTGACCCTTCATTAGGGAGCGTGGCTGCTGATTCCAGAGAACACATTAAATAGGAAGTATTTAAAGGCACAGAAATTATAAATGCGGAATGGATCATATGGCAGCACATCAGTGTTACCGTTCCAAAAGCAAAATCATACCAAACGACGTGAATTAAATATACTATCCAAACCACCCCAACAGTGAGTAGAGTAAAAAGTGAAGATAGGAAAACAAGTACAAGAATAGTAAAGCAAGCAACAGACTATGGACAGATTGCAGGCATGGCAAAATGTAAGGCTGCTCCAAAATCAATAACCAATGTAATACATACATTCCTCAAGAATGTCCTAAATGTCCATATTATATAAAGTCCCCAAGCACATCCTAAACCACTGTAATATGTACTTTACAGTCCCCAAACACATTCTAGACCACTGTAATACGTATTACACATTTCCCAATCACATCTATACGCACGAACAGTTTTTATTTATTTTATATATTGGATTTTGTTTACAAGGTTGCCTCACTCAGACAAATTGTCTCTTTTTCAGGAGCAACTCACGTATTAACCCAGCTGTGCACACGAGCAGATGCGATAGGCCATTAGGCCTGTACCTGCTGACAAGTTCGTAATTACAAACATTAGAATAGGCAATCTTCATACACTGAATATACAGGATTTATAACTAGCAAGAACATGTGCACAGGTGAGGTATGTTACAGGCTAATACATCATTGTCATATCAGTTTTTTATTGTATGCTTAAATGATGAAAAAATGTTTCTATGCTATGGCATGTATGTAATGAACTTAAATTCACCAATTCCTGGTTAGGTGCGATTGAGTGTGTATAATAAGCTAAAACTGAAACTAAAATACATAGAGTCCCAACACAAATCCTAAACCACTATAATACATACATACAGTCCCAAGGCACATCCTAAACCACTCTAATATATACAGTCACAAAGCATATTCTAAACCACTCTAATACGTATAGTCCCAAAGCACATCCCAAACTACTCTAATACATACAGTCCCAAAGCATATTCTAAATCACTCAAATATATACAGTCTCCAAGCACATCCTAATCCATTCCAATACTTATAATCCCAAGGCACACTCTAAACCATTCTAATACACATAGTCAGAAAGCGTATTCTAAACCACTCTAATACATATTGTCCCAAAACACATCCTAAACCACTCTAATGCATACAGCCCCAAAGTACATCTTAGACCTCTCTAATATATACAGCCCCAAAGCACACCTAGACCTCTCTAATACATACAGCCCCAAACCACATTTTAAGCCACTATAATACATACAGTCTCAAAGCACATCCTATACCAAATACATATAGTCCAAAGCACATCCTAGACCTCTCTAATACATACATTCCCAAAGCAAATCCTAAACTACTGTAAAGCCTTGTATACACTGGGTTTGTTAAAATGTTTTAAGATCCTTAAAACATTTAACACACCCAAAAACAGTTTGTGTCTACACTGAACATGGTTTGAAACCATGTTTAAAAACCGTAATTAAACCCTGCAAGGACCTAGTCTTACAAATAGTTTTAAACATGGTTTCAATGTAAATATGCTTTACCGTGTGGTGTGGATGGGTGATCAATCTGTGTTTCTCCATCAGGCACAGCCTCTGCATTATAGAACCGTGCCTCACAGTGAGTTCTACTTGGAAGCACAACCATGTTTGGGAATGTTACTGGCCTTTGAAGTGGTTATGAATTTACCGTGTTCAAACACGGTTATGGACAATGCGGACAGGCGAGGGTGGCGAGTTTAAAAATGTTTTTAAAAATGTTTTAAAAAGAAGACGACCAGTGTGTATTGGGAAAGCATAGTCCCAAAGCACATCCTAAACCACTCTAATACATAGAGTCCCAAAGCAAATCCTAAACTACTCGAATATATACAGTCCCCAATCACATCATAAACCACTCTAATACTTACAGTCCCAAGACGCCCAAGTCACATCCTAAACCCTCTAATATATACAGCCCCAAAGCACATCCTAGACCTCTCTAATACATACAGCTCCAAAGCATATCCTAGACCTTTCTAATACATACAGACTCAAAGAACATCCTAGATCTCTCTAATACATACAGTCCCAAAGCACATCCTAAAGTACTCTAATACATACAGTCCCAAAGCACATCCTATGCCTCTCTAATACATACAGTCCCAAAGCACATTCTAAACCTCTTTAATACATACAGTCCCAAAGCACATCCTATGCCTCTAATACATACAGTCTCAAAACACATTCTAAATCTCTTTAATGCATACAGTCCCAAACCACATCCTAGACATCTTTAATACATACAGTCCCAAAGCACAACCTATGCCTCTCTAATACATACAATCCCAAAGCACATTCTAAACCTCTTTAATGCATACAGTCCCAAAGCACATCCTAGACCTCTAATATATACAGTCCCAAAGCACATCCTATGCCTCTCTAATACATACAGTCCCAAAGCACATTCTAAACATCTTTAATACATACAGTCCCAAAGCACATCCTAGACTTCTAATACATACAGTCCCAAAGCACATTCTAAACCTCTTTAATATATATAGTCCCAACGCACATCCTATGCCTCTCTAATACATACAGTCACAAAGCGCATTCTAAGCCTCTTTAATACATACAGTCCCAATGCACATCCTAAACCTCTAATGCATACAGTTCCAAAGCACATCCTAGACCTCTCTAATACATACAGTCCCAAAGCACATCCTATGCCTCTCTAATACATACAGTCCCAAAGCACATCCTAGACCTCTCTAATACATACAGTCCCAAAGCAAATCCTAAACTACTGTAAGGCCTTATACACACTGGGTTTGTGAAAACATTTCAAAGACCCTTAAAACATTTTAATAAGCCCAAACATAGTTTGTGTCTACACTGAGCATGGTTTGAAACCATGTTTAAAAATCATGTTTAAACCCTGCAAGGACCTAGTCTTAAAAATGGTTTTAAACATGGTTTCGAAGTAAATATGCTTTACCTTGTGGTGCGGATGGGCAATCAATTTGTGTTTCTCCTTCAAACACAGCCTCTGCATCATGGAACCGTGCTTCACAGTGACTTCCACTTGGAAGCAGAACCACGTTTGGAAATGTTTCTGGCCTTTGAAGAGGATGTGGGTTTACTGTGTTCAAACACAGTTATGGGCAGTGTGGACAGACGAGTGTGGTGAGTTTAACCATTTTTAAAAACTTTAAAGAACAGACTACCAGTGTGTTCAGGGAAGTCATAGTCTCAAAATACATCATAAACCAATCTAAAACATACAGTCCCAAAGCAAATCCTAAACTTCTCAAATATATACAGTCCCCAAGCACATCTTAAACCACTTTAATACTTATAGTCCCAAAGCACATCCTAAACTCCTCTAATACATACAGCCCCAAAGTATATTCTAAGCCACTCTAATACATACAGTCCCAAATGCCTGTGTTTTTTAATTCAACTCTGGGTTGAGCCTGTAAATGGGCCACGTGGCCTAGTGCTGTTTACCTGGTTAACAAAATTATAAATTCTAATACACATAGTCCCAAAGCACATGCTAAACTACTCTAATACATACAGTTCCACAGCACACCTTAAACCTCTCTAATACATACAGTCCCAAAGCACATCCTAAAGCAATCTAATACATACAGTACAAAAGCACATCCTACCTAACTGCAAGATATACAGTCCCCAAGCACATCCTAAACCTCTCTAATACATACAGCCCCAAAGCACATCCTAAGCCTCTTTAATACATACAGTCTCAAAGCACATTCTAAATCTCTTTAATACATACAGTCTCAAAGCACATGGCAAGAAATATCTCAAAAAATTAGCAGACTTAATTGGTTAAAGTGGCACATGTGATCAGCATTCAGCAGGTATTAATTTTCTAGTAATGCCCACTGATGCAGTACCATTTAAAACCATAGCAATCCTCAATCGCAATTTGTTGTATAGCACAGTATAACAAAATGATAAAATGACTGTTTCCCACCCACCCACCTGAAGGACATTGTACTGTCTCGTTGCTAATCAAACCTGCAAAATAAATGTAATCTTGTCCTTGTACTTCATGGAGTGAGCAACAACATTGAAAGAAAAAGACTAACTACAATATTAAAATGTGCAGTAGAAAGTACTTCTGTATAGTATCCGAGTAGTACAAGTAAGCATTAATCACTGGCAGAGGAGGGCTCTGCCGGTGATTAATGCCTGCTGGGGGGGCATTGTTGCATGAGGGCAAAGCCCAAGGGTTCAACCCTCAAGCGGGCATTAATCACCGGTAGAGCCCTCCTCTGCTGGTGATTAATGCACTTGTAACACGGACAACCTCGATTGAGCATAAACAAAACTCCACAGCCATCTAATTTTTGCCTACACTACCTGTGGCTCTCTACGTGTGTCTCCCTATGTGTGTGCTGTCTAACTCTACCCCCTGCATCCGCGCGTAGCAGTCTTGCTCCTTGCAGGCTGTATCCCGCTTGGGATCCGTAAGTGCTGACCACACACAGCGCTACTTGCCACCCAGTGGCTATCGTACCCGCTACAGCAGCAACACGACATTATGAGACGATAATGCCATGTTGGGCTCGGGAACGTGCAAGAGCAACATGGCATTATGAGAAATAATGCCGTGTTGGGCTCGGGAACGCACAAGAGCAACACGGCATTATGAGAAATAATGCCGAGTTGGGCTCGTGCCCACGCTTCCCACAACACCAACACGGCATTATCGGCTCACAATGCCATGTTGCTCCTGCACCACGTGACGGCGTTGCACCTATCGCGGGGCTCCCTGGCACAGCTGTCCATAATGCCGTGTTATAAGCTCAGTTACTGCGCAATGTTAAATGTTGTGTTTGCGCTTCCGGGTACAACAAAATGCATATTGTGCCGTGGTACAGAAATAAACCTGAAAACATTCACCATTATTAAAATGTAGCCTGTTCATTAATGTGTAGCTGTAGTTCGTAACACCAATATTTCTATTTTTAGAAAACAAATACCGGCAGTGTCTGTATGCAAATTACCAAGGATTTCAATCCCAGAAGTCTTTGTACTGTGTACAAATGTGTTGGTATGCACAATTAGCGAGCTTCATGTACAAAGTTAAACTAACAATTTCAGAAATGTAAAAGTAGTTCCAAACGTTTCAAAACAGTACTTAACAAATTAAACATGTTTGTTTTTCAAGTGAAAATGTAAATCACTATATAAGTACATGTGGTTCCAGTGAAAAACCACATCTTGTAATGAAGGTGTTTTATGTATAAATCCAGTATAGATCACAAAACCTATGTCATTTGCCTTTATCACTCACATTTTAACCCACGTTACCATGTTACTCGACCTCAGCCATGTTACAAGCACATTGAGCCCCAAGAAAAGAGGCTTCTACTAGGGAATTAATGCATGGTGGGTGGTTGGCGCACTCGGCCTTCGGGCCCTTGCCCAACCCCCCACCCCACCACCATGCATTAATTCCCTCAGAAAGCCTCTTTTCTCTGGGATTAATGCTTACCTGATACATATAGTTCAAAAGCAAATCGTAAACCACTCTAATATGTATACAGTTCCAAAGCACATCCTAAACCACTCTAATACCCACAGTCCCCAAGCACACCCTAAACCATTGTAATATATACAGTCCCTAAGCACATGTTAAGCTGCACACTGTCACTTAGAATATCTTATACCACTGTAATAATGACACACCTCAAGCACATTGTAAACCACTGTAATGCATATAGGCCCCAATATTCAGAGCCAACCAGTAACACCATGGAGCAAGTAGTACTGCATTGAACATAGCGCACGGCTGGCTCTGATTTATATTCAGACAGTTTGCATACTCTGATGGAGTGCACTGTCTGAACATGGGGCCGTGCCAGCACAGTGCAAAGTAACTATGCACTACGCTGACATGGCCCACAGCTGTATGTGGCCCGTAGGGGAGCCTTGTGGTCCATTTTAAACCCTAGCATACAAATGAGTCCATTGGTCATGAATGGCAATAAGGAGTCATCTGCATGCCCGTTATGGGCTCATTTGAAAGTGCACAGCCAGGACTTCCGGCGCTGCACCGTGCTGACTAGCAGCTTCCCTGCAGAGCTCTAGCCACCCGCTTTAATAACCCTCTCTTAAATCAATCTACAATTTTACCTGGGCATCACAATATGCATAATAAGGCAGTGGAACATCGCAGGAACAGCTAGAGATATACTACATGGCTCAGAATGGAGATAGACAGGGAAAAAAGCCCTACCTAAAAGCACGCCTCCTATAACACCTGAAAAGGCCCCGAAGAAGCCGTGGGCCTCCGGCTCTACTCTCAACCTTGGTGCTAGCCCTGCCTCCACTGACAGTGAACCGCTTACCCTGCAGTGGTTCTTAGAAGAATTTAAACCTTTCCGGGATGATCTTCACAAGCTGACATCCGACTTCAGTTCACTAAACCTCAAACTGGACGAAGTCTCACAAAGAGCCTCAGATAATACTGCTAGGCTCTACTCAGTCAAGAAAAGACAAGATAAGATTGATTCTGAGCTAATTGCTTGTAGACAACATCTGACCAAGATGGAATTGAAAGTGGAGGACCTCGAAGGATGTAGTAGGAGAAACAATGTGGTCATAATTGGTCTTCCTGAAGGGGAAGAAGGACATGACATGATTCTTTTTGTACAAAAGCTAGTAGAGAAACTAGTGGGCCCCTCTCCCTTCGGTGCTAAATATATTATTGAAAGGGCACATAGAGCCCTACGCCCGAAGCCAGCTCCTGGATCCCCTCCACGCACTGTCATCTTCTGTTTTCTTAACTTCTTGGAAAAGCAGCATTTTTTGAACAAACTTAAAGAGCTCCAGGAAGTCCGTTGGGAAGGGAAATGCCCCAGAATAGCCCAGGATCTCCCAGCGTTGGTTCATCTCAAAAGAACGGCCTTTCATCCTGTGGTAGCCAAACTGATCACCGCAGGCATTAAGTTTCAGATGGCATATCCGGCAAAATTGCACTTCATAATCGTAGGAACCTGGACGGCCTTTGATGACCCTGAAACCACCTCTGCAGAGCTGAAATCTGCTTTCCCTGGTCTTTTTAAAAATCCCTGACTGTGACATGGAGATGATTTTGTGGGAGAAAAGGTTTCATACGGGCTGAGTGAGAAATATCCCTCTCTGAATATGGTCTGTAAGTTTAGATTTATTTTTAGTAGTTGCTAATACCCCCCATAAAAAGCTGGTGCTCTTAATCGCCAAATTTATCAGGCTATTGATCACCTCCTACTTGACCAGAAACTCTCCCTGCAGATATAAAATGGAGACAAGTGTCTGGAAGTTGCACCGATGTAATTCTTGCGGAACCTTTGTAAAAGAGCCAAGGCTCAAAGGTATTTGTAATCCTAGACTTGATAAATAAAATAAATAACTAAATAAATAATATACCCACTGCGGTTTTCTGGACAAGGTCTGTACTATTGAGTTCTATGGTGGACACTTCATCATTTTCACAGCTAGAGGGGGTCACATCTTCGCAAATGACGGTTATCCAGCTCAATTGCGGCTGATACATTTAATTGCTTTTGTTTATAACTGTGCAATCAGCTCTCATTACCACTCTAGGTATAACTACATTTGCACTTTATTCTTATTCTGAAGGACTGTTTACTGTTTCTCAGATATGTTTCTGCTAGATCATAAAGAACGTATTGATATTATTTATGTTGTTAATGTGTGATCTAAAGACCTGGACAGGCTGGGTAATCAATATGGTACTCAACTAAAATCTTATATGTGAACTTTTATTTTAGTTGCGACATAAGCTAGAATTACTCGTTTTTTTCCTTTTACCTCCTGGACTGAGAGCTGCCTTTTAAAATGCTGATAGCTACTTGCTGAGAAGTATAAAGCAGGTAATGTTTAATTCCTTTAGATCATTTTCGAATGCTGTTTTATATGTTCTTGTTTCTTACGTCAGATGCCTCAGTAGATTGTTAATTTTCTTATGGGTCAGCCCTTAATCACACTTAATTTACTAGATTGGGGGATTATTTTCCAGTAATATTGCCTTTATATCTCCAGCTGCCTCAATCTAATTAATACTCTTTAGTAGCTTATATGCCTGTAGACGTTAGAGTGTGCTTATCTTTATCTTTTATGTTGTTAGGTTTGTTAGGGTGGCTGGAGCAGAGGAAATGTTTTGGGGCATGATGCAGAAGGTGAAGCGTAGCAGAAAGGTGGGAGGGTGGGCTGGGATAAGGTCTCAAAACTTTACAGTTTAATGAATACTTATGTGGGTTATTCAGAGTTGGAGGGGGGATGCGGGGGGTTTATTTCACACAGAGACAGCTTGCAGAGAGAGAGAGACATTTGATTCCTGTATTATACCTCGACCATTTGATAAATTGCCATGGCTAGAGCATTGAAAATAATTTCTTGGAAAGTACGGGGGGCCAGAAATAAAGTTAAACAATACCAGATCCTTAAACACCTTAACCAGGACCAGTCCTCTTCAATGTCTTAATAAGCAACATTGCAGAAGGACTGGAAGGAAAAGTATGTCTCTTTGCAGATGACACTAAGATCTGCAACAGAGTTGATGCACAGGGTGGGGTGGAAAGGATGAGAAGGGACTTGGCAAGGTTAGAGGAATGGTCAAATGTATGGCAGCTTAGATTCAATGCT
Source organism: Neoceratodus forsteri (assembly GCA_016271365.2). NCBI lineage: Eukaryota > Metazoa > Chordata > Ceratodontiformes > Ceratodontidae > Neoceratodus > Neoceratodus forsteri. The sequence goes on along the minus strand of CM028133.1, from coordinate 680,844,756 downwards.
AAGAAGTGCAAGGTAATGCACATGGGAAACAAAAACCAGGGAAGAGTACACAATGGGGGTGAGATACTAACAACAACAAAAATGGAAAGGGACCTGGGGGTAGTCATATCAGATGACCTAAAGGTGGGCAAGCAATGTGAGAAGGCAGCAAGGAGGGCTGGGGGATACTGGGATGCATAGGGAGAGGCATCACCAGTAGAAAACAGGAAGTTATTATCCCTCTGTACAGACAGCTGGTGAGGCCCCATCTGGAGTACTGTGTGCAGTTCTGGAGACCCAGTCTCCGCAAAGACATAGACAGGATGGAAGCTGTCCAGAGGAGGGCAACTAAAATGGTGCAGGGTCTGCACCGGAGGACATATGAAGAGAGACTTAAGGAGCTTAATATGTATAGCCTCGAGGAAAGGAGGGAGAGGGGGGACATGATAGAAACTTTCAAGTACCTCAAGGGAATCAACAAAGTCCAAGAGGGTAGCATCTTTCAAAAAAAGAGGTGTGCAAGAACAAGAGGGCACAATTTGAAGGTAGAGGGGGGGCAGCTCAGAGGTAATTTAAGGAAGTATTTTTTCACAGAGAGGGTTGTGGATGCATGGACTGGCCTTCTGGAGGAGGTTGTGGAGTCAAAATCAGTGGTGGAATTCAAGCATGCATGGGATAGTCATAAGGCAATTCTGGGGGTTGGGGGTAGGAAGAAGTAGGCTGCTGGTTAACTAGGATCTGCAGCTTATCCAGTAGGTAGGGAAATGGGCAGACTGGGTGGGCCAAGCGGTCCTTATCTGCCGTCAAATTCTATGTTTCTAAGTTTCTGGCAGCTGACATTGTATTTGTGCAAGAGTCCCACTTACTTAATTCCAAGGCCGCTGAACTACGTAGACAGCAAATGGGCCAGCACTTTGTGGTAGAGGGTGATACTCAAAGCCGCGGGGTCATGATCCTATTTCAGAGGTCTATACCATTCTCCTCAAGCCAAATCATTGCAGACCCAGAAGGGCGATACATTTTAGTAAGCAGAATGCTCCACACCAGAGAAGTTATCTTAGGTAGTGTCTATGATCCCAACACTGACACGCCTAGTTTCTTCATGCAGCATCTTACAGTCCTTATCCCATTTTTACCCATCCCTCTAATCATAGGCAATGATTTTAATCTTGTGTTTGACCAGTATATTGACCATTCAGGTAGACTACACAAAGGACTCTCTCCCACACAATGGGCACTCCGGGATCTGTTGGATGGAGCCGGATTGACAGATATCTGGCGCACCCTTCACCCCTCAGACAGAGAATTTACTTACACTTCTCCAGTTCATCACTCATCTTCCCGCATTAACTACCTACTTATTTCCCAATTCCTAATCCCCTGAGTGTTGGATTCAGCTTTACTCTCGGGCCCACTCTCTGACCATTCCCCAATTTCTTGATTGATCTCCCTTACCTCTCTTCCTATGGCAAGAGGGTGATAGAAGGTTAATAATCAGCTGTTTAAGAATCCAGAATATGTGAAATATATATCCAAACACACTACTGTCTTTACTGATATTAATGTTAATTCTGTGGGAAAACCAGACATTGAATGATGCTCCCTGAAAGCCTGTCTCAGAGGTCTGCTGATTGGTTTGGTGGCCAAAGGAAAAAGAACTCAGGAAGAACAGCTTCAATCTTTATTATCCCAAATTCATGCCATAGATCATAATTTATCCCCCCCCCCAATCACCAGACCAGGTCAGGGAAAACGTAGTGAAACTAAAAGATTCATATTTGAATTTAATAAGGGAAAAAGTTCAGTTTACTATTTTGAAAACCAAGGCTCTCCATCTAGATCAAGGAGAAAAAGTGGGTCGTCTCCTGACCCTTAAACTCAAATAGCTTGAATCTCACAGTTTAGTGGCAGCAGTCTATTCCCAGGATGATGACACCTTAAAAATGTTGCCGTCAGATATAGCCTCTGAATTTCAGGGTTACTATGCGAAATTGTTAAGTCCTATGGATAATCCCCCGCCTTTACCACAATTAGTCTCCTACCTGGCATGCTCTTCTCTACCCTCACTCTCTAACTCACAGAAAGCTTCCTTAGTTGCCCCCATTACTTTAGGAGAGATAATTAGAGTTATCAAAGACTTGCCCTCAGACAAGACACCTGGCCCGGATGGATTTTCCTCCAACTTTTATAAAATCTTTGCCCATCAGTTAACGCCACCCCTTCTCTCCTTATTTCAACATATCCTTTCTGGACAGAACTCCTATAGGTCTCTATTTGTAGCCTTAATCACCCTGATACTCAAGGAAGGTAAACCCCCGATAGAGTCCAAAGTTACAGACCTATTTCACTTCTAAATCAGGACCTCAAAATCTTTACGAAACTCTTAGCAGATCGGTTGAGTCCTATTATGTCGGATATTATAGGCCCGGAAAAAGTAGGTTTCATGAAAGGCAGATCATCAGTTGACCACCTCAGAACCTTTTTGCACGTCTTCTCAGCTTCCATGAACTCTGATTTCCCCGCTGTTCTGGTCTTCCTGGACGCCGAGAAGGCATTTGACAGGGTTCATTGGAACTTTTTGTTTAAGTCATTGGCAGCATTTGGATTTCCCCCTCTGTTTATAAAATGGATAGGGGTATTGTACAAATCCCCAACAGTATGAGTTATATGTAATGGACTACTGTCTGACTCCTTCACATAAAGTTCTGGAACTAGACAGGGATGTCCACTATCCCCCCTGTTGTTTAATATCTATTTGGAACCTCTTATCTGAAGGATTACAGCGGACCCTGCTGTCCAGGGTATAAGTATCCAGCATCAAGTAGTTAAAGTTTTGGCCTATGCGGACTACTTGCTCCTTCATTTATCTCATCCCAATACGTCGATACAACCCCTACTTAAAATTCTGGAAGAATTTAGTTTGATGTCCAACTATAAATTAAATAGAGACAAGACTGTGTTTTTTTCCCCTGAATCATAAAGCGATGAAGTCGGTGGCCTCCATGGCGGGATTCTCTTGGCAGACCAATTCCTTGAGATATTTGGGAATCAACCCATCTAGAGATCCGAACAGATGTACAAAACTGAATCTTGACCCATTAATATACACTATCAGACAAGATCTAAAGAGATGGGCACTACTTCCTCTCTCTCTTTGGCGAAAAACTAATATAATTAAAATTAATGTTTTTCTGCAGTTATTCTATCCAATAAACCTTTCAAATGTTTGGTTACCTTTGGCATGGTTTAGAAAGATACATCAGATATTCTCTGACTTTATTTAGGCCAGTAAGAAACCCCGGATAGCTTATGACAAGCTTTCAGCACCGAAAATGAAAGGAGGATTATGCTTACCACACCTTGGAATCTACTACTGGGCCAGCCATGCAACCAAATACCTAAGGTGGCTAACATTAGACCATCCCCCACCATCATATCTCTTCACAACTATATGGTTAAAAACTGGACGTGCCTTAATACAAGAGCATGGGTTATCCCCTGCTGCACTTTTATGTGTTAATTTAAAATCCCTGCCCCTGGCATTAAAAAGTAATACTATTGCACTGTCCATTAGAATTCATTCCCAATTTTGCTCTTTTATGAAATATAAACACCTTGTAGATACATCGCAGCCTTGGTGGGGGAACCCTAGTCTCACAATCGATGGTAAACCTCTTCAACTGAGAAGGATCACTCAACTAGGGGATCGCCCCCTTAGCTTTTTCCTGAAGACTGATGGCTCGTGGTTGAACTTCTAAATAAGGCCCATATCCCAAACTCTGCTATTTTTAAAATATTCCAATTATGACACTTACTAATAAAATCTTTTGGCGCAGTTCCACCCATATCCCCAAACTTATCCTGCTTGGCAGATTCAATTCCCATTGCAGGCCTTTCCCATGCTGTTTCCATAATATATGGCATAATCCACAATTGGAAATGGCCCGATAGTTTTGGCCCGACTCAAATTTGGGCTTCTCTTTTTCCCAATCAAGAATTCCTTTGGCCTGCTCTGTGGCTGAACTGCCACAAATTTGTTATACAGAATAGGCTCCGATTAACACAGTTCAAGGTCTTGCATAACCTCTATTACTCATCGCAGAAGATGGCCAAACTGGGACTCCTCCCTTCATCCACATGTACTCGATGTCTTCAAGGAGAGGGTAACCTATTACATATTTTCTTGGCATGCCCCAAGATAGCTCCCCTCTGGAATGCTATTAAACAGAAGGTTGACCCTCTTTTGGGTTTATCATACCTATTTGCTGCTGAAATTTGTATATTGGGGGATCTTTCCTCTGTGGGTGTCACCAACAGAAAGTATCATATAACCCTCATAGCCATGCCGGTTAAAAAACTGGTCTTTAGCCACTGGAAGGATACGAATGATATTTCTTATAGCGAATGGTTGCAGGAATTGTTGGCCAATCTTAGACTGGAAAAGACAATTGCTAGCCTACATAATCAACCTCAGAAATTTCTTAAAATATGGGGTCCTCTCGTTGCTCTGTACTCTCTCCAGAAAACCTAATGATCTCTCACTTGCTGATAGATAGTTCTATATTAGGTTGCTGTACTCTGTGTGAATGGGGGGCTTAGGGAGGGTGGGAGAAGGGGGTGCGGAGAGTTGATCTAATTCCCTAATAATCTATTACTGTATTACCAATCTACATGTTACAGTAGATCTTCTCTCTGTAATTCCGTAAAACTGAATAAAACTGTGAATTGAAAAAAAAAATGAAAGTGCACAACCTTTTAGTGCCAAATCCCATTCCAGTGAAGGGGGTTCGGTGTCAGGGAAGACCTGGTAAATTTACAGCATGGGTGACTGGGGAAGGGGGAGGGGGACAGCTAGACACCATGGTGTTTACCTTTACTTCTGGGTCAGTTTGGAAGAGGGGGACCACTAGACATCAGGGAAGGATGTGCACCTTTACATCTGGAGCAATTGGTCGGGAGAGGGACCACTAGACACCGGGGAAATAGAGTTTACTCGTACTTCAAGGGCAGTCAAGAGAAAGGTGGATCACTAGCCCAGCAGCCTACCAGGGATGTTGCCTGCAATACACCCACCCTGCATTCAGGGGTGGGGCCATATCACCCTGTTAAGGCCAGGTTTCATGGTGATAAATAGCACCATGCAGGCAGTCATTTTGTGTCATACCACTGCGCCCTATATGTATGAGGGATACCTCATTTGCATAGGTGCAATGGTATAGTTTGCGCAGTTGTGCTGCTAGGTTAGAACAGCACTTCAGGAGCCTCTGAATAAGGCCCTGCCCAGAGTACCAATGCTATTCATGGTTAGTGTGGCACTAACCTGGTTAGATACATGCTTACCTTTTGGATGTGGGGGCCATTGCCCTGAAGGATATCCCATACCACTGTAATATATAAGTCCCCTAGCATATCCTACACCACTATAATACATACAGTTTCCAAGCACATCCTAAACCTCTGTAATGTATACAGTCCCCTAGCATATTCTATACTCATGGCCCCTACTCTTCTGCAGCTGTAGAAATTTGCGCAGAACTTGAAACCTACAACAGAAAATCTGTAATGCCATAGAATTCACTGTTCTTGGTGATTCTTTATTAATATTTCCAGTTTATCCACAGCACCTGGTTCCTTCCCCTCCTTTTATATCCTAAACCCCTCTATGCTCAGCATGTGATGTTATCAGTGCTATGACATCATATACTCCCAGAAGAAGTGACATAGCACATCAGGTACTGTGCTATTTGATAAGCCTGTACTACAGCCTAATAAAATGTTCAGTGTAAAGTTATTACACTGTGGCCAACTTAAACAAATACTAAATAATAGGCCTGTTAACTCCATACCTTACTTTGTACAGATTTATTTGTGCCTTTAAGGTACAGGGATGCTGTCTGAAATGAATAACTGGTAAAATGAATACAGCTGTCATTTGTATGAAAAATAAAGTAATTATGCCCAGAAAGGTGGAATATAATAATGTATAGACCTGTTGAAAGAACAGATCTACTAAATGCATAATTGCGTTGTACACATTTTTTGCCAGGGTTATTTATTACATGTTATCATTGGTTGACAGAACTGCCTAATTATTATACAGAAATGTTATGTGCAGGGCCAGCCGTTGGCCCAGCGGGTAGCCTGTTATGTTCCTGTGCTGGCAACTCAGGTTCGGGGATGAGCTGTGAGAGATGACTGGGCAACACAAGGATTGGAGGGGGCAGCCCTGTCGCACACCACTGCTCTGAGCCTGGGAAGATATGGCATAGTGTTCTGTCACACAGGTCACACCTTGTGACGGGCTGGGTAGTCTACTCTCTAAGGGGTTAATGTGCACGTCATGGCCTGATGGGGTTATGTAGTGTGTCAGAAGAAGTGGGTTGGCATGAAAAATTAGTTTTGCAATATCTCCTCTATTCTGTGTATTCCACTTCTAAAGAGACCTGCATGAGTGACAATACAATTTTAATGGTCACAAAAAGGGACATTTATTTAAAAAAAAGCTATGCTACAGACTGCATATAAATATATCAGTGATACACAGTGGGGACCTCATGAGTGGTGTAAAGGTATATTGATAACTTATTTATAACATAAGATCCCCTCTGCGTAGTTCATTTATGCAATAAGATCGGACCTTATTAGGATTTATTTTAGCTTTTTTTAAAATAAAATTATTTCTAAAAGTCTATGTGTTTTTTTAACTTGTGTTACTGTGCGTTCCCCCATAGCCATTGCCATGGACATGAATTCAGAATGACAAACTGATGCTGTAATGCGGCAGTTCACTGGTGTTGCAGAACTTCTATAGAAATTACAAACCACTGCCACCGAAGTTCTGTGGCAAATGGTGATCCTACCACAGAACTTGGTCCCAAAGTGCCACAGAAAAGTAGGTGTACAGCCATACTGCTATAATGCATGGAGTCTTCAAGCCCATCCTATACCATTGCAGTGCATACTGTCCCCAAGCACATCCTACACCACTGTAATGCATACAGTCCCTAAGCACATCCTAAACCACTGTAATGCATAGAGTCTGTAAGCACATTCTACACCACTGTAATATATACAGGCCCCAAGCATCTCCTAAGCCAGTGTAAAACTTAGTCACCAAGCACATCCTAAACTTCTGTAAGATATACAGTCTCCAAGCACATCCCAAATCACTGTAATATGTTCTGTGCCCAAGTATATCTCAAACCTCTATAATACCTACAGTCCACATGCACATCCTGTATCACTGTAATACATACAGTCCCCAAACACATTCTAAACCACTATAATACATATCATCCCCAAACACATCCTAAACCACTGCAATACATACAGTCCCCAACACATTCTAAACCACTATAATATATACAGTCCCCAAACACATTCTAAACCACTATAATACATACCATCCCCAAACACATTCTAAACCACTGTAATACATACCGTCCCCAAACACATCCCACACCACTGTAATATATACACCGTCCCCAAACACATCCTAAACCACTGCAATACATGCAGTCCCCAAACACATCCTAAACCACTGCAATACATACAGTCCCCAAACACATTCTAAACCACTGTAATACATACCATCCCAAAACACATCCTAAACCACTGTAATATATACATCCCCAAACACACCCTAAACCACTGCAATGCATACAGTCCACAAAACACATGCTAAACCACTGTAATACATACAGTCCCCAAGCCCATCCTAAACCACTGTAATACCTACAGTCCACATGCACATCCTGTATCACTGTAATACATACAGTCCCCAAGCACATCCTTAACCACTGTAATACATACAGTCCCCAAGCACATCCTAAACCCCTGTAATATATACAGTCCCCAAGCACATCCTAAACCCCTGTAATATATACAGTCCCCAAGCACATCCTAAACCACTGTAATACATACCGTCCCCAAACACATCCTAAACCACTATAATACATACCATCCCCAAACACATTCTAAACCACTGTAATACATACAGTCCCCAAACACATTCTAAACCACTGTAATACATACTGTCCCCAAAGACATCCTAAACCACTGTAATACATACCGTCCCCAAACACATCCTAAACCACTGCAGTACATACAGTCCCCAAACACATCCAAAACCACTGTAATACATACCGTCCCCAAGCACATCCTAAACCACTGTAATACATACAGTCCCCAACCACATCCTAAACCACTGTAATACATACAGTACCCAAGCACATCCTTAACCACTGTAATACATACAGTCCCCAAGCACATCCTAAACCCCTGTAATATATACAGTCCCCAAGCACATCCTAAACCCCTGTAATATATACAGTCCCCAAGCACATCCTAAACCACTGTAATACATACAGTCCCCAAGCACATCCTAAACTACTGCAATACATACAGTCCCCAAGCACATCCTAAACCACTGCAATACATACAGTCCCCAAGCACATCCTAAACCACTGTAATACATACAGTACCCAAGCACATCCTAAACCACTGCAATACATACAGTCCCCAAACACATCCTTAACATCCTAAACCACTGTAATACATACTGTCCCCAAGCACATCCTAAATCACTGTAATACATACAGTCCCCAAACACATCCTAAACCACGGTGTAACCCCCCTACAAATGGGGGTTCTCAAAAAGTCTGCCTTGAGCTTGCCTAAATGCTCACTGCCAGGCTGGTGTCCTGCATTTTAGCAGTTTAAATTTGATTACCAGAGCTTGTATAGCCTCTGTGTACTGTCTCTTTAAGAGCTGCTTGATTGCAGCATAAGTAATCTGAGACGGAGCTCTGTTGAAAGATGTAACTATTTTCTGAAAACCATTTAAAATGATAATGGTAATGCAATTTGTCTAACCTGCTTTCTTTGTAGCAAGGACTGCTTTGTTTGTCTCCACTATCTTGGTCCTGGACTGCAAATTGGACCAGTCAGTTCTGATTGGACCTAAAATGTTGCTGGACTACGGGAGCTGTCTGAATTCAAAATCTATAGGAACTGTGGTTTGAGTTTTTGCACCTTTTTTGCAACTGAAGGGGGAGCTGTTGCTTTGACTGACGGTCCAAATCAGCCAACCAAATATTTTGGATCTTGGGGAAGTCCCAGGCTGCTTGCAGTTTTCAGTTTAGTTCTGAGCTGGAAGCTCAAGAAGAAGGAGCTGAACTAATTTTGGGCAGAAATCTTGAGTGGATTCGCATAGGAAAACTGTGGAAGGGCTGAATTTTTGGCTGCATGTCTGCTGCTGCTCCTCCATGAGAGGGAGAGAAGAGAATTATTTTGGACTAAATCCAAGTTTGTTTGACTAAAGTAAACTACTGAAGTGGGCCAGGCTCAACCTGAAGAAGACCGAATATTTCTGTTGAATGCGATTGGCCTGTCAGGAGTTCCAGCTACCCCTAAGCTCCCAGTGTGTGCAGAGACTTTGCGATTGTGACCGGGGAGCACTTTGCCTGGTACAGTAGAATTCCTATACAATATAAATGTGCTTTGAGCTGCTAGTGGGTTGTGAGTTATTTCTCCACTGTGTGAACTGTGTTCTGCTTGCTGGAAGCTGTATCCAGCCCAAAACGGATTGCATCCGAACTTGTCTCCATGCGATCTGGGCTTTGCCAGACTGACCCAGCCAGACTACCCACTGCACAGAGAAGCCATCGTCGAGAGACCTGCCTGGGGATAAGCCCCCTGCTCCTTGCTTGAATAGGAGCGATGCCTCTGCGACTTGTGTAGGCCCTGCTTCTCCTGGCATTCCAGATCAACCACCTGTGGTCTCTATTTTCATCCAGCCTGTGTCCAGTCTTGGGTATCATGAGTAAATACCAGGGTAGCTTCCTGTACCAACAGCTTAATCTGAGTGTGTCATCTGATTGTCTTGTTGTTTCATTTTCTTTACGAACTGAGCCCTCTGGCTCCGGATTACAAATATTGTGAACTGTGCATGTTGTGTTTTCCATCACAGGGCCCCAACCAGCTGCAACCCTGGGCAACTGTCCTGGCTAGCCCATCTCTTCTCCACCTGGGTACCCAGAGGTGGACTGTGTGGGGGGACTCAAAGTGCATGCATAACTGCTTGATTGATATAACCTTTAGGCTAATTAACCTGATTTTGCCCCTCCCTTGTTCAAGTCCCCTGAATAAATCAGATCTGACTTTTTCTGCATGTAATCTGACTGTGGTTCCAGTTTGTGCTCAAAGTACTGTACTGTTGCTATTTGCTGTACTTAACCTTGTTTTACAGGGGGTGCCCAGGGTCAAGCCAGAGGAACCAGCCTTGGTGGTAAGTGCAAACATTGTGGGTACTTGTGTGGTGTACCAGGAGTATTGTGAAAGTGATTATTGCACAGTGTTCAGGCCACTAGGGGGGATAGAGGGGGTTACAGTATCCCGGAAGGCTGTACCCAGGTTAGCTTGACCATTGCCAACCCTGACCTCTGGGTGGAGGCACCCGTTTCAGAACTCAGGCCCCTTAACCTGCTACTAGCCAAGCAGGCAGGGGTAGTGGCCCTTGGGATAACGCCACCTAGGGGTTACAACTGTACTACATACAGTACAGACCCCAAGCACATCCTATACCACTGTTATACATACAGTCCCCAAACATATTCTAAACCACTGTAATACATACAGTACCCAAGCACATCCTAAACCACTGCAATACATACAGTCCCCAAACACATCCTTAACCACTGTAATACATACCACACAGCAGCCAGGTATATCCTTGAGCACTATAATATATACAGTCCCCAAGTACATCTTAAACTACGGTAATACATATATTCCTGAACACATCATAAATCTCTTTAATGTATGCATTCCCCAAGCACATCTAATACCACTGTAATATATGCAGTCCCTAAGCACATCATGAACCTCTATTGTACATACATTAGTCTGCTAGCTAATCACAAAATGACTCTGCTATTTATGATTATAAGTAATGGAAACCAAAGCATCACATGAAAGTCTCTAGATGATAAATGTGCATTGTTTGACCCCACAAATGATCATTTCCAGGTTTGCCCTACTGTAGAGTGAATCTGCATTGAAACTCAACTAGTCTGTAGTATAGTATGCCTTGAGGTGATTCATGTTATTTTGGAATGCATCTTAAAATGCACGAACACTGATAGGTTTGTATTAGTGTGTAAAAAAAAAAATAGTTTGATCCTCAAGTGTACAGAACTTCTAGGCTTGACAAGGAATTATATCAGCCATAGGACACTTTGCATTACGAGGTATAATGCAAATGTTTGCATCATGCTAAACTGTTCATGCATGAAGAAAATATGCTGGCCAACCTTGGAAGTAGCATTTGTTATGCATCTTCTGGGCTTAAATAGTTCTGCTTTAGCAAAACTATTTCTCATTAAGATGGATAAACCCAAACATTTTGGGTGTTGCCTATTTCTGGCTGTATACGGCAGTATTAAAACCAGGTGTTTAAGCTAGACTGGGATTTAGTGTAACCAGCTTTAATCTTCTCTCACTACCTCTTTAAAAGATCTTTCAGGAAGTAACTGAAAGATTCCTCTGCCTGCACTTGCCCAGGGTGGCTGGCCCTTCCCTAAATCTAATGACCTGTAGATATAAGAATTTCCTCCTGAATTTCCTGCTGGGCGTGCTGTGCTCCTTGTGCTACTGTATGTGGGTTTTGCTTTTTACCTCAGAGCTTGTGCTAGTACTGAACTAAACTATTGCATTTTCTTTCTAACTGTACTGATTCATAGTATGTACCTACTCTTGCTTCCTTTGTATTACCATTATTCTGCCCCTGTTGTACTTATATTATGTACCTTGATATTACTCCTGTGTATTCCTATCATTTGTTCCTGTTGTTATCTTATGTAGTGTAACTCATCTGTTTGTATTACCATATTGCAACCTCCCTGGTCATACCTGACAATATTAATTTCATTGTCTAGTGTGCTTACCTGGTCAATAAAAACATAATAATATTATAATAACTGGCCATCATTTTTTCCCATAGGGGAACCCGGTTACAATTTGCCATTATAACTAGCTGGTTATAATGGCAAATACATGCTGGGTTTCCCTCAGATCACGCATGTGCCACCCACTGCTCTTCTCTGCTTCAGCGCAGCTCCTGGAAAGTTAACCGCCATGCGAAGACGGCAGTAAGCAAATCTAAACAAAAAACAACTCCCTGTCATCACTAAACTTTCAAGCTTACTAAGTGACAAAACATTAAAAAAAAGAAAGGTTTTAACTGCAAATGCTCAGGCACAGACTGCGCGTCATCCTGACAGGACCGACTGCGGCAGAACAGCACCATATTTTATATAATTGCTGTGGCAAAAAAATGATGCCCAGCAATTATATAAAATAAAGTCTGGGTAGGAGGTTAAAACTCAAATTTACACCCCTCCCGTGTGTGATGCCTTTATAAACCCCTCAAGCTTTGCTCTGGGGTTTGTGGCATCCACACCCTCAGGGAGGGGCGCAAAATTCTCATTATAACCCCCTACCAAGACATTATTCTCTATTTAAACTGCAGTAAACTGTTTTCCTTCTGTTTATGGTTGCAACTTGATTTAGAGTTTAGCCTGACTGAGTTGGTAGAGAAAAATAAACCAAAATGATTGATGTACCTGACTGTGGGTGTTTTATTCATCCAGCACAACATACCATCTCAGATAGTTATTGAATTCTAATCTGTTACCAATTGTTGTCCATAACAAAGTTGGGCTATCATAACCAGAATGGCAACATGAACTTTTTTCTAGGTGTGAGAGCCAAATGTATTAATTATTCAGTAGGTTTCCCCACCTTTTTGTAGTCTGAAGGTAAAGCATCTCCACTTCCCTTTAACCTGATATGCCCTTGGGATACTGGTGTCTTTGTTGGATGTGCTGCTTAAAGGAAAGCATTCCTGCCAAGGGATGGACTGTATTTAACTGCAGCTTTTAAAGAATCATTTAGAAAAATTATTTACTGAAATAACAAAAACTTAACATCTAAATGCCTAAAAATGCCTTATTTTGTCATTTATGGATATTTCTTTAAATACGTTGGTGATTCCATCCAGTTTCTGATCTCAACCACATAGATATTTTATTTAAAAAAAAAACATTTGAATCGCCAGAAGGTTTCCAAGATTATGGCAAAAACACAATTTATCCTAGTTTTATTTGTACAGAGGCTAGAAATATAATCAGTGAATATGTTCTCTGCATTCAAAACTCAAACAAGTAATTAAGTAACCCCCTCACCTACTCACAGACTTGAAATACATGTCTAAAATTAGTCCTGTTGATTATCCACTTTTTTATGTTGGCTCGTGCATGTGCGCCAGCCAGCATATTGCAGTAGTAGCAGATTTGGAGCTGTGCTCATTGTGGGTGAATGCAGGGCATGCATCAGTAGGTGCGTCCCTCATTCTACAATAAGGCAGCTGCAGGCACTGACACCAGCAACACGTAAACTGACCACCAGATCTAAGAAAAGGTCTGCTGCAATGAGAGCCAAGCTCATCATGCAGCAGCGTGCCTTTCCTGGTGAAGCAGTTTAATAAACTTGGCGGCACTGACTGTCGCCGCACAGAGTACCCTCAACCCACTTCATTTGCTGATGGGGGATCCCACTCCCCGTTGGCATAATGCCCCCCATTTAAAGTGTATGCCAAGGGGGTGCCCAATCCCCCTCAGCATCATGCACAACCCCCAAACAGTCTTTCTTTGCCAACGGGGTGACCAATCCCCGTTGGCTTCAGTCCACCCATCCCCGTTTATTTTGCAGATGGGGGAGCCCACTCCCCATCGGCATAATGACCCCGCCACTTTTGTTGTGTGCCGAGGGGGGTGCCCAATCCCCTTCAGCTCTTGTCCCCCCCTTCGGTATGTCCCAACAGAGGTGCCCAATCCCCCGTTGGCTACAGCACCCCCCAAAAAAACAGTCAGCTGGCACACTGGGAGCCCACCCCAGCATGCTAAATGGCCCTGGAAAACAAAAACTGTCCTGCTATGTTTTTTTTTTTAAACCTGCAAACCAGAAAACAGTCCCTCATCGACTCCGGTTGCCCTCCCCCAACCCACACCCACCCTGTGTGCACCCTGCCTCCCCACACCCTCCACACCCCATACTTACCTCCAGAGCATGGCACGATGATCTTCGGTGGACCGGGAGCATGTCTGCACTCTTCAAAGCCGACCACGGACTGAAGAAATGCCAGTAAGCTGTATAATGGCATAAACAGTTTTTTTTCAACTTTGGTGCATATTGCAAGCATTTCGGGAATTTTGGCACCAACTTTTCGACATGGGGTTATTGGGACCCCTCCTCATGAATTCAATCACTGTCATGGCGTTATTCAGTTCCAAAAAGTGATTTCATGGGCACTGTGTAGAATCACCTTTCAGGACCGATTAATGAAACGACAGTGCCACTGTTCATGGGGGGGCCTCTCAAAAAGCCTATGTTGCAAATTTGGTGGAAAAAATCCAAAAAAATGGCTGTTTTATGAGCATGCGTTGCACAGTTTCCATGCATACTCGTAACTTTGTGAATCTGTAATATTTTCACTTCAGATTTTCAAGATTGGCATTTTTCCATACCTCCTTACGAAGAGTACAGCTGTAATTTTCCATATCCTGGCAGAAATGTGTTTTCACATGTCCGGCGCAGAATAGCATGGTCGCTGTGCAAAACCAGTTTTCGGGGCAGTTTAAGAAAAAGACAGTGACACTGTTCATGAGCAGTGGCCCTAAAATGCCTATGTTGAAAATCTGGAGATGAAAGTCCATAAAATGACTGTGTTACAAGCGTGTGTTGCGCAGTTTCCATGCACCCTTGTAACTTCGCAAATTTGCAATATTTTCATGCCATATTTTCAACACTGGCATTTTTTCACACCTCCTTATGAACAGTACAACTGTCATTTTTCACATCCTGCCCAAAATGTGTTTTTGCACCTGTGGCGCACAATGGCATGGTCACTGTGGGAAATCAAATTTTGGGACAGATTAACACTGTTCATTAGGGGAGGTCCCCAAATGCCTATGTTGAAAACGTGGTTAAAAAAATCCCAAAAATAATTGGGTTACGGACGTGTGTGGTGCAGTTTCCATGCCTGCTCATGACTTCACCAATTTTTCATATTTTCACTCCAGATTTTCAGCATTGTCATTTTTGTACACCTCCTCATGAACAATACAGTTATCATTTTTCACATCCTGCCCAAAATGTGTTTTCATGCCTGTGTCGCCAAATGGCATAATTGCTGTGCGAAACCACTTTTCAGCTAACAAACTGATAGTGTCGCTCTTCATGAGGTGGGGTCACAAAAAGCCCATGTTGAAAATGTGGAGTGAAAATACCAACAAACGCCTATGGCGTTAGGGTTTCCAACTGTGACATCCCACCCTGTAGAGACTGACAGGTGTCAGGGGTGTGACTTGGGATCATTGGCTGTAATGCTCGTGCCACTCCACCCCAACCCCCACCCTGCAGCCAGTAACAGGCATCGAGGTGTGCCTTGGAGTGTTCGGCCCTAAAGTTCACCCCATTCTCCTATACTGCACCCATTGTAGCATATTTGCTTATGGAATGGGGTAAGTATAAGGCCCAAACCCTAGCACAATTACCTACACTTGTCAGTGTCTACAGTGTGGGGTGAGGTTAAATGGCATGAGCATTATAGCTGATGACCCAAAGGCACACCCCAATGCCTGTCAGTCTCTGCAGTGTGGGGGTGGGGTAGGCATCAATTCAATACTTAACTGCCATTCCTATTATGCATCTCTAACTCCTGCACTACCAATGCCAGCGAGACAATATTCGGCACTGACAAATGCTTGTTATGATTGCATTTAAAGGAAAATATCACCACCACCTCCTAAAAAAGGTCAACTTGGTGAAGGACAAAGGACCCTATATTCAAAAGGTTAGTGTGGCATCAACAGGAACAGAGCTGTGCTACGTGGACATAGTGCATCTGAAAATAGCTGGAGCCATAATCAAAAGGGACCCATAGTGCATCATGACGTGAACAGAGTGATTGTGCTACAAATACTACTGAGCCCATGCAAATGAGGGAACTCTTCCGTAAACAAGATGCAGCGGTACAGTGAAGGGATTTTGGAAGCATTAAAAGGCTACCACAGCAGCACTATTCATTGCTTAGAAAACCCTACTGTTATTGTGCACATTCATGTTTGCCACTCCCCTTGCAGCACTGGTTCCCACCAATGTAATAAGCAATAATCCATGACAGAGTGTGGGATTTGTAAGCAATAAGACACGATGGGGTGTGCATTAGACAGTTCTAATGCACGGCTAGGGGGACGTAGTGAGGCACAAGGCCACCGGCCAAGTGTGTCCAGTCCTCTAGCCGTGCTTATTGCGCTTATAAAATGGGCCTGTGTATTCTAAATGGGTGTTCTAGTTTTAGCTGTGCATTAGACACATCTAATGCACGGCTAACAACCAATCAGATTGCTTGAAATCCTTTGCCCATTTTATAATGTGGCATTTACCCACACCTGGTGTGGTGTGTCGTCATGAAGCCACAGGCCGAATGACTAAAACCACACCGGAAGTGGGTATCTCTCACAACAACCCACACCCTGAGTGGATTATTGCAATTATACAATGATAAATATAAAAGGTTATTAAAAATGTTACTTTTATTTCTTTTACAATTTTTTTATTGATTTTTTAAGTACAATGCTTCCTCCCACCACATATAGTCCCACACTGCTAGGAATAATATGGAACCACTTCCCCCCACAGAGACAGATACATATGCTGCCTCACCTGCCTTACACAGAAACATATGCTGCAACCCCCCCCCCCACACACACACACACATGCATGCTTGGTTATTTCTTTTTTTGTGTGTGTTTTGTCATTTTTTTTTTCAGGAGTGAGCACGATGCAAGGTGTAAGCCACTCCTATAGTTGAGCCTACAAGAGAGAACTTGATGTAAGTTGTGAGCACTCTCATATGTCAGTAGGGATTAGGGATAAGGCTCGGGACAAAATTGTTGTGTTTTGCTGGGATCGGGAGAATGGGCCAAATATTTGGAGGAACCAGAACAACAGAGAGTGAGTAGCATGAAGGACCATGTGAAATCTGAGACAAAGTCCTGATGGAGAAGCAGGAACTGAGGGTAATCGAGTGGTTTCCAATTCTGGATTTTTGGCTACAGAGCTGTGAGGGAGCAGTGAGGTCACTAATTTTAACAGACAGAAAGTGGCTCTATGAGGTTTTTTGTGTGTGTGTGTGTTGTTGTGTGTGTGTCTCATGGTTTGTGATTGGCTTTAGCGAGAGAAAAATGGCAATGGATTTGTTTTGAGTTTTTCATAGAAGGGTGTAGGGATACTGCTGCATTTGTTGTGCTGCTGGCCACCCCAGCTAACTGGTACTTTTGTGTGTGTTGTTGTAAGATTTATCTGCACTCAAATGTTCCAGTCAGCCAGTCACCATGCAAGATTCTTGATGCCCATGGTATAATAACAGAAGTTTCCCCACCCGCCCAATCCCCATTGTATTAATGTAGATATCCCTGGTATTCAGTTCTATGTGATAATGGCGGGCACTGAACGGGCGATCGAGTAGATCATGCATGTTGTGGGGCGGCAAACAATTTTGTAACCCTTGACATCTTTGGTGCATGGAAGAATGGTGCCGGGGACTTAAAACATTTGCTTTCTGTGGGGGGACTGCACCC
Source organism: Neoceratodus forsteri (assembly GCA_016271365.2). Taxonomy (NCBI): domain Eukaryota; kingdom Metazoa; phylum Chordata; order Ceratodontiformes; family Ceratodontidae; genus Neoceratodus; species Neoceratodus forsteri. Next base: position 680,827,075 of record CM028133.1, on the reverse strand, counting down.
CCCCCCATGAGGGCACTTCACCTCCCTACTTAAGGATTCTCAACTCCGGGGGGGTACATGTCAGGGGGGCAAAAGCAAAAAACAATAACAAGTTTTGGGCCGGACGCAACAATACCACAGTAGTGCCCAGACCCGAACCCAGAACCCCAGCACCACAAGCGGACGCCAACCCCCAACACCACGGCGCAGCTCGGCAGCTGACCATAGAGCCACCCCCTACATCCCTTCCACCACCTCACAGGCCACGCTCGCCGTTCTCGCTCCCCCCACACGCGTGTACATATAGCATCATCCTGTCGCTACGGTCGCCCACCCCACCACATCCGTTCACCCTCCCTCCCTCACCATTCAGGCTTTCACCCACATTGCATCACCGTTTCAGATGGCGCCTTAATTCAGGTGCCCACCTCACATGCTACCCTGGTATTCCAGTGGTAGTCCCCCACCCAATCTCCATAGCATTAATGTCACTATCTCTGGTAGTCCAGTGGTAGCTACCTCCTGCCTTAATCCCTGTTGAATTAGTGTAGATATTCCTGGTAGTCTAGTGGTGCCCTCCTCCCTTTCTGACTCCCACTGAATCAATGTCAATATCACTAGTAGTCCACTGGTAGCCTCTGCCCACCCTAATCCACATCGAATGACTAAGCAACTCTCCCTCTCCAGCCCACCCATTCAGCATTACCCGTTGGCAGCACTCACTCTCTTCCTCTCGCCCCACAAAATAAAACAGGCACCCTTCCCCACTCACTCAGCACCCACCACCCTCCACCTCCAATCCAGCACCTGGCCCACCCAAAGAAACCCATTGGTGATGCCTAACAGAGGAGGATGGCAACTGGCACAGACCCTTCTGTCACAACTTTGACTGGCTGCTATCTGAATGAATGGGACTGAGTGAGCATGTGCAGTAGAAATGGTTGTTTTGTACTATGTCCACAGCTGTAACTGTACAGTGTCAAGATCACCTCTGTATTACTACGACAGGGTCAGAATTCCTGTCCAGTTGTAAGGAGGAGTTAGAGTAAAAGTGAAACCATCTCGACAAGGTTCCACCTTTTTGGTTCTGATTAAGGGAGTAAATACACTCCCTATTCTGTCCCTTTTCTGTCCTGTCCTATTATTGTTCAGTTTCTACCTTTTTCTAAAGCCTATTGCAGAAGTACTCCTGTAGTACCTAGAGCCAGCCCTCCTGGACCAATGAGCCCCGTATATTCTCCCATTCCACCTTACCTACCTACTCTTTTTTCCTTCTGTAGGCTGCCCCACCCAAAGCAGACACAAATCTGGAGTCACCCTAACAAACAGCCTGAAATTATATTAACAGTAGTATTTCAGGTTGTTTTCTTTTATAATGAATGCCTTTACTGGAAAAAAATAAAAATAAAAGGTTACTGTTTCCTGCCTGCAGGTTCTTTTGCCTTTATGTTGCCAGCTTATCCCTTGTGCTGCCCATCTATCCCTACTCTCATGCTGAGTAAAGAGACTATTCAGTGGGTTCAAAGGAAAAGTGCTTGCTTCCTCCTTCCACAGACATCAACTATGAAAATGTTGGGTGGCTGGGAGAAGGGCTATCCTGACTGTGGGGCTTGTAGCCAAAGTTTTTATTATCCCCTTTCATGTCCTGACCCCTGCCACCAAACTAGTTGGGTAGTTGGCAGAGAAATCCAGAGAGATGCTGCATTAGAGGGCCTTCATGGACTTTAGCTGGCCAGGCAGTGCCTGAGTGCAGCTAGAGTCAGAACCCCACACTCAGTTACAACAGGGGAGCAAATTAAAATATTAAAATATTTAAAACATGTTTGTTCAGTTTTGCTCCACTGGCTTGGTGCACACCTGAGCCCAGCAACCTACAGGGCAATGCAAGGGGACCTGAACCTTAGGATCCTCATTGAAGCTAGTAAATAAAAATAATAGAAGCCATTCTGGCACCTAAGGATGGAAGCCTGTACACTGAATTACACAGAGGAGTGTAGCTGTAGATCACAAAAATGAGTCATATTAGTAAAAGAATAAAGTCTCTCTTCCTCCTCCTTCTCTCTGGCTGCTGAAAGGTGCCATGCAGAAGACAGAAAGAGAGTGACAGAGCACGCATGAGAGAGAGAGAGAGAGAGAGAATAACTAAATGTTCCTTGCTTTACTGAACACTTCTTTTACATCAGGCCCATGTCTGGGGAGCTTTCAAATGCACACTAAAGGAAAAACTTGTTCACCTAGCCTCTACCAGAAATAGAAAAGCAGAAAGGGACCAGCTATTAAGAGACATTAGAGATTTAGAAAGAAGACAACACATTCCTCCAATGAGACAGAGTGGTTAAAACTTAACTCTGCTAGAGTTAGATACGAGGAGTTACTTAGAGAGCAGGATGAGCACATTGTCTTCCAGGTCAAAATGAAATGCATGCATCAGGGAGAAAAGGCCAGAAAGCTGCTCACTCTGAGGCTAAGGCATCAGGAAATGCTGAATTATCAAAGGGGTATGAGCATACCTCTCAACCTCCTGCCTCGTAAATCAGGGACAAGGCTTAAAAAAATCAGGGACAAAGGACAAAAATCAGGGACACATCTTCAAAATTAGAGCTATCCACCCAGAAAGCTAGTAGAATATGGGGCTTAGTGCTAAATGAATTTTCTAAAGAAGAACATGTCTGTAACTTTAATGCTTGACATTGTTTTGTGCTTACAATCCCCACTGTTTAGCCACAAAAACACAAATTTTAGGAGGGACAGAGTAAAATTTTGAGGCAAAATCAGGGACATCCCTGAAAATCAGGGACACTTGAGAGGTATGGGTATGAGTACACATGGCCCCCTGTTTACAAAACCTAGGGAAATAGTAACCACATTAGAAGATTTTGTTTATAAGGATTTATATACACCTGAGCCCAAACCACTGGAGGCAGATGTTTTAAAGTTTTTAAAAGAGGTCACCCTCCCCAGATTAACAGAGGGACAGATTCAGCAGCTGGAATGAGACATCACAGACAGACAAGTGAGGGTAGCCATAAAGAAGCTAACAGCAGACAAGGCTCCAGGGCTAGATTGTGTTTTGACGAATGTATACAAAACGTTAAAAGATGTAGTAACAATGCCACTGGCTGCCCTAGTCCATGCCTCAGTAAAAGGAAGGGATCTAGATCCAGCCCTGCAGGAAGCCTATATAACACACATCCACAAACCTGGAAAGGACTTGGAGGATGCAGCTAACCAAACCTGGATGGGACTTAGAGGATGTAGCTAACTATATAGAGAATAATGGATGGGGAAGGGTTTGATATGAGAATTTAATGCACACCCGAGTTGTGGGATGCTACATAAACCCCGAGAGCATCCCACAATGAGGGTGTGCATTAAATTCTCATGTGAAACACCCGCCCCATCTTTTATTTTTTATAATAACAGGCTAGCAATTTTTTTGCAGCAGTTAGTGAGACTGTTTGGCCCCGCCCACATACAGAATGTTGGCCAATGAGGCAGCAGCATAGTTTGACTGGCATGGCTCATGAATGTCATAACAACCAGCCAGTTATTATGGAAAATATCAATCTGGTCAGTACATTGAGAGAAATTGCTGACCAGTTATTATAAATCTATATCCCTCCTGAACCTCGACATCAAAATATTAGTGAAGATTCTAGCTGCTTGAGTGAGTAATGTCAGGAATACATTAACAGGACCCAAGCAGGTGGGGTTCATGCAAGGAAGATTATCTACTGACAACCTACATAATCTAAACCCATCTAATTTTTACATCCTGACACTCTGGAACACCAGTGGTCCTGGTGTCTCTGGACACGGAAAAGGCTTTTGACTTAGTCTTCTGAGATTTCTTATGTCAGGCTCTGAGGGAGTATGGCTTTCCAGAAGCCTTCCACCCCTCAGCTAAAATCAACTGCAGTGGGGTCCAGTCTGAGTTGTTCTCACTTGGCAAAGGGACAAGGCAGGGCTGTCCCTCTCACCTTACCTTTTAATTTATACTTGGAGCCACGGACCAGAATGCTTTTCACAGATGATAGACTTTAGGGGGTAAAGGTGGGTGGCCAGAGATATAAAATCGCTACAAATGCTGATAAAGTCCTGTTGCACATTGAAAACCCTGACGGGTCCATACCAGTACCACTGGACACTCGGCAAAAATTTGGCAAATTGTTAGGGTACAAACTCAACCTGTCAAAAACCTGCCCGATGCCCCTTAACCACTATACAATTAAATTAAGAACAATGCTATGAAATTGGGAGAGAAATGGACCCCGGGTGCACTAAAATGCATGAAGATGATAATAGCAAGAAGCAAGAAGGTCATGTTCACCAAGAACTTAGAACGGCTGCTGCTAAATCCAAGCCATTGGGCTGGCAGTATAACCTAGAGGTTAGAGGAACAAGGTTTGAACAAGCTTGCTACATCCTGCAGACCAGACCTGAGTTTGATTCCCACAGCCTCCACTTGCATACTGTGTGGCTCTGAGCAAGTCACTCAACCGCCCAGTGCTCCCAGGTCGCCCCTGAAAACAGGCACTTGTCCCTAGTGGGCCTTACCCAGTTACCAAAGACTAAAATAAAAAATTAAAAAATAAAAACAAATCAGATTAGACTAGATCTGCAGAGGTGGACAACACTATCTCTGTCACTGTGGGCACGCATAAATGTAGTCAAAATAAATATGCTCCCCAGGTTGCGATACCAACTTAATATGGTGGGACAAGTAGTCCTTCACAAATGGTTTACACACTTGTGAGCTATGTTATCCACCTTTCTTAGGAATGGTAAGGTGCCAAGAAAAAAGTATAACAAATTGACCTCCCTCAAGCAACTAGGAGGCCTACAGCTGCCAGACATAAGGCTATATTATCTGTCCACCCATGCAGGCCAGTTTCCATGACGGAGAAGGAACATACCACCAATAGACACTAATCCATGCATTCCACAGTGGAAAAGGATGGAATTAGAGCTCTGTGATGCTACAGGAGTGGATGTCACAGTATTACTGAACATACCTTATAGCAAAATTCCACCTGCACTAAAGTCCACACCAACTGGCTGGTCAGTATTAGTTACGAAGTAGCTGCATAGGTGACAGGGTATTAAACCACTTTTTGACCAAAATCAGCCCATCAGGAATAATCCCAACTTTAGGATTCAGAACCAAGAGATTCCAGCGTCCTTTGTAAGTCAAGCCAACCTAGATACCTTAGGTCATGTCACGTTTTTCAGATGAGACGTTAAACCAAGGTCCACCTGCCTGGTGGTTGTTCAGATGGACGTAAAAGATCTCATGGCATTTCTTGACAAGAGTTGGGGTGTTTATTAGGAAAAGAAAATCATACAAAAACAGTTCACCAATAACAAACAAATAGTCCACACATCAAACCCCCCACCCTATCTCACCCCACCAGAAAAAATAGTGCAAATATGAATACAAACATGGAAAGAATTTAAACAGTTGAAATGACACAATTACTATAACTGTACCTTATATGTCATCTACTAACATTATATAATGCCCTCACCCCTGCCTTTTCGCTAAACGACAGGTGGCATGCTGTTGAAGCTGACAGCAGTACCTGGAGGGGACTGGGTTCAGGGAGGACTAGGTTACTCGGCACAGGGGGCCTAGGTTTGGCTACTCTGCACAGGGGCACCCAAGTAATCCGAACACAGGAAGCAATAACTGTAATGTCCAAAACCAGGAATGGGATTCTAAAGTGTGGCTTTTATTCGCATCCAAACTGAACAAACAAAGCTTAGACGGACCCCCACAGGGCTACATTCCTGGTAATGCAGATTAGAGATAACAAAACACTTCTTCACTATTCCAGCCCTCAGGCTCTGAACCCACCAGTCACACAGCCCGGACTTGCACGCAGCTTTGGGTACACAGCCCGACTTGTACACTACTTGGGTTTTCCATGGCTCTGCTCCCCGTCACATTGATCCGTGGGTCCATATGGAATGAACCACTTTTCTGTTGGTGGCTCCTCAAACCACCTTAGAGCCTTTGACTCCTAAAGGGAAATTTTCCTTCCAGTCCCACATCTGGGTACTTCCCTCATCACTGGCCAAGTGCATGAGGCAAAGTAGAAATCCACAGAGCAAATCCGTAGAGGTAGACTTGGTTACTAAAGATGGGGGGTCTCCTACCTCCAGCTCCCACAATCCATACCAGGCCATTTCTCTGGAAACTAAACAACTCTTTTGAAAGCTTGGCAATGTAGATTCTGGGTAGATGTATATCACATCTCCTCTACATGTCTTGACTTTCCTCCTGTGCTGGACTTGAACATACTTTTACTTTTGGCTAAGCCTATTACTCTAGGCCTCCCACTACTTCAGCAGTCCAATCCCCACTTTAACACAGTTCAGGATGAAACATGGGCTCTTTAGAAAAAGCAGAACTCACCTTTTGGTTGCAAGTGCCCCACAGGCGAATCTCGAAATCTTCTTGTACCCCACACATGTGGACAAAATAAGGCAGCTTCTTTCTCCAGCAGTAGCCAGGGGGTTGCCCCTGGAATAGTAGGCAAACCTTCCTGCCCCATCCCTGGAGGGATGGGGCACAGAGACCCGTATCAGCGGTCTCCATCACTTCAAAAACAGCTTACTGTGTCTCTCTTTTGGCGGAAACACACACCTTTCTCTAAATGTAGCCCTATTTCAGGCCTGAGGCTCCAAGAGCCTGAGCACAGAGCTGCTGTGCTCCTCTCACTACAATCTCCAACTGCAGACTACTGACTGACTGTTCAAAACTCCCAACACTCTAATCTAACTCCCTTCTGCAGATTCCAATGTGGCTCATGGAGCTGCAATAGTTCTATGGTGATATCATCCCTCAGTCTCAGCTGAGACTGAGAACAGAGTGAGACAGTGTGAAATCCATTTAACTGGAATTTCACAAGCTGCCTTCCCTGCCTACCACTAGGTCTTACTGGAATTCTAGTAACCCTGGGTAACAGGGGGGTTACACTCGCACTTGACCAGGAAAATGACTGTCCGCAGTCATTGTTTACCCGGCTTAGGCCATCCCACCCAATGTGCTAATTTCGGAGGGGGGTGATCAGGCCCCCTCCTAGCATGTGCGAACACAGGCAGGCAACATTAAGGGACTAGAGGCCTTTAGCTGACATATCAGCCTCTACTCTACTCTACCCACTTACTATGGGTGCCTAGTTTCTCTGGTAGAACTGTCCAGAGCATAGCCCTAATAGCTCAGCACTGCAGTCCCTACGGCCGTTCAGGACCACAGCCTGTCTATCCCCCCTAGCCCTCTAGGGAAAATCTGTCTGCCTCTAACGTAATACCCCAAAACATAAACAACCCAGTGACCTCCCCGACCTTGGGCAACCTGCAACCACACACCAAGAAACTAATACCACACCATTACATTACTGCCTCCCTACCCCCACAACCACACCTGTGGAAGGAAAGGGTTAATACAGTAACAACAACAATAACAACCACAGTACTTTAAATTCTACACACTAAAGTACTAGAGAGGAACTCCAATGAGCCCCTCCTCCTCTTCTTGTCTTCTCTTCTATCTTCTTCAGGAACACCTGCAAGAAAAAGAAAGACAACACACACTCCTAATCTGCATACACAGTTTACCTAAACCCCTACCATCAAAACACTGGAGAATCCCAAAAATATATATATATATTTTTTTTTAGAAAAGGTAGAAAAACAGTATATACACTAGAAAACAGTAGAAAAACAATGACATTATTTACAATACACATTTGGGGAATGGAGTGCCCTAAAAGTCCCAACTAGTGACCACAGTGCCCGAAGGCTAGTCCATTAAAGAGTCTCTCCTGGGCCAGAGCCCGGAGAAGCACAGTTTTAGCAGGCCAAAGTTCCGAAGGGGAAAGTCTTTGAGGACAGTTCACACATTCTGGAGTCTGCTAGTGTAGGTGTGTACTGCATGTCATAAAGATAGAAAAGTTCGGACTTACCAGCCGCTTGTAGAACGAAAAATTTGCACCGACCTGCTCCTCTGCCGAAGACTCTCCCTGGCAGAATTTCTTCCGATACAGCTGGACGGACATCTTCCGGGAACCACAGGAGGGCACATATGGGAACTGCTGAGCTGATGTCATCTCTGGAGATGGAACCTTGGAACAGGAATAAAAAAGGAAAACAGCTGGTCTGACGTCATCCAATTACCAGGCGATGTTTCAGGATACAGCTGGGCTGGTGTCCTCTCTGGATCTGAAGTCATCTGGTGGGCTGGTCGATGGATTCTGGAAAGGCCAGTACACTGTAGAACTGATGAATGTGGGGCACCTGAGTCCTGGATGTCCATACTGGCGGATCAATAAAGGCACTGCACAGGCTGGTGTAGCAGTATTGACTGCCACTGCTCGGCTTTCCATCTAGTAGGCACGGGCACATTTGCTGGGAGGTCCTTGCATTGAGGCCAATAGTACCATGGGTCAGGAGCTTGAATTATTATCCCATCTGGGTGCACATAATTCACACAGTGGAAGGTTTCATGTCCCTCTCCATCCACTATTCGCACTCTGTCCATAAATAGTGTCCTGCCTCTCTTCCACTGGGCATATTTCTCATGAAACAGTCTGTTTCTGACATGCTTGTTTGCACCAGGATGCACACATTTCATTGCTTCGGCCCAGATCCAGGATTTTCTGCTGTTCTCCATCTCCTCCCAGACTTTCTGAGGAAAGGTAGGAAAGGTCATCCCATAGATCTCATTCACCTTCCTACGAACCAGTCTCTCCTCTTTACTAGCTTTGGTCAACCTGAGACCGCTAGCCTGGCTTGGGGGCAGCCAGTCCTGGTTCTGCCAGCTATGCATCCTCAACGAGATTAAAAACAGATCCCTGACTTCTTCTTCTTGCATAGCCAGGGCAGTGGCATCACCACTCTCTTCCATGCATTCTTCCAAGGCAAGAGCTTGAGGCTGTGTACCCGTTCCTTTTTCACAAGGCCACATAGGTTTCCCCTCATCTTCTTCCTCACTGAGGATCTGAGCCCAGGAGTGAGCAGTCATTCTCTCTCCTGAGACTATCCACTCATCACTAGGCGCATAGGTCAACACCTCCCATTCAAAGGCCTCCCGCATCTCATGTTCTCCTATGAGACTTGGGTTAGGTCCCCCCTCCAGGAGTCTACTGATGATTTATCTGATCTTTCCTTTTGAGATCCAGCATCCGAAACATCAACATCTGGTTCTGTCTCTAAATCTGCACCCTCTAGCTTTGTGCCACACTCCCCCGAGGCGCCTTCAACAGGCTCCTCCTGGTACTGTGTGCTGCCAACTACAGATTCCTGAACCTTTGTCCATGTGGGAGCCAAACGAATCTGGGGTGCTTTATATAAGCCATACTTTTCTAGGCACCCAGAACAGTGAGGTATCATGAAGACGTCCCTTCCAGCATTTAAGCATATTTGACACACTTGCACTGGATATCCAGGAATCGCCACATGAGAAGGCAGTTGTCCTCCACAGTAACACCTTTCAATGTCCCTTAACCTATTTACTGCTGCTGTTACTGCAGCCCGGGCATGATCCGGGTAGCGAGCTGGTCCTGAGGCCATAACTGCAGGGAAAACAAACAAAAGCTCACTGTTACTGAAAGTCCCACTTTACTGAACACTCTCTTTACTTTAAAAATGGCTCCTCTGCTGCTGTGTTTACTTTACTACCCCACCCTGTAATGGCGGCAGCAGCACTCCTGTGCATCGACATTCAGAAATTGGATCAAGCCATTGCGCATCCGATTTACATACACTACTGATAACTTTTGCTCAAACTGCACAAACTTGCATTGTTCTTTTTCTAACACGATTTTCCACGGACTTTTCACTTGCTGGAAACATTTGTTTGACTCACAGTCCCTTAAAGCTTCAGGTTTTTAAGCACAGGATTGCCTGTAAACTAGTGCTGCACATTTGGTTACAACTCATAGTCTCTCTCTGGCTTTAAAACTTTAAACTGATGCTGAACTCATAACTATGCACACAGTCAATGGCCTAGCAGACTTGCACTTGCTGGTAAAACTTGACACAGTCGTTATTTGCAAAGCGACTACACTGCTGCACACATATTCAGCTGGCTTTTGGCAGAAAATCACTGTTTGAGCAACTTTTACTGTTGGTACTCACCGTTATCAGTAGCTGTTAGCTGCGATGGAAAAATGGCCTGTAGCCAGTCTTGGAGGCAGTCCTGCCGATTGTCTCACCGATCACCACACTCGCAAGTCAGTCGATCGAGATGCGGGTTGAGCACGATTTTAAACAGAACAGTCTATTTTCAAAAGTTTTACAGCGCTTTTTAATCACCCTGACGCTCCTCCACCAAGCCAGTACACGCACTCCACTCACACTCCCTCTCAAATGCTGGGCAGTCACTGTAGAGCTGGCTGAGGGGTGGGACTGATTGCAGTCTCACTAATCACACAACGCCATGCAAGTGAGCCTCTTCTTCCTCACGAGTGCTCTTCTCTTCACGGCGATCATCGAGCAGGCAAATTTAAACTGCAGAAACCACTTTTTTTTTTTTCAACTGACTCCACAGCGGGAGCCCATTTCAGCCATTTAGCATGGCCATTCACACAGCAAGTTTACCAGTTCACTCAAAAGCATTTCCAACGTCCAGGGCACAATTTTCCTGTTGCTACCCCAAGTCTTCCACACTTTTCTTTATCACCACAGTTCTTTTAAAAAGCAGGCGAAAACGCTCTTAAACAATTGATGCAGGACAAGGGCACACTCTTTTAGGTTTACTGCTCCTTGGTAAACAGTTGGCATTTTAACAGCAGCATAAGAACCACAGCACACAGCGACACACTAGTTAACTTGCTTCAGCTTTTTGGGCTACCCACTGCCAGATAGCCAAAACGCTAGCCCCTGTCTGAGCACCTTTCCTCCCTGAATAAAAATCCAAAGCGGTGCCTTCATTTTGTAACACCCTCACCCCTGCCTTTTTGCTAAATGACAGGTGGCATGCTGTCGAAGCTGACAGCAGTACCTGGAGGGGACTGGGTTCAGGGAGGACTAGGTTACTCGGCACAGGGGGCCTAGGTTTGGCTACTCTGCACAGGGGCACCCAAGTAAATCCGAACACAGGAAGCAATAACTGTAATGTCCAAAACCAGGAATGGGATTCTAAAGTGTGGCTTTTATTCACATCCAAACTGAACAAACAAAGCATAGACGGACCCCCCACAGGGCTACATTCCTGGTAATGCAGATTAGAGATAACAAAACACTTCTTCACTATTCCAGCCCTCAGGCTCTGAACCCACCAGTCACACAGCCCGGACTTGCACACAGCTTTGGGTACACAGCCCGACTTGTACACTACTTGGGTTTTTCCCATGGCCCGGCTCCCCGGCCGGCCACTTGATCCGTGGTCCATATGGAATGAACCACTTTTTCTGTTGGTGGCTCCCCAAACCACCTTAGAGCCTTTGACTCCTAAAGGGAAATTTTCCTTCCAATCCCACATCTGGGTACTTCCCTCATCACTGGCCAAGTGCATGAGGCAAAGTAGAAATCCACAGAGCAAATCCATAGAGGTGGACTTGGTTACTAAAGATGGGGGGTCTCCCCACCTCCAGCTCCCACAATCCATACCAGGCCATTTCTCTGGAAACTAAACAACTCTTTTGAAAGCTTGGCAATGTAGATTCTGGGTAGACGTATATCACATCTCCTCTACATGTCTTGACTTTCCCCCTGTGCTGGACTTGAACATACTTTTACTTTTGGCTAAGCCTATTACTCTAGGCCTCCCACTACTTCAGCAGTCCAATCCCCACTTTAACACAGTTCAGGATGAAACATGGGCCCTTTAGAAAGAGCAGAACTCACCCTTTGGTTGCAGGTGCCCCACAGGTGAATCTCGAAATCTTCTTGTACCCCACACACGTGGACAAAATAAGGCAGCTTCTTTCTCCAGCAGTAGCCAGGGGGTTGCCCCTGGAATAGCAGGCAAACCTTCCTGCCCCATCTTCGAAGGGATGGGGCACAGAGACCCATATCAGCGGTCTCCACCACTTTAAAAACAGCTTACTGTGTCTCTCTTTTGGCGGAAACACACACTTTTCTCTAAATGTAGCCCTATTTCAGGCCTGAGGCTCCAAGAGCCTGAGCACAGAGCTGCTGTGCTCCTCTCACTACAATCTCCAACTGCAGACTACTGACTGACTGTTCAAGACTCCCAACATTCTAATCTAACTCCCTTCTGCAGATTCCAATGTGGCTCATGCAGCTGCGATAGTTCTATGGTGATGTCATCCCTCAGTCTCAGCTGAGACTGAGAACAGAGTGAGACAGTGTGAAATCCATTTAACTGGAGTTTCACAAGCTGCCTTCCCTGCCTACCACTAGGTCTTACTGGGATTCTAGTAACCCTGGGTTACAATAATAATGATTGTATCATATAGGAAACCCAAGTTGATATAAGGGGAAAAAAATTAAACAGGATAAAGAAAAGTATTTCTAATAAGCGACTGAAACTTTGCAGATCAGCAAGAAACCTATACTGCTAGTAAATTTATGTAATTGGAACATCACTGTCTGTGATCCAAGGGAGATTCCTCCATTTAACCTGTAGATTCAGTACTGTTTTGTATTTCAGTTCCCCATAATAAACTCTTTGCAGATCAGACTTAATTTTCGTAGCTAATTCTGTATAATCCATATCTTTCTGCTGAAGCATGTACAAACTTCTGGAATTCCAAATATACCATCAAATATACCATCTGACAACAGCAAAAAGTACTCGCGAAGTGCCCTTATCCTAACTACTCCATGAAGGCCCATGAGCACCATACAGAGGAAGGGGTTGGGATGAAGGAAAACCAGGGAATGTGGCTCAAGGAAAAGAGGGTGGAATCCTAGTGCTGGAAGACTCAATACTAAGAGGAGACAGATGGGGATCAAGGGAGAGAGGCATAGTCACATATGGGTGGAGACCATGCCAGGAATGACAGCGGAAAGGGTGGATCAGTATAGTCTAAAGTTTGCTAGGAGGGGTTGGGTGAAACCACATATAGTTCTGTATGTGGGGACAAATTGCCTAGCGAGAGAGACGATAGAGGTAGTTCAGGGGAGGTTTGAGGAGCTAGGACCAATATGTGAGGAGGCAGGAAGATCAGTAGCTTCCTCAGAAGTACTTCCAGTACCCAGGGCAGGCACTGCAAGGAAACTGAGGATAGAGGAATTTAACAAATGGCTAAGAACCTGGTGCGAATCCAAAGGTTATGGGCTGGTGATTGAGTGAGGAGGGACCTGGGAAGACAGTGATCTCTATGGTAAGCACAGACTTCACCTAAGTGAGGAGGGCCAGAAAGTATTGAAGCAGAGGATGGGGGATTGCATAGCAAAATAAGGGCATTTAAACTAGGTGCAGGGGGTGGCAAGTGGGCAGGAAGCATGCAGAATCCACAGGAATGGAAGCCGAATGAGCTTCCCCCATGCTAGAAGCAATGAAAAAAAAGGGTGTGCTAGAGGGGATGCTAGAAAGGGAGAGCAGGAGGGGGGAGGAAAAAGGGTGGAGGGTGGCCACCTTGAACGCTAGAAGCCTAGGGAACAAAACAGCAGAGCTACAGGCTCTCATGGCAGAATAGGAGGTGGACAAGGCTGCCATCACTGAAACATGGGCCACCCATTACCAGGACTGGGACGTGGCGGTTCCAGGGTAAAAGATATTCCGCAGAGACAGGGTAAATGGGAAGGGTGGGGGGATCAGCAGTGTATGTGAGAGAAGGACCGAAGTGTGTTACTGAGGAGGGGGAGGAGGGTAGTACAGAGTCGTTATGGATGCAAATCCAGGATTCCAAGAATAGGACTCTTAGGATGGAAGTAGTGTACAGGCCACCATCTCAGACAGAGGAGTTAGACAGGGAACTAGTGGAACAGATCAGAGGGGCCTGCAGAAAGGGTAGCATGGTGATTGTGGGGGGCTTCAACCTGCCGGGAGTGGATTGGAGTACCCCAGCCACCATGAATAGAAGGGAGTAGATACTTTTGGATGCATTCCAGGATAGCTTCCTAATGCAAATGGTCAGCAAGCCAACTAGTTAGGGAACACCCTAGACCTCATGCTGGCAAACGGGGAGTTTGTGAGAAAGCTAGGGATGGAAGAACCGCTGGGAGGGAGTGACCACCACTCAGTGTGGTTCACATTGAGAATGGGTAAGAAGGGAATAGAAACAGGTACAAGAGTATTGGACTTCAGGAAGACCAACTTCGGGAGGATGGGGGAGGTAGTTAAAGGGCATCTAGCCAGAATCCAAACTAATATGGACACTAACTAGCGGTGGGAGGTCATAAAACTGGGGACTGAGGAGGCAACCAAAGCCTACATCAGGGTCCAGACTAAGAGAACTAGGGCCAAGAAACCCAGCTGGTTGAGCAAGGGGGTCATGGAGAAAGTAAGAAATTAAGAGATTCAAAAAAACAGGGAGAGGGGAGGACAGAGAGGATTACCTGAAGGAATTGAAGGAGGTGATGAAGTCAGAAAGGGCAGCCAAGGCATCTAAGGAGCTCAGGCTGGCACAAGGCATCGAGAAGGGGGAGAAGGAATTATTCAGGTACATCAGGAAGAAAAGGAGTTGTAGGGAGAAAATAGTAAGGATTAAGAGGGATGGGGAGTTGGTGGAAACAGGGTTAGAACAGGCAGAAGTGCTTAATGAATACTTCTGTTCAGTGTTTACTAAGGAGAAAGGTGAGGCACTACCAAGGGGGGGGGTGGGAGGTCAGGCTTGTGCAGGGGAGGAAGTGACAGATGGCAGAATCATAGAGGGCAGGGTACTGGAGGGCCTGAGAGGACTGAGGGTGAACAAGGCACCAGGGCTGGATGGCATTCATCCCAGGGTACTGAAAGAACTGGCAGAAATCCTGCTGGGGCCCTTGGCAGACCTGTTCAATGCCTCCTTGCTCTCAAGAAGTGTACCTCAGGACTGGAGGATGGTTCATGTGGTACCCCTCCATAAGAGCAGTCCCAAAGACAAACCAGGAAATGATGGAAGGTTTGATACCTTTTATTGGACCAACAAGTGTCTTGTACAAAGATGGAATTATACACAAGCTTTCGGGGCCTCACAGGTCCCTTCTTCAGGTGAACAGCAAAACTGAGCAACATAAGCAGATTTTATATCCACTGTGGAGCAATTAAAAATCAGGAAGTGAAGCAGGAAGGTGATAAAGGGGCCTAGAGATGAAAGTCTAAGATGCAAAGTAAAAAATGAGAAGAAATGGGGAGGGGGGCTAAGTAGGAACAGGTCAGTAGGAGATGAAAGTAAGCTAAAGGGAAGACAAAGGCACACAGATTGCATCTGAGATCAGAGGCTGGTTGTAAGGGTAGAATAGATAGGAGATGTCAAACAGGAAACTACAGGCTGGTAAGCCTCACATCCATCGTGGGAAAACTGATGGAGACAATCCTGAAGGAGAGGCTGGTATCACTTTTGGAGACTAATGGGCTGCAGGATGTTAGGCAGAATGGGTTTGTCATGGGCAGATCCTGGCAGACCAACCTGGTGGATTACTTACTATGACTGGATAACAAGACAGTTGGACAATGGCCATGCAGTGGATGTCCTGTTTCTGGACTTCAGTAAGGCATTTTACTTGGCGCCGCATGGGAGGCTGGGTAGTAAGCTGGCAGGTACAGGTGCAGGGGCGAAAATGGTGGGATGGGTAGTAAACTGGTTACAGGGAAGGCAGCAGAGGCTGGTGGTGGGAGGAGAGCTCTCATCTCCATGGGCAGTGACAAGTGGAGTACTGCAGGGCTCAGTGCTGTGACCGGTGTTTGGGTTGTTCATATCAGACATCTCAATGGGCATCAAGAGCAAGATCAGTTTGTTTGTAGATGACACCAAGATGGGAGCAGTGGTGAATGACCTAGGAGGGTGGCATGGGTTGCAGGATGATCTGTCAAAATTGGAGACCTGGTTGGATGCCTGCCAGTTGGGATTCAATACCAAAAAGTGCAAGGTGCTATATTTCAGGGCAAAAAAAACAAGAAGGAGCTACCAGCTTGGGGGGGAGGGGGGTCAGCTAGCCATGACAGAGGAGGAGGAGAAGGATCTGGAGGTGACTATAACAGGCTCAATGAACAACTCAGCACAATGCAGGAAGGCAGCTGCAAAGGCCAACAAAATGCTGGGTTGTATTGCCAGGGGTATATCTTCAAGGAGAAGGGAGGTGATCCTGCCATTGTATAGGTCACTGGTTAGATCACACATGGAGTACTGGCGTCCATACCTGAAGAGGGACATTAAGTTACTGGAGGGGGTGCAGTGCAGGGCAACAAAGATGACCCAGGGACTAGGCGACATACCCTACGTGAACAGGCTGAGGGAGCTAATCATGTACTCACTGGAGGAGAGGAGAGACGGGGGGATATGATTAAAACCTTCAAGTACATGAAGGGAATAAACAAGACAGGGTAGGAAGGACTGTTAAAATTAAGGAGGGGGTAGGGACACTCAATGTCACAATCACAAACTGGAGGGGGAAGGCTCAGGAGGGAAATGAGAAAACACTTTTTAATGGAGAGAGCGGTGTCTGGATGGAACGTGTTGTCTGCAGAGGTGATATCCTGTGAAACTGCTGTGGACTGCTTCAAAAGGGGATGGGATAGGGTAAGAGGGAGGGTCAGGGGAGGGGGGAGGGAGGGCAGCTGCAGTATAAGTGTTGCTAGCTGCACACTTGAGCAGTTTCAATAGACCATAAGGCCTTTATCTGCTGGCAAATTCATATGTCCGTATGTTCATATTAATTCTTCATATCTCAGTGACCCAATAATAGGCATCCGCCACCCTTTTGCCCAAACCCCCTAGGAATGCTTGATATGTAAGCATGAAAAAAATAGATGATGCATGGTTTCCAGTTGCTGTGAACACAAAAGCCTACTGCATATTCTTTCTACCATCTGTTTGTGTTTTTGGTTCACTTTGACATTCAGTCTCTCATGACAACAGAGCCAGTGGACATTCCAAACATGAGGAGGAATTTGTGTATTAGTCAGCATAGTCTGAATATCTGGTAAAAAAGTCTGGGGGCACAGAGGAAAGGTATTAGGATCTGTCAAATGTGTTAAAATAACCTGATTATATAGAGATTTTCTATGTCCTGTGGCAATAATCCGACTCGTAATCTGCCATGCTTTAAGTTTGAGGAACAGATGCCAGACATAAAGAGGAGCTAAACCAGTCACCCCCAGGCCCCTTAGATTCCCTGAGTCCCATTTTTTGAACCAAGGGCATACAGAGGCATACAAAAGTGAAGTCTAACACTGTCCTGTATGAAACAAAAGGGGTTTGAGATTACTGATCATAAAGACTAAAAAACAAACACGGGGTTCACCATCTCGAGACCTCCTTCATTAAGTGGCAAATATTAAATATTGCTTTTTAGCAGATTTAAGCAACTGCCCCAGACAGCCTGAAAAAATACTATATAAAGTGGGGAAGAGTCTTAGGTGGGGGAAAAATATAACTAATATATAGAACAAGCATTTGTCAATGCCGAACGTTCGCTTGCAGGTATTTGCAGTGGTGTTTGGCACGTATGGTGCATTACCCTAATGCCCTGTGCGATTGCTGGTATTTGCACAATAAATTTTCAGCATGACCTTTTTATTACCCCCATTGTGCGCTACATAGGCGGAAACACATTTTGGGCAGGATGTGAAAAATTACAGCTGTACTGCTCATAAGAAAGTGTGGTAAAATGGCAATGTTGAAAATCTGGAGTGGAAATATTGAAAATTTGCAAATCTACGAGCATGCGTGGGAACTGTGCAACGCACGCTCGTAAAACAGTCATTGTTAGGAATTTTTTCACCAAATTTTCAACATTGGCATTTTTAAACCTCTGCTAATGAACAGTGTCACTGTGATTGTCTTACTGTGTCCCATACATTGATTTTGCACACCGACTACGCCATTGTGCACTACATGGGCGGAAACACGTTTTGGGCAGGATGTGAAAAATGACAGCTGTACTGCTCATAAGGAGATGTGGTAAAATGGCAATGTTGAAATCTGGAGTGAAAATATTGGAAATTCGCAAACTTACGAGCGTGCGTAGGAATTGCGCAACGCATGCTTGTAAAACAGTCATTTTTAGGAATTTTTTCACCAAATTTTCAACACAGCCATTTTAAGACCTCTACTCATGATCAGTGTCACTGTGATTTTCTTAATGTGTCCCATACATTGAGTCCGTACACGACTGTGCCATTGGGCGCTACATGGGCAGAAACATGTTTTGGGCAGGATGTGAAAATGACAGCTGTACTGCTCATGAGAGGAGGTGTGGTAAAATGGCAATGTTGAAAATCTGGAGTGCAAATATTGAAAATTCACAAACGTATGAGCGTGCATAGGAACTGCGCAACGCACGCTTGTAAAACAGTCATTTTTAGGAATTTTTTCACCAAATTTTCAACATAGCCATTTTAAGACCTCTGCTAATGAACAGTGTCACTGTGATTGTCTTACTGTGTCCCATACATTGATTTTGCACACCGACTGTGCCATTGGGCACTACATGGGCAGAAACACATTTTGGGCAGGATGTGAAAAATGACAACTGTACTGTTCATAAGGAGGTGTGGTAAAATGGCAATGCTGAAAATCTGGAGTGAAAATATTGAAAATTCGCGAACTTACGAGCCTGCATAGGAACTGTGCAACGCACGCTTGTAAAACAGTCATTTTTTGGAATTGTTGCACCAAATTTTCAACATGGGGTTTTTGGGACCCCTTCTCATGAATGATGTCACTGTCATGGCGTTATTTGGGCCTGAAGGGTGATTTCACACAATGACGCAGAGTGACTGTAAATCACCCTTCGTCCCTAATAATGCCATGACAGTGACATCTATTCATGAGAAGGGTCCCAAAACCCCATGTTGAGAATTTGATGCAAAAATTCCAACAAATGCCTGAGATATGCAATAAAGTTGAAAACCCCCTATCTAGCCCATTATACAGCTTACTGACATTTTCTCAGTTCGCGGTCAGCTTTGAAGAGTGCAGACGTGTTCCCGGTCCACCGAAGATCGTCGCGCCGAGCTCCAGGAGGTAAGTATGGGGTGAGGGGGGTGTGGGGAGGCTGGGTGCGCAGTGGGTGGGTGCGAGTTGTGGGAGGGGGGACTGGGAGAAGCGCCGTGGGTCCGTTTTCACTTTACAGGTGAAAAAGAAAAGACTACGTGGGACGTTTGCCATGCTGGGGTGGACTCCCAGCGTGGCAGAAGGATGGCTGGGGGGCCGAGGCCGGCGAGGGATTGGGCACAGTCAACTAACTCCAGCGAGGCGTTTGCCACGCTGGGTGGGCTCCCAGCGTGGCACCAAAGCTTTGGGGGTAGCGTGGCCGGGGGCAGCATGGTCGCGGTGCTGTAGTGACAGCGGTGGTTTTCTGAAGCGACGACCACCGCTGTCATACATAGCTCCCACACCCATTGGTGCAGGACTGCCACGCCTGCTCAACGGAGCAGTGGATTGCAAGGGAGAGGCACACCTCCAAAGTGTGCTACTCTCCCAAAATGTTCCTTGCGCATGCACGCAAGCGCATATAAAAAGGGGAATCAGGAAAGTTTTAATTAGCTAAATATGTTTTTCTTAGTCATTTTGTGAGTATTCCACTGAGATACCAAGGATTTCCCTTGTTTCAGTTTTGGAGACCAACTTAAGACCTCCATGTTGCCTTCCTCAAACCAAATACCTAGTATTTTTAGAGGTATAGTGACAAGGATGATTCCAGTGATCAAAACCGCTTCATCTCCATATGCCCCTAAACGTTTACTATGGCATTTTCTGAGATTTAAAGTAGCCCCTGAAAATGAAAACTGTCCAAATTCCAGGCATTTCCGGACATCATTTTACACTGAGATATAATCTGCAGCCACTAAACATAGATCATTAGCATAAGCTGTTGCTGTGAATGGTGCTAGACCCTCTGGACACTGGAGATATCAGGTAGTAGCTGTACTGTTAAGCTGCCTTAGCAAAGGATCGATACTAAAAACAAAACATAGCAGACTTAATGAATAGCCTTGCCTCATCCCTGTTTTTACAGGTATCATTGGTACCACCTAGCCATTAGCCATAGGTGTAACTGTAGCAGTACAGTATTGACTGTGAATCCAATTTATAAAATTCTGTGGAAGTCCATATGATTTTAACATGAACCAGAGGTACTCCCGATTCATGGCATCAAAGGCTGTCCTCTGGTCTAGCGCCATTATTAACCCTTTGACCTGATTTTTACTTCCCGCTCAAATATTTCTCTGAGCAAAATCAAATTGTCCGTCACTGATCTTTCTTTAATAGAACAGAATTGAGCCAAACAAATAAGATATGGAACTACCTTTGCTTGTCTAGTTTGTGTGATTTTAGCTAAAATCTTGAAATCACTTTTTAATAGACTGATAGGTCTCCAGTTTTCTATACATTGTCTATCTCCCTTTATAAATAAGAAAATCAGACTCCCTTTAGACATATCCAAAGGGACGGACGAATATTTCAAGATATGCGTATAAACCCCTGCCATTTCTTCTGCAAGATCTGACATTAACAGCTTGTAAATGTCTCCCGGAAGGACATCCAGACCTGGAACCTTTCCTGATAACATTGGCTGAACTGCAGTTGTCACCTCCTGATATCTTGGTAAAATCAAATTATCAAAAAACTTTCTTGGCCTGTGGTAGAAACTTGTATGGATGCAAATAATTTTAGAGAATGATCTGTTAGAACTTCCATTATGCCTGATGCTGAAGTTTGTATCAAATTATGTTTGTCCCTTAAAAGGTTTTTTGTTCAATTTTACCTTTACATGTGTCATATGGACATACAACTGCTGTCCTTCCCTGTGTCCCATACTTCTGTTGCTTCCTGATTTTTTCTGCTTGTAAGGTATGGTAGCTCATCATATCCTTCTTAATAGTGGACATTTGAATAGTCTAATCCTCTACTAGCATTTAGGGAAATTAATTTCTGAAACTGGTTCCTATGTTGTACTTAGTTCCGATCTTGTGAATCCCTCAGTTGTTTGCTTTCTTATTTTAATAAAATGACCTAATCTGTTTTATATTTGTCCACCATTGTGCATAAGAATCATATAAAACCAAAACAGATTTCCTGGCTATAATAAATTGTGCAATATGTAGTTTTAAAGTGACCTGTTCCAGGTGAGCGGGAAAAAGTCTCCACAAACCTGGGCCAAAAGGAGGTGAGCTTTGGTTATTGATAGTCAGCTGTAACATTTTGTGGTCAGAAAATTCCACTGGTTCTGTTGTGATGGAGTCAATAACCATGTGTTGTGATAGAAAAAAGAAATCGGTGCGAGTAGCCAAGGGTCCTTTATGGAAAGTGGGCTCAACTTTTGCATGCACCGAATAAAATGCATCTTTTAAATCTGCTTGCTTAATTATCTGCTTTAAAAAGGACATATCACAATACATTTTCTGGGTCCTAGCAGAAGGTCCTCTATCAGCTAGACTTAATCCACAATTACAGTCTCCCCCAAAGATTAAGTTATGTGGTGTATATAAATATGGTATAATAACTGGGTTCCGCTCCCCCAGGAAACCTGTGGCATAATTGCCATTAAAGGAGTGTTTATACCAGAAAACATGCATGGTTTCTCACTCCCAGCACATGCCAGCCACAGCTCTTCCAGTTAGACCGCCACTGCTCAGAGACTGAATGGCCACTCAGGCTCAACGGTGAGTGGCCTTAAAAAAAACTAAATCTGCCACCAGAAAAAAATAAACTTTTGACTGCTGAATTTAAAACAAAGTTTAAATAAGTAAAGGCAACCGTGAGCTGAAACATAACCGAGCCATGGCCGCACATGAACATCTTTGTATTTTATATAATTGCTGTGGCGAAAAAATCAAACCCAGCAGTTGCATAAAATAAAATATGGGAATATGGGGTGGTGTGTTTAAACACTCCAAGTTTACACACACCCTTGGGGTTAGATGCTTGCTAGCATCTAACCTCTCAGGTGTGTGTAAACTTCTCGTTACACACACCACCCCATACTTTAGTCTATATTTAATTAACTGTAATAATTCAATATGTTCTGCCTTGGTTTGGGCTGCATAAATGTTAATAAGTCTGTATAATGACCCCCCCCCCCATATTTACATCAATAATTAAAGTCCTTCCTGGAAATAAATCTCTCAACTTGATAAGTTTAAATTGAACATTATGAAACATAATTCCAACTCCAGAACAATAGACCATACCCATTGACCAGTAGGAGGGCTCTGCATACCACTCTCTTACCCTTTTGTGATATTTCTGGCAAAGAATTCAGCCTGGCGTCTTGCAGAAAAAATATAACCAGACCCTTTGAAACCAACTTTGAGAATGTGGCTGCCCTCTTTCTCTGAGTCTTAATACTATTCACATTGCAAGAGAAGAAGGAAAGGAATGCCAGGTTTTAAGGATAAGAGTGGAACCCCCCCAAAAAAATAACACCAATACATATAACTAGTAAATCAAGGAGGGTCCTTCTGCTTCCCTTTTATGTTTCTAGATTTGTGTTTCTTCTTTTTAAACAAAGTTTTATCTTCCTCTGGTTGGGAGGACCTCAATCTGTCAGAGGAGGCATCCTCCAGATCTGTCCCTTGATCTCGAGTATAAGAACCCAGGGAGGATTCATCCGAGTCCTCACCTGACGAGTCAGGCTGGTGGTGAAGAGCCTCAGACCTATTGGTAAGAGATAGCTCCGAAGTCTTTGGTTGTTTTTGGGGTGGTAGTTTCCTGCCATCCTTCTTGCACAGGACCATCCGCTCCCCAAGAACAGGATTTGGCACAGGTGGAGGGGGCATTGACTCCTTTTCTAGTTGCAACTCCATGTGTACTATCTCTGGCATCTGTTCAGGTGCTGTAGTTGTGGCAAGTGTGATCTGCTCTGCAGAAGCAGACTCACTTATCACAACAGTATTGGTATCTGTCAGAACCACCCCTTCCTGGGTGGGGAGGGGGGCACAGGATCGACAATATTCAGGGAAGGGGATGTAGGCAAAGAAGGAAGTCTCTGCCTATCTACCCTCTGAGCTTTTTTATTCATTTCCCTTTGGGCTACTGTAATCGATAACCTTTGCTCCACATCGTCAGACTGGTTCTCTTGATTGTGGGTCGCCCTAGGACATGCTGCATATGAGTGACCAAACTCGGAACACAAACTGCATACCTGTTTGTTTGTACAGTGTCTGCTAGTGTGACCTATCATATTGCGCAATGTACACTTCAACCTATCACACATGCTGCTGAGATGCATGGAGGAACCACACCTGTAACAGGCCTTGGGTTGGCCTGCACAGAAAAGCACTCCTCTATCCCTTCCTAAATAAAAACTGTTAGGAAGGTGTTGTAAACCAGAACTGGAGGAATTCAAAACCACCTGGACCCTCCAACCCCCGGTCCAAATATTCTCTGAGTTAAATATTGCTTCCGGAGCCCCCTGGACAGCACGTCTTTGTTTCAGCCAGTATACCAGGTCAGTCACACTGACCCCTTCATTTTGAAACAGAATGGTAACTGTTCAAAAAGCTAGTTTAGTCAGGGGTGTGCATTGAATGGAGCCCAGACTGGTGATGTTTTGAGTTCTTGGAACTTTTTCCAAAATTTTTCTAGGCCCAAACTCAATTTAAAACTTATGTCGAAAGTTGTCTCACTTGAGACATATATTAAAGCCTAGATTTCCATGGCATGGAAGCCTATGGATCCCTTCAGCAGGGTGTGTGCCACATAGATCCTGTCTGGGTGTGTTTCCAAGCCCCTTTTATAATGCAGTCTGACTGCATTATGCCTCTTAGCAAGCAATGTCGATGTGTGAAATAAAGAGGCGTAAGGTCGCGTAGGTGTTGGTTGCAAGACCTGGGGCTCAGTGCTGGACATAGTAGTGAACAAAGGTTCAGTAATGTTAGTCAAGTAAGAAGCAGTCTGTTCAGGCCATAAGGTAGTGTGACCCCTGGAAGTACTATGGGTTACTGCCTCCTGATGTCTAAAAAGAGGCATGGAAGGGTTTTGCGTTAAGCATACCTCAGGCGGTAATGACAGAGGAGATTTCTGACCACTACTAATAGCCTCCATATCAGAGTCTAAGTGTGTGGCTGAATCAGTGTTATTAGGACTAGTTTTTACATTTACAGAAGCTTGTTCAGTATTTGGTATGATGATTGGCGTCATACCTGATATCCATTGGCCAGTGGATGAGTCCATCGTCCAGCTCGCACCTCTGAGCCTTGTTTCAACTGGATCCTCCATTGATGCTACTTGCATAGTGACCATCGGTGAAACTGCTCACTTTGGGGGACCCTGACATAGGCCAGCTCACTTTGAGCTATAAGTGCCTTTCCAGACAGAGACCCCAGGCCTTTTGCAGAGCCAAACACAAATGAGGTAGGACTCCATGCTGCTGTCAAAAAGTTAAACTGTTCTTCCTCTCCCTTGCTTGACCTGGAAGGAATTACTAGAATACCCTCCTCGGGTGAGGGAGCAATGTCCCTTAACCCCACAGCCTCACCTCCATTGATCCATGTGTTAGCCGTATCCATATCCACCTTCTCTGCTTGCATTTCAGTTCCAGGGGATGTCCATGTCTTCAACCTACTGCATAGGTCAGCTTTCTTTTTCATGTACTCCAGCTCAGCTTCTGCAATGAGCTTTTGTATATCTGCCTCGGACTGACTTGTTGTGCTGTCAGTTTGTTTTCCCTGTTCCTCTGCCATTTTCTCTGTCTCATGTATATGTGCAGCCATCGCTTCCTCTGTGATTTGTTCAGAATCTAGATGCCCTGTGGCATCATAGAAGTTGTCTACCTCTATTACTCCAGAGGCAGGGGAGGAGACCTGCTCCCCAGCCCCCCGCACATCCTTCTCCATTGGCTGCTCTCCTGAACTGGCCATCATGCAGACAGTTAGAGATTCCCCCTGAAGGAGAGTAGGGTAATTTCCCCAGTGTCCTGGTCAGATTCCCCCTTCACTAAAATACCACCAACAGCTTAATCTGGTTAACTGTCAGTTAGTTTCCATCTGTATTCCCCCCTTCCCAGAGACAAGGTTAAAAATAGGCAGAATTCCTTTCCTCCATTCCCAGTCAAAAAAAACAACTAAATAAATAAATTTGCTTGAAGGTAGTGCCAGCCCAATAGAGGAGCAGTTGCACTTCTGCTACCCATGTCAGCGACCTGGGCTCAGGAACAGACAAGGAATGCTTGGTGGGCTGGCCAGGTGAGGGAGGATTGAGCACCCAATAGCAGCAATCCTTCTTCAAAGAGGGAGGACACTAGGTCCTGATGCAGATACTGACACTTGGTGGAAGCCAGGTGGCAGCGCAGCGGGAACGCATGAGGGGCAGGGTTGCAGCATGATATGCTTGGTGCATACATTCCGATGCTACAGCCCAGAAGGAGAGAAATGGAGGAAAAAGATGCCAGGCTGCCCATGGCTGGCATCCTCTGCAAGCTTTTGCATGACCGACACATCAGGCCACCCACCTATCATGGTTCTGAGCAAGTGGTGGATAACCGGTAAGTTCATGAGAAGGTCATTGACGGGCCGGGGGAGGTGCCATCAGGCAGACTGGAGGGAAGAAAAACAACTAATTGAAAAAAAAGGAGTCCCAGTGGCTTAAACAATACAGCAGTGTTTCCTTCCTACAAATACAACACATGTTAGTCACAACACTTGGCTCTAGACCCTGGTCCTTTTGTAAAATAAAGACCCTGGGAGGAATTGGGAACCCTCGCCACACAGACATTCCACCTCCTTACTATACAAAATAATATGTCAGATAATCACTCCCAGAGACAGTGACATGTACAAATTGACCATCTGAGATTACAGAACTTGAACGACAAGACACAAGATCTAAGCCATGGCGCAGTTTACACAAGTATAAAACATTTGAGGGTTTAAAAGTGATGCAGTACAAAGTAATGCACAGTTTATTCTACACTCCAGTAAAGCTGCATTGAATGCATCACCTAGACTCAGACATGTGCTCAAAATATAAACTGCAGAAAAGCACACTAGAACATATACGCTGGGACTGCATCAAAGCCAAACCCCTATGGGAGGCAATTCTGAGTAAAACAGACCCGCTCCTGGCCTAGGTGCAACTTTTACACCACAGATCTGTTTACTAGGACTTGATTTGGAGCAACTAGTGGGTAGCCAGAGGTATCAAAATAAAGCTCATTGCCTCAGTTGCCAGGAAAGTAATCCTTAAACATTGGCTAGATACTAGTGTGCCAACATATAAGGAATGGCATGCCAATATCCTAGAGGGGTTAAAAATGGAAAAGACAATTGCTAGTTGTCTCAGTACTTACAAAAACTATCACAGGAAGTGAAAGCTTTTGTACACTCTTCTGCTGTTGAATGACCGAATGCAGCCTGTAGCCTGATGCTTATAATAAGTTATAGAACTAAATAACAGTCACTGAATGTAAATAAGAAACTGATTTTTATGTTGCTTGCACGCATGTGCAAGAAACATAGTGCCATCATCGGAGATTTTGGAGGTGTGTCACCTCCTCCTCCAATTCAGTCGGTGTGCTGGCAGGCGCGGCCCCTGTAAGCCAATGCATTTTGGAGCTGTCTATGACACGCTCCAAAATGCAGTGGCATACAGTTGAAAGGGGGAGTTACGCTTGAGTGAGCACCGATAAGATATCGGCTGCTCACGGCAGCTCCCCGACACAGGCGCGCGCGCCCGCGCACTGTATAGCCGGGAGGTGCCCAATCCCCGCCGGCTGAGCTGGCGCCCCCCCAGTAGGTGCCACGCTGGGAGCCCACCCCAGCGTGGCAGCAACAACATGGCCAATGGGGTGCCCAATCTCTGCCGGCTGAATGCCCCATAACGTGTGCCACGCTGGGAGCCCACCCCAGCGTGGCAAACGCCCCACAACGTTTTTTTTTAAACCTGTAAACGAACACGGTCCCCCGGCTGCCTCCCAGCCCTCCCACAAGCCGCACTCACCCACCCACTGCGCACCCAGCCTCCCCACACCCCTCACCCTATACTTACCTCCGACTCCGCGCGACGATCTTCGTGGACTGGGAACACGCCTGCACTCTTCAAAGCCGACCGCGAAATGAGAAATGCCAGTAAGCTGTATAATGGGCTAGATAGGGGTTTCAACTTGTTGCATATCTCAGGCATTTTGGGAATTTTTGCACAATTTTCAACATAGGTTTTGACTCCTTCTTGAATGATGTCACTGTCATGGCGCAGTGCCTGGGCCCGAGGGTGATTTCACGCAGTGACTGCACAGTGACTGCGAAATCACCCTTCAGGCCCACATACCGCCATGGCAGTGACATCATTCATGAGAAGGGGTCCCAAAAACTCCATGTTGAAAATTTGGTGGCAAAATTCCAAAAAATGACTGTTTTACGAGTGTGCATTGCGCAGTTCCTACGCAGGCTCGTAAGTTCGCGAAATTTCAATATTTTCACTCCAGATTTTCAACATTGCCATTTTACCACACCTTCTTATGAGTAGTATAGCTGTCATTTTTCACATCTCACCCAAAATGTGTTTCCGCCCATGTAGCGCAGAATGGCGCAGTCGGTGTGCGAAATCAATGTACAGGACAAATTAAGAAAATCACAGTGACACTGTTCATGAGCAGAGGTCTTAAAATGGCTATGTTGAAAATTTGGTGAAAAAATTCCTAAAAATTACTGTTTTACGAGCGTGCGTTGCGCAGTTCCTACGCAGGCTCGTAAGTTCACAAATTTCCATTATTTCACTCCAGATTTTCAACATTGCCATTTTACCACACCTTCTTATGAGTAGTAAAGCTGTCATTTTTCACATCTCACCCAAAACGTGTTTCCGCCCATGTAGCGCACAATGGCGCAGTCGGTGTGTGAAATCAATGTATGGGACACATTAAGAAAATCACAGTGACACTGTTCATGAGCAGAGGTCTTAAAATGGCTATGTTGAAAATTTGGTGAAAAAATTCCTAAAAATGACTGTTTTATGAGTCTGCGTTGCGCAGTTCCTACGCACGTCAGTAAGTTTAGTGAAAATTTTCAATATTTTCACTACAGATTTTCAACATTGCCATTTTATCACACCTCCTCATGAGCAGTACAGCTGTCATTTTTCACATCCTGCCCAAAACATGTTTCACCTATGTAAGCATAATGGCGCAGTCGGTGCAAACTCAATGTATGGGACACATTAACAAAATCACAGTGACACTGTTCATGAGCAGAGGTCTTAAATGGCTATGTTGAAAATTTGGTGAAAAAATTCCTAAAAATGACTGTTTTACGAGCGTGCGGTGCGCAGTTCCTACGCACGCTCGTAAGTTATCAAATTTTCAATATTTGCACTCCAATGACTTCCAAATACCTAAACAGTACATAGAAGCAAGCAACATTCGGCATTGACAAATGCTTGTTAGTTAGTGTATCAGTTTTTCTCAGCCTTCTACTCTCCCTGAATATTGACTGGGGAGTCGAACCATTATGTACTGTTGTGTGTTTGGTGTTTTAAATCAAATTAAGTTTATTTTTTTTTTAAATACTTTTACATGTCTTTTTCACCTTAAAATAGGGAGAAAACCTTTCTGGGTTTTCTGAGGCTCCTGAAGGGCCAGCCATATAAACAATAATGTGGGAGCTTTATCTATACTAG
The DNA here is from genome assembly GCA_016271365.2 of Neoceratodus forsteri. Classification (NCBI taxonomy): domain Eukaryota; kingdom Metazoa; phylum Chordata; order Ceratodontiformes; family Ceratodontidae; genus Neoceratodus; species Neoceratodus forsteri. The sequence goes on along the minus strand of CM028133.1, from coordinate 680,798,423 downwards.
GGTTACCACCTTTTAGGAAGCACAAAGTGGGACATTTCTTACTGAAACAAGATTTTTTGCAGGACAATATGTAACCTCGACCAATGCATTGGACTTGTTTTCTCTAAATAATCAGAATTAAGACTACATGTGATAGTTTTTTAGTTGTTTCTAGTGTTTCTTATCATTTTAAGGTCTATTAGGTAAGGTATTATAGTTTTTTGCAACATTTAGAAGAAAGTCAAAAAATATTTTTTCTACTATAATGTCAGGACATTTAGTATTTTTCATTTGTTTTTGCAGGACACAGCTGCCCAAATCAGGACAGTCCTGCAAAAATCAGGACAGGTGGTAACCCTAATCTATACTGTAGCTCCACAATTAAGAGACAGGCCCAAGGAAATGCATTTATAACAAGCATTTGTCAATGCCGAATGTTTGCTTGCTGGCATTGGCAGTGGTAGTGTAGAAGTTACAGAGCTGCGTAATAGTAATGGCAGTGAAGTATTGAACTGAAGCCAACCCCACCACCACTCTTCAGAGAGTGACAGGCATTGGGGTGTGCCATTGGGTCGTCAGGCATAACGGCCACGCCATTTCAGTACACCCCACCCTGCAGACACTGGCAAGTGTCACGGTGTTCCTTGGGGTCTTTGGCTCTTATGCGCACCCCATTCCATTAGGAAATACAGTGAGATGGGTGCGATATAGGAGAATGGGATGAACTTTGGGGTCAAGAGTCCAAGGCATACCGATGCTTCTCATTGGCTGCAGGGTGGAATGGTATGAGCATTACAGGCAAGAATCCCAAGTCACACCCTGATGCCTGTCATTCTCTACAGGGTTGGGCGTTATGGTTGGAAACCCAATACCTCAGGCATTCATTGGTATTTTCACTCCAAATGTTCAACATGGTTTTTGCTACCCCACCTCATGAACAGGGGAATATCAGTTTAGCCAAAAGCTGCTTATGCACAGCGACTACGCATTTAGCACCACAGGTGCAAAACATTCCGAACAGGATGTAAAAAATGACAGCTGTACTGTTCATGGGGAGGTGCAAAAAATGGCAATGTTGCAAATCTGCAGTAAAAATATTTAAAAAAATGGTGAAGTCATGAGCGTACATAGAAACTGTGCAACTCACACCCGTAATATAATTAGGTTGGGGATTTTTTTACAGCAGATTGTCAACTCAGGCATTTTGGTGCCTCCGATCATGAACAGTGTCACTGTGATTTTCTTTATCTGTCCCGAACAATGATTTCCCACAGCGACCACGCATCTCTGCGCTGAAAGTGTGAAAACACACTTCGGCCATGTTGTGAAAAATGACAGCTGTACTGTAAATAAGGCAGTGTGGAAAAATGCCACTGGAGAAAATCTGGACTTAAAATATTACAAAGTCATAAACTTACGAGGGTGTGTGGAAACTGCGCAATGCTCACTCGTAACACAGTCATTTTATGGACTTTTGTCACCAAATTTTCAACATAGCCATTTTAAGACCTCTGCTCATGAACAGTGTACCTGTGATTTTCTTAATCTGTCCCAAACATTGCTTTAGCACACCAACAGCACCATTGTGCGCTACATGTGCGAAAACACATTTTGGGCAACATATGAAAAATGGCAGCTGTACTGTTCATAAGCAAGTTTAATAAAATGGCAATGTTGAAAATCTGGAGTGAAAATATTAAATTTGCAAACTTATGAGCATGCATAGGAACGCGCAGCATCAGAAACAGTCATTTTAGGAACGTTTTCGCAAAATTTTCAACATAGCCATTTTAAGACCTCTGCTTATGAACAGTGTCATCTGCGATTTTCTTAATGTGTCCCATACATTGATTTCGACATCGATCAGGCCATTGTGCGCTACATGGGCGGAAACACATTTTGGGTGAGATGTGAAAATGACAGCTGTACTGCTCATAAGGAGGTGGTAAAATGGCAATGTTGAAAATCTGGAGTGAAAATATTGAAAATTGCTGACTTACGAAAGCGCAAGGGAACTGCACAACGCACGCCATAAAACAGTCATTGTTAGGAATTTTTCACCAAATTTTCAACATAGCCATTTTAAGACCTCTACTCATGAACAGTGTCACTGTGATTTTCTTAATTTGTCCCGCACATTGATTTCGAGATACCGACCGCGCCATTGTGCGCTACATGGGCGGAAACACGCTTTGGGTGAGACATGAAAATGACAGCTGTACTACTCATAAGAAGGTATGGTAAATGGCAATGTTGAAAATCTGAGTGAAAATATTGAAAATTCGCGATTCACGAAAGGCAAGGTGAGGAACTGGTACAATGCACGCCATAAACAGTCATTTTTAGAATTTTTCACTAAATTTTCAAATAGCCATTTTAAAACCTCTGCTCATGAACAGTGTCACTGTGATTTTCTTAATTTGTCCTGTACATTGATTTCACACACCGACTGCGCCATTATGCGCCATATGTGCGGAAACATGTTTTGGGTGAGATGTGAAAAATGACAGCTGTACTACTCACAAGAAGGTGTGGTAAAATGGCAATGTTGAAAATCTGGAGTGAAAATATTGAAAGTTCGCAAACTTACGAGCGTGCGAAGGAACTGCGCAACACACGCTCGTAAAACAGTCATTGTTCAGAATTTTGGCACCAAATTTTCAACATAGTCATTTTAAGACCTCTGCTCATGAACAGTGTCACTGTGGTTTTCTTAATTTGTCCCTTACATTGGTTTCACACACCGACAGTGCCATTGTGCGCTACATGGGCGGAAACACGTTTTGAGTGAGATGTGAAAAATGACAGCTATACTACTCATAAGAAGGTGTGGTAAAATGGCAATGTTGAAAATCTGGAGTGAAAATATTAAAATATCGCGAACTTACGAGCGTGCGTAGGAACTGCGCAACGCATGCTCGTAAAACAGTCGTTGATTTTTCCACCACATTTTCAAAATAGGCTTCTTGAGAGCCCACCTTATGAACAATGGCAGTGTCGTTTCGTTAATCAGTCCCGAAAGGTGATTTTGCACAGTGACTGTGCTGTGACTGTGAAATCACCCTTTGGGCCCGAATAACACCATGACAGTGACATCATTCATGAGAAGGGGTCCCAAAAAACCCATGTTGAAAATTTGGTGCAAAAATTCCAAAATATGCCTGAGATATGCAACAAAGTTGAAAAAACCCTATCTAGCCCATTATACAGCAAACTGGCATTTCCTCAGTTCGAGGTCAGCTTTAAAGAGTGCAGACGTGTTCCCGGTCCACCGAAGATCGTCACGCCGAGGTCCAGAGGTAAGTATAGGGTGAGGGAGGGGTGTGGGGAGGCAGGGTGCGCAGTGGTGGGTGCGGGTTGTGGGAGTGGGGCCAGGGAGACTACGTGGGACGTTTTTTCTTTACAGGTGTTCTTTTTTTTTCCAATGATGACGTGGGACGTTTGCCACGCTGGGGTGGGCTCCCAGTGTGGCACAAGGACGGTTGGGGGGGCATTCAGCCGACAGGGGATTGGGCACCACCGTCAGCCAAAGCATCTATTGCCATGCTGGGGTGGGCTCCCAGCGTGGCACCCAGTACTCGGGGGGGTGAGGACAGTGGAGCCAACGGGGGATTGGGCCCCCCCGTCGGCTATATCATGAGTTGCCACGCTGGGGTGGGCACCCAGCATGGCATTTGGAAGGCTTTGGCGGGGCGGGGGGAGCACAGCAGCCGATAGGGATTGGGCACCCCTGGCTGGCTATACAGTGTATGCGTTAGGGGCGACGCCTGGCGTGTGTGCGGCAAGGTGTGTGTGGGGAGTTGTGCATGAGCAGGCGATATCTTATCGCTGCTCACTGAAGCGTAGCTCCCCCTTTCAACTGTATGCCACTGCATTTTAGAGCTTGTGATAGACAGCTCCAGCATGTATTGGCTTAGAGGGGCCGTGCTTGCCAACACACTGACTGAATTGGAAGAGGGGGTGACACACCTCTGAAATCTCTGATGATGGCACTATGTTTCTTGCACATGCGTGCAAGCAAACATAAAAATGAGGTCTTTCCTTCTGTCTTGTACCTGTTTGGCCACCACAGGCAGTGTGTCTGTAGGCAGGAGAAGGAGTGAAATTAGAGCAATACTGTACACACAGGTGTGTGTTGTTAGTGTTATTGCCTTTAGCAGATGTCTTGTGGGATCATCATTAGTTGGCTTAATCCTTTGGCTGCTGGCAGGACAAATATCCTATATCTATGAAGGACAAGCAGTCTGTGAAGCTAGCATTACAGCTACATTTTAAAAATATTGTAAATACATTAGTTTCACTTGCACAAAACACTTAATCCCCTTTTCTTGCAAATAAAGGCACAAAGTCAGTGGCATGTAAAGAAACTTTATTAAGCAGCCATTACCAGTAGCAGAAATAAAACCGGGTAAAACGAAATCATAGAAACGTAGACAGTGATGGCAGAAAAAGACCAATGGTCCATCTGCCTATCTAGTCCTTCTTTGAAAGCTTCACTGCTGCTGGTGTTAACTAACTCTATTGGAAGATTGTTCCATAGTTTGACCACCTTCTGCGTAAAACATAATTTCCTATTGGTCATCCTGAAATGTACTGGTCTTATTTGCTTTTTTTTAAATTCAAGTTTATTGGCAACAAACAGGTACAAATTCATAATAGTACTCAGACATGTTATAAAAAAGCAATGGAGCATTTACACCATATGTCTTAAAAAGCTGATCTACTATCTTTAAGGGTCATTTACAGAAAGAGAAAGGGTAGCCTCCTAGATTACATGCAGTTTATTTAGATGTTCATTGCAATCAAGAGGGAAAGAAAAAACATAAATTGATCACAGTCTTTTTTTTCCCCCCTTTCCCCTACCCTCACTCCCTGTCCCCTCCACCTCTCTCCCCCCTTTCTTTTGAGACCAAGTGTCAGCTCCCACACCTCCCACCAGCATACAGACCTCCTGTGTTCTGATGGGTCTCCCCTTTGCGTTATGATTAAGCCAGGCAATTTATGTGTTAGTATCTAGGACTGAGTCTAGCCAAATTACCCACCTGGTCCATCTTTGGGTGTACAGGGCGATTCCTTGATTTATTTTAAAGGTGAATTCTTCTAATTCTGAGATTCTCTGCACTACTTCAATCCAGTCTTGTCTAGTAGGGGGCAGGTTGCTCAGCCAGCATCTCGTAATGGCTTTATGAGCTGCTATGATGAGGATGGACCAGAGGTAGATTGAATCAGTGCCCCTCACTACCAGGGGGAGGGCTCCAAGAGCAGCCAAGCTCCATGATAGAGGGAGTTCCAGGGAAAAGATGTCTACCAGTGCGCTGGAGACGTCCCTCCAAAAGGTTTGGAGTCTCGGGCAGGCCCAGAAGATATGTAAATGGCCCGCCATCTCCTCTCCACAAGTCCTCCAGCAGTGTTATGAGTGGTTAAGACTTCTTTTGTTTAGTGTTTGGGGGGTGAGGAAATAGCAAACCCTGATCCTCCAAGCAAATTCCTGCCAATAGGGGGACTGAGTAGTTATTTTGGCTATATTGAAGATGGATTTCCAGTTAAGTGGTGGAGAGTCTGGGTTAGCTTCCTCCTGCCATCTAGTCTTGATTCAGGACAGTGGGTCTCCCCGTAATGCAGTTAGGGTTTTATAAAGGTGGGAAATCAAGCCTCTCTGGGTATCTGACATCCTACCTTTCTGGATAGCCAGCAGAAGGGGTGAGGCTTTGGTCAGGTCACCACCTCCTCTTTGCAGTGATGTGATATAGGTTCTAACCTGAAGGTACCTAAAATGGTCCGAGTTCCTCAAGCTAAAAGAGTTTTTGAGAGTGTTAAAGTCTAGTATCGTGTCTCCCCGTAGGAACTGGGATAGGTGGCTCAAGCCAGCCCTGTCCCATATATGGAAATTATGGTCCAGAGATCCTGGGAGAAATCCAGTGTCCCATGCTAACCTGTGGAGGGGCCATATTGATGTTTTTAATTTATATTTTTGCAATAGTCTATGGACTGAGCAGATTGTGTCCTTAACTGTGGTCAGAGTGAGATGGGGGTCTCTATGGGTGGTAGAGGGCGTCACCAACCTGGACTCAAGGGGCATGCTCCCTTCATCTTCTTCCTCTCCCTTCTCCATACCTCACTAGCCTGCTGTGGAGTTTGGATTGGACCACTGGAGTGTGTTTTTCAGCTGCACTGCCAGAAAGTAGTCTTCCAACTCAGGGAGGGACCAACCTCCATCCTTTCTATGGGTTTGTAGTATTTTTAGGTTGACACGAGGTCTCTTGTTGTTCCAGATGAATTTCAAGATCATTTTGTGCCAGGCCTGGAAGGTTGATTTGTGGATGTACAGAGGGAGGCATTGGAACAGATACAGAAATTTAGGAAGGACGGTCATTGTGATGGAGTGGACCCCTAGAGTACATGGGAAGATAGATCAGGGACCACCTTTCGATGTCCCTTTTCAGTCCAGTTATCAGGGGAGTGTAGTTTGCATCAAAGAGTTGAGAGTATTGTTTAGTGATGTATATTCCTAGATATTTCATCTTGTTGGCAATCCAGTTCAGGAGGAAGAGAGAACGTATCTCTTCTGAAGGATTATAGAAAAAACTTAAAACTTCTGTTTTGGATTTATTGAGAGAGTAGCCAGCATGTCTCCCAAACTCCTCTAAAATGGACCACACTTGTTGTATAGATTTATGGAGTTGGGTAAGACAGAGCAGCATGTCGTCTGCATATAAGGTTATCATTTTGTGGATGCCACACACCTCCACCCCCGAAACCTCCCCCACTGTCTGAACGGCCTCCGCTAGTGGTTCAATATGGAGGGCGAATAAAAGGGGTGACAAAGGGCATCCCTGACGGGTGCCCCTGCCCAACCTAAATCTATCGGAGACTCCCTCGTTCACCCTGACATAAGCCTGAGGCCCAGTATATAGTGCCTTAATGGTATTTATGAAGGACTGTGGAAAGGCCCTATGCTCTAAAACTGAGAAGAGGAATCCCCAAGAGACCCTGTCGAAGGCCTTCTCGGCATCGAGACTCATCAGGCATATCAGTGCGCGGGAGCATTGGATTATGTCCACCAGACTCAGGGTAGAGCGGACACTATCGGGGGCTTGACAGCCCATAATAAACCCGGTCTGATCTGGGTGTATTATATCTGGTAAGATGTGGTTCAGACGAGAGGCAATAATGGAGGTAAATATCTTATAATCTAGGTTAAGCAGGGATATGGGACGGTAAGATTCGCAACGTGTAGGGTCTTTTCCTTCTTTATGAATAAGGGAAATGGTGGTATATTGCCATGAGGGGGGATCTTATTACCCTCATTCCAAATGTTTGAGAAAACTTCTAAGAGTACAGGGGCAGTTTCTAATTTGAAGGTTTTATAAAATTCCGCCCCAAAACCGTCTGGACCCGGGTATTTTGCAGTTTTCAGATTTTTTATCATGTTGACAACTTCTTGGTGGGAGATGGGTTTAGATAGTATCTGTATTGTCTCTGGAGAGAGAGAGAAGACAGAGGCAAGGAGCCAAGGTAGTTTCTCTTCTCCTGAAGGGAGGATTCTGTTTGAGGACTGTACAGTTTAGAATAATATTCTGTGAAGGCCTCAGCAATCTTGGTTGCCTGGCTGACCATCTGATCGGTACGGGGAGACATGATCCTAGTGATCGTTGCTCTGGCTGCATATTGCCGAAGTCTGTAAGCCAAGAGTTTGGTTCCTCTGGGACTCCCCTCATAATATTTTTGTTTCAGGTAAAATAGGGCTCTTTCAATCTCTGCTTTTTGCAGTTTCTGTAGTTGAGTTTTACATGAGTTCAGTTCTTTATCTCTGTCAGCATTTCACTGAATTTTTTGTGCTCCCTCAAGATCCCTAATTCGAGACAGGAGATCTTGTTGTCTCTGTCTCATTAGTTTTTTTGTGGGATGCTGTGGCAATTAATTTACCCCTGAGGGATGCTTTGAGGGTGTCCCATAGGATTTGAGGGGTTATTCCTTGTCCACTATTTTCAACAAGGGTAGTTTTAAAATGTTGCCGGAGCTCATCCACCACCCCCTTGTCCTGTAACAGAGAAGTGTTCAGTCTCCAGTGGGTTGTTCGCGTGGGCAGGCCAACATCTAACTCTAAGAAGATCGGACAATGGTCCGAGAGTATGGTCTTCCCAACCCACTTGGAGGATATGTTGGATAGGTCCCTGGAAAAAGTGAAAAACATGTCTGGTCTAGAAAAGATGCGAAACCTCGGGGAGTAGCAGGTATACTCTTTGCATCTGGGGTATTTCGCCCCCGAAATATCAGCCAGTTCCATCTGATCCAGAATCAATTTTAGGGATTTGGCTCTGTTTAGTTCCAGTTTAGGGATTTGGGACGTGGTGTCTAAGGTCCTGTTTAAGACCATGTTCCAGTCTCCACCCATTATCAGAAAGCCTCTAGCCTTCTCAGCCACTAGTTGGAGGAGGGCAGTGTAGAATGAGAGTGGGGAGCTCAGAGTTGCATACACATTCACTAAGGTGACTGGAGTATCCTGGATGGTACCTATTACCATCACGTACCGTGCCCCAGGGTCTACCACCACCTCCTGATGATGAAAATGCAGGGCGTCCAAGATCAGTATTGCCACCCCCCCTCTTTCTGCCCGAGGGCAGGGAGGCATAGTATAGTTGGGGGAAGGTTTTTGATTTTAGCTTTTGTACTTCTGTGGGGGATAGGTGTGTTTCCTGTAGGAACACTGCCTCGCATCTCTGCGATGTTATGTAGCATTGGATATGCATTCTTTTCACCGGGTTCGAACAACCATTTAGGTTAAAAGAAAGGATCTTAGTAAGTTGTCTATCCATTTAGAAGCCTTTTCATGGTAACTACTGAAGTCCAGGTTAAATCTAGTCTAAGGCATATCAAGCCCACTTTTTTGAGTGCTCTGGGGAGTTACAGGCAGAGTATTAGAGAGGTATTCCATCATTAACTCTATTTTCATTCTTGACACCAATAAGTAACAGAACTGCTGTTCTGGACCCTTCAATTAACATTTCATGGTTGCCAATACATTGCAATTCAGAAATTGTCTGAGACAGGTTAAAGTAACATTTCGAGTACCCAATGTAACTTCAGTCAAAACATTAAGAAAACAATTAGACAATAAATCTACTGCAGTTAATAAAACAAAGGTATAACAAAACTGTTGCTCTGGTCTCCTCCAAATATGGGCCAAGAGTGAAAATAGCGATCGGCAAACCAAGGTTGAGAATCCTCTAAACCAGGTTGCCCAGTATCTGCTGGTTTGACTTCCAAGGGGAAGGCTGAGTGGTGGGCCTCAGCTGAAGGGTGTCTGCTCGTGCGGCCCAATAAAGGGAACTCAGTAGTGCAATGAGTATCCCCTGTGGCCCCCTGGCAGTGCCTTGGGTATGGCCACCTTCCGATTTGTCCGCTTCCTCCGTGACATTCCTCCACAAGTCCCTCCCCCACCGATTTATTAAGAAATGAAATCACCATTTTCAGTATATATCTGAGAATGAATTGCTTCAAGAGAGTTGACATGCCAGGCTCCGGCCCTCCCCCACCTCACTCGAGATCCCAGTGTCCCCAAATTTCAGGTGCCCTCTAATAACCAGGGGAGCGGCACTCAAGCAGATCAAGTGTCAGAATCTGCAGGAAGTCTGCCGCAGCAGCCGTCAACTAGGGCTAGCTGGCAGATGAGGCACCCCTGAAGGAAAGCAAGAGCCACCCAGGTGGGTCATGGTGGAAATCCCCCAACCAAACCCGGGCACACAGAGGCGCCCCCCCAGTCGTCTGTGGTACTCTCCGCAGCTAACAGTAGCTGCCCTGATCCCAGCAGGAGGAGTCCCTCCCACCCCCCTGCCAGTCCCAGACCCGCAGATCCCCCCCCCCGCAACTGGAAAAGAGTGTTCGCTCTGTAGGCAGTCAGTTGCAGAGTCTCCACGAGGCCCACGGAGGCCGGGCCTGAGAAGCGGCCTAATGGAATCGCGTCAACCATCATCGCGGGTAGTTCTCTCTGTCTCTTCTCTAGATAACCTCCCGGTATTTGCCATTCCCCTTTTCTCCAGTTTTGTCTTTAGTCGGGGATCATGCCCCGACATGGAAGCAAGAGCCACACCGTATGGAGTGACAGAACGGGGGCAACCCGCAGGGCGAGGTGATGACCGGGGATTCAACCAAGGCCTAAAGGGACTAGTGAACATGCTACACTAGTCAGCGGGTTGAGATCGAGGATGCCTGACTCATGAAGGCCATAGGGGGTCTATAGAGAGGCCTGAAAGTACTTACTGTGACCCTTACATTGCGGGAACCCGTGCATGGCAGCCTGTAGATCTCCGTGGAGAGCGAGATCAGGAGGGACGGGGGCTAGGAGTAAAGCAGAGGAGGAGAGTGATGCAGGACTCCTCCAGCAATGAGTCCACAAGATTCTGGGTCTCAGGGGGAATTCACATGTCCGGAGCCAGGGAAGGGCCTGGAGCTTCCTCATTTTCTTTAGGTGGGTCATTCTCCAGGAGGTGTGGCACCTTTCGGTTTATCAAGGCTGGGTCTCCGAGCTTTCGGAGCATTGTTGAGACATCTGCTCATTGGGTTGTTTGTGGGATCCACTGTGTAGAGCCCCTTCTGATGGTCCCCTTCTGCGCGATCGACCAGGCGGAGGCCAGTAAATCCCTTTCCATTTTCTCTTTAGTCAGGTTGGGGGTGCTGATTCCAAGCTCTTCGAGGAAAGGTGCAGTGGTCAACAAGTCCTTAAAGATTCTGACTCCTTGAGCTGTGATAAGTTTAAGCCTTGCTGAATAGAGGGTTTACGCCTTGATATTTTTATCCCTCAGCTGTTTTATAATGGGCCAGAGGGTTTTGCATGCTTCCTGCACCCCCGAGGTATGGTCGTTGTCTAGCGTGATTTTATGCCCCTCAAATGTTAAGGCATCCAATCGCCAGGCACGGCGAAGCAGCTCTTCTTTGCTTCTATAGGAGGTCAAGCGAGCAATGAAGGATCTGGGTGTTGCACCAGGGTTGTGGGGCCGAGGACCAAGTGATCGGTGGGCCCGATCCATACTCAGGTCAAAATCTTCTGGCAGTGTAAGCATCTTCCGCAGCAGATCTTGGAGAAAGGTGATTGTGTCTGTGGCTTTTCCCTCGAGGCCCTCCGGTACCTCGTAGATCCTCACATTCTGCCTTCTACTTCTCCCTTCTAGGTCATCCAGACGATGGGTGAGTTCAAGGTCTCTTGCCAGCAGGTATAGTAGTAGTAGTCTGTCTTGTCTGTCTGTCTGCTCCGACACTTGGGTGAGGTATACCTCCAGTTGTTCTGTCTTGTGATCTATGTGACTCATGTCCGATCTTAGCTCGGAAAGGGTTTAATCGATTTTTGTGACCGTACGGGCTGTCTGCATAATTGTGGTGGTTATCGCGTCCTGTGGTGAGTCGCCACGCGGTACGGCCTGATGTCACTCTCCCTGTAGCTCTCAGCCATCTGGGGATTCTGTTGTTTCCAGCTGGAGCATTTCTTTAAGCTTCTGAGCTCGCGTCCCAGGGAATTTGCCCGGTTTGTTAAGCTTTTGTTTAGCCAGCGATGCCATTGATTTCTTGACGATTTTAGTGGATATATTGTTGGTGGGGAGCGGAGCGCCAGAGCTAGTCAGCCATCACGGTCGGTGACGTCACCGGAAGTCCGTCTTATTTGATTGTTATGCCTTCTTAATGCATATGATTCCTGCCCTTTTATGAAATTTAATGTGTCCATTAGTTCCTTGTCATCACGAATTGAGAATAATAATAAATAAATAAATCTCCCTATATGTGCCTCTGCTCCAGGCTATGTAACCCCAAGTCCCTCAGTCTCTCCTCATATGTTTTATTTTCTAAACCATGGACCATCTTTGTCACTTTATGTTGCAGTTTTTGTGTTTTGATGTTTTCACCCATAGCCACCCCTTCCCCAATACTTGTGACCTGTAGTCTGTAAGTGATCTTACATAACTATGATACAGTGGTAGAATCACCTCTCGTGACTTGGGTGAAAATGCCTGTATTCAGTAGATAGTTAGCTTTACTGTACACTGAATGGATGTTTTCTATTCTGTAAATCATTTTTGATATAAAGTCCTAAATCCTCCTCACTGTCTGTTATTTATAGTGTAGTCCCATTTATATAGTAATCAGATTGTGTATTATTTCTTTCTAAGTGCATTACTGAACATTGGCCACAGTTAAATTTAATATTCCATGTCTTAGTTCATGCCACCATTTTATTCAGAGCCTGCTGAGAGGCTTCTGCCTCCATATGAGTGTTAATGCTCCCTCTGGGTTTAGTATGGTCTGCATACTTATTGCAAAAGTTGTTTATGCCTATACCTGGGACATGTATAAAGATTCCAAACAATACAGGGCCTAGTACCAAACCCTGCAGAACCCCACTAGTCACACTTCCCTCTGATTAAATATTGCCCTTCACCCTCAACCTCTGACTTCTCTCCTCCATACAGTACTTTATCCCATTGACTAATTTTTTTACTTAGCCCAACATTTTTATGATTAATTTTCCCTGCTGGGGTGTGGCTTAGCAGTTTAGGTGTACAAAAGCACCTGTCTCCAATTATAGCTTCCGGCTGCTTCTGGCAGAAAAGAACTGGTTGCAGAGCAAGAAACAGAAGTCCAGAACTACAGATTTTTTACTAATTAATCACTTCTGTCTCAGCAGGAGTAGTACCTGTTTGGATTAAGCAAACAGATACATTATTAGAAAAAGGGGGTCTCATTTCAGTAAAAAAGGAAAAAAGTGTTTTTTTCTGAGGAAGGAGGCAGTATCAGCTTAATTTACTGAGAAACAGAAGTCCAAAACTACATATTTTTTACTAATTGCCCTCCTTCCCACCCAAAGCCAGTTCTAGTTTTATAGCCACTGAATTTGACTGACAACAGGAACTTCCTGTTTGGCAGTAGGAAGGGAAGGATCACTGAGACACATTAGTTTCAGCAACCTTGAAGGAACCTAAAAAAAAAAAAAACTCTTTATCCCCCCCTGGCTGCTGGAGGTCTGAATCCAAGCACGGAGGAAGGAGACTACTGAAGACTATAGGAAGTTCCAGTCCCAGAACAGGAAGGGTGAGAGTTGTAAGGGCACATAGCCAGTAGGAAAGTAAGTGTAAATATACATACAGGGAGGAGACAATAAGCATACAAAGCAACAGGAGAGGGGACACAATATAAGTCAAGATGGGAGTGGTGCAGTGCAATGGCTGTGGAGCAGCAGTGTTCAGGGAGACATTCTGGAGGCTGCGATGCTGCCCCGTTTGCAGGCACCTCTCTGGTCTGAGGGAGGAGGTTGCCCGTCTCCAGGCTGACCTGGCTAGGATTCATGAAACCTCTTGCCCCCACCCAGGGACCACCAGGGCCACCACCGTTACCTCAGAGGTTGCCAAGAAAGAGGATCGGTTGGACCAAGGTGGGCTCAGGGAGGGACAGGGTGGTGGAACAGAGGTGCAATCCTCCAGTTGTAGCTCTCCACAATTCATATGCTGTTCTGGCATAGAGTGGTTCCTCTATGGAGGCACCTGCAGTGGAGACCAAGGAGGATGCTGGGAACCTCCACAAAGGAGACCCACAGGAGGGTGGCACAAGACCCCACAGGGGAAGGAAACAACTCCTGGTGGGGGACTCAATTATTAGGGGGGTAGACATGAGGGAGGAAGGGGATAGGGAGGTAAGGTGCCTGCCTGGCACCATGGCTTGGAGGGACAGGAAGCGAATCCTCAGGATGGCGGGAGCAGCTGCACGAGGGAGGGAGCTGGATGTCATTGTCCACCTAGGGACAAATGACCTGGCTGTAAATGGGATCAAAGCAGTGCAAGAGGAGTTTGTGGAGTTGGGGAGGGGCCTTAGACAAGTAGCATGTACGGTAACCTTCTCGGAGGTGCTGCCTGTCTATGGCAAGGATGATGCTAGGGTATTCCGCCCCATGGGATTCAATGAATGGTTGAAAAACTGGTGTGGAGCTCAGGGTTTTGGCTTCATTGGGGACTGGAGAGAAACCTGGAGGGATGCAGGCTTATACTGGCGCGATGGTCTGCATCTGTCCAGGGGGATCCAGGATCCTGGGTGACAGGTTTAAATGCTTCATTGGCAAGCATTTAAACTAGCCAAGGGGGAGGCACTGAAAAGGAGCAGGGAAATCCCAGCCTCCCCCCACAAAGCGCAGTAGTTAGAGAGGTAAATACCAAGGCAGAGAAGTCAGTAGGGAGCAGGACAGGGATAATGCTGATGTAACCCCTGCAAATGGGGTTCCCAAAAGACTTCCAGGAGCTTGCTTGAATGCTCCAAGCCTGAATGTGTTTGGCATTTAAGCCATTTATCAGTGAGTGTTTTAGAACCTCTGGTACTGTCTTTAAGAGCTGTCTGCTTGCAGACATAATTAGTTTGTATGGGGGACTGTGTGTTTCTTTGATTGAGTACCACTAGCTGCTGCCAATTCACTTCATTTTGCAGTCACTAGGAGTGCAAAGGAACCTATCTGAAAGATGTAACTGTTTGCCAGAAATTATTTAGAGTAATAATGAAATTACAGTTTGTCTAACCGCTTTCTTTGCAGTCAGAACTGTGTCTGCTAGTTCCCCATTCTAGTTTTGAACTGCTGAACTGGACCAATCAGTGTGGGGTAAGCTAGCTCTAAAATGGTGCCTTGGACGAATCAGAACTTGGACTCATAATCTGAGCCAGCCACAAGAGGATTGTATGGGCAGTGACTCTGGGAGATGTAGTTTAGACTTCAGTGCCTTTTGGACCAACAGCAGCAGTCTATTGTGAGTGACAGCCAATCCAGTCAAGAACTGGGAGGAACTCAAAGGAAGTGCCCGTTTTTGTCGGTTGGAGTTTCAGTTGCTTTGGCAGTGAAGAAGGAAGGAGCCCTGTGCTTTTTCAGTGTGCAGTTTTAGTCAAAAACGTGTGTAGGGCCCAGAGTTCGGTCTGCAGCTTTGTAACAGCTTTAGGACTGAATCCGTCCCGTGAAAAGAATCAAAGGATCTCTGAAGAGTAGAAACCAGGCTCACCCTGTAGAAGACTGGAGAATTGTTGAAATTGCACTCTGTCTGTCAGGAACTGAATCTGCTGTGTGTTCTCCCGGTATTGTGCAGTAATTGCGATCGGGACAGATGCAGCCTGCCTGGTATAGTGCTTTCTTTATATGGATGTGTGAAGAGGTTTGTGTACCTCAAGTGAGCCCTGCTGACATTGAAGGACCCTATCTTATTTGGAGTGTGAGTACTAATTCAGGGTTGCTCCTGTTGAATTGCCACATTAAATCCAAATGGAATTACTGTACTGCTGACTGTTTAATTCTCCTTTTCTCTGTGTGAAAGGGCCCCTACCAGCTGCCACGGTTTGGACTAGCCACTAGGGCTTGGGTACCAGGACAGTAACTGATAGGGATAGGCCTGTGCACAGAGCCATAGGTAGATTATTAGAGTGATAAGCTAATTAACCTGATTTCCGTCCTTGTTATATCCCCTAAATAAATTAGAGCTGCTTGTTTCAGCAAAGTTATACTGCCTGAGGTATTGTCTATGTTAAAGTACTGTACTGTGATTGTTGCACTGTATCTCATTTCACAGGAGGTCCCAGTGCCGAACCAGACCTGGGGTAAGTGTATACTGTGAAGGTAATTCTGATATAATGAGACACTAGTGGAAGAAAAAGGGGGGTTGCAGTGTCCTGTGAGGGCTGTGACCAAGTTAGTTTAATCCATTGCAAACCCTGACCTCTGGGTGGAGGCACCCGCCATTGGATCCAGGCCCCTCAACCTGTTAGTGGCAAATCAGGCAGGGTTAGTAGCCCTTGGGATAGCGCCATCTAGGGGTTACACTGAGAAAGGTGTTAAGGACAGGGATGGGGCCAAAAGGGGTAAGGCCATAAAAAAATAAATGGAAGGTGATGAGTACCAATGCCCGCAGTCTGTGCAACAAGCTCCCTGAACTAGTGGCCTTGATGGAAGAGGGATGCCTGGATATTGTGGCAGTCACTGAAACATGGTACACAGAGAACCATGAGTGGGAAGTCAACATACCAGGATACACAGTCTACAGGAGGGACAGGGTGGGTAAAAGGGGAGGAGGAGTAGCTCTCTATATAAGGGAAGGGATTAAAGCAACAGAACTAAAAAGTAAACAGGAAGTTGATGAGTCACTATGGGTCACCCTGGAGACAGAAAATGGCACCACAAACCGCATGGGGTTGTGTACAGACCCCCATCTCAGGGGGAGGAAACGGACAAGGAAATGATAGAAGGCATCCTTAAAATGGCAGAAAAAGGGGCAATATTGTTGTTGGGGGACCTGAATATGCCAGATGTTAACTGGACTACCTTTGCTGCAGGCACATCCAAGAGCAGGGTCATTCTTGATGCCCTACAGAGGGCATGCCTCAGACAGCTAGTGTTGGAACCCACTCAGGAGGGAGCAATCTTAGACCTGGTACTCTCAAATGGGGAAGGAGAAAGGATCTCAGATTTAGAAGTGGGCAGCCATCTGGGAACAAGTGACCACCAAACAGTGTGGTTCACAATAAACACAGCCATAGAGTCAAGTCATACAAAAACAAGAGTATTGGACTTTAGGAAGGCTGACTTTGGGAAAATGAGAGAGTGCCTTAGAAAAGCACTAGCAAATGGGCAAGAAGGAGGGGTGGAGGAACAATGGGGAATAATCAGAACAGCCATCACAGAGGCAACAAGCCTTTGTGTGAAGCAAATCAATAAAACAAAATGAAGGAAAAAAACACTATGGTTCTCAAAAGAGGTGGCAGGGACGGTTAAGGAGAAAAGGATAGCATTTAGAAAATATAAGGAAACACAGAAGGACCAGGACAGAGAACTTTATCAGTTAAAGCAGAAGGAGGCAGGGAAGGCAGTCAGAATAGCAAAGGCACAAACTGAGGAAAAGATAGCCAACTCTGTTAAGAAGGGGGATAAAACCTCTATAGGAACATTAGGAAGCGAAGAAAGACCAAGGGAGGGATACAGAGACTTAATAAAGGGAAGGGAATGTGGGCAGAGGGTGACAGTGAAAAAGCAGGATATTGAATGAATATTTCTGCTCAGTATTCACAACAGATGAGGAGGGGGAGGTGCCTAAACCAAACAAGGGAGAAACTCTGAATAGGGGGGTCGATACCAGTCCATTCACAGAAGAAAGGGTTTTGAAAGAACTCTTGAAACTGAGGGTGGACAAAGCAATAGGGCCTGATGAGATTCACCCAAGAATACTAAAAGAACTAACGGTAGAACTAGTAACACCACTGACTACTCTCTTTAACAAATCATGGGAGGATGGAGTGGTACCTGAGGACTGGAGGAGAGCAAACGTGATTCCACTTCACAAAAGTGGGAGCAGGGCAGAGGCAGGAAACTACAGACCAGTTAGTTTGACTTCAGTGGTAGGGAAAATGATGGAATCACTTCTGAAGGAAAGAATTATTGAGTACCTAGAGGCCAGTGGGGCACAGGGCCCAAGGCAACATGGTTTTACATCAGGAAGGTCATGTCAGATGAACCTAATAGATTTCTTTGACTGGGTGACCAAAGTAGTAGACCAGGGAGGGGCTGTGGATATGGCCTACCTAGATTTTAGCAAGGCATTCAACACCGTCCTCACACAAAGATTAATATCAAGTTAGCCAGCCTTGGAGTGGGTCCCAAGGTGGTAGCCTGGATAAAAAACTGGCTGGACAACAGGACACAAAGGGTAATAGTAAACGGACTCCACAGTGAAGAAAGGAGGGTAACTAGCGGGGTACCGCAGGGTTCGGTACTGGAACCGGTCCTCTTTAATATCTTTATAAGTGACATTGGAGAGCACCTGGAAGGAAAGGTATGCCTCTTTGCAGATGACACAAAGATCTGCAACAGGGTTGATACACAAGGTGGGGTGGAAAGAATGAAAAGGGACTTGGCAAGGTTGGAGGAATGGTCAAATACGTGGTAGCTCAGATTCAATGCAAAAAAGTGCAAGGTAATGCATCTGGGAAACAAAAACCCTGGGGAAGAGTACATAATGGGGGGTGAGTTAATAACAACAACAAAAATTGAAAGAGACCTAGAAGTAATTATATCAGATGACGATGACCTAAAGGTGGGCAAGCAATGTGAGAAAGCAGTAAGGAGGGTTGGGGGGATACTGGGATGCATAAGGAGAGGCATCAACAGTAGAAAACAGGAAGTTGTTATCCCTCTCTACAGACAGTTAGTGAGACCCCATCTGGAGTACTGCATGCAATTCTGGAGACCCTATCTCCGCAAAGACATAGACAGAGTGGAGACTGTTCAGAGGAGGGCAACCAAAATGGTGCAAGGTCTGCACCAGAAGACATAAGAGGAGAGACTAAAGCAGCTTAATATGTATACCCTTGAGGAAAGGAGGAAGAGGGGGGACGGATAGAAACCCTTCAAGTATCTCAAGGGAATTAACAAGGCACAAGAGGGTAGTATCTTTCAGAAGAAGAGATGTGCAAGAACAAGGGGGCACAACTTGAAGATAGAGGAGGGACGGCTCAGAGGTAATGTTAGAAATTATTTTTTCACAGAGAGAGTTGTGGATGCATGGAACAGCCTTCCTGAGGAGGTTGTGGAGTCAGGAACAGTGGGAGAATTCAAGAATGCATGAGACAGGCATAAGGCAATTCTAGTGAGGGGCAGGAGGAAGTAAGCTGTTGGTTAACTAGAATCTGCAGCTTATCCATCAGGTAGGGAAATGGGCAGACTGGGTGGGCCAAGCGGTCCTTATCTGCCGTCAAATTCTATGTTTCTATGTTTCTATGCTGTACAATATGAAGGGTCCCATTTTCAAAGCTGGCCGGCTGCACACACACACACAGGCGTGTCATGTGAAAAAATAGGGCCAGTTGGCTAAGGTGTAATATTCAAACTGCTAGCATGATCGTCACTGACCCTACTGCCTGAATATCGGGCCATAGTAGTGTGGCAACCACAGCAGGCAGTCACCATGCTTTGTGCCACACTACCAGAGTGCTGTGTCGAAGACCACCCATAGGGGTAAAGCACGGCACACACTGGTTAGCACCATGGCCCCCATTTGCATGCCTATTATGGGCTCATCTGCATGACAGAGCATGAGTCAAGTGCGCTGGGCCAGGTCCACTCTCCCTGCCCCAATCCCCTCCCTGCTATATTTCTGTACAATCATTGGTGGTCTAGCAGTCCCCTCTCTTCCCCAATCCCCTCCTCCGTATTTTTGTTTTAATCCTTGGTGGTCCAACGTTCCCCTCTCTGCTCCAATCCCTTCCCAGGTATTTTTGTGTTACTCCCTGGTGGTCCAGCAGTCCCCTCTCTGCCCCAATCCCCTCCCCAGTATTTTTGTGTTATTTCCTGGTGGTTCAGCAGTCCCCTCTCTGCCTGATCCCTTCCCCGGTATTTTTGCTTTAATCTTTGGTGGTTCAGTGGTCCCCTCTCTGCCCCGATCCCTTCCCAGCTATTGTTGTTTTAATCCCTGGTGGTTCAGCAGTCCCCTCTCTGTCCTGATCCCCTCCTGGGTAGTGTGGGAAACTCATTGGTGGTCCTGCTGTGGTTCCCTTCCTGCCCTAATCCCCTTCCCAATAGTTTTGTTTTAATCCCTGGTGGTCCAGGGGTCCCTCCCTAGCCCTGATCACCTCTCCGTATACTCACGTGTAAATCCTCATGGTTTAGTGACCCCCTCACCCCCCACCTCAGTAGGTACTGTCCCACTACCCGCTGCCCCCTCGACCCAACCCTGAGAGCCAACAATGGGCACAGCCCTCCGCACGTCACCATGTCTGGCCGCAGCCTGAGCTCTCATGATGTGCATACTGTACAATATTGTTTTTATTTATTTATTTATTTATTGGAACATCAGTTTAGCAACCTTTGAGCCAGAGGCTCATTTACAAAGGTACCTCGTCACAGTGAGGACAAAACAGCAGGAAAACAAACAACCAAGCAGACAAAACATCTGAGAACAATTAGAAGCAGCCAGAAAATGCAGGCATTTGTCAAACACAGTATACAAACAGGCTTACATGTGCACTTTACAGAGTAGACAATATACAGTAGTTACATGGAGATTGATTCAGTGGGAAGAATAAAGGTAAGGCTGGGTGGGAGGTATCAGAAGAGGAGTGTGGGGAAGATAGTAGCAAGTAAAGGTAGAGCTGGACAGAAGGTCAGAGAGCGGCTCAGTGAGCCTTGTCTGGGAGGATAGGAGTAGTCTTAGAGGGAGGTATAGCTGCGGGTTGAGAGCAGGTAATTTCTAAGACTAGTTTTGAAGTACGATAACGAGGCAGCATCAGTGACTCCGGCAGGGAGGGTGTTATACCAACAGGGGGCTCTGTAGGGGTAAGCCCTTTGACCTTACGAGGTTCTCGCCCTCGGTATAACCAGTGCAGTTTTGTGACATGCGGAAGCGCACTGTAGGGTTAGCACGGTGGATAGTGGTTGACAGACCCAGTGGGGATAGCCTAAGGAGAGATTTTTGTTAGAGGCAGGTTTGGTATTTGAGGCGCCATCTAGGTTGAGTAGATTAGCCATGGTGTAAAGATGGCAAGTGTGGGTTAGACTAGGAGCCCCAGTTATGAGCCTGCAGGCCTTGTTTAAGGTGAGGCGGATCTTGTTCAGGGCAGTCTGGTCTGCTGCACCATACACAGGTAGGCCATAGTCTACCAGAGATAGAACAGAGGATGTGACTGCAAGTCGGAGGGCATCCGTGGGAGGCAGTTTTGTAACGATAGAGGATACCCAGCCAAGAGTTAGAGGCTGAGGCAAGGCAGAGATGTGGGCATGAAAAGAGAGGGCAGGGTCAAAGGTTATACCTAGGTATTTATAAGAGTGAACTAACTTCAATAGGGAGTTTAGAGGTGGAGTGGACTGAGAGGATAGTTACTGGTTTTATTTGGGGTGGCAAAGAGCATGGTTTTGGTTTTCTTTAGATTAATTATGAGCCTGTGCTTAGTAAACCAGGCTTCGATCATTGTAGGATTCCTGCAGAGAATCCTGAAGTGAGATGGGATTACGGTCGGAGGCAAGAGTACAGCATCATCTGCATAAAGAAGGATTTTCCAGTGCATACACTGGGCAGGAGTTGAGGAAAGGAAAAGAGCAAGGGCCCAAGAATAGAGCCCTGAGGGACTCCAGAGCGGATAGGGCAGGTGCTGGAAAGTTTCCGCTGATTTTCACACATTGTGAGTGGGCCGACAAGTAGCTGGAGCACCAGGAAACAGGCCCAGTGTCAAAGCCTAAGTGACTAAGGGTAGCTAGCAGGAGGGTGGAGACAGTATCAAAGGCTTTTGATAAGTCAATGAACACTGCACCTGCTAGGGAGCCAGAGTCCAGTGAGGTGTGAAGAAAGCTAGAGAACTCCAGGAGGGTAGTATTGGTGCCGGGGCTCGCTCTGAAACCATGTTGTTCTGGGCAAAGGATGCTATATTTATTGAGGTATTCAGAGATTTGGTGGCTACAATTTTTTCTAAGGCCTTAGAAAGAGGAGAGAGGATTGAGATAGGTCGATAATTGCTAGGGAGGGTCCTATCACCACCCTTGTGTATTGGGGTGACAGTAGCTATCTTCCAGGCAGAGGAATACCCCTAGGCAGAGGGATTTGTTAAAGAGGCTGGTGATTGGTGAGAGAACCAGATCCAGAACCTGATGGAGAAGACTGTAAAGGGAGTCATGGCTCAATTGTGTTACTCTTTAAGGGTTTGAGTAAGTAAGGTCTGACTCTCCTGGGCAGTGACTGCGCAAGTAGAACAAGGGTGTGGGAGAATAGGGACAGACCTGGAGGGAGGGGAGCGAAGAAATTATCAGGGAGCACCGGGCTAAGGTCTGTGAAAGAATTGTTGAGGTGGTTGGCAATAAGGACAGGGTCTGAGGAGACTGAACCATTAATGTTGATAAGCGAAGGTGGGGGGGAATGCATGCCACCATTCAGCTGCTTAATGTTGTCCCAGAAAGTCCTAGCATTCCCCCATGAGGAAGTGAGGGAGGCTTGATAGTGCTCAGCCTTCGCTTTGTGAGTGACCCATGGACATTTGTTCTGGGCAACAGCGTAGGCCAGCCTGTCAGCTGGTCGGCCCGTTTCCGTGGCAATATGCCATAGATTGTCCCTGTGCTTAAGAATTTGGCGCAGGGTGGGGGTAATCCATGGGGCATGCCTTACTTTTGGATCAGCTGCAAGGTAATGGGTGCAAAATGTCACAAGCAGAGTTGAAGTGTGAGAAAGAAGGTAAGGGCCGTGTCAATATCCGGAGCGTTTAGTATAGGGGACCGGTAGGAGTAGCTAAGGCCTTTCAGCCTACCAGGTCTAAGACATCGCCGAGGGTAGTTTGTGCTGTGGGTTTGGGCAGGGAGGTTGACCAATAGAAGAGAACTGGGGAGTGGTCGCTAAGGCAGTCCGGGAGGATTTGGATATTGCGGATGCGGTTAGGGCGGTTTGTGAGGACCACATCCAGGAGTGTGCTAGAGCCCATTCTAGGATTCACTGTAGTGGGTTGGGAGACTAGTTGAGTTAGGTTGATGGCTGTAAAGGTGTCACAGGAGGAAGTGGATGAAGGGCTAAGCCAATTGATGTTCAAGTCCCCCACAAGGATTTGGTCGGAGGAGTGGGGTAGGGAGGTAAGATAATTGATTAGTGGGCCTAGTGCTTGTGCTTGATTCTTTGGAGGTATGTACGCCGTAGTCGGGTAGATGGGACCCCTAGAGGGATCAGGAAATAATTTTAGGGTTAGGGCCTGAGCCCTGAAGTCAAGGACCGGGGCTGGGAGGGCTAGTCCAACGAGAGGGTCTTTGACATAAATGGCAGAACTCCCACCTTGCCTACCAACACGGTCCTCCCGAGCAGAGGAGTAGCCAGGAGTGAGACCAGGGAGTCAGGGGTAGAGTCTGAGAGCCAAGTTTCAACTATTGAGATAACGTCAGGTTTATGAACTGCAACCCAGCAACTGAGAGAGTCGAATTTTTTAAGGAGGCTACATATGTTCATGGAAGCAATAAGAAGCCCGGTGGATTCCTTTGAGGAGCCTTTGCAAGCTGGACTGGGATTGGGATGTATGTTACCAGTCAGGAGCAGAAGGAGGAGAGCTGCTCTGGACAGAGGGTGGCAGAAGGAGAGTTCGCACGGAACGATAGGAAGAGAAAGGGTATCGAGCACAGGGGTGGGTAGGGCAGCACAGGCTGAGAAGGCTTGAGTGATAAGATGACCGAGGGAGCGAAGGGGAGGAAAGGTAGTGTTTAGATGGGGGTGGGGTGGAGAGGAGCATATGGGGTGAGTAAAGGAGGGGAGGGGAAGGCAGGCATAGGAAGAGGGAGGCAGGAGGGTAGGTAGGAGCAGTAGAGTAGTGAGGCTGAGGATTAACAGGACATTAGGGTTAGCGGAAGGCAAAGGAGGAGGAGGAGGAGAGAGAGGTAGGCAGGAGGTGTGCATGCATGATTGGTAAGGGTGAGAGAGCTGAAGTGAAGAGAGATGGGGAACTTGGATGATAGAGGGGAAGATGGTGGTGAAAGGTCTACCCCTACGTGTAGTTGCCACCTTGGTACAGTGGCAGAGCCCCTGCCTCAAGTGCACAAGGCATCAGGTTCAAGGCTTGCCCAGGGTGATAGAAAAGGACCTAAAACAGTAGCTGCAGCAGCAGGGAGCAGGGCTCAAAGCGTGCAGTAACACTCATAGAATGTTTTTGCAGACTATGAGGGTTAGAGGGTTTAAGAGTCTTAGAACCTATCACAAACAATAGACAGTTTGTACAGTATGCGTGTCAAGAGAGCTCAGTCTAAGGTGAATGTGAATGTGGGAAGAGGTGATCAGGGCTAGGGAGGGACTGCTGGACCACCAGGGATTAAAACAAAAACACTGGGAAGGGGATTGGGGCAGGAAGGGGACTGCTGGACCACTAAGGATTATAAATGAAATACCAGGAAGGGGATCAGGCTAGGAAGAGACCGTTAGGCCACCAGGAGCTAGGGAGGTGCTGCTAGACCACCAGGGTACCCAGCCCTTGACAGTGCATGGACAGGGCAAGGGGCACCCACCCCCTCTGCACACTGTTAAGGGCTGGGCTTCAGAAACATTAAACTGCACCTTGCTTGTGGCCATTTAGCATGTCTGAACATTTTCAATATCATGCTGCACTGTGCATGCATGGGAGATCTCTCATTTGCATACACGCAGCGCGATATTGTGTGCCACAGCACTATTGGGGGTGCACCATGCATAGGTGGCCTTTGACTATATCCACACCCCAATGGCCAATGCTGTTCCAGGTCAGCATGGTATAAACCCAGTTTGTGCCGTGCTAACCTTTTGAAAATGGGGGCCCATGGCCTTGCAAAACTCTAAAAAGATAATGTCCATTGCACTGCCATCATTCAATTCCCTACTAATACATTCATAAAATTTAGTTTTAGTCTTTTGGTAACTGGGTAAGGCCCACTAGGCACAAGTGTCTGTTTTCAGGGGTGACCTGGGAGCACTGAGTGGTTAAGTGACTTGCTCAGAGTCACACAGTATGCAAGTGGAGGTTGTAAGAATCAAACTCAGGTCTGGTCTGCTGGATGTACCAAGCTCGTTCACACCTCGTTCCTCTAACCTCTAGGCTATGCTGCTAGCCAATGTTAAGAGATTTGTTATGCAAGATCTGCCTGCCTTAAATCTATGCTGCAATATATCTAATGATATACCCTTGTTTTTATATTCTTCATTCAATCTGATCTTAATACATTTCTCCAATATCTTTCCGGCCACTGAGGTCAGACTAATGGGTCTGTAATTTGTTAATGATTGCTTATCCCCTTCTATAAACAGAGACACAAATATAATAAATGATATCTATATTCTTTGTAAAAAAATTCCATTAATGCACCAGTTAGGGTAACTTAATGCAACAAAAGTAGGTACAAGTGGCGTTAGGGTTTCTAACCCTAACTCACCACCCCCACCACCCAAACAGCAAAAGGAAAAAACATGAAGGTTTTGGGTCTCTCTCTCTCTGAAGTCTCGGCACACCAGTGGTGTGGGGTCTGCCTTTGGGTTATCAACCCTAATGCTCCCCCCCAGCCCACAGCCTCCTGTCCAAAGTGCAAGGTACAGCTCCAAGCCAGTGCCTCACAGTGATACACTCTTCAAAGACAGAGAAGTATGTCTTGCTACACGTTACCAACACAGTTTGTTGTAACTTTCTTCATGCATGGTCCTGTGAGCCCTATGTGAAGAAAGGAGATCATGTATGATGTTGTTTGCTCAGGGACAGGGGTGGGCATTAGGGTTGAGAACCCCAAGGAAGGCCCCACCACAGATTCACCAAGACTCCAGAGACCACAAACTCTAATGTTGTTTTCCTTTGTGGGGAGTTAGGGTTGGAAACCCTAACACCACATTTCCCTACTTTTGTGGCTCTAAGTTACCCTAACTGGTGCATTAACAAAGTTTTTTGCAAATATTTTTTTTTTGAGATAGTGGAATTGTATCCTCAATTACACAGGTCCCTTTGGAACCTGTGTCAATAGATGCAGATGCCCTTCACCAAGTGAAGACTCTGTTCACCTACAGATCCATGCAGTTACAGATGTGAATAATTCATGGGGCTGTCTGGTGGGCTGTGGAAGTGCAGGGCCCTGTGGGCCCTGCACTTCCATGTGGCCACAGATACAGATGAATAGGGCAAAGAGTGCATCTGTCAGCCAATGCACAGGGCCTCTGCCATCCATGAGTGCAGAGGTACAGGGCCCTATGCCAAAAGGACAGTTGCCTTCACTATATGGTACCAGGGCTCGTTCAGACAACCCTGCACCTTTTATTCTCTGGCTGGGGGGGTGTTGACTAACAGTGCCATGTCCCCACCCTCACCCCATCCAGCTGGGTCACGAACCTCACCCCCAAACTCTGCTCACCAGCACAGAATCACAAAGCATAGCTGCCAGGGTCAAGAGTGGCACTACACACAAATTTTAACAATTATGTGACTTTTTTTTATTCATTTTGACCCCAGATTTTCAAAATAATCATTTTATGATTTGCCTTATAAACACGACATGTACCATTTACAGTATACTGGCCGAAATGTCATTTTGCACCAGAAGTGTGAAAACGCATCTTGTCCAGGATTTTAAAAATGACACGTTACATTTATGAGGTGGTGTGGAAAAATGGCTATGTTGAATGCTTGGAGTCAAAACATTGACAATTAGAAGTTATGAGTGAATGCTGACATACTGTAACATTCCTTCATAACCTGGGCATTTTATTGTATTTGTACACCAAATTGTCAGCATAGCCTTCCTATTACCACACCTCGTGAACCCGGTAATGAAAATGTTCCGATCCCCGCTGAAAACATCATTCCATGCCACAGGTGTGAAAACACATTTTGGCCAGAATTTGAAAAAGGACAGCTGTCACATTCATAAGGAGGTGTAAAAAATGGCTATGTTGAAAATATGGGGTCAAAATATTTAAAATTACCAAAGTTACGAGTAAGCTTAGTAAAATTTCAAATGTATGTGCATAACTTTGCCATTTTGTACATATTCTGACCCCAAATTTTCAACATAGCCTTCTTATGTGCCCCATCCCATGACCAAGGGTGCTGAAAATGTTCAAATCCTGCCCAAAAGATGATTTCCCAGAGTGACTGCAAAATCGCCTTTTGGGCCTGATTTGAATAGTTCTACCACCATTGGTCATGAGGTGGGGTCCCAAATGTTTAAAACTTGAGGTCAAAATATGCAAAAATCAGAAAGTTATGCATCAGAGTTCAAAACCCCATTGAAATACATTGAATCACACTTACCTTAGTTTCATATTGCAGTCGGTGGTTACAGCGGCAAGATGTGTCTTTAATCAGAAAGTGGATCTTTGCTGTGGGACATTGTAGGTGAGTGAGGGTGTGTGAGGATGCATGGGGTAGTGTGGTGGGTGCTGAGTGGGAGGTCAGGGTGGGGGTGAGATTGGTAAGGGACCATTTCCTTTTTTGCAGGGAAAAATAGTGAGGGTCGGTTTTCTTATTTACAGGGAACACTGACAGACACTGGGATTGGGCACCCCAGTGTTGGGTGACTATTCAGCAGCACTTAGGGTGGGCACCAGTGTTGCCAACTAGAAAATGGGAATGGGGCAGGTGACCTGGAAGGGAATCAAGAAAAGCGGTACTGGGTGTGGGCACTCTGGTCCACTTATAAAATATAGTATAGAAATACTTTATTTTTTTTTAATTGGGACGGGTGGATGGGCAGAAAGAAGTGGTACCATGCATGGGAAGGAAGGAAGGAAGGAAGGAAGGAAGGAAGGAAGGAAGGAAGGAAATAGACATGCTGTACAGAGAAACAGATAGAGACAGGCAAACAGAGGAAGGGACTGGCAGCTCACTGGTCTCAATGAAGCCCATCCCCTGAGTTCCAGCTATGACTGCAGAAGTCAAAAAAGTCTCACTGTTCTCATACAGAGAACGTGGGTGAACAGCTCCTCTCGCTAAGCCAAGCACTCTGGAGTTTGGGATGCCCAGAAAATGTATTTCTGGAAAGTTTAAAAACAAACAAACAAATAGCAGAATCCAGCTAGACAGGTCCCATCTAGTTAGGTTCAAGTGTTTGTTTTTTTTTAAAAAAGAGAGTATTTTTATGCATTTTCAATGTTTGTGAGTTTACAATGAGAAAAAAATGGCGGGCAGTACAATCAATAGTTTTGTCAGCACAAGAGGTAAATCATGAAAATAAGCAGTTGTGGTCTTTTTTTTTTTTTTTTACTATTCGTGAGGTTAGTCATGAAAGTAAGCAATCGTAATCTTTTTTTTTTTGTTTCTTTTCTGTTCATGTCAGGATATTAGCTCTAAAATTGTTATAACTCTGGAACCATATAATATTTTTTCACGAAACATTCCAAAGGCACACCCTTGGCATGGGCCCTTTCAGCCCTGAAAATTTCATGAAAAAATTCCATACCATTTAGACTGTAGGTGAAAGAAAAAAATACCCAATGTTAAGAATAGGGAAGCCAAATGTTTTTTCAGTTTTTTGGTGCTCCAAATCTCAAGAAAAAAAAACAGAACAAGATGCCATCACAAAACTTTTTACATCGTGAGACTCTGGCAGCCTGACTGTGCATGCCAAATTTTGGACTAGTTCATCAAATGACACCAAAGTTATTAAGGTTATTAAGGCAGAACACAATCAGTGAGGATTCAGAATGCAATCTCTCAACCCCTCCCAATCTCCACAGGAGTTCCACAGGGCTCTGTGCTCGGCCCCATCCTTTTCTCCATCTTCCAAAATGACCTTCCTCAGTCTGTTCCCCCTCCTCCTCTATCCATATGTATGCCAATGACACTGTCTTGTTCACCTCTGGCAAAACCACCATTGATGTAGCAACCACTCTACAGCATGACTTCTACCAGGTTCAGCTCTGGTTTGCCTCAGATCAAGTATTCCTAAATGTCAAAAAGACAATCTCCATGACCTTTGGCACTAGGCAGAGACTCTCTAGGCTCCATCCCTTACCCTCTTTCCACACCCTTGATGGGACCATCCTTGAGAACCCCCCTCTTTCAGATACCTTGGGGTTTGGCTGGACTGACACCTCAGCTTCTCTGGCCACATTGATGACATTCTGAAAACTCTGTGCCCCAAGCTTGGAGCCCTTTACAGGAACCATAGTTGCATCCCTCCTATGGCCCGGTGAGAACTTGTTCAGAAGATGATCTTCCCCATTTTTGACTACTGTGATGTAGACTACGGTGCCACTCCCATATCTTCCCTTACCAGATTGGACTCTCTTTTCAACCCCTTCTGTCAATTCATTTGTTGATGCCCCATCTCAAACCCATTTTTGTGACCTGTACCAAGCCCTGTCCTTCCCCACCACTTGCTAACAGACACCTGGCTTACAGTGCTAAGCTAACTTCTAAACTTTAGCTAAGTGTACTTCCTTCCTACCTCTCATGCTCCCTCCCTCCCCGTCACCTTCCTCCCACTCCCTCCTCTGGCACATGTACCCTGCTAGTCCCCCATCTGCCACCCTCATCGGCCAATCAGGCTTCTCCCAACACTTCCCCAAAATCTGGAACTCCCTCCCACTTCAAATATGACACTCCTCCTCCTCCAACTCCCTTTCCTCTGCCTTGCATAACTTTCTGTCTGCTAGCTGCTCCTGCTACAATCCTCCTTTGCTTGTTTCCCTATGAGCCTGCTTCAGCTTCACGCCCACCTCTCTCCTGCAAAACCCTCCCCTACATCCTCCCCCAGCACCCCTTACTTTCTACCTTACTCCCACCCCCCATTCCCTCCTCTGTATACCAGCTTACCCTTACTACCCACTCGCCATTGTTTAACCTAGGCCCCTGGCAGGGTTCTCTGCATCCTGGAGCGGTCCAGAACCTAGGCAAACACCTTCCTCACCTCCTACTCCCACCCCATTCTTTCCTGAAAGGGCTGGGTCTTGGCCCCTCTTCTCTCCCACCTCCCTCTCGCCTGGTCCTTCTGAAGCCTACTCCCCATTGCTACCTACTTCCCTCCTGTTGTGCTCTACCTCTGCTGCCTACAACCTGCTTCCCTCCTGTTGTGCTCTACCTCTGCCTTATGCAGGCAGGGTCTGCAGCATACTGAAGGGGACAGGCCCTGGCAGACCCTTCTCTTTTCCCTCTCTTCCTTCCTGATGTGCTCTAACTCCCACTGCCTACAATCTGCTTCCCTTCTGTTCATGCTTGACCTCTGCCTGGTGCAGGCAGGGTCCCCAGCATTATGGAAGAATCAGGCCCTGGCAGACCCTTCTTCTCCACCCCTTGCCTTCCCCTTCTCCAAATCCCCCCTTTCCACCCACTATATGCCCCCACCCACCCGCCTTCCTCCCCCTTCCTTGCTGTATTTATTGGTTAACCCCTAATCTCTAATGCACTTATAGTCAACCTTGCACTTTTGTTACACCTTGCAAATTCTTCTATTTGTGTCTCTCCTCACAATCTTGCCCTAGTTTAACCTCCTTGTATTCTATCCAGCCATTTTCTAACTACAAAGCTATGTCCCACCAACTGTTTGCCAAAGATATTTGTGCTATCATATCTATCTAGTTCAAGACTGTTAGCATTGTAGCCATCTAGTTCATACCTTTTAGCATTCCTCCTTTTCAGTATTTCTGTATAGTTTGCTCACTTTATTGAATGTAATTAAATTGTATATCTATACTGTGTACCAAATCTGTGTATACTATCCTCGTGTTCCCCTACACCCCAGGTCGCACCGGGAGATGAGCAACTTGCTGCTCAGTGTGCTTTCCTGGTGAAACATTTCAATAAATAAATAAGGTGCAAAAATTCAACAGCCTACTAAACTCTAACTATATTGGTGCTACTGCACCCCTATAATCACATAAATTTTATCCCAATACAATATTATCAGAAGTTTCAAAGTCACACATTCAACAGATGCTTCATCAAGGGGCAGGAACCTTTGAGATGCTATTCCATTATACAGTATGTGCCACATTAAGTCACAGTGCCCAATTTATACACTTGCATTGCCTTTTCTTATAACAAGTTACAATATAATTGTAATGTATCTCTTTAAAGACCTTGGGAAGGATTTTCAAAGTTCATGCCACAAGTGAAATTCTTAATTTTGGGCTGCACCTGCTATGGCATCTGCAATGCAGTAAAAACTCTGAATGCAATTTTTTAACATTTTGTAGCACTTGTGACAGTTTTACCAGCTTTATGGTAACAAAGTGATGCGTGCAGCATATATTGATGCAAGCAATCTTTTTTCAGCTCCCAAATCAATGCATCTTAAAAGTGCAGTTTGTGCATATAGGTTTGATCACTTTTTTTGGTGGTCTAACTTAGTCATAAGCATCAGGGGTGCAGTACGATTGCAGGCAGCAGCCATTTCATGGAATTCTGAGACAGAACGGGTTGTTTCTGAGGAGCAAGCTGCGCTAAATGACATACAGCTTACCCCTCAATGACATCACTTTCTTTTAAGGATTCCATTACAATGCTGCTGCCTTGATTTTAGTTGTGGAGGACTGAAATATTAAGTGACTGATCACAAATAGCCTGCACCTCCCTTCCAAATCTGTGGAGGGGTGTATACATGGGCTTGTACTGTGTAGAGGTCCTGCTCAACATATGCAAGGACCTCCATGCATCCACAGCCTTGGCAGCTGGCCCCTTCTGCACCCAAGCTTTGCATATGGCTATGTAGGTGATCAGGACATGGGAAGGCCAAAGGGCAGGTGTGGATACGCACTATATCCACAGCAAAAGAGCTGTGGTGCTGAGGGCCAGCAGAGGTCACAGAGGCTACACAGCTCTAATGGCTGCATTAGTGACAAGATGGCCCTCTCTTCTGGGCCATGTCTTCATTTCTGGGGCCTGACTGGTCTCCCCATTTGCCAGCCCCCAGCCTTAGGAGCTCCCACGGTTGGCTGGGGGCAATATTGGCAGCAGCTAACAATGACTCAAATACCGTAACTTTCTTCAGCACTCTGATGGGGACATGACAATCCTTGGAGGACTGCCATATCATGTCACCCCCTGCAGACAGCACAGTTGGATGTCCATAGTCTGGGACAGCACTGCCTCCTGCCCCAGTGTGTGACTCCACAATGGTTGAGCATGGCAAGCAGGGGTTGTGGATGTAATACGGAATGGATGGGCATTGTGGTGGCACAGACATGGCCAGAATTTGCCCATTTGAAGAGTATCCTCTGCCTCCCCATCTGGATCAGACCCATATATCTCAGGACTGTTGACATGCACAGGTAAGTTCAATATCTCATTTGAACAATCTTTGCATGGGCTTTCAGAATGTGTATGACTCAGCAGTGTTTATTTGCTCTTTAATAAGCACAAACAGTATTTGATTTATTATCTGGGGATAGAGAATATTAAGGGTTCAATAAGAACGTTTGTGATTTCTCCATTTTTATTAAGTGCTAGGGCCTCTTAATAATATGAAGCAGTCCCCTCTCCCCTTTTTTCTGGATTTCTCATCGTAAAGATACATTGCTGTTTGCTTGATCCCTTACATGCCACTTTTCCTCCTTCTCCATATTATACAAGAAGAGACTCTGATATTAATCTAATAAGTATTTCTGTAAGTATGTATTTTCTTGTGTTATGGTAGCCCATGGAAAATAATTGTTTTGTTTCTTCAGGTTAACTCCCAGGAGCAAGCATAGCTATGCATTTGCTCTGCTAGAATTTTGGCAAGGTCCACTGTCCCTCTGAACTTTCTTAAAATACTGTAGGTTTTGGGAATAGAGACAGTGCTACACAATCAAGATGTTGTTATCATTAGGGAGTGGGCAACACAGGATTCCTCTAGTGATGCAGCATCAGCTTTCACCCTTGCGGGGCTTAACCTGCACTGAAAGATGAGGCAAAAAGTTATGGCTTAGTTTTTTAGGTTGCTCACTAATATATATGTAGCATATGTTTCTGTAAATATTAAATAGATCTTGTGATGGCATAACCTGTAAAGATTTTGTACCTGTAGTTATGTTTTCAAATTATTGTGCATGTTAAGTTTGTTTCATATAGTGTCATTGTTGATGCATTATATTGCATTAATAAAAGTCTCTGGCCAACACCAAGCCATGACTCTGACAAAGCGCAGAGTCTGTGGCTGGCAGTATAGCCTAGAGGTTAGAGGAACGAGGTGTGAACAAGCTTGATACATCCAGCAGACCAGACCTGAGTTTGAGTCTCACAACCTCCACTTGCATACTGTGTGACTCTGAACAAGTCACTTACCCGCCCAGTGCTCCCAGGCCGCCCCTGAAAACAGGCACTTGTGCCTAGTGGGCCTGACCCAATTACCAAAAAAGACTAAAATGGTCAGGTTGGCTGCCTTCTTTTGGCATTTGGAAGCTGTGGACTTAAACTCCGTATTCTGCACTAATATGCAATTTGCACTACAGTACGGACTGAAGCATTTTGGAGCGAGAACGTTGTGTGAATGGGCATCTGTTAAGGACAACGAGAATGGTGAGTGCGGTCTTCAATTTTTCTAAACTACTAGTTAAATCCTATTTGAAGAGTAGATACCATCGAAAGTAAGAAATATGATGGAAAGGGTTACATTTTTAAAACAGCGGTGCTTTTTTGCAACCATAATGTTTTTTAACAATGTTTTTCTGGCAAAAATATCAATATACCCGTTTCTCTTTTGTTTTCCTTTATTCCTGAACCAAGATATGGGCTTTTAATTTTTTTTAAATTGCCCATTTTCTTTCAATGCCCACCATGAAGAAACTGAACATCTTGGTACAGTACTGGGCTGTTTGCCATCAGAAACACATGCCAGCACCATTCTTACACATTCACAGTATGAATCTAGTAAGAGCATTCAACAAGTAACCTCAACAAGAGAGATTTTTAAAAATTGTGAGTGGTGGTCATCTTTAATGACATGACTCATTAATTACAAACTAAGCTAAAAACCTGTTTTTAAAAACATCTGAGAAAACTAGAAATACATCAAGGATGACTCTAAGGATGTCAGAAATACATTTTTGCTAAAAAAAATATATGATGGAATTTTTTGCTGACTAACAAAATCTGCTGCTTTAAAATTGTTCCCTAACAATTTAAGGTGGCACTGGACAATATGTCCATCGCAGAGCAGCGCAAACTGATTAATCCATGCTTGCCATTATCCAGCAACCAAGAATGGTCAAATGGTAGGCCTGTAGTAGGGATATACAGGCCCTTTCCTGCTAACACTTGGAACGCTGTGGTTATATTTTCTCATGACACACTGAAACTGTAGGTATATTTAAATTATTTATATATCATGGCGTTTCATTTAGCTGTGTTGTGTCAGCACTGAAGGCATTTCAGAACTGATTTGGAAATCCCAATATAATGACTTTGTTCAAGAAATATGGGACACAACATCAGCAGTTCTAAAGAAAAAAGTCAAGAATACTGCACACACACAAAGACAGCGTGCTCTAATTTCTTTCAGCCCCCATTCCCCCATGCATGTCGATCCACTCCACTGACAGAATGGAATGAGCAAACTAACCATTTTTTTATCATAGACTCGGCAAAAATAGCTGGGAATAACCAAGGTGGCCTTGAAATCCGATACAGTGACTTAGTAAAGATAGCTGGGCATAACCAAGGTGGCCTTCAAATCAGATACATTCAGTGAAAGACTTTTGTAAGGGCGTAATTGAAATGGCTAAATTTTGCAGAATTAGCTATTTGAAAGACCAGATCAGTAACCTAATGCACTGTTATTTATTTTATTTTTTTTCCCCACTTGCTTTCTCATTTTGGCCCACCATGACCCAAACCTGTAAGACCACATCAGGGCTGGCTTGTTTTCCCTTGGGGTGAGATACAGGCAAGGCACACTGACGAGTCCTCTGTAGGACAAAACACGTGTCTGTGTCTTCTGTTATCACCCTTTGCAGATTGTAAGATAGGCCCTTTGGAACCATGAACTCCTGCTTAAAGCAAAGCCAGCCTAAATGTTCATCATGATTTGCATATATATCTTGTGATGCTTCAAATTATGGGGTATGTGTGATTTTGTATTTCTTGTTTATCATAACATGCTATGTTCAGTAGTAAATTAAGTAGCCTCTGCTTATAACTTTAACAAACCTCATGCATTCCTTATCATAGAACTGAAGGTATAGACTGCAAGCCTTGACTAGGTTTATCTATATGGATATTACATATTATATTTATATAATTCTTTGACTGGGTGACCAGGGAAATAGACCAGGGGAGGGCAGTGAATGTAGCCTATCTGGACTTCAGCAAGGTTTTCAACACTGAGCCACACAGAAGATTGATAAGGAAGCGGACCAATTTGAGGGTGGTGTTAAAATGGTAAACTGGGTTTGAAACTAGTTAATAGATAGAAGGCAGAGGGTAGTGGTAAACAGCATGCACCCTAAGGCCTTGAAAAGGGAGCGAGGTGACCAGTGGAGTACTGTAGGTTTCAGTGATGACACCAGTGCTCCTCATTATCTTCATAGGGGTCATTATAGAGGAACTGAAGGGGAAGGTCGGTTTTTTTCAGATGACACCAAGTACTGCAATAGAGTGGATACAATGCATTGGATCTAGGGAAACTAGAGGAGTGGCGAAGGGATGATAGTTGGGATTCAATGCCAAAAAGCACAAAATCATGCACCTAGGACAGAGAGACCCAGTGCTGGGTGTAGGATTTGGGGTGGGGGGGGTGCTGGCAGTCACTAGGTGGAAAAGGGACTTTGGGTTTATTATTTTGGAAGACCTGAAGGTGGCAGCACAGTGTGACAAAGCTATGAGTAGAGACAGTAGGATGCAGGAGTGTCTAGGGAAGGGCAACACCAGCAGGAGGAGGGAGGAGGTGCTGCCACTGTACCAGTCTCAGGTATGGCCCCTACCTCAAATACTGTGTCCAGTTTTGGAGATCTCACCTCAGAAAGGACATAGACAGGGTGGAGGTGCTCCACAGAAGAGCAACTAAGATGGTGCAGTGATTGCAAGGGGAGCCTTATGAAGAGAGACTGAGATCTCAATGTCTACACTCTGGATGACAGGAGAGTGAGGTGTGACATGACTGAGACCTTCACATACCTTACAGTAACACTACTGCTATTTTAAGTACCTCACATGGATGAATAGAGTGCAGGGAGGGACCCTTTTCCAAGAGAAGATGAGCTCCATGACTAGGGTGCATGCTGTTAAATTGGAAGGGGGAAATTTTAAGAAGAATGTAAGGAAATACTTCTTCACAGAATGGATGGTAGAAACATGGAACTAATTGTCTGCAGAGTTGTGGAGGCTAGAATGATAGAAGGCTTCAAGCATGCATGGGATGGTCAAAGGGAAATATTACAGAAACAAAGAGTGGGGAGGGTCCCCCCAGAGACCAGTTAAGGTCTGCAGAGATACAGTAGGCAGAGAACCCTTGGGCAACCTGGCTAGGCCTAGCAGTCCATTTCTGCCAATAATTTTCTGTGTTTCAGTGTTTCTATTTATGATGTTTCTACTTATGTAAGACGCCCAGAAGCCCTTGGATTGGCCACCTTAGAAATAAAATTGCTTTGCCTTGTCTTTGCCTGCCTATTTAGAAAACACAAATGTGCAATATATTAGTTCTGCATATTTTGACAGTTGGGGTTTAGCAGAGTAATAAGCTGCAGAAGGAAAGGCAGGAAAGAGAAGAAGGGATTTAGAATTATATAGCACCTTTCATACACACGGTATACCAAAGCACTTTACAAGCTATGGACAATTGCCATTTGGCGAGCACAGAGAGGGCATGTGAGAACGAGAGAGGTTAACCCCAGGGGAAAAGAGAGAGCTTTAAGCACAGAGGTTAGGTGGTGTTTGTGGAGGCAGACAGGGGAAAGTGTGTGTGTTTGTGGTGGGGGGAGTTAAGTATAAGCAAGTTTTGTTGCAATAGTATCATGACTGCAGCATATAAGTGAATAAGTGGTAATAGTGGAATTCAAACTTAGGTCTGTAGCAGATTCCTACCCTGCAGTCTAACTACTAGGCTGCATTGTACACTGACACTAGGGTTGTCAGAACCCTCTGATGTTCTGTGTTCTAGTACCAATCTAGAACTTTTGAAAAAGTTCTAGGGTTCTAATCTTTTTTTAGAACTTGAACCCTATTTTTTCAATTGTGCTGCCAGTAATGAAGATAATAGTGAAATACATGTAATGAAACTGAGGACAAAAAGAAATGAAATCTGTTCAATATAAGGGAAGAGAGAGAACTGATGGTGTGACTTTGATATGACTATAGGCAGCTACTATTGGCAGCTGAGATTCAATGCAAAGAAGTGCAAAATCATGCATTTTGGACACAGAAATCCAAGGGAGGAGTACAAGATGGGGGGAGAGGTACTGACAGACCCCAATCAAGAAAGAGACCTGGGTAATCATCTCTGATGACCTAAAGGTAACCAAACCATGTGAGAAGGCTATGGGGAGAGTCACTGGGATGCTAGCATGCATAGGGAGTGGTATCACCAGCAGAATAAAGGAGGTGGTTATGTCACTGTACTGATCACTAGTGAGACCTCATCTGGAATACTGTGTCCAGTTTTGGAGTATTGTGTCCAGTTTTGGAGGCCGCATCTCTGGAAGGACATAGACAAAATGGAGGCAGTCCAGAGAAGGGCAACAAAAATGGTGCAAGGATTGCACCAAAAGTCATATGAGGAAACATAGAGCTTGATAGCAGATAAGGACCGTTTGGCCCACCTAGTCTGCCCATTTCCCTACTTGATGGATAAGCTGCAGATTCTAGTTAACCAACAGTTTACTTCCTCCTACCCCCCACTAGACTTGCTTTATGTCTGTCTCATGCATTCTTGAATTCTCCCCCTGTTCTTGACTCCACAACCTCCTCAGGAAGGCTGTTCCATGCATCCACAACCCTCTCCGTGAAAAATACTCTCTAACATTACCTCTGAGCTGTCCCCCCTCTATCTTCAAATTGTGCCCCCTTGTTCTTGCATATCTCTTTTTCTGAAATACAGTATGCTACCCTCTTGGACTTTAATTCCCTTGAAGTACTTGAAAGTTTCTATCATGTCCCCCCTCTCCCTCCTTTCCTCTAGGGTATACATATTAAGCTGCTTTAGACTCTCTTCATATGTCTTCTGGTGTAGACTCTGCACCATTTTGGTTGCTTTCCTCTGAACAGCCTCGACTCTGTCTATGTCTTTGCGGAGATGGGGTCTCCAGAACTGCATGCAGTACTCCAGATGGGGTCTCACCAACTGTCTGTACAGAGGGATAACAACGTCCTGTTTTCTACTGTTGATGCCTCTCCCTATGCATCCCAGTATCCCCCCAGCCATCCTTACTGCCTTCTCACATTGCTTGCCCATGTTTAGGTCATCTGATATAATTACTCCCAGGTCCATTTCAATTTTTATTGTTAGTATCTTGCCCCCCATTGTGTACTCTTCCCCTAGGTTTTTGTTTCCCAGGTGCATTACATTGCACTTCTTTGCATTGAATCTGAGCTGCCATACATTTGAAAATTCCTCCAACCTTGCCAAGTCCATTTTCATCCTTTTCACCCCACCTTGTGTGTCAACCCTGCTGTAGATCTTTGTGTCATCTGCAAAGAGATACATTTTTCCTTCCAGGTGCTCTCCAATATCACTTATAAAGACATTAAAGAGGACCAGTCCCAGTACTAAACCCTGTGATACCCCGCTAGTTACCCTTCTTTCTCACTGTGGACTCAGTTTACTATTACCCTTTGCGTCCTGTTTTCCAGACAATTTTTTATCCAGGCTACCACCTTGGGACCCACTCCAAGGCTGGCTAACTTGAAAGTTAATCTTTTGTGTGGGACTGTGTCAAATGCCTTGCTAAAATCTAGGTAGACCATATCCACAGCCCCTCCAGGTCTACTACTTTGATCACCCAGTCAAAGAAATCTATTTGATTCATCTAACATGACCTTCCCACTGTGAATCCATGCTGCCTTGGGTCCTGTGCCCCACTGACCTCTAGGTACTCAACAATTCTTTCCATCAGAAGTGATTCCATCATTTGCACTACCACTGAGGTCAAACTAACCAGTCTGTAGTTTCCTGCCTCTGCCCTGCTCCCACTTTTGTGAAGTGGAATCACATCCACCCTCCTCCGGTCCTCAGGTACCACACCATCCTCCCATGATTTGTTAAAGACAGTAGTCAGTGGTGTCACTAGTTCTACCTTTAGTTCTTTTAGAATTCTGGGGTGAATCCCATCATGCCTCATTACTTTGTCCACTCTCAGTTTCAAGAGTTCTTTCAAAACCCTTTCTTCTGTGAATGGACTGGGATCGACCCCCCTATCCAGAGTGTTTTTCTTGTTTTGTTTAGGTACCTCCCCGTCCTCTTCTGTTGTGAACACTTAGCAGAAATATTCATTCAGTATCCCTGCTTTTTCACTATCACCCTCTGTCCACATTCCATCCCCTTTATTAATCTCCATATCCCTCCCTTGGTCTTTCTTCGCTCCCTAACTGTACCTAATAAAGGTTTTATCCCCCTTTGTAACAGAAT
The DNA here is from genome assembly GCA_016271365.2 of Neoceratodus forsteri. NCBI lineage: Eukaryota > Metazoa > Chordata > Ceratodontiformes > Ceratodontidae > Neoceratodus > Neoceratodus forsteri. The sequence continues at coordinate 680,759,452 of CM028133.1, read as the reverse complement.
TGCCTGTCTTTTCCTTGGTTTGGGCCTTTGCTATTCTGACTGCCTTCCCTGCCTCCTTCTGCTTTAACTGATAAAGTTCTTTGTCCTGCTCCTTCTGTGTTTCCTTGTATTTCCTGAATGCTATAGTTTTCTCCTTAACCTTCCCTGCCACCTCTTTTGAGAACCACAGTGTTTTTTTCCTTCATTTTGTTTTATTGATTTGCTTCACACAAAGGCTCGTTGCCTCTGTGATGGCTGTTTTGATTATTCCCCATTGTTCCTCCACCCCTCCTTCTTGCTCATTTGCTAGTGCTTTTCTGAGGCACTCTCTCATTTTCCCAAAGTCAGCCCTCTTAAATTCCAATACTCTTGCTTTTGTATGGCTTGTCTCTATAGCTGTGTTTATTGTGAACCACACTGTTTGGTGGTCGCTTGTTCACAGATGGCTACGCACTTCTAAATCTGAGATCCTTTCTCCGTCCCCATTTGACAGCATCAGGTCTAAGATTGTTCCCTTCTGAGTGGGTTCAAACACTAGCTGTCTGAGTCATGCCCCTTGTAGGGCATCAAGAATGACCCTGCTCCTGGATGTGCATGCAGCAAAGGTGCTCCAGTTAACATCTGGCATATTCAGGTCCCCCATCAACAATATTTCCCCTTTTTCTGCCATTTTAAGGATGCCTTCTATCATTTCCTTGTCCATTCCCTTCCCCTGAGATGGGGGTCTGTACACAACTCCCATGTGGATTGTGGTGCCATTTCCTGTCTCCAGGGTGACCCATAGTGACTTATCTACTTCATGTCTACTCCTTAGTTCTGTTGCTTTAATCCCTTCCCTTACATGGAGAGCTACTCCTCCTCCTCCTTCTCTTTTACCCTCCCTGCCCCTCCTGTAGGTTGTATATCCTGGTATGTTGACACCCCAGTCTAGGTTCTCTGTATACCATGTTTCAGTGACTGCCACAATATCCAAGCATCCCTCTTCCATCAAGGCCACTAGTTCAGGGAGCTTGTTACACAGACTATGGGCATTGGTACTCATCACCCTTCATTTGTTGATGGCCTTACCCCTTTTAGCCCCATCCCTGTCCTTACTGCCTTTGTCTTTTTTTGCATTTACCCCTGTCCTGCTCCTGAGTGACTTCTCTACTTTGGTGTTTACCTCACTAATTTATGTGTTTTGTGGGGGGAGGCTTGGATTTCCATACTCCTTTTCACTGCCTCCCTTCCTTGGCTAGTTTAAAATGCTTGCCAATGAAGCATTTAAACCTATCACCTAGGATCCTGGTCCCCCCCCGGACAGATGGAGACCATCACACCTGTATAGGCATGCATCCCTCCAGGTGGCTCCCCAGTCCCCAGTGAAGCCAAAACCCTGAGCTCCACACCAGTTTTTCAACCATTCATTGAATCCCATGGTGCAGAATACCCTAGCATCATCCTTGCCATAGAAAGGCAGCACCTCCGAGAAGGTTACCGTACATGCTAATTGTCTAAGGCCCCTCCCCAATTCTACAAATTCCTCTTGCACTGCTCTGATCCCCATTCCCAGCCAGGTCATTTGTCCCTAGGTGGACAATGACATCCAGCTCCCTCCCTCATGCAGCTGCTCCCATGATCCTGAGGATTCGCTTCCTGTCCCTTTGAGCCGTGGCGCCATGCAGGCACCTTACCTCCCTCTCCCTTTCCTCCCCCACTTCTACCCCCCCTAATGATTGAATCCCACACCAGGAGTTGTTTCCTTCCCCTGTGGGATCTTGTGCCACCCTCCTGTGGGTCTCCTTTTTATAGGTTCTCAGCATCCTCTTTGGTCTCCACTGCAGGTGCCTCCATAGAGAAACCACTCTTCACCAGAACAGCATATGAATTGTGGAGAGGTACAGCTGGAGGGATGCACCTGTTCCATCACCCTCTCCCTCCCTGGGCCCACCTTGGTGCAACCGCTCCTCTTTCTTGGCAACCTCTGAGGAAGCGGCGATGGCCCTGGTGGTCCCTGGGTGGGGGAAGAGGTTTCACGAATCCTAGCCAGGTCATCCTGAAGACAGGCAACTTCCTCCCTCAGACCAAAGAGGTGCCTGCAAATAGGGCAGCATCGCAGCCTCTAGAAAGTCTTCTGGAACACTGCCACCTCACAGCCATTGCACTGCACCACTCCTATCAAGTCTTATTTTGTGTCCCCTCTCCTGTTGCTTTGTATGTTAACTCTCTCCTCCCGCTACGTATTTTTCCACCTACTTTTCTACTATCTGTGTGCCCTTACAACTCTCACCCTTCCTGTTCTGGGACAGGAGCTTCCTGCAGTCTTCAGTAGTCTCCCTCCTCCTTACTTGGACTCAGACCTCCAGCAGCTGTGGGGGGAAGAGCTATTTTTTTTTCCTTCAAGGTTGATGAAACTAATGTGTCTCAGTTATCCTTCCCTTCCTACTGCCAAACAGAAAGTTCCTATTGTCAGTCAAATCCAGTGACTATGAAAGTAGAATTGGCTTAGGGTGGAGGGGTGGGAAGGAGGGCAATTAGTAAGAAAATCTGTAGTTTTTTTAGTCAGCTGCTTGCTCTGAAAGCAAGATTCCCTCTGCCAGAAACTAGCAGCAGCTAGTTGAGACTACAGGACCTCAATATGTATTCTCTGGAGGAGAGGAGAAAGAGGAGGGATGTGAAAGAGACATTCAAGTACCTTAGGGGTATAAACAAGGTACAGGAAGGTAGCATCTTTCAGAAAAGAAGGCATACAAGAATGAGGGGGCATAATCTGAGGCCGGGGGGGTAGGCTCGGGGGCAATGTGAGGAAGTACTTTTTCACAGAAAGAGTATTGGATGCTTGGAACAGCCTCCCTGTGGAGGTGGTGGGGTTAAAAATGATAGAGGAATTCAAGAATGCATGGGATAGACATAAGAGTACTCCCACAATAGGGAAGAGAGGGTAAGCCGGAGATCAACTAGGGTCTGCGGTATTGCATTAGGTAGGGGAAAGGGGTAGACTAGATGGGTCACACAGTCCTTATCTGCAGTCACCTTCTGTGTTTCTAGGTATAGCTAGGTTCATGTTTTTTCTGTTTGCTAAAGTCAGCAACTCACAGGTGCTAACAGGGCCACTCACCCACCCATATTTAAAAGTTTTCCTGCTCCAACTGCATTACAGTTCCTGAGTGAAAAAAAAACTGGTACATTTATGTACTTGGTTATATCCTCATCATCATGAAGTATGAAAAAAAATTAAGACATTAGCTAACCTCAGCTATGTGGTATTTGCTGCTGTCACTTTTAAATAAGTACATCAAAAGTTGCTATGTTTAAAAGAAACTTTGTATAACAAAGTCAGGATACTGCAGCTGCAGCATGTAGAACTGACACACCACATATTATGTCATAAGTCCAGTCAGTCAAGACATTTGAATTAAAAAAGTATACCTATCATTCTTGTTGGCAGATTGAAATAATACATACAACTGTCTAAGGTAATGCATCAGCTGCTATGTAAATAAAATGTGTATTTTACTCACATAAATAAAAAAGTGGTTTCCTCTCCACATAATATCTCAAGGAATACTTATTGTAGTTGCAGTTGGCAATGGCATGTCATGTTTAAGGGACAGTGTCAACTTCTTTAGGCCTCAGATTGTCCTTATTTTAAAAACAAACACGCTTTATGATTGGTCACATTCTGTAAAGACTGCTGATATAACTGGTTGTTTGATTATGATTCCTTTTTTCTTTTTAAAAGTGAAAAATAAACTTTCACTGGTGTTGCCACTACTGCATTTGTTTGCACTGTTGCACGCCTTCATCCACTTCAATTACATTCTTCCTTGCTGGGAATACGCCCCCCCACCACCACCATCATAGTCTAGCCAACCATGATGCAGTGGGAGGAGAGAGAGATGAAACACAACCACAACCCTTTGTATTGTTCAGGAGATGTGGAATTAGAGTTCATCAAGGTAGGATTTGACAGGCATGTTAATATTTACTTGTAGCAGAAACTTGCTATCTTAGGAAAACATTTTTCACTGTACTGCTGCCATAAGTGGTACTAAAAGGAAGCAAATAACACAACCAGCAAGTCAATGAATTTTACAGAAGGTAAGGAATCCAAAAATATGGATTTTTATTTCAACTAGAAATAATGTCATATAAAAAGGGTTGACAGTGTCTCTTTCATGCCAAATTTGGTCCTGTTCCTAGCGATGTTAAACTTTTTCTGTAAAAAATCACATGCCGACTTTAGGCCCTATCTACAGAGCAGTTTGCCAAAGAAATGGTGAAAGTGTTTTGTGTATATGGTCCATGGTATTAGATCGAGAGCAGTGAGACAACACATTTCATAACAGTGTGTAAAGTTTCCTTTTTTTTCCCAGAGACCCCGTCTGACACAGTATTTACCAACCACCACTATCTGAGTTGTCACCATCATCATTCACAACATTAATCACTTCATCAGGATCAGCTTGTATACTTTTGTAGGGAATATGAAAATCTTGCCTTATTAACTTTAATAAATGCTTATATGTATAGATTTTCTGGCAGCAACTTATTTCTGGTGTCTGTCGCTATATTGCCAGCTCTACTGAACATGTGTTCTGAGGAGACACTTGTTGCAGAACAACCAATATATTTAAAGGCTGTATCTTACAGCTTGGCCCATATTAACTTCTTCTATTTCTAGTACTCAAAAAAGGGCATGCATTAGTAGGAGTAAGTGGTTCTTGCAGGTAATTGTCTACCACGATGGACAGAGAATGCTAAGAAGAAAAATCAATGTAAGTTGGTATGACAGCAATTCGCAAAAGGTTTTGCAACATATTTAGTTTGCTACTAGTGGTGGAAGTGGGAGTTGTGGAAGAACTACTACGCACTGTTGGTGACTTTTCTTGCTCTGTATCTCTTTGTGAAGATGGACCTGCAGGTTGTGGAGATGACAAGCTAAAGCTACTGTGTGTGTCTGTTTTTGACTCCTGTGACTGCTGCAACTCATCTAGCAACATAAATTTGTAATGCCTTACATTATCTGTTTTTGGAAGATGTATAGCCTTGAACCTGGGATATGAGAGTTGCCAGTATGTAGTGTTTTGATTTAATCACTGCAAGTAATCTGTTATCATTTTGGAAGCGCTTGCACATTCTTTTTACAAGATTTCCATGATACTGCCAACATGTTGTCTCATCTTCAGATCTGTCTCTTTCTATCTGCAGAGTCAGAACACTCAGATGATGTGAAATCAGCATTATAAGTGGGATAACCTGACTCAGAGATGCACCTTCTGAAGACATGTCCCTTGTAGCTGTCTCAAAAGGAGCTGGGATGCAGCACACTGTCTCCATTAACTTCAACTGCAGCACAGAAATCATAATGCCATCACCAATAATGTAACTGGAGCAATATTCATGTACAGCTTGCTTTTGTTCCAAGAGGTGCAGCAGCATATAGAGTTGAGTTCCACTGAGTGGAAACATTTTGAATCGGCTTTTGAGGGGCAGTTTGTGTTTCTTTTGCAGTTCAGATAATATCCATATAGCCATGGCTGAATGTGAAAAGTGAGTCACAATTTTTTTGCAAATGGCAACCATACCATCGACTTGTGTTTCATTGTTCAGGAAACCAGTGGCAATTAAATGTAAGCAATGTGCAAAGTAAGACGCATGTATAAACCTTCCATCCTGTACTGCTTTCAAGATGTTGGCTCCATTGTCTTTTACAATAAAGCCACATTTGAGACCATGCGAATGAATCTAGTTGTTAAGAAGCTCATTTTTATTTATTGAAATGTTTCACCAGGAAGGCACACTGAGTGACAAGTCACTTATCTCCCAGTGCAACCTGAGGGGAAAGGGTACAATAGGAGTGAAACATTAAACATTCAAGTTACAAGATCAACATTAACATACAGTTCTAAGGCAAGTGTTACAAGCAGTGGTACAGCAGTGTTGTGCATACTAGGTAGAAAGAGTAGACAATAATAAGTGCCGGATTAAAAAGTAAATAAGTGCTTACATAAAAGAAAAGAAAATGGGTGTGGTTAGAGGGGGAATGGAGAGGGAGGGCAAGCTCATTTACTTCTTGCAAGACATTTGTGGCTGTATGACTTTGCCCAAGCTTCTTTATATGCAGCAGTGCCATCTTTTGGAAAGTGTTTGTTTGTTTCTGAAGAAGCACAAGAAAAACTGACCCAATGAGTGGTAAGGGACACATAATCTATATTCTGACTGCTGTTCCACATATCTGTTGTGACAAGAATAACCCGGCCCTCTGCATTTTTAAGTGCAAGCACCACTGTCATTTTAGTGCCTGATAAATGTTTGGTATTTCAATACAGGCAAAGTACCTTCAATGAGGAATATTGTAATGAGGCTATGCAAATTTCATGATCTCCCTAAAATCCTCACAATCTACTATAGAGTATTTTGTATTTATTTATTTATTCTTTATTTATTTATTCATTACAAATCGGGTTTACAACCTTTGAGTCAGAGACTCATTTACAAAGACACCTCATCACAGGGGGGGCAGACATCAAGACAGTTATTACAGTGCAGATTAAAACAGAGGATAACATTACAGGTGCAGTAAAAGAAACATTTAATGTAGAAACACTTAGGTTACATAATGTAGTAGTTTGTATGTTACTTAGGTTGCATAGTGTTACAAAATTGTGAGTTACACTCATGGATATAGTAGCCCCTCAGAGAAGACAGCGGGTTACATCCCTGCTTGGATCTAGTAGGGAAGGAGTGGGTCTGGGGAAGGGAGAGGCTGTCCAGTGGATGTTGTCAAGCCAGGGGGCAAGATGGGCAGGTACCACAGGTTACAACAGGAGGTTAGTTGCACCTACAACAGCGGGTATTAAAGATATGGTTCTGAAGGGCTATTTTGAAGGAGCCAATTTTTGGCAAGTTGGAGATGCAGCTACGGAGGAAGTTGAGCCAGGTGGGGGCTCGGTAGAGGAAGGATCTCTGGGCAAGAGAGGTCTTGGTTCTGGGCACCTTGAAAGTGGCCTTAACAGAGCTATGGGTGGTGATGGATGATGATGACTGCTGTAGGGAGGTGAAGACCCCGGGGGGGGAGAGTTCTAGCAGTGATTTCTTAGCGAGAAGGCAAGTCTGGTAGAGCAGTCGCTCCTCAAAGTTGAGCAGAATGGTGGTAGTATAGAGAAGACAGGTGTGAGTGCGGCTGGGGGCACCGGTCAGGAGCCTACAGGCCTTATTGATGGAGAGTTGGATTTTGGAGAGGGCAGTGTTGTCAGCTGTGGCATAGATGGGCAAGGCATAGTCCACTAGGGACAAGACGGAGGAGGTGATGAACAGCCTAAGGGCAACCAGAGGCAGGCAGTCCCTGTGCCGGTATAGCAGGCCAATCCGAGAGTTAATGGTGGCTGACAGGGCATTAATGTGGGTGTGGAAGGAGAGGACAGTATCGAACGTGATGCCTAGGTACTTGTCTGTGGTCACTTGTTCTAGTGGGTGCAGAGTGGGGGTATTTTTAGCTTTATTTTGGTGGTGGGAGAAGAGAATTGATTTGGTTTTCTTTAGGTTAATGACCAGTCTGCGGTCGCTGAACCACCTTTCAGCTTGGTTGTAAGCTTGCTGGAGGGATAATTGGAGGGAGGTGGGATTGGGATGTGAGGCAAAGAGGACTGCATTGTCGGTGTAGAGGAGCATTTTACTGGTACATGAGCTGGGGAGGGTGTTGAGGTAGAGACTAAAAGGTATTGTACCCAGGATGGAGCCCTGAGGGACCCCAGAGCGAACTGGAAGAGTACTGGAGAGGGAGCTGCTGATCTTGACACGCTGGGATCTAGCAGAGAGGTAGCTAGAGAACCAGGAAATGGGACTGCTAGAGAAGCCAATTTGGTGGAGAGAGACAAGTAGAAGGGGATGACAGACAGTGTCAAAGGCCTTGGAGAGGTCAATGAACACTGCTCCTCCAAGGCTGCCAGGGTCGAGAGCAGCATGCAGGTGTTGGGAGAATTCCAGGAGAGCCGTGGTTGTACTGTATCCTGGGTGGAAACCGTGCTGCTCTGGGCACATAATGTCGTACTTGGTTAGGTATTCAGACAGCTGGATCAACACCACTTTTCAAGGGCATTAGAGAATGGGGGGAGGATGGAGATCGGCAAGTAATTGTTGGGGGTGGACTGGTCCCCACTCTTATGTATGGGTGTGATTTCAGCAGTTGTCCAAGCACTTGGGAACTGACCCGGGCATACAGACTGGTTTAGAAGGTCAGTCGGGGGACTAGAACTTTGTCCAAGACCATACGGAGAATCCTGGAGTCAAGGGGGGTCACTGCTAGGGTTATTGCTGCTTAAGGCTTTTAGCAGGTGCGGCCTGGCTTCTTGGGGGGATAGGGTGTGCAGGTAGAATGGTGGGTGATGCAGAACCGGAGGGAGAGAGGTGGGGATTGGGTCAAAGAAGCTGCTGGGGAGGACCGAGCTTAGGTCAGAGAAGGCAGTGTTAAGGCAATCGGCTATAAGGAGTGGATCTGTGGTGGGGGTGCCATTGATGGAGAGCTGAGATGGTGGGGGGGAGCAGGACTTCCCATTTAGCTCTTTCATATTATCCCAGAAGGTCCAGGCTGAACCCCAAGTGGAAGCGAGGGTGGTCTGGTAGTGCTCTGCCTTGGCCCGCCTAATGGCCCAGGTGCACTTATTGCGTTCTGTGTTGTAGGCCTGCCTATCAGATGCCTTTCCAGATTCTACAACAATGTGTTAGAGATTATCTGTTTTTGAGTCTCTGGAGGAGGGGTGGGGTGATCCATGGGGCATTGCTTTTTTTGGAGCAGATCCTGGTGAGGGGGCCAAAAGGTCACAAGCCTTAGAGAAGGCATTTGTGAAGTGGTCAAGAGCTGAGTCAATGTCAGGGGTGCGCTGGATAGGGGACCAGTCTTGCTGGGCTAGGTATTGTTTTAATTTTCTGAGGCCTCCGGGGCATAAATGGTGGTGTAGAGTGGCCTGGGACACTGGCTTCAGAGTGGAGGATGATCAGAGACAGAGGACTGGGGAGTGATCACTAAGAGAGTCGGGGAGGACAGTGACATCCAGGATTTTGTAGGGGCGGTTAGATATAACAACATCTAGGAGAGTGCTGGTGCCAGTAAAGTGGTTGAATCTGGTGGGCTGGGTGACTAACTGGGACATATCCAGGGCAGCAAAGGAGTCCCTTATATGGGAGGCAGTGGAGGCAAGCCAGTTAACATTGAGATCACCTAGGATGACTTGTTCCACTTTGTGAGGGAGAGATGTGAGTTAGTCAATGAGGGACTGGACCGCTTGGTTTTGATTCCTCGGGGGTTACGTAGGAGACCGTGAGGAAGAGACCGTAGCAGACCATATTGAAGTCTTAGATTACAATACATTTGAGCAAAAAACAGCTCTTTTACAAAGGTTCCATGTTAGTGAGGAAGGGTAGCAAAATATACAGAGGTAATACAATTGCAAAGGTTATAAGTAACAACAGTTTAGCACCAAGCCTATACGATGCACAAAAGTCAACCAACTGCAGTAGCTTAAGGAAACAACTTTGGTAGCATAGGAGACCAGAACAGGTTGACCAAAAGTGAGGAGGCAGCCTAGGAGGCCTTGTTATCACAGGAGAGTTGGATAAGTGCTAATGGGGGGGGGGGTAATGGGGTGAGGAAAGAGGCAGAGGAGAACAACAGGAGGGTGGGAGTGGAGGGAGTGAAGGGGAGGAAGAAATGAGGAAGGGAGGGTAAAAGGGTAGGTCTAATGGGGTGGGGAGTTAGATAAGTGCTCAAGTGGGGTGAAGGAGTATGGAAAGAGAACAGAGGAGAGCAAGTGGACAGTGAGAGAGGAGGGGAAGTGCAGGGGGGAGAAATGAGGGGAGAGGAATCATGACGGGTTGGGGAAAAGCTATCAGATGGGAAACTAATAACACTGTAGAGCAACAAGGGAGGGCGGTCCTAGTTACAGTACGAGAAATAATCACAGTTGAGAGAAGGGCTCCAGCTAACAGTTCCTCAACTTTGTGATTAAGATGAAGACTCTTTGGATGACTTTTGGTAAAATTATTCTTCCTCTGAAAGTGCCTGAGACAATGTTAGCAGTTAAAACATGTCCTTTCTGGTTTATTAGACACTGTGCTTCATTTACCAGATGGATGTTGGGGTGGTGGGCTTATACATTCAGTGCCATCACTGGATGTGCAACTGGTGCTAATGGTGTTGGTGATAATGGTGGTGCTAGGGCTGGTACTAGTTCTGTCTGCATCAAGTTCACAAAATTCACTATGCATTTCTAGATTCATTACCCTTCTCATTTGCGGTTTGGAAGGTGGATGACATGGTTTTCGGCTGATCAAGCAATACTGAATGTTTTCTCAGATGGTGTTTAAGAGCTGTAGTGCTGAGACATGATGCAACTTTACTATGGCTTACACTTTGTTTACATAGGGAAAAAATTGCTCTGCATGGATCACTTTTACTTACAGAAGAATAATTCCACACTTCAGAAGTGACAGATTTTGTTTACGTGCTAGGAAAATAACTAAAAACTATGTTTTTTTCACCTGTTGAGCAGAACCCAGGCCTTCCTCCTTAGTGCTAGAAAAGTGGGTAGGGGCACTTGAGGGGTTTTCATTTCAATTCAGTATAGAAGTGGTGGGTTCACTGGCTATGTCCTTCTCATTGCCATTTGTGGATTTATCTGTAAGTGCACCACCTGATTCTTCATCAGCAGACTTGCTCATTTTACTTGGTTTCGGGACTGATGATATGTTACCAGTCACAACAGTGTCACACTGAGACAAAGAGCTACTGTCTGAGTCAGAGACTGAGTTACTATCATTTGCTCTACTCTTACTGCTAGTCACAGTGATTTTAACAGTATGAATGGCATGCCTTATCCTGACACCAGGAGCTGCACACGTTTTCTGAAAAGGTCTCCGTTTACAGTGGTTCATTGTTGCTTTTTTTGCTCTTTGTTGTATTCTTACCACATGAAACATGTTGGTTATTTTTGCTAACACCAGGATTACCACTACCACCAACACCTGGTCCACCACCAGCACCAGTTGCTTCATCTGTGTTGTCAGCCATAATAGCAAAACTTGTATACTGTACATAACTCCTGTGTAACAGAAAGATGTGATCTGTGATTGCCACAACTCAGAAATTTGGTTTGGGCTTTATGACACTGTGATGCAGTGGACTGAAAGCTAATTGAAGAATATGCAACTAAAGTTGGATCCCAGCTTCAAGGCTTACAGAATGAATAGGGCATAGGCATACATAAAACAGAGCAAGACAAAATGTCAGGAGTTGTAATTCTGAATAAAAAATTATTGTTTCAGTATTGCAAAAAATTGTCTATTTTATAGTACATTTCAATATTTATTTTTCTTTAATATATTTTACTTCTTTTTATACAATATGATACCATGCGCTGAGTGCTGCATGGCGCATGATGACACACTAGGTACAGCACAGTACAGTCAAAGGGCACACGACAACAGAACAATGGCAACAGTATGCCATGTGGGAGTCACACACACACTGGGTACAGTGCAGCAGTCAAAGGGCACACGACAACAGAACGATGGCAACAGTATGCCATGTGGGAGTCACACACACACTGGGTACAGCACAGTACAGTCAAAGGGCACACGACAACAGAACAATGGCAACAGTATGCCATGTGGGAGTCACACACACACTGGGTACAGTACAGCAGTCAAAGGGCACACGACAACAGAACGATGGCAACAGTATGCCATGTGGGAGTCACACACACACTAGGTACAGCACAGTACAGTCAAAGGGCACACGACAACAGAACGATGGCAACAGTATGCCATGTGAGAGTCACACACACACACACTAAGTACAGTACAGTACAGTCAAAGGGCACACGACAACAGAACAATGGCAACAGTATGCCATGTGGGAGTCACACACATACTGGGTACAGTGCAGCAGTCAAAGGGCACACGACAACAGAACGATGGCAACAGTATGCCATGTGGGAGTCACACACACACTAGGTACAGCACAGTACAGTCAAAGGGCACATGACAACAGAACGATGGCAACAGTATGCCATGTGGGAGTCACACACACACACACTAAGTACAGTACAGTACAGTCAAAGGGCACACGACAACAGAACAATGGCAACAGTATGCCATGTGGGAGTCACACACACACTGGGTACAGTGCAGCAGTCAAAGGGCAAACAGCAGGATGATGCCCAGTACGCCACGTAGGAGATGGAGTCATGCAAGACACAACACACAGTTTTGTTTATTTTTGCAATGAGTAAGGTATTTTTATCTCCTCCCAAAGTCCCCCCAGAAAATATTTACAGCATGTATTAAAAGATTCCACAGAAATGGGTGCTGGGCTGCACATGGTCACACATGGCTACAGTGCAGCAGTCAAAGAGCACACAGCAGGATGATGGCCAGTACGCAATGTAGGAGGTGGCATACAGTGTTTTTTTGTAATGAGTAAGGAATTTTTCTGTCTCTCTTCCCAACAGAGAAATATTTCTGGCATGTATTTAAAGATACCACACAACTGGGTGCTGGGCTGCACATGATCACACACTGGGTAGGTACAGTACAATCAAAGGGCACACAGCAGGATGATAAGCTGGCCAGTACACCACACAGGAATCACACACTGGGTATGGTACAGCAGTCAAAATGCACACAGCAGGATGATGACGTGTACACAGCAGGATGATGTATTGTACACAGCAGGATGATGACGTGTACACCGCAGGATGATGATATGTACACAGCAGGATGATGACGTGTACACCGCAGGATGATGATGCGTACACAGCACGATGATGACCAGTGTACCAACATGTAGGAGTCATAGGATAACAATGAGGAAGCATAAAGGATTAATGTTGCTCAGATAGTGCTTTTCTGGATCCTACCACTATCTGTCAGATAGTGTTGGTATCCTACCTAGGTTTTTACCATAAATCCTACCAAAGACAGATGTAGGATCCAGGGTCAGATAGCGATGGGTTCTAGTTAGGATCCAAGGATCCTAGATCAGATCCAGGAATCCTAGGTCAGACAGTTAGGATCAGGGGTCAGATAGCGATGGATCTTAGATCACATCCTAGGTCAGATAGTTAGGATCCAGGGTCAGATAGCGACGGATCTTAGGTCACATCCTAAGCCAGATAGTTAGGATCCAGGGTCAGATAGCGATGGATCTTAGATCACATCCTAGGTCAGATAGTTAGGATCCAGGGTCAGATAGCGATGGATCTTAGATCACATCCTAGGTCAGATAGTTAGGATCCAGGGTCAGATAGCGATGGATCTTAGATCACATCCTAGGTCAGATAGTTAGGATCTGAGCTGGAGCTGTTGCTAGGATCCACAGGATCCACAATCAATCAATCAATCAATCAATCAATCAAGTCTTTATTTAACCAGGCATTCATCGTTGAGCAGAAGCTCATTTGCAAGATGGACCTGGGTGGAGCATGAACAATTGTATATACAGGTCAACACAGGTATTTACAAGGCAATACAGATAATACTCTTTACAGAGATGAAGAAAAAGAAGTTCATATGTACATAGAATTATACAGATATTGTACAGATTACACGGTATTTACATACATAGAAGTGTCTATAGGAAGATAAAGCAGGTTATCTAAGGTTGCAGGAGGAAGTAACGGAAGAAAAAATAAAAATAAAAATATACACCAGGTAGAGGTGGTAGGGAAGAGAGGAGGAGGAAGTAGGGAGAAAGGCTAGGAGGGCACGGTGCACAGAAAGGAGTTGGTAAAGCTGGATGTAGAGAAGGTGGATGGAGAAAGGATGTGTGAGCCCCGGGATTGAATGCTATAAAGTACGGGGCATGATAGGATGTCACAACCCAGGGTAGTGAGCTCCTATCCTAGGTTGGGAAAGGAAGAATAAGGGGATGGATGGGCCTAGTGTTGATAAGACAGGGAGATAAGAGAGAGAACAATTAGGCTTGTGTGGAGTAAGCTGGGGGGGTCAGTACTTAAAATTGGGTCAGTGTTTGTTACTAGGATCCACAATGTTTGTAGGATCCATGCACTGGATCCTACAGGGAAGGATCCATGGTCAGAAAGCACTGCTATCCTACCACGGCAACTATCTGACAAAATGGGAGGTATCTGTTGGTATCCTAGTTTCTAGGATAATATCTGAGCAACACTATAAGGGATTTTTCACTCCCCCTCAACTTCAGTGACTCCAAATAGTTGGAGATGAACAATAAAACAATAAAAGACAGTCAAGAGACCCTCCCAAAGGTCCCAGTTAGTTGAGTCCACCACCTCAGTCAGTCTCTGCCCGCCTACTACTCCATTCCCTTCTGAAGAAACCACCTTGGTTTATTTCAATTGAAAGAAAAAAAAAGATATTGCAATGCTTAAGGCACTAAAGTTGCTTTCATGCTTCAGTATCAGGAAGTTAAATTCCCCCACCCCCACCTCACTTATGCCACTGCCTGGCTGCTCCTTGATCCTACTTTTCCTTTATGTTGTTTTTTATTTATTTTCTGCCACACAGAATGCCTCTTGCAGACTCAGTAAGTCCACTGCCAGTGCCTACTGCCTGCCTCCGCTCTGTCCATACATTATTTGGTTTTCCAAAAGCGCTAACCGAGAGATGCAAAGCAGACATGTCTACTCTGCTACTCAGTCCAACTCTATCTACCCTATGTGTAATTCCTGCTATGCCACCAATCATGAGTCACATGACTCAAACTCACACAAGTTACACCGCTCGCGTGAGTTTAGAGGGGCTAAATATTTTTTTTTTTGAGTGATCTATTTTTCCGCCCCCGTGCTGGCCGGTCCTCCACTCCTTCAGGCTCTGTCAAGTTCCCTCTGACCCCTTCTGTCCTTCCCCGGCCCTCCTCAGATCCCCAGATCGCAGCCGACCCCCGGGATATCCCAGTGTATCTCTTCACTGGGCGGGTCCCTCTTCTCTGAGGGGGAAGGCACCGGGGGGGGGGATAGCCCCAGTGTGCACTTTCTAGGGCCCGGGGATGCTGCTGGGGAACAGGAGGCACCGGGAAGGCACTGGAGGCCCTTAGGAACAGAGAGCCATCATCCGGAGGCCAGCGAGTGATTTTCCTGGCTATCTTAAGGTGAGTGATGTCCGGACGTCAAGGCAAGAGCCGACGTCTGTCATGCACCACCCCTAATGACCCCGACGTGCTGCACTACCACCGGCCTCGACCAGCGGTCGCTTTGGCACCAGGTCGCGATCCCTTCTCTCCCTGGAGACAGCGAGCAGTTGTGGGATGCTTAAGCTGCCTCCCCCCTGGCTGGCCCTCCAGCGACCCGAGCTCGTTCCCGAACCCAGGTCACTGGCGTCGCAAGCGGAAATCTAACTGCTGCGCCGACGGGCTGGCCCTAAATATTTTTTTTAATAATCCCTCCCTCCCTCCTTCCCTCCCAGTTCTCAGTCCTTCCCACTGTGTCCATCCTCCCACTATTTTCATGTGGGCTGGAGTTGAACCACCCCACTCCCAAGACCAGAACCCCACCCACTGCCCACCCACAATAGCTGAGCAGCAGCAAGCACACAGAAGCGGCAGGCAGTGGCACAGCGGCACATGTATTATGTACATGGGAAAAAATTATTTGAACTCTCATCATAATCTCTTGTGTTCGAAGTTCTAATTGAACTCGAACACCAGAGTTCGAGTAACGTTGGAATATTTTACAAACTAGTTCCGACAACCCTAACTGACACCATCTCAAATCTTTGTGGAATACTCTCACCTGCCTTAGATAATATTATATTGCATGACAATCTCTGCACAGCGTTTGGACTAACACCTCATCCCAAAGTATCATGGGAGTCTTGGGTCATAACTGAGTCTAAGGGCATTAGTCCCAAAGCCTATATAATAGATGATTAACCCATTTGGTTGTGGGTTTCTGAAAGCAGTTCTTCGCATATATTTATTGAATTATGTTAACTGGATGAACCCACTGAGACTAAAACTCCTTTTTTCAGGGGTGACCTCAGATTAATTACATATATGGTAAAGCAGTACAAGATACATTTAGAGTCACATCACGGTGAAATATTATAGGTTACAATAAGCAAGTATTATTGGCAGTAGACAACAGTTAAGCGCATAAAGCAGTACAGGATACATTTAGAGTCACATCATGGTAAAACATTGTAGGATACAATAAGCAGGTATTATTGATTCAGCCAAAGTTTTTTTATGTAACTTTTTTTATGTAACACCAATCGCTGGAGTGTATTGCTGGCTGCCTTTTATAACAGATCTAAACAGGAGAAATGTATCCCAAACTCCTGTAGAGGGGCAGAAATTGTCCCCATTCACAAAAAAGGGAGTCTTTTGGAACCATCTATGTACTGCCCAATTAGCCTTTTAGATACAAATCTGATTTTTTTTCTAAAATATTGTTAGATTATTTAGTGTTACAAATCTGTAACACAGGGGGGCTAAGTGAAGCCCAAGCAGGGTTTTGGAATGGATATTCCACCATGGACAATTGTTATGTCCCAAGTCACCTAATTTATAAGTACATATAAATTAGAAAACAGAAATTATTGTTGCATATATAGATTTATCTGCAGCTTTCGATATGGTACACAGACTACTCTTATGGAAAATAATGATTGATCGAGCAAGAGGGGAGAGGGGGAGGGGGACATCACTGTCAGGAGGGGGGAAGGCTAAGCAGGAAGAAGAGGTAGCGGAAGTGGAAATCACAGCAGAGAGAGTGAGGGAAGCTCTCAGGTCCCTTAAGACAGAGAAAGCACCGGGGCCGGATAAATTACATCCCAGAGTGCTAAAGGAACTTGCAATATCCTGGCGAAACCCTGGCAGAGCTCTACACCGTCTCTCTGAGGACAGGGTGGGTGCCCCAGGACTGGAAGGTGGCACATATAGTGCCTATCCACAAGGGGGGATCAAGGGAGGTGGCAGGGAACTACAGGCCTGTCAGCTTGACATCGGTGGTGGGCAAGATGATGGAGGGCATTGTCAAGGAGAGGCTGGGGGGGACCTGGAAAAGTCAGGGTGCCTGGACGATAGACAGCATGGATTCGTTCTGGGGAAATCGTGTCAGACAAACCTTGTGGAGTTCTATGACTGGGTGACGAGTGCCCTGGACCTGGGTAGACCAGTGGACGTCCTCTTTCTAGACTTCAGCAAAGCATTTGACTCTGTTCCTCATGTGGGCCTGTTGGATAAGCTGGGAGAGATGGGGGTGGGGAACCAGATGATCAGTTGGATAGGCAATTGGCTCCAGGACCGGACCCAGAGGGTTGTAGTTGGCGGGATAGTCTCATCCCAAAGGAGGGTCATTAGTGGGGTCCCACAGGGATCAGTCCTTGGGCCTCTCCTGTTCAATGCCTACTTCTCTGACATAAGGACAGGTATCAGGAGTGAGATGAGTCTCTTTGCTGATGACTCAAAACTGGAGCCGATGGTGGATGGGGAGGAGGGAGGGTGGCCCTACAGGGGGACCTGGAGGCTCTGGAAAGATGGTCTAGAAAGTGAAAGCTGAGGTTCAATGCAGGGAAATGCAAGGTACTGCACCTGGGGGACAGAAACCCAGGCCAAGTGTACACCCTGGGGGGGAGGGGAAATGCTACAAGTCTCGATGGCTGAGAGGACCTGGGGTGGTGGTGGATGTCAAGATGAACAACGGAGACTTGTGGAGAGGGCAGCCAAGGCCAACAGGATGCTGGGATGCATCGCTAAGGGGATCACCTCCAGAAGGAGGGAAGTGATACTCCCTCTGTATAACTGCTTGGTGAGGCCGCACCTCGAGTACTGCATACAGTTTTGGAGGCCACACTTAAAGAGGGACATTAAACTCCTGAAGAGGGTCCAGAGGAGGGTGACCAAAATGATTTGGAGCTTGGGGGACAGGACCTATGGGGAGAGGCTCAAAGAGCTAAATATGTACACATTGGAAGAGAGAAGGGACTGGGGGGACATGATAGAGGTCTTCAGGTACATGAAGGGGGTAAATAGGGGAGAAACAGTCAGGGTGCTTCGAAGGAAGAAGGAGGAGGGGGCCACTAGAGGACGTGGGTGGAAGCTGGAGGTGGAAGATTCAGGGGAGAAAGGAGGAGGTGCTACTTCACTGAGAGGGTGGTGGAGCCATGGAATGCTCTGCCTAGGGGGCTGGTGGAGGCAGAGATAGTGGAGGGGTTCAAGAGGGGGTGGGACAGGTACAGAGAAAGGGTTCTGGAAGCAAAATCCAATGCAGCGAGAATATCCGGAACTGGGAAGGGAGAAGCCAGAGAAGGCGAGGGGAGCAGCAAGGTCAGCTCCCAGGGTGGGGGCTGACCAAACGAGCAGATGCGAAAGACCGTTAGGCCTATTCTGCTGCCATTTTAGTATGTTAGTATGTAATTGATTCAGCCCTGGTAGCAATTATATCCCCCTTATATAGTAATACCTGGGCCAGAGTCAGAGTTGGGGGACAGGGCCAAATCTCAAAACCTTTTAGAATAAACTGAGGCGTTAGGCAAGTTTGTATCTTTGCCCCCACTCTGTTTAATACAAATACTGACTGCTTGCTCAGGAAATTAAAAAAAGTGGATTTAGATGTCCCAAAAATAGGAGATAGCTCCATCTCTATATTAGCATATGCAGATGATCTTATATTAATGTCACTCATTAGGAGTGGTTTACAAAAACAACTAGATGCCATGGAACAATACACACAAGAGTTAAAATTGAAAATAAATTATAATAAAACTAAAATAATGATATTTGACTCTAATAAGTTAAGAAATCAATGGAAATGGGCACTAATAGAATAGAATGTGTTGCACAATGCACATATTTGGGACTAACATATATCTCTAATAATAAATGGACACAGCACATATAAGCAATACTTACTAAGGTTACGAAAACAGCTACTGGCCTAAGAAGATTCAATTTTGCTTATGGTGCGCATACACAGATACACAGAACTATGACAGCAGAGAAAGGCCCCACGGCCCATCTAGTCTGCCCAACATCCTACCTCCCCCCTTCTGTTATGCTTCCACCCTCTTTTCCCAACCCTTTACATCTATCCCAAGCCCTCTTGAACCCCTCCACCATTTCAGCTGCCACTACCTCCTCCGGCAGCTTGTTCCAAGCCTCCACCACCCTCTCCATGAAAAACTGCCCCTGACATTACCTCTGTATTGCCCACCTTCCAGTTTGAGCTATGTCCCTCGTGTTTGCTCCTTCTTCAATTTGAACAAGCTTTCACCTCCACCTTATTTATTCCCTTCAGATACTTAAAGGTCTCAATCATGTCCCCCCTCTCCCTCCTAGTCTCCAGAGGGCACAAATTCAGCCCTCTCAATCTTCTCTCATAGGGTACATCCTGCATCCCTTGTACCATTTTGGTTGCCCTTCTCTGTACCCTCTCCATCAACTCAACATCTCTGCGCAGGTGAGGCCTCCAGAACTGCACCCCATATTCCAGATGCGGTCTGATCATGGTTCTGTATAATGGCTTTAGCACCTCCTTCTTCCTGCTATTAAAACCCATTGCTATGCAGGCCAACATTCCATTTGCCTTTCCCACTGCCCTGCTACACTGGCTGGTCACCTTGAGGTCACGCGATACCATAATCCCCAGGTGTCTTTCTGTTTCCTTCTCCTTAATCACCACTCTCCCAAGGGAGTAGATTTCCCTCCTATTCCTCCTCCCCAGGTGCATCAGCGAGCACTTTTGTGCATTAAACTTCTATTTCCAGATGTCAGACCACCTCTCCAGCCTCTCCAGGTCCCACCTCATGGCTTGCACCCCACTAGATGAATCCACCCTATTGCAGACCTTAGTATCATCTGCGAAAAGGCACACCCGTCCCTCCAGACCCTCCGCTAGGTCACTAACATAGATGTTAAAGAGTATTGGTCCTAGCACTGACCCCTGTTGCACCCCACTGGTCACCGCCCATTCCCTGGAATGTGTCCCATTTACCACCACTGTCTGACTCCTTCCCTTCAACCAGTTTTCTACCCACCTGGTGATCCTGTGTTCCACCCCTAGCCTGTCCAGCTTATGCACCATTCCACCATGCGGAATGGTGTCGAAGGCCTTAGAAATACAGAAACATAGAATTTGACGGCAGATAAGGACCGCTTGGCCCACCTAGTCTGCCCATTTCCCTACCTAACGGATAAGCTGCAGATCCTAGTTAACCAACAGCCTACTTCCCCCTACCCCCCACTTGAATTGCCTTATGTCTGTCCAATGCATTCTTGAATTCCCCCACTGTTTTTGACTCTACGACCGCCTCAGGAAGGCTGTTCCATGTATCTACAACCCTGTCTGTGAAGAAATACTTCCTCAATTTACCTCTGAGCCGTCCCCTCTCTATCTTCAAATTATGCATCCTTGTTTTTGCACATCTCTTTTTCTGAAAGATGCTACCCTCTAGGACTTTGTTGATTCCCTTGAGGTATTTGAAAGTTTCTGTCATGTCCCCCTTCTCCCTCCTTTCCTCGAGGCTATACATCTTTAGTTCCTTTAGTCTTTCTTCATATGTCTTCTGATGCAGACCCTGCATCATTTTAGTTGCCCTCCTCTGGACAGCCTCCACCCTGTCTATGTCTTTGTGGAGATGGGGTCTCCAGAACTGTACACAGTACTCCAGATGTGGTCTTACCAACTGTCTGTATAGAGGGCCAGCAACTTCCTGTTTTCTACTGGTGATGGCTCTCTCTATGCATCCCAGTTTCCCCCAGCCCTCCTTACTGCCTTCTCACATTGCTGCCTACCTTTAGGTCGTCTGATATGACTACCCCCAGGTCCCTTTCCATTTTTGTTGTTGTCAGTATCTCACTCCCCCATTGTGTACTCTTCCCCTGGGTTTTTGTTCCCCAGGTACATTACTTTGCACTTCTTTGCATTGAATCTAAGCAGCCATACATTTGACCATTCCTCCAACCTTGCCAAGTCCCTTTTCATCCTTTCCACCCCACCTTGTGTATCAACCCTGTTGCAGATCTTTGTGTCATCTGCAAAGAGACATACTTTCCCTTCCAGTCCCTCTGCAATGTCACTTATAAAGACATTAAAAAGGACTGGCCCAGTACTGAACCCTGCGGTACCACACTAGTAGCCCTCCTTTCTTCACTGTGGACTCCATTTACTATTACCCTCTATGTCCTGTTGTCCAACCAGTGTTTTACCCAGGCTACCACTCTGGGACCCACTCCCAGGCTAGCTAATTTGTTTATTAATCTTTTGTGTTGACTGTGTCAAATGCTTTGCTAAAGTCTAGGTAGGCCATGTCCACAGCCCCTCCCTGGTCTACTGCTTTGGTCACCCAGTCAAAGAAATCAATTAGATTTGTCTGACATGATCTTCCCACTGTGAATCCATGCTGCCTTGGGTCCTGTGCCCCACTGGCCTCTAGGTACTCAACAGTTCTTTCCTTCAGAAGTGATTCCATCATTTTCCCTACCACTGAGGTCAAACTGACAGGTCTGTATTTTCCTGCCTCTGTCTTGCTCCCATTTTTGTGAAGGGGAATCACATCTGCCCTCCTCCAGTCCTCAGGTACCACACCATCCTCCCATGATTTATTAAAAAGGATAGTCAGTGGTGTTACTAGTCCTTCCCTTAGTTCTTTTAGAATTCTGGGGTGAATCCCATCAGGCCCCATTGCTTTATCCACCTTCAGTTTTAAGAGTCCTTTCAGAACCCTTTCTTCTGTGAAAGGACTAATATCAACCCCCCTATCCAGAGTGCTTCTATTGACTGGATTAGGTATTTCCCCCTGCTTTTCCATTGTGAATACTGAGCAGAAAGTATTCTTTCAGTATCCCTGCTTTTTTCACTGTCGCTCCCTGCCCAACCACCTTCCTCTTTGTTCAGCCTCAGTATCCCTGCTTTAGTCTTTCTTTGCTCCCTAATGTACCTATAAAAGGTTTTATCCCCCTTCTTAACTGAGTTGGCTATCTTTTCCTCGGTTTGGGACTTTGGTATTCTGACTGTCTTACCCCCTTCTTTCTGCTTTAACTGGTACAGTTCTTTGTCCTGCTCCTTCTATGTTTCCTTAGACTTCCTGAATGCTATCCTTTTCTCCCTTACCTTCCCTGCCACTTCTTTTGAGAACCATAGTGTTTTTTTCTTTCATTTTGATTTGTTTATTTGCTTCACACAAAGGCTTGTTGCCTCTGTGATGGTGGTTTTAATGTTTCCCCATTGTTGCTCCACCCCACCTTCTTGCCTGTTTGCTAGTGCTTTTCTGAGGCACTCTCCCATTTTGACAAAATCAGCCCTCCTGAAGTCCAGTACCTTCACTTTTGTGTGGCTTGACTCTACAGCTAAGTTTATTGTGAACCACACTGTTTGGTGGTCGCTTGTTCCCAGATGGCTACCCACTTCAAGATCAGAGATCCTCCCACCATCCCCATTTGAGAGTACCAGGTCTAAGATTGCTCTCTCCCAAGTGGGTTCCAAAACTAGCTATCTGAGGCATGCCCCCTGTAGGGCATTGAGAATGGCCCTGCTCTTGGATGTGGCTGCAGCAAAGGTGCTCCACTCAACATCTGGCATATTCAGGTCCCCCATCAGCAATATCTCCCCTTTATCTGTCATCCCAATGATGCCTTCTATCATTTCCTTGTCCATTTCCTCCCCGTGAGATGGGGTCTGTATACAACACTTGTGCGGATTGTGGAGCCATTTCCAGTCTCCAGGGTGACCCACGATGCCTCCTGTCCTCTCTGTTTACCCTTCAATTCTGTTGCTGTGATCCCTTCCCTTACATAGAGAACTACTCCTCCTCCTCCTCCTCTTCTTTCCTCCCTGTCCCTCCTGTAGATTGTGTACCCTGGTATGTTGACATCCCAATCATGGTTCTCTGTGTACCATGTTTCTGTGACTGCCACAATATCCAGGCATCCCTCTTCCATCAAGGCCACCATTTCAGGAGTTTTTTACCTAGTCTACGGGCATTGGTACTCATTACCCTCCATTTTTTTATGGCTTTATTTTTTTTGTGCCCCATCCCTGTCCCTACTGCCTTTGTCTTTTTCTCCATTTACCCCTGCCCTTCTCCTTATCGACTGCTCTATCTTGGTGTTTACCTCGCTAATTACCCTGAATTTTTTTGGGGGGGCTAGGATTTTCCTTCTCCTCTTCAGTGCCTCCCCCTTTGGTTAGTTTAAATGCTTGCCATTGAAGCATTTAAATCTATCACCTAGGATCCTGATTCCCCTCCAGGATAGATGCAGACCATCATGCCTGTATAGGCCTGCATCCCTCCAGGAGGGGCCCCCGTCCCCAATGAAGCCAACTCCCTGAGCTCTGCACCAGCTTTTCAACCAGTCATTGAATCCCATGGTACAGAGTACCTTAGCCTCATCCATGCCATAGACAGGTAGCACTTCCGAGAAAGTTACCATGTGTGCTACTTGTCTAAGGCCCCTCCCCAACTCCACAAACTCCTGTTGCACAGCTCTGATCCCATTCTCAGCCAGGTCATTTGTCCCTAGGTGGATAATGACATCCAGCTCCCTCCCCCTTGCCACTTCTCCCACGATCCTGAGAATTTGTTTCCTGTCTCTCCAAGCCTTGGTGCTGGGCAGGCCCCTTACCTCCCTTTCCCCTCCCTCCCCAGTTCTACACCTCTAACAGTTGAGTCCCCCACCAGGAGTTGTTTCCTTCCCTTGTGGGGTCCTGGGCCACCCTCCTGTGGGTCTCCATTGTGGAGGTTCCCAGCATCCTCCTTGGTCTCTACTGCAGGTGCCTCCATAGGGGAACCATGTTTCACCAGAGTGGCAAATTAATTGTGGAGAGGCACAACTGGAGGGGTGTGCCTCTGTTCCACCACCCTCACCCTCCCTGAGCCCACTGTGGTCCAACCACTCTTCTTTCTTGGCAACCTCTGAGGTAGTGGCAGTGGCCTGGGTGGTCCCTGGGTGGGGGAGCAGGTTTCCCAAATCCTTGCCAGGTCAGCATGGAGATGAACAACCTCCTCCCTCAGATCAGAGAGGTGCATGCAAATAGGGCAGCAATGCAGTCTCCAGAATGTCTCCCGGAAGACTGCTGCTCCACAGCCAGTGCATTGCACCACTCCCCACATGTCTTTGTCCCTTCCAGTTACAGATGCTTTTTTGTTTTTTGTTCTTGTTTTAGTGTGTGCAAGCTTGTGAGTGTCTCTACCCCCATTCAGTGTGCTGTGCCTTTAAGGATATGAACAAGTGTGTGTTGTTAGCATTGTTGGGAAGTGATGTCAGAGCCCCTGCTATAAAGGAAGTTATGCACTTGGGGTGGGTGGGGTGAGGGAAGGGTGGGTGGGAGTAAACCTATACCATCCAGAATCAATCACCTACAACTCTTACCCTCCACCCCAGGAGTGCCTTCCTTCCTTTCAGACACCTATTTCACAAAGGCTAAGTAACAGGTCTAGTCACAACTGACTGCAAATATCTCCCAGTTACAGTTCCTCCCTGGCAAATTAAAGTCAAAACTAAGAAAAGTCCACCCCAAAAACAGAATCAATACTAGTTACTTACACAGGTCCAAAAAGTAACAGTTCAGTTCAGTGTAGTTTAGAAAATAACCTCTTGATTCAAGGAAGCTATGGCTGCTTTCTCAATCTCCCTGTCTCAGTCTCAGTCTCAGTCTCAGCAGACAGAGACCATAAACAACTCCAGTTATAAATCTTCAGTTCAACTAGGCCCCTTTCAGCTCCTCCCCTTAACAGACACCTATTTCACAAAGGCTAAGTAACAGGTCTCGTCACAACTGATTGCACATATCTCCCAGCTACAGTTCCTCCCTGGCAAATTAAAGTCAAAACTAAGAAAAGTCCACCCCAAAAACAGAATAAATAGTAGTTACTTACACAGGTCCAAAAAGTAATAATCCAGTTCAGTGTAGTCTAGAAAATAACCTCCTTGATTCAAGGAAGCTGTGGCTGCTTTCTCAATCTCCCTGTCTCAGTCTCAGCCTTATTGAAATCCAGATAGGCCATGTCCACCGTTCCTCCCTGGTCCACTATCTGTGTCACCCCATCGCAAAACTCTGTCAGGTTACTCTGACAGGACCTTTCTTTGGTGAAGCCATGCTGCCTGTCATCCTGCATGCCATTCATCTCCAAGTATTCTATCAATCTGATCTTAAGCAGTGTTTCCATTACCTTCCCCACCACTGAGGTAAGACTAATGGGACGGTAGTTTTTGATCTCATCCTTCTGCCCCCCCATGTAGTGCTACCACCTCTGCCCTCTTTCAGTCCATTGGCACCACCCCTGTGACCAAGGACAAGTTATACAGCCTCACCAGATGCGGCACCAGTTCATCCTTCACCTCCTTGTATAAGGCCACTTATAACAGCAATTAAAGCTAAATACTGGGCACACATACTTTATGTGGCTGGGTTATGGGAGCGTGATAAAGCAGAAGCACTTATGAACCCAGCCTATAAAATTATAAGATCAGTTCTGGAATTAACTCCATCCTGCCCAGCAATATACATTAGGGCAGAGTTGGGCCTATTAAACATGAACTCCTATATAGATGGGAGAAAAGTAAAATTCTGGTTACATTTAACCAGATTAACAGATACTCAGTTGCCCAAACTACGCCTTCAAGAACAATTAAAATGGATTAGAAATAAATGTGGGAATTTAAATTGGCTGTAGAAAATATATAATAAAGTGGATCAATATGGTTTGAGTGTACTAAAATACTACACCGAAAATAATATTTAAGTTTGAAATATAAAAATTATACACAAACGAAAATAAATAATAATTGTGTACAAGAGGAAATGCACAAAATATGACTTTCCAGGTATGCAAAATGGTATGCAATAAATAACTCAAGTTTTGACTTTAAATATTACTGGGATGTTTTATCAGATATAACATTGAGAAATGTATTTATTAAAGCAAAGTTAGAATTGTTGAAGAGCAATTTACTTAAAGTTAAATACAAGAAACTATCAAAGACAGAGGAGGTATGTGACTGTCATACAGGGGAAATGGAGGACATATACATATATATACATATATATATGGAGCTGCCCTTGGTACATATGTGTCAGCCACGATGAAGCGCAGTAACTTGCAGTAATGACATGTCACTAAATCCTGCATGATAAAAGGGCTTATTTGTCATTAACTTACAATGGCCCCTGCAGTAAATTGCAGTATTCCATGATATTCTGTAGCATTTCTGTGCTTCATCCTGGCTTAACACATCTGAATGTCAAACCCAGACATTATTGGCTGGGCCCATTTTTGGATTGGCCTAATCTAACAAAAAATGAGCTGTCATTCATTCTGTTTAATACAGCAGATGATGATTCAATTAAATGTTTGGCAAAATATTTTCAGACTATTGTCCGAATAAGGGAGAAGCACAAAAAAAAATGGTATTAAATCCCCTGGGCAACAGGGCACGCAAACTTCTGCATGTCTATAAGGCTGCACAAACATCTCTGTCATAACATAATAGAAATGACAGTTTGCTCTAAAGGGATTTTACATTTTCTGAACTTTTAATATGTTGTAGCTTGTTATAGGTATATGTTATTATTTATATTGTCTTTGTCTATTTAAATTTTGTAAGATTTTTTATCATAAATAAAAGTGATTGATTGATGTACTATTGACAATAAACAACAGTTAAGAACATAAAGTAAAACAGGATACATTTAGAGGTACATCATGGTAAAACATTATAGGATACAATAAGCAGGTATTATTGACAGTAAACAACAGTTAAGAAGTTAGGGTCATCAGGATTTAACAGGATACATCTGGAGGTGTGAAACATGCCTTTGGGTGTAACAGCATAGTTCAGCTTGGACAATTAGCTGAGTAGCCATAGCTAAGTGGTGAGCAGAGGTACAGAACAAGTGTGTATTTTTCAGCAGTTACAGGTGCAGATACATCGCTCCAGGAGGACAGTGTTGAGTCCTTTATAATCATGCAAAATGACATTTTCAAAACAGAACTGTGCTGAATGGCTTGGAATATAAATAATGGGTTTCCATAGAAACCCGAAAAAAAAACTTATGATCAAACACCTTTTTTCTCATCATCATAGAAACCTAAACAAATGACAAGGTACTACGAGGCCCTCCAAGCTTTGGAGTGACTGGCCAGGGTTTTTATAAATCCAGTGGGACCATGGGGCAACTAACTGGCAAGTTTTAAACAAGATAATACCTTTTGACAAACTCATTGTCCACACTAGTGTCCAGCTTCAGAGTAGGGGTTTATTAAAGCTTCAACAAATGATTGTTTCCTTTATCTTTGCCACTTACTGGCTGCTCCCTCGGGGAAGGCTGCTGAGACATGCATGGGGCTCTTGGTTACAACTTACCATTGTATACTACATAGAGGCAAATGGTATTTTAGAGGCTGGATCTGATTCTTTCACTTGCATCCTGTTCCAATCACCAGCTCCCTGGCAAATGAACTCCTCAGGCATCTCTGGGTAAAAAGAATAATCTCTGTAATCAGGAGCTACTGTATGCATGCTTATGTGACCTCCTCCAGCATCTGGGGCACCAGGAGGTGGATGATGTCTTCTTAAAGCCTCCTCTAAATAGTTTAACTATGTCTGTAGTGCACCATCTCCTTCCTACCCTGGATCAGAGAACATTAGAAACCTCTGAGTATGTTCCTTTAATTTTAATTTATGAGGATTTATGAAGGAGTCCTCAAAGCAAATCTGCTCCTCCTGTATCAGATCTCCCTACTCATCCTCACTTAATGGCACAGTCTCTTAGAGATCCTAGGGTACTTTAATTGTCATGGAGTCTCTCAACTATCCCATCAACAGTCCTTGGATGCTAGTGGCTGATCCCATTTTTATCTTCTCATCAAATGCTCCCAGGGGTCACCTGGCTTTGTGACCCACCTTACAAACCCCTGAGCACTGCTGATCACAGCACTCCATCTCTGTGGTTCAGACACTAAACCCCAGAAAAGACCATCCCTGCAAGCAGGAACCTGCAGCGCAAACAGGAAGTCATCTCCCTCTTGCATAAGCTGGAACTCTCTCACACGTACTGTAGCTCCACTCTTTCTTTTATTTTGTAACTGAAGTCTTCCTGCTCTTAGGGCAGGGACACTGTTGTAAACATATATTCAGCCCTGTAAATGCAAAACATGAGGAAGATTAGAAGCAACCACTTTAGCAATCCTAGTTTCATATAGGGCATTACCCCAAGACTACTTGATTCCCTAGAATGGCAGAATGACGGTGGCAGGGAGGCCCTCACAGCATTTAAAGATTCTCCCCCATTGGCATTATGAGCCACCCTCCTACCTGATCCCAGACAGTGCTCAGACTTATAGGGATGGTCAAGTGGGGGGTGAAGTGGGGAGGGGGTATCTGGGGTGAGGTCAAAACATAAGCCATATACCAAGCCATGTGTGGATGTGGATATGTGAGTGCATGCATGTATGTGTCTTCACTGGCTGGGGGTATGGATTTCATTGCAGAGAGAACCCAGTTTTAACTTGTTTTGCACCCCTTGGCGAAGCATTTATGGTGTCAAGGAGTGTCACTGCAATGAGGGGTGAAGGCAGAACCTGAGCCATGCACTAAGCCAAGTGTGGGCATGCTGGAGGTATGGATTTTATCACAGGGAGGACTCTGTTTTAACTTGTTGTGCACCTTCTGGTGCAGCATTTATGGGACCAAGGAGCACCCCGTTGACAAATACTAGCCAATGATCAGATCTCCACCTTGCATGGAGGAGTAGGGGTGGCATGGGACCAGTGATTATAGGATTTTGGACATCGTTTATAAATGTTTCCCTTTAACGAGTAACAGCAGAGTAAATCTCCCCCACCTCAACACATACAATTGCTCTGTAGTTAAAAGTTCCTATTTTGAAAGGAGATAGAAAACAGAGAATCTTGTGGGACATGAAAAACTAGGAAGTAGTTCAAATCATCATGACTTAGATAATTATATTAACATTTCCCACACATGAAGAAAATATATGCAGTTGTTATCACCCACTAACAAGTGCTGGGGGAACTGTTGCAGCTGGCTGAAATTCTGATCTCTAATATAAGGATCTTGGAGGTTAAGAACACTTATTTAAAAAATGTATTTGGTTTGTCCGCTAAAAAGGTATAACTTTTATTAAAACAATTTGTGTTAATTGTGACACTCTCGGTGTCAGGATTGTATCAGGACAGCCGAGTGGGTGTAAAGATGCCCGAGCTAAGGCACAGCATTTAGGTCGTAGTCCAACGCAGAGGCATGGGCTTGAATCCCACTTCTGACAATTGTTTTTGTTTCTTTTTGGCAGACTGGATGGACCAAGTGGTCCCTTTCTGCCAATAAATTCAACTTTGTATGTTTCTATGACAGAACTGAGTAACAAGGCCATGAAGCTAGATCAAAAACTGGAAACATATGTATTAAATGGTAAGGAGTCATGTTGTGTTTCCAGAGGCTGGAGGAGAGCAGATATGATTATGTTACATAACAGTGGCAGCAGGGAAGAGGCTAGAGAGTGGATATGGTCCTTCAGTATAAAAGCAGTAAGAGGGAAGAGGCTAGCAACTATAGGCTGGTGAGTGTCACTTTAATGGTGGGGAAATTAATGGAAACAGTTAAAGGAAAGATTGGTAGAGTATCTTGAATCAAATGGGCTTCAAGAGCAAAGGCAGCATGGGGAGGTCATGCCAGGCAAACCTAATTGTTTCTTTGACTAGATGACCAGGGAAATAGATCAGAGGAGGGAAGTGGACATGGCCCATCTGGACTTTAGCAAGGCCTTTGACACTGTGCCACACAGTGGTATGAGTAAGAAATTGAGCAGCCTAGGCATGGGATCCAAAGTGGTGAATTGGGTTACAAACTGGTTAACAGACAAACAATAGAGGGCAATGGTTAATGGCAATTATGCTAAGAATGGAAGAGTGATCAGTGGGGTGCACAGGGCTTAGTACTGTGAATGGTACTCTTCAGTTTCTTTATAAGTGATATTGCAGATGAACTGGAAGGGAAAGTATTTTTTTTTTCAGATGATACCAAAATCTGTAATAGAGTGTACAAACAGGAGGGGGCAGAAAGAATGCATTGGGATCTTGGGAAACTCGAGGAGTGGACAAAAACATGGCAGTTGGGGTTCAATGACAAAAAGTGCAAAATTATGCACCTAGGGCATAATCTATCCTGTCACCGCAGACTCTACATGGTCTCCGGCTTCCCCCTCCCCACTTTCCTGCCAAGATTCCCTCATACCTATCCTATGCACACTTGAAGTGCACTACTGTTTTCGCCCCACCACCTCTGCTGGAAGACTGTTCCAGGCATCCACCACTCTTTCAGTGAAGAGGTACTTCATCACATCCCTCCTAAATTTCCCCCCCTTCCAGCTACATTGCACATGCTCTTGTTCTCATGCACATTTTCTTCTGAAAAATACTCCCCTCCTGTACCTTTTTCACACCCATGAGGCATTTTTAGGTCTCTATCGTGTTTTCCTTCTCCCTCCTGTCTTCAAGGGTGTACATACTGAGATCCCTCAGTCTCTCCTCATAGGGCTTATGATGCAACCCCTGCACCATTTTAATCATTCTTCTCTGGACAGCCTCTACCCAGTCTATATCCTTCCTAAGATGTGGTCTCCAGAACTGGACACAGTACTCCAGGTGGGCTCTCATCAATGATCAATACCGTGGTAACACCACCTCAGTCCTTCTATAGATGATACTCGCTCCTATAATAAAATAATAAAACTTTATTTTTAAGGCGCCTTTCCAAAACCAAGGCACCTAACAAAATTTAAAAACATATCAAATATTACAGATATCAGAGCATCTTAGTTAAATAAAACCAAGAACATCTAAATTAATTAAATACATCTGATCAGTCACCAAATGCTTGGTGCCAGAGATGGGTTTTCAAAGCTCGTTTTAGTCCCTCCATGGTCGCTTACTCACATAACTGGTTGGGTAGAGATTTCCAAAGGGATGGGGCTGCATGCATAAATGCCCGGGCCCCAGAAAATTTTAAACAAACCCTTGGGATCTCTAGCAACCCCTCACCAGCTGAGTGGAGTGATCGCTTGGGGCGGTAAGGTACCAGAAGCTCTTTCAAGTAGTCTGGGCCTTGTCCATGTAGGGCTTTATAGATCAGAAGACAGACTTTAAAGGTAATCCACCATTATACTGGCAGCCAGTGCAGACTGCGCAGCATCAGAGAAATATGGCAGGACCGATAGGTTCCTGTCGGAAGCTGGGCCGCTGCATTCTGCACTAGCTGCTAATGTTAGATTTCCACCCCAGAGAGCCCTAGGTACAGGGAGTTGCAATAATCCAAGTGCGAGGACACAAAGGCATGAACCAACGTGGGAAGGTCACTGGACGGAACAAGGTGCTTCATCCTGGAGATATTTCTCAGATGGTAAAAAGAGGTCTTGATGATGACTGACACCTGCAAATGCAGCATCAGACCTTCGCCAAAAATTACCCCCAGATTTTGCACCCGTTCAGAGGCTGGGAGTGATAAACCCCCAAGAAAAAAACCCAAGGGTGAACCTACTCCTGACCCCCCCATCCGGTGCCCTGGGTCCACAACCAGCATTTCAGTCTTTCCCAAGTTCAACTTCAACCAGCTCAAATCCATCCACTCCTGGATTTCTGCAAGACAGCTGTTAAAGACTGTGAGAGCTCCATCCTGGTAAGGTGCAAAAGAAAGGTAGAGCTGGGTATCATCAGCATAGCAGTGAAACCTCAGACCATACCTCCTTACAATGTCTCCAAGGGGCAGCATATACACTGCGAACAACATGGGGGACAACACCAATCCCTGAGAAACCCCACATGACAGGGGGATTGGGACTGAGGAATAAATCCCAGACACCACCCTGTAAGTTCTTCTGGTGAGGAAAAATGTAAACCACCGGAGGACTGTACCCGACAGGCCGCAGATGAACCTCAGATGACCGAGCAGAACCCCATGGTCCACAGTGTCAAAAGCTGATGAGAGATCAAGAAGGACCAAGATGGAACAGTTCTTCCGATTTCTAGCCATCAAGAGATCATTGAGCACCCGAACCAGTGCTGTCTCTGTACTATGCCTCTTTCGGAAACCAGACTGGAGAGGTTCATAGATGTCATGGATGATCAAATGGCTCTCCAGCTGTATGGCCACTATCTTCCCAATCACCTTCCCTAAAAAGGGAAAGTTAGAGATTGGTCTGTAGTTCACATCCTTGTTTGTGAGCACCAGGTCCAGTATTGCCCCATCATGATCAGGATCTCATATTAATTACCTGTCCCCGCTTGTAGCTGAGGCCACGTTTGGGAACCTGCCATCTACATTTGGCAGATTGAAGTCCCCCATCAGCAGCACCTCCCCCTATTCTGCCATCATGCTGATGGATTCCCCAAGTGCCTTATCAAGTTTTTCCTACTGGTTTGGAGGTCTGCATATCACCCAAGTGTGAACAGTGACTCTGTTTCCTGTCTGCAGGGTGACCCACAGTACCTCCAACCCCTCCTTGCCACCTGTCTTCCTTGCATTTCCATCAATTTGATACCCTACTTTAAATACAGCACCACCCCTCCACCCTTCCTTCCCACCCTATTCTTTTTGAACAGAGTGTAACCTGGTATACCCATGTCCCAGTCATTGCTCCTGTGCACGATGACTCAGTAATGGCCACAAGATCCAACTTGCCTCTACCATGATGGCCTTCAGGTCTGGAATTTTATCTCCAAGACTCCTTGCATTTGCACACATGGCCCTCCGCACCTTGCTCCCATTCTGCCTGAAACTTTTTCTCCGCCTTGTGTCCCTTCTCATTTTCCCCTTTCTTTTTACAGCTTTTGTTCTCATCCATCTTGTCCTCTACAACTCTGCTGCTTCCTTTAAACTGCTCCCTGGGGGAGTTTCCTCCCCTGGGGTTCCCCCTTCCTACTACTATGGGGGAGAAAGTTCATGCTTTCCTTTGTCTTTCCACCTGTTTAATCATATTCATCAAAGTAACATTTAAACCATCCACTGAGGACTGCAGTTCCCTTCCCAGATGAATGCAGGCCATCACCTCTGTACAGACTCATATCCCTCCAGGTTGGTTCCCAGTCTCCAGTGAAACTGAGCCCCTTCTCTGTGCACTATTTCTTCAATCATGAGTAGAAGCTCCTCATGCAGAGTTCTCTATCCTCCCTTTAGCTGCAGACAGGCAGCACCCCTGCAAATGCCACCATGCATGCTACTTGCCTTAGGCCTCTCGCCAGCTCCATGAACTCTCCCTGCACAATCCCAGTCCTGTCCCTTGCTAAGTCATTAGTTCCCAAGTAGATGATGACTTCCAGTTCCCCCTTGCCCTGATGCCCTAGCAATCTTAAAGATTCGCTGTTCATCCCTCCTAGCCGTAGCACCAGGTAGTCATCTAACCTTTCTCTCTTCCCGTCTTCCTGTTCCCAAAAACAGGAAGACCTTGGGATGGGGATGGGGGAGGTACTGTCAGTCACTAAGCAGGAAAGAGAATTAGGGGTTATTATAACCGATGACCTCAAAATGTCAGAGCAGTGTGACAAAGCAAAACCAAAGTAAAGTGGGCGCACTGCCAGAAGGTGCAGCACTTGAGATACCTGAACTAGAAAGAACAACAGAGCCTAGTGCACAAAAATATCAGAAAACAGGTAGTAGTATTGTAAAACAAGGCTTACTGTGGTGTGCACATTCAAATGACAGCAGCTCTAATCTCCGGCCCTTCTAACCATTGCAGGTTCTTCTTCATTTTTCTGATATTTTTGCACACTCAGCTTTTGTTGGTTTTCCCAGAATGGCAAAGCAGTGGGTAGGGCCAGTGCGATACTGGGATACTTTAGGAGAGCTATCTCTAGCAGGAGGAGGGAAGTGGTATTGCCACTGTATCACTCACCGGCGAGACTCCACCTAGAGAAGTGTGTCCAGTTCTGGAGGCCACACCTCAATGACATAGACAGGGTGGAGGCAGTCCAGCGGAGGGCAACAGAAATGTTGCAGGGATGTGCACCAATAGCTTTATGTAAGGTACTGCATTTAATCAAGGGGCTTGAAAGGAGGGGATCCAAAAGGGAGGGGGCAGTAGAAAAGCGGCCCCAACTGTAATGTCTGTCGGGCTGGGTGAGGCTATGCCCTCCCTCCCCTGAGAAAGGGACCCTCTTGAGTGTTTTTTTCTTTTTTTTGTATCATCTCTTTATTGAATTTTCCAAGAACAAGTGTACCAGAGAAAGGATACTTGCACAGCACAGCACAGACCATACAAGCTGTCCAGTGGAGATATTTCGGTGATAGTGGAGAATATCGGACCAGTGCTATGCAAGTAGAGTAAATCTTTTGTGAATACTGCGCCTGCTTGTGCTTACTGTTAATGTTGGTTGTGTCAGTTTGTTTGAGTTGAGGGGCTTTGCCCCCCACACACCCCCTTGTTTTTTTTTTTGTTTTTTTTATGGAGGCTGTTGGGACTGAAACCTACCAACTCAAATAAACTACTAAAACATAACCCAAAGACTGATTTGAGAAAGTAGCGTAAATTGATCCTACATTAATAACGCAGGTCCATTGGTGGTCTGATAATCTCCACTGTCACTGACATTTCATTGGCTAGCATACATTCTTGTATCTTTAAAACTAATGTGAACTATTCCCCAGGATACTAAATAGCCTATGATATTACATTCAATATTTTCTGCCTGGATAATGTCCCCATCATAACAATTGTAATGTAGATCCTATTGTGCGAAATTGAAAAGAGGAATAAAGAATCATAAATACAGCGTAACAAAAAAAAAGATAACAGTGTAGAGAAAAAGAGAGAGTTCATTCTTATGAAAAAAAAAAGTCTAAATCCCAACTAGGTGCAGTACACGTCTGCCTTGATTTTTATATTCTGGCTAGATCAATCTCCAGAATATCCATAATAGGAGCCATATTCCATGTGTTGACTTAACATGCAAACATCTCTCCCATGAGTGCCTGGGTAGGTAATTCCAGCTCCTAATCACTACACCCCCTCTCGCAGAATCACTGTCTCTGTGGGAGAGAGAGAACTTATCACACTATTCCATTCCAATAGGAATTTTTCCTCCATTCCCTTAAGGGCGTAGGTTTGTCTATCCATGGCTAATGTTGCCAATAACAAGTTTTTCCACATTGGGAGTGTGGGTGACACACAAGAGACCCAGGTATTCAAAATGATTTGTCAGGCCACCACCAGCAGCACCCTCACCCATCTAGGGTACAATTCCTATTCACCCTCCATAGTCACATCTACCCCCATTAGCAATGAGACTAGCAAGAATACTACATCTCTACCCCACATTTGAGAAATAGTGTGATATTCCTCCAATATATTTGGAGTGTTAGGCATGTCCAGAAGTAATGAAAATATGCACCCTTGGCAGATGCACACCTGCCACATATATCTGAAATTCTGGGGTAGAATTTGTGGACTATACTGGGAGAGTAAAACAGCCTATGTACTAGGGCTGGGAGAACTCAGTGAAGTTCTGACCCTTATTAAATAAAAACCAGAACACAGTGATGTTCTGATTTGTTCTGATTAGTTCTGATTTATTGATAAATATTTCAAAAAATGCAAACAAACGCATAAAAGTGGCCAAAGTAGGTCAGATCTGACACAGAGGCCTAAAGGAAATAATTTAATGGATTATTTGTATAAAAATGAATGTAACACTGCTAAATAAAAAAGCAATCACTCACTACTAGTCCCTTCATGGCTGGCCTGTAATGGTGGCATATCCTGCTCAGCTATGTGACATGAGTGTGCTGGAAGAGACAGAGAAAGAGAGAGACAGACAGTTACAAATACCTATATCATAGCACTACCAAGCACTGCAGGTAGCTAAGATTTTTTTTTATTAATGGTGCTGTGTTGGTATTATTTTGATGGATGTTCCAGTCAGAGCTGAACAGGCCAAAGAAATGGATCTGAATGATCAAATGAGCAGCAATAAGAGAGCCCACCCACCCTTCCCATGTGAATGGTGCAACTGCTTTGCATGACAGGTGTACTATGGTATATGGTACAGTACCTGGTCCAAGAGGTGGTAATGTTTTCTAGTACTACGACTACTTCTACTGAATGTGATCAACATGCTGAATCCTTAAAGAAGAAAAATGAAAGACACAGTGATCACCAGCACCCAGGCAGGCAGCCAGTCACACATCACATCAGTCAAGTGCAGTGCAGTCATAAAAAGTTTGCAGCGAAGTGTGCTGGGTAGACTGCTGACATTACAGAAGCAGATCTAGATCTGAGAAGGACCTCATAGGAGCCAGTCTGCAGAGGCTTCTATAAGTGCTTATATTATTTATAAAAGGTATGCCATCAGTACCTTATTTGACTAGAAGCCTGGTAATTTAATTATGATGTGTGGAATTGCCTAATCCCCAGCTCTCTCTTCCTCTTGTTTCTCAAAGGAATCTGCAAACGGACAGCAACGTTGTGAAGTTGTTGCTCTGGTCCAGAACTGGCAAAGGTGGTGAGAGCACTACCGGATGCTGAGATGTTGAGACCCAAGGAGGAGCCCAGAGGAAAAGCCGGACCACCGGTGAGAAGACTCTGAAGATACCGAGAACACCGATGTCAGAGATATCATAGTGTTGGTAAGAGCTCAGAGAATGCCATTAATGCCATCAACACTGCACCGCACAATTGGAGCAACCACTACACTGAGAAAACTGAGAGAAGCTTGATAAATCTGAACTGACTGTAGACGACAGGATCGGTATCAAATAAGGAACCAAAGAAGGAATGGAATTCTATGAGCGAGACTGTGGTAAAAGAAAAACATATTTAACTTTAAAATTGTAGCTTCACAGCTGCTCCTATATCATCCAGAATTTACTCTTAGGTCACTCACAGTGAATATGTTGTGATTATTTTACATTTAAAACATTACAGTGTTAAATAGGGCTGTAATATAATACTGTGCTTGCAGTTTAGGCATTTACTGTTTCAACTGCATGTTCTTCGCTTGCTGAGCATTTGCGCTCTTGTTGAGTATTACAACTTCTGTTGAGCTCTAAAACTCATAGTCCTGTAGCACCTGCAGCACTGTAATGTCATACTACATCACTTTCTTTTCATAACTTTTGATACCGCTATACCTCTGGCCCTATACTGTTATCACATTTGTTATTTTATCTTTATGTTATCATTATTGAGACATAGTCTAGCAGGACTCGGGGCCTTGGCTCAGAAGCTTTGTTATTTATTATCTACTAAGTATGGGCTGCAGGTCATTGAAGTAGGTCCAAACTAGGCCCTTGGCACCCCCCCCCCCGAAAAGGAGAAGTGTTGCACCTCAGGCCTACAAGACTGCAGGCCGCATCTAATACTTTGGACAGTCTCTTGGCGGCATTTGTTATGATTAAATCTCTGCAGCCATAAGCCCGCGAATACATTCAAAGTGCACTTATATATAAACTTTTTAAGTTAATTGCAGCTGCTTTTCTTGTCATAAATCCTCTTATTGTGCTCAGAAAACGGGTATTTTCAATAGTTGTTGAGACTGATTTTTAGATAATTTTATTTAAGTATTTATTTTAATCATGCCTAAGTGAACATTTTTGAGTAAGCTATTTATACTGGTGCATTTGTTGCACCTGCTGCATTTGCGGTTAAAATAATTTACCCCTTTTTAAATCTTGGTCTTTGCTCCCTGGGGAAAATTTGCACTAAGCATTTAATTTGCACACAAGTTATTCATACTATTGTATAAAGTCATCCTAGCCTGCAGCTATCAGCTGCGATTCAATCTTGCACTTATTTTACATTCAATTTTGCACTCATTTCATAGACACTTATTCTTATGCATATTTTATACTGTGGGCATCATTGAGTCTTATCAAGTAAAACTGTACTTGGCTAACTTTAACAGTTTTATTAGCCCAGTATGGAACACTGCATTAGCCTGGGAGAAGTAATTAGGAAACATTGATGTATTTACCCAGACTTGATTATGATCTAATGATTTGCATCTTATAGCATTTAATCTCAAATCAAGCTATATAAGGAATTCATACTTGAGCTAGTGAGCTATTAAGCCATTTTGCTTTATCCCTGTGCTATACAGCATATTGATTGTAATATCATTTTGCTACCATTAAAGCATTTTTGCCTAGTATCGTAGGGGGGATCTAGGTCCAATTAACCATAATCACTGGTCATTAATGGTCCTTATAATATAATAAATTGAACTCATTCTCTCTTAATCTATATGTTTGGGAGAAGTTTTGAAACAAAAATGTTCACCAAAAGTGGAAAACCTGTTCGGAAAGGGAACAAGAATGGAAGTGTATTTATGGAAGAATTATATATAACCACTTCTACCCCCATTGAAAGTAAAGTTTATAGGCCATCGTATGCTGAAATTATAAAACAAAAACTGAAAGAAACTAAAAATATTGACGACAAAAGAAAAAATATAAAATAAATGGAGAAAAAGGAAAATTATTAACAAAAAAAGGAGGATTTGCATAAGGAAATAGAAATCAGACAAAATGAAACAACTATGAATCCCCCCCCTCACTGGAAAGATCCCCTAGCAAACAAGATCATAATGATAACACGGATGTCAAAGGATGAAAGGAAACAAACATTACACAAAATAAAAGGATACCAGAAGCCATAAATATTAAAATTAACAAAATGACGGACTTCTTCAAATTAATTTCACCAGTTAAAATAAAGCAACAGAACAAAAATCA
This sequence comes from Neoceratodus forsteri, assembly GCA_016271365.2. Taxonomy (NCBI): domain Eukaryota; kingdom Metazoa; phylum Chordata; order Ceratodontiformes; family Ceratodontidae; genus Neoceratodus; species Neoceratodus forsteri. The sequence continues at coordinate 680,720,778 of CM028133.1, read as the reverse complement.
GGCGAATAATCATCAGGACATGGTACCAACAGCATCCAAAAATATGCAAAATATGAAAAATAAAGAGGAGGAAAAAAGTGAGAATAGGAGAGAAAAGGGAAAAAAACAGAAACAGCACCCCGCAAAACAAATAAAATTACAGACTTTTTTAAACCAATTAATAATTACAACATGGAATAGGGCAAGGAAAACCAAACCAAAGCCAATATGTCAAACACAGGATCACAAAAAAAACAAGAGGTTAATCTGGCAATGACATCAGTAGGATCACATTCACAAGTACAAAAACAAGGGGAAACAAGACTGGAATTGACATAAGCATATTCTTATGAGTAGATTGCTACAAATTTGTAGCATTTGAAAGGGCAACTGTGATAATACTCTGCTGCTCCACAAATTAATCAATAAAAGTAATAGTAAGTGCAATCATCACATGTACATTAGCTGGCTATCTATCACCAGACTAAGATCTTATCAAGTTATAAAACCCCTTTCCTCATGCCCCCTCTCTGAGGAAATCGCAGTCAGACCCTGCATGACACTGCAGTGTTTGAGAAAACCAGACTTCAGGGTACGTATGTTACATAATTAGTATGCAATGTATATGGACTGTCCGATAAGGCAAGCTAGTAGAATAATAAAATAACATCTTGTTGCTTTTATGACCGCTTCAGCTTCTTATTATTATATTTTCTCAGTTCTAGAACCTGTAAGAGGGGTATTGTATGTTTTGTTATGGTGTAGTGATCTCCTGACATTCCCCAAAGGGCTTCTTTTCCCTGCAGTTAACAAACGGGTTTATTAGATCATAATAATGAAGTCAGAGGGTTTCCAACAAAGCCTAGCAAAATACCCAACATAATTGGCACCGTGACTCAGGACTAGAACAGGATTTAGAGGCAAAAGCAGTTTCTCCTACAGCGAGGCAAACTGCTCAAGATATAGAGTGATGGGTGAATCGATACACTTTTTACTTCTATTAGAGAGCAGGATATGGAAGGTACTCTCAAGATGGCCATTACAAATAAAATTGCTAATAGTGTTAGTTCAGAGCTTAGACTAGGTATTTCTAACCTTTTGACTTTGTATGGAAAATGGGGTGTTTTTGTATCCAATGCTCATTCACACAGTGTTCCAATACAGCACCTGTGCCCACTGTACTGGGATACTAAACGTGTGATAACGAAAAAACAGGATCATAGGGGGTTAATTATTTCAATATTGTGTTCCAAGATTCATGCACTAGAGACTGAGAATTTATCCTTGAAGCAAGATTGTAGCTAAACAACCAGAGAGATATGTAAAAATGTAGAAATCTGTGGGAAAGCGTGCCAAAAAAGTATGCACTCCTAAAGGTTCATGTTGAAAGCTTTTTTGTATGCATCCCCCATTGATCTTGCATCATTGAATGATAACAAAACAATCAATGATGAGCTCAAAGACCAGCCCACTCCGGGTGTTGGAAACCCCAGGCATGATGCCAGCGAGGAAAAGGGAACTCCCATCCCTCCGGAGCACATGAGTCCTGGTAGACCTCCACCCCCACAACAAACTGTAAAGGAAAGATTATGTTAGTAAACAGCAAACTAGTCATGTAAAATATAAAATGCATTTAAAAAGAGTTATGTAAATGCTTTACCGTATATGCTGTTTATCAACCTAAATGTTTTAAATGTAATATGCTACATCATTTCTCACATAACTGTCCTAAGCAATCTTTAAAAAATTAAACTGTACCTCTACACTTTTTTTTCTTCTTTCTAAAAGAGACTGGCCAGTCGAACTATTCTTTCTGTTTCTTTACTCTAAGAATCTATTTTTCTAGCTTCTGAGCCTGATAAGTTCAGAGCAAAACAAAGTACGCGCTGCAAACTGTAAAAAATTTGTTTGGTTTTCTTTCTTGTTTTCTCTAAATGTTCTGAAAACTAGCAGTTTTCAAAAGTGCCATGTAAATATGAATAGTATAAAAGGTTTTTTTCTTCTTGGTTAAATGAAACAATGAAGACGCTTATGTGATTTTGCAGCATCAAAGTTATATGTGAGCTAGTTAAGATAAAGTCCATGCAGGAGGGCTCAGCTGCCTCCGTTGCTGTTTAATATGTATATTGTTTTATAAATAGTAACATAGAAACATAGACTTTGACAACAGAAAAGGACCACTTGGCCCACCCAGTCTGCCCATTTCCCTACCTATTGGATAAGCTGCAGATTCTAGTTAACCAACAGCCTACTTCCTGCAACCCCCATAGTCCCATGAAAGATATGGGGAAAATCCCTATTCACAAATTGTTTTGTTTTTTATAATTGGACTTGTTTAAAGAGAATTGAATTGGTTGGTTTATGTGCAAGGAAATGAAAGTGATTAAAGGATAATCTAATTGGTTTGAGCAGTACGTGGAAGAAAGTTAGCTACTTTCTTGGGTGTATGACGCAGAAAGTTCAAGCCTCTTCAAGGAACCTAAATTTAAGTGTGGTTTGATAACAGCTTAAGATGCCTTTGTTTGTATTAAAACATTTTTTTTGGTTTCTTTCCTTTCAAAAAGAAAAATGTGTTTATTTTTTTTAACTGGCTGATACGTCAGCCTAACACCACATCATCAGTCGTGGCAGCTAGCCAGACCAGGAGGCGTAACTAACTAGCTGATGACACAGCTGTGTTCTCTCGCACCCTTCATTATCCAAAGCTAAATCTTTCAAAGCATTGTTTTTTTTAAATGCTATTATAGTTTTTCCTGTATATTGTTTTGTATGGTTAAAATGTAAACAAAGCATTATGTTTTAAAACAAAAAGGCTCCATCCCTTTTAATAAGCTACTTTATTTTACAGTTTACTATACAATGTTTGCCACAAGAGGCATAAACCTCCTGTGGACTTCTAGTAGAATGCAGTTATCAACAGCACTCTGATACAAACCTTGTAACCTCGGTTTGAATACCTCCAGCCCCATTTACATATTATGTGACCTTTGGCAAGTCAGTTAGCCTCCTTGTAATCTCATACCACATACCCCTAAAGATCAGACATGGTGTGCCTGTTCTGGTTAAACAATTTTCTGTTTCCCCTTTATGCAAGTGGGGAAATGTAAGATATGCTTACCTACACACAAGACATACACAAGGTACATCATCACTATAAGCTTACACACACACACACACACATATCACATGCACAAGGCATGTCATGATTACCTGTATGCTTATGCCATGCAGAGGACACACACACATATAACATTTGGGGGGGAACACATTACATATAGAACTAGGGATGCACACACATAGCTAGGGAACATCTACATAAGTTTAGTATAGGTTTACATACACATAAGGCTAGGTGATTCTTTATTTTTGCATAGAACCTAGATACAAGCTATGAAACTGCACTGCTTCTAAAGCACAACCTTTACCCTACCTATGATCCTGTAGGCTAGAGGCAAAACACCATGAAGAATATTCTAGGCTAGAACTACACTGCTATTTTGCTGTGATAATGTCAGAAATATAATGATTTATTTACCCAGGAGCACCCTCTACAGCTAAACTACCATGTGCAAACACAGCAATAATTATATAAATGAACCATTCAGAAAGCATGATGATATATTACAAAATGTTTCATCCATAACAACACATCTCTGACATAAGCGTATTCTTGTGAGTAGATTGCTACAATTGTAGCATCGAAAGGACAACTGAGATAATACTCTGCTGCCCCCCAAATTGACCAATAAAAGTAATAGTAAATGCAATCATCACACGCACATGAGTTGGCTATCTATCACCAGACTAAGATCTTATCAAGGTATAAAACCCCTTTCCTCATGCCGCCTCTCTGAGGAAATTGCAGGCAGACTCTGCATGACACTGCAGTGTTCAAGAGAACCAGACTCCCAGGTACATATGTTACATAATTAGTATACAGTGTATACTGACTGTCCTATAAGGCAAGCTAGTAGGATAATAAAAGAACTGTGTGTTGCTTTTCTGACCACTTCAGCTTCTCATTATTAAATTTCTCAGTCCTAGAACCTGTAAGTGGGGTACTGTATCTTTTGGTATGGTGTAGTGATCTCCTGATGTTCCCAAAGGGCTACTTTTCCCTGCAGGAAACAAAAGGGTTTATTAGATCATAATAATGAAGTCAGAGGGTGTACAACAGAGCCCAGCAAAATACCCAACAAAATACTCATAACAGGAGCTGAGGTTGTGATAAGATTATGTGGGATGCATGTAAAATCATATGAAAATTCAGATACATAAACAGAATTGATCAGTAATTTATGTACAGCGGAAGGCTAGAAAAGTCAAAAGAAAAGATACTGTTGGTCTGTAGAGATTTTCAGGACAATGAATTACCAGTATACATCTTGGTAAAAGATATGAGGCCGGATTTTCAAAGCACCCTTAGATCCATGCAAGCTGTGTCAAACAACCAACTTGTGTCTGATCTAGGTGCACCAAATACTGTGCACCATATCTTGCAAGAAAAGTGCTCTTTGTGACAAAGTTCCCCAAACTAATGCAAAAGGTCCACTGCATCAACAAAATGACACAAGGAACAAGAATGATGCAAGCTGCACCAAAATGACTAATGCACATTGAGTCAAAAACGGTGCAAGCTGAATCAAAAAAATGACTCAAGGAACAAAAATTATGCAAACTGAGTAACAAAATGCTGCAAGCTCAGTCAAAAAAAAATTGTGTAAGCTGAGTCAAAAAAATGGTGCAAGTCAAGTAAAAAATTATGCAAAGGATGAGAATGACACAAGCTAAGTAAAAAAATATGGCAGATAAACTGGCCAAGACTAAGCTCCCAAAATGTTCTAAACTAGTCCTGCAGGACAATACTGGCCCTTAATAGTAGCATAGACAAGTCTGACCATCTGCTGTGGGCCTCTTTATATGCTCTAGTGTCCCTTAGACCAGCTCTGGCTGGTCTAAGAGTGACATGCATCTTAGGCACAAGGACAGGACTCGCATTCTTTGAAAATCCCAATTAAGGGATGATGTATCATTTCGGTGACACAGGTATCCCTTCTGACATGGTACAGGCATTCTTTTGGTGCAAGCATGGTGCAAGCCACTCTGGCACATGCAGACAGAAATTGCAATTGGTGCAAGGTTTGATGCATCCTGCTCCATGAGTCAGTTGTTTTTTGATGCAAGCACCCTGCACCATTCTCTTGCCTTTGAAAATCCAGCCCCATGGACTATACAAAAAAAAATAGGCTAAACAAACAAGCAAGACTCACTGTATTAGGGCTTGAATTAGCTTCTCCAATAACATGGAATACAGTGACAAGCATGATGAACCAAAAAATAACAAAGGAACAGGAAATTAGTGGCACAATTTTTAAGAAATTCATGACAATGCTAAAGTGGAATTTAAAGGGGAATTACAGAACCTCTCAATATTTGGGATGAAGAGGCTCCAGGGTGAAGATGAAAAATCTTTATCATCAGCCATCATTGCTTTGATAAAATATAACTGTGGAGTCAGCCTTAACAAGAATGATGTTGTTGGAATAGAAAGAGCACACTCTTATAGAAAGGGTGATCAGATTAACCTAAAATTATGCAAACAACCAAAAGTAGAGCACTCACACCTCCAGTACAAGGGCACAGGTCTAAAAAACAATTTTATTTCAAGGATTAAACAACCATATCACCTGACGTGTTTTGGATGATACTGCATCCTTTCTCAAAGGTTAAACCCTTAAAGTGAACATTCCCTTAAATACTCATATCAATTAACTAATTATGACATCATAATTTACCAAATATCTAAAACTAATATCACCTTATCACCTATATTATTACATACAACATTAAAAACCTAATAAGCCAGAATAAGAATAAAGAAGAGGAGGTGCATAGCCATTTTCTAGATAAAACTAGAGAGACTGATACATGGCTTAATAAAGATGTAGTAGGTTGCTATCCATGTAAACATTGCAAAGTTTGTCCTGTAATCGATAAATGTAAAGAATTTACTTGTAGGAACACAGAACGGACTTTTAATATTAGGCAGTTAATTACTTGCAATACAGAAGGATTAATTTATATGGCAGTATGTAGCTGTAGTAGTTTTACATTGGAAAGGCGAAGCGTAATTTTAAAACTCGAGTTAAGGAACACTTAAAAGCTATTCAAAATAAAAGATTTAACATATCGTCGGCCATACGTGGTAAAAATGATGAAACACATCAGTTTCATTTGTGGGAATAGATAGAGTGTATCGTAAACCATGAGGGGAGATTTTGATGATTTGTTATTGAGAAGGCAAGCCTTTTGGATTATAAATCTTAATGCTACCAAATAGAAAGGATTAAATACTGATTTGAATTGAAACCATTTTGAAACAAAAAAGAATGAAGAAATGATTAGAGAATGGAACTGTTAGGGTTAACTGTGTGTTATATCCTTAAAGAAATCTGTATTGATTGCTGTTTTTATAAAACTTTTATATAATAATTTTCATCTTTTGTCCTTTTCTCCAACTTATAACCCCACCCCCTTCCTCCCCTCTTCTTTATTCTTATTCTGGCTTATTAGGTTTTTAATGTTGTATGTAATAATATAGGTGATAAGGTGATATTAGTTTTAGATATTTGGTAAATTATGATGTCATAATTAGTTAATTGATATGAGTATTTAAGGGAATGTTCACTTTAGGGGTTTAACCTTTGAGAAAGGATGCAGTATCATCCGAAACGCGTCAGGTGATATGGTTGTTTAATTCTTGAAATAAAATTGTTTTTTAGACCTGTGCCCTTGTACTGGAGGTGTGAGTGCTCTACTTTTGGTTGTTTGCAAGTTTTGCGTTAGTATTGAAGCACCACTTCCTGATGCTCACTCCATTTTGGTTTTTCGGGTTAACCTAAAATTATATTCCGCCAAGGTGGCACAAAATATATTAAGCCAGTCAGAAAAGATGGACATGGCTAATATATTAATAATAGATATGAACAATATGTACAATAACAATATCCCTTCAACTCTGGAAGTGAATGAATGACTAGCAGACACTTCAGGTTCAAACTCCATCTTGGAAATATCTACATTCAAAGAAATTAAAGTCCAGAAATTATTATCCTGGAATACAGCAGGAATAGCAAATAAATGTTCTGATATAGAATGGCTACGATATATACAACATGCAGAAATTATGCTATTTCTGGAGACCTGGGCACAGGAGAACATTAATATAAATGGCTACAGTGGATTATTATCCCCAGCAATTAAAAAAAATAGGATGGGTAGAGTTATTGGTGGTTAACCATTTATATTAAAATAAGAAAAGGCATTCACATGGTTGACAAATTTAAAATATCTCCATATTATCTAATGATGGTTTTGCAGTGGGATCAAGTGTTAGTAATAGTCACAAATATATATGTACCACCTAAAAATTGAAGTACATATCTGAACACAATCTGGAAGGACTTATCTAAAAATTTAATTGAAGCAAGTGGAAAATATCCAAATGCCGTCCTTATACTGGCTGGCTATTTTAATGCAAGAGTGGCCAACTATGATTGTACAGAGATATTAGAATCAGTGGCGGATATAGAACATATAGGAATTAGGCAAAGTATGGATACAATAGTGAGCCTTCAGGGAAAGCAACTCCAACAACTTATTAAGGAAAACTCATTGATGTTCTTAAATAGCAGGATGAAATAGGGAATTTTGCATATTATTCAGCTAATCGGCAAAGTGTCATAGATTATATTTTATGTTCACCAGAAATGTTTTCAAAGTTCTTATCCATGTTAGTAAAAATGAGGACAAAAAGTGACTATGCCTCTTTAAGTATTTCCTTACATACAGGATCAGAAACAGGGAATCTGAAAACAGCACAAACCCTCTGGCATCCCTCTCCACAGTTGGAGGGGAAAAAATTAATACAAACCAAAATGAGTACAAATCTAATATATAATGTGCTAAATAATTGGTATGAAAATTTGGATCAAACAGATTACAATAATAAACTTAATAGTGCATTATTCACAGAAAAAATAAATTAAATAAAGAAATAGTGGATAAAATGAGTGCCACATCTGATAAAAAATTTGATAACGAGGAATCAACATGATTTGACGCAGAATGCAAAAAAGGAAAAACAGAAACTTAATAAACTGATAAAATGGATAAAACAGCATTCCACAAAAAGCAACTTCAGTAAACTTAATGGAGCCAGAAAGCAATATAGTTTTCTTAAAAGACAAAAAAAGGGAAATACAATCCAAATATAGAAAACAATGTATGAGACCATAGAAAGAAAAGATGATAACAACTTCTGGGTAATGGTCAATAAAGGAACAAGTAATTACCAATCATCATTATCTGTATACAGTACTGTATACACCCAAGGAACAATGGATAACACATTTAAAACAATTTTCAATAAAACTACAAGTATAAATGAAATGCAAATTTTGGATTGGATATCTCAGATAAATTATACATCATTAATATTTACAGAGGATGAAGTTCAACAGGCTATTAGGACAATGAAAATTAAAAAAGCCCCGGGACCAGACTTGATGCCACTGGAAATTTATAAAGAACATTGTGAGTTCTGGATTCCTATATTCACCAGTTTCTTTAATGTATGCCTGAGAGAAAAATTCATACATTTGTCCTGGACCCGAACTATAATCATCCCATTACACAAGAAGGGTTCAGAATATGACCCCCTTAATTTTCATCCTATTAGCTTACTGGATGTAAGTTTCAAAAATTGTTCAAGATTAATATTAAATAGACTAAATCTCTGGTTGAAACAAAACTCTCCACTAGCATCTACACAAGCTGGGTTCAGAGAAGGATACTTAGCCATAGATAATATAATTCTGTCTCAGGCATATATTGGAGAAATATGTTCAGATCAGAAAAGGAAAAGCTTTTGCGTTATTCGTGGACTTCAAATCCACATTTGATTCTGTCAACAGAAATATATTGTGGGAATTATTAATAAATAAAGGAATGGATCCATCATTGCTAATACCAATGTATCTATCATACACAAACACATTCACATCTATTTGTTTTGATAATAAAGGGAACTTAACTCATTACCTCCAATAGCTCCATATGAAGTCCAAACTATTCATTGTTTACCTGACACAAAATGGCCACCCAGGAGGAAATGAGTTAATGGAATATTTTGAAACTAATAGAGGGGTTAAACAGAGATGCCTTCTGGCCCCTACTTTATTTAATGTCTATATAAATTCTTTATTAACAAACCAGGAAATTGTATATATTGATTCTCCTAAACTGGGAAACTATACACGTGGCACATTAGCATACGCAGATGACATTATCCTAATTTGATTAACTCATTTGAGTATGCAAAAAAAAATCATAGTCTACAAGATCTATGTAAACAACTAGAATTAAAGGTTCATTTAAACAAAACTAAAATAGTTATTTGTTTCAAATAAGAAAACAGAAACAGATAAACACCCTTTTTTCTAGGAAAAACAAAACAAAATAAGGAACATAAAAAATGATGTTTATTTGGGCATAAAATTCTCTGCAAATGGTTCATGGTACTCACATCATGAAGATCAAATAATAAAAGCATACAAAATAGCAAAAGCCATTCTGAAATGTAATTATAATTTTGCGGGAAACACACAGATACCCACACTTAGAGCAGAGGAGGCCAAATTAAATTCAGTCATATTGTATGGAGTGGAAGTATGGAGCTCAAAATCAGCTCCAAGATTGGAAGTACCAATTTTGTATTTTTATAGATCTCATTTAAAAGTATCAAAATATATGGCCTCTGCAATGGTGCATGCGGAACTTGGAAAAGCACCCTTGGAGACTACAACAACATATAGATGTATTTCATATTGGTTAAAAAACATAAATAATAAACATAATCAATTACCAAAAGAATATGTATTAGAGAAAATAAAATGGCACAAAAATGGAATAAGGTCGGAATCGTTAGAGGTACTGACTGATAACTTAAGAAAAAATAAACCTATGCCATTTATGGATAGATTACAAAAAGGGCATTAATATCTCGATGCAATATAAAAAATTATTAGAAATGTTTTATTTAGTTTATATAATAAATTAGATATGTAAACCATTAAAACATTGAAATGCGCACTTTGGTTTAGCAAAAACAAAATATCACACATCATAGAAGAATATTTAATAATGCCAATAACCCCAGAACAAAGACAACTTATAACCTGTGCTGGATTGAGATTTATAGACTCAAAATACACTTACTTTAATAAAATGTATGATGACAGAGACCATACAAACATATGAACATACAAAGAAGCCAGCAGAAGAATTCTATGTGGTCTATCAAGTCTGCTTTTATTGCAGGGTCCACAGCTTGAGCTAATGTCCCTGCCCTCCCTCCCCACTCCTCCCATACTCCCTACCCATGATCCTCACCTTCCCCATCCCTATCCCAACCGTTCTTGAACTGCCCAGTGTCTTCAATGAGATGACCTCTTCTGGCAATGCATTCCAAGTGTCCACCACTCTCTCTGTGAAGAAGTGCTTCATGATCTCCCTCCTAAACCTCCCACCCTTCAGCTTAAGACTGTGCTCTCTTGTGTTATGGTTGCCACTCAGCTTAAAGAGACTCTCCTTATCGACCTTATTTACCCCTTTCAAGTACCTTAAGGGCCCAGTCATGTCCTCTCCCTCTCTCCCCTGTCTTCCAGGGAGTACATGTTCAGTGCCCACAACCTCTCCTCATATGCCTTACCCTGCTGACTGGCTATCATCTTTGTAGCTGTCCTCTGGACCTTCTCCAGCAGATTAATGTCCTTTTTGAGATGTGGGCACCACTACTGAACTCCATACTCTAGATATGGTCTTACCAGTGACCTGTACAAGGGTAATATGACCTCCTCTCTCCTACTACTGATCCCCCTAGATATGCATCCAAGCATCTTGTTTGCCTTTGTTGCTGCTTTCTTGCACTGCATGGAGTGTTTCAGGTCACTAGTGATCATCACTCCCAGGTCCTTCTCCTCCTCTGATGCGGATACTCGGACTACACCCAGGTAGTACTCTGTCCTGGGGTTCTTGACTCCAATATGCATAACTTTGCATTTCTTGGCATTGAAGCCTAGCTGCCAGATCCTGACCCACCTTCACAGCTTTTCCAGATCTTCATGTAAGTCCTGTATCCCTTCAGCTGTGCCCACTCTCCCACAAAGCTTGGTGTCATCTGTGAATAGGCACATTTTGCCCTTAATGCCATCCCCAATGTCATTGATGATGACATTACCATTACAATCGATGAAAGACCATACCAAAGCTAATTTGTTGTCGATGTAACAGAGGAATGGAAGAAATATTAGAACACATTATCAGGATCTGCCCTCTGTGTAATAAAGCAAGACACTTTTTATAGGAAATTTCTTCAAAATATTTGCTGATTTCTCTTATGACACCATTTTTATCCTCCTGCACCCTAGGACTCCTGAAGCAGTGAGGATAGCTAACTTTCTGGCCTCAGTACTGAAATGGAAAAAGAAAAACTATGAACAAAATATACACTCTATGCACAAGCCCTATAATTAGTTGAATGATTTTAAAAGGAGTAATCAAAGGAACAATGCATTTTAGATAAATGTTATGTAAAGGAAAACATATGCCCAATTCATGGGATAGACATAAAGGAATTCTGGGGGTCAGGGTTAAAGGGCAACAGACTTCTAGGCAGGGTGGGACAAATCACTTTTTGACCTGGTGGCCAGTTTGGCCACCATACCTCAAAATCTGGTGGCCAAAAATATTTTTAGGTGGCCAATTTTTTTATGGCCTCTAGCCTATAAAATATGGTAGCCATTTTTTAACTTGCCTTTCAGATGAGGAATTGTCTATTAACCTACATTTGGGAACGTGTTTACCAGAGATTCTGATGAGAATTAGCCTGCCAGAACAGCATCGAGTATACTCAGGAGGGAGAATTTATAAAGTACAAATTGAAAGTCTTGCCTGTCTAACTGACTGACCAGAACCTGCTGATTTACAAGTGAAAACAAGTCCTCTTCTAGTGCTAAGTGTACACTGCATTTTTTTTGTTGTTGTTGACTTGTTAAATAAACCAATAAAATCTTTCAGATGTTGTGATTCTCTTATTGTTTTGGGTGTTCTTTTTTGGGGGGGTACTTTTTTGTGACTTTTTTTTTTCATTACATGGGCAGACATGTGCTGCTGCCTGCTGCTATGCTGTTATCATCCCCAATCCACCACTGTAGGGTCATCATCGCTAAAATTAGATTTTGAGGGCAAGATCAGAAACTAAGTAAATGCTTCCTAAAAACTATGGCTGACAGATTGCTGACAGTATTTATATTGCTGTTACTGTCTTCTTCAAAATCTGTCCACCTCCCACATCCCACTCCAATGCTGCCACTGTCTGTGTCCTTTGAACTTAACTCCTCGAGTCCGACTCAGACTCCTCATCTATTTCTGCTTCCAAGTCCATTACATCTGATTCTGAATGTGTGACTTTATGACCAGAAAGATGCCGATATCCTGGTGTTGATGAGTACCAGTGATCAATTGATGGGTCTGGATTAAAGTCCGCTATTGTTGGTCCATTTAAACTGATCATCAGCAAATCGTCCATAGTGCTATCAATAAGATTGCTACGAGATATTGTTTTAATCCTATTATGAGCACTAAATCCCCTGTCGCAAGCAGCTGTACTCACTGGCATTACCTGAAAAATTGTGATCAACAACCGTAACAGACCAATTCTCTTTAAATTTTGGTGAACCTTTCTTAATACATGCTCTGTATTTTGATTTTTTACAGCATTTTTGACATCTTGCCACTCTTCCAAAACTTTTTTGTGTAATTTCTCTTTCAAGTTCAGCGTCCTCCAGCTCTGGATCAGATAAAAGTTGCCCTGAACCGCTTTTTCAGAAATGGCATGTACATCTGGCAAAGCCCTGTGATGGATTCCTGACCAAAATTTAGAAAGAGAGGGTCATCAGGAGAAGGCCAAACAGTTGTGTCAAATACTGAAAATCGTTTGTAGTCTTCTGACTGCCACATGGGCTCAAATCTGTCACATAAGAATCCAACCACACTGTTGCATATTTTCTCCTTGATCAGTGTGCGGGCATTTTCACTGGAAACAATCTCCTTGGCTGCTTGGTCTGAAGCAGTGGCCTGCCTGGTTCTTTTTTGCCTTTTATTCCTATTTTTCTGTACTACATGATGTTCACTAGCATTTTGAGTCATATCTGGTGGAGGAGCTTGAGGAGTGCTGCTGCCATCCATACCGCCGGTAAGGAGACTGCCCTCTGAACTGGCATACTCTAAAAACTGTGCCTCAGCAGGGCCCACATTGGTCTTCAACTTCATGAGCTCTGAAATGCAGCTCTCCACCCATGGCTGTACCCGAGTAAGAAGAAGACCCTCTTTTTGGAAAGTTTGAGAAAGCCTTCCGAGAATAGATAGATAATCTTGTTGAAAGGCCAAGAACCACATTTTTTTTTGTTTTTTACAAAGTTCAAATGTCCTTTAGCGCTGTCTGCATCAGGAGTCCCACTGTGCTGATGTGCAGTATTCTCTAAGTGTGCAATTATTGCTGGCAGGTTGTGGAGAAGAGCTGACACAGCACTGTGGTGTGAACTGACCCAGCGCACTGTGAAAATGCTGACCAGTTTTTTCAATTCAATGAAAAGGGTGTTAGCAGCCTCCTCCAAGGCTCTCATTCTTGATGAGAGAAGAATGATAAATGAATACAGGGCCCACAAGCCATTTTCATTTTCGTGAACTTCTTGGCATATGTTTTGGGCATCCAGAATGGCCAGTTGTAAAAGATGCGCGATGCAGTGTGTAGCAATTAACCAAGGCAGGCCACCATTTTGTAACTTTGCCGTGACTCCGCCACGTTGACCTCGCATGACTGATGCACCATCACTGGCCATCCCAGGAATCCATGGAAGAGTTTTCCACAAGGGGATGTTAAGTTTGTTAAAGGGTAAATCTAATGCTACAATGTATCCATCGGCATCTGCTTTACCTAGTAGCTCGGTACCAATAAAGGAGGTATTTGGAGTACCATCTTCACCAACATAACTGATGAACACATTCACAAATTCCCTCACATTTCTGTCAGTGCTTCCGTCTATTAACAGTCCAACAGCAGGAGATTTTTTTATCTCTTCAGTTGTATTTCTGTGTATTACTGCTGCAATATGATGCACAAACTCACTGCACCTCTTGTGATTTGTGTATTGTTCAATCACTTTTATATTACATTTACGTAACAGTGAGGTATGAAACAGAAAGCCCAGAAATGGCCTATCCCTTGATGCCAGAAAGTAGGCAACATTAAAAAGACACCGCATGGATTCTCTCATTGCAACATTCATCTTTTGGAAACAAAAAGCCATAGGTGTGGATTCAGGTGTCCTCTGAGCCCTTTCAGCCAGAATGCATTTTACATGGGAACTGCTTGCATCATGAATTTTTATAGACTCCATTTTAAAAGTACTGCTACCAACAAAAAACACAGATGTATGATCTGCCAGATGGGGTTGCTTCTTACACACCTTGCAGCTCATAGTGTTGCTTTGTTTCTCATACTGAAGCCAGTCAAATTCCCGTGACCATTCAACCCTGAATTTGCGTTTCACTGAATCTTTTTTCCTGTTGGTAGGATTTATTCTGGGCAGAGAGCTTGAGGAAGATGAACTATCTGCAACGGAAACACTACTAGAAGTAGTAGAAGCACTAGGAACCTGAACAATATCAGTAACCATTACTGATGGTCTGTCAATATGGTTGCGGCCGTCACCCTGGCTGCCCCTTTCTCCAGAAATAGAAGAAACAGCAGCAGCAGCGTTACCAACTGGAGGATTTAATTTCACATGTTCCTCCTCATCAGCAACATAGACAATGTTACTGTTAGTGTTACTGATGACTTGAATGGTTTTGTTACGTAATTCTTCCACAGCACATAGACTGGGTTTAATAAAGCCAAAGGAAAACAAATTAGGTTGTTGTTTTTGTTTCTTTTTTCCAGACATTTTTATTACTCCAATGACCAATCCCAAAACAGTATGAAAAACAATGAGTGGTTGCCAGTAATGGCAGCAGCACAGCAGCAGACAGTTTTTGGATGCCTGCCTGAGCCTGACACAACCAGGAGGACTGGCCATGTATAGCCACTGTGAGGAGACTTGATGGACTTGTCTTGGATGGACTGATATTTGTAGTACACAACCAGAGGCTGTCACTAATATTTTTGCACACAGGTTATAATAGCTATGCCTTTTTCATTAATTGTGGCAAGTTTTAATTTTTTGTTTTAAATTGGTCCCCTCAAAAAAGCCTGACACAACCTCAAGAGGACTGGACGAGACAGGTGGATAGCCAAACAACAAAAGACGCAGTCAATGATATGCACACAGGTAGTACTAGTATGGGCGTTTCATTAATTGTGGCAAACTTTAATTTTTTTTTGTTTTAAATTGGTCCCCTCAAAAAAGCCTGACACAACCTCAAGAGGACTGGATGAGACAGGTGGATAGCCAAACAACAAAAGACGCAGTCAATGATATGCACACAGGTAGTACTAGTATGGGCATTTCATTAATTGTGGCAAGCTTTAATTTTGTATTTTTTGGTCCCCCAACCCCGTCCCGAAAACACACAACCTGAGACAAACACAACCACTACAACACTGGACGATGAGACAGGTGGACTGTCAAAACAGACTTTGCCAATAATATGCACACAAGTGGTAGTCCGGACTTATTATTGTAGCAAGCTTGTATTTTTTAATTTTTTTTGTTCTATCAGTGAGTGGTCCCACCAGTCCCACCCAAAAAAGCCTGACAAAATCATAGGACAAGATGCCCAAATAGACTGTGGCACACAGATAAGTAGCTTTGCCCTCCCACCTGGACTATCAAGCAACTTAAGCTCCCCTTCTTCAGTCAGCACAAGGTCTACTACTTTGAGTTAACTTTCTTAACTTTTCTTGCAATGCCTATTGCCTGAAGTTGAACTCAGTAATGCAGTTCTTTAAAATGGTTTCTCTCACTAGTCTCAACTCTGAGTGCTTTTTATGCAGCACTTCGAGTCATCATTGCAACACAGTAAAACCAGCACAGAATGGATTTTTTCCCCCTCAGAGCAAGCAAAGCAGGTCCTGGTCCCCTCCCCCTTACTAGCACATCGTCATACTTCGTGGTCATATAGTTTTAATTGCCAAATGCCAGTTTAATGTTTTTCCCACTTTTGACAGAATCCGATACTGTAATATTACCCCCCCTCCCCACAGTGAACAATTGTAGATGTTTCCAAGCCCTTAAAAGGGCTTTTGATTTAATTTCTAAGATGCAATCGCAATGTAGTACACAAAGAATGCTCTCCTCACCCTCACAAACATATGTTACCCCCCCTCCCCAGTGAACAATTGTAGGTGTTTCCAACTTAAGCCCTTAAAAGGGCTTTTGATTTAAATTCTTTAAATTCTTAAGTTCTAAGACGCAATCGCAATGTACTGCAGTAGTACACAAGAATGCTCTGTCCTCTCCCTCACAAACAGTCAACGAAATGGTGGGCAGCAGCGTTCACAGCATTTATACCTAACAGCACACACACATGAACGCCTTCTAGATCATACCTTGTGATCTATCATCTGGGCACGAGTCCATCCCCTCTCGAGTCGACTTGCGCAGACTCCAAGAAAGACCCCATTGCTTGCTCTCTCCAAGTTCAGCATCAGCAAGCATACTGGCTGATGGGGAACCATGCGGCAGACTACAATTCTGGATCGCACTTGCATGGCCTCGGACTCGGAGTCACAGACTAATCTGCACATGCGCAGTGGGGAAAACAAAAAAAAAAGAAATACTGCGCATGTGCAAGGACGGCTGCACTTGGGAATGAAATGAAAAAAAAAAGGTACATGCATGCTGCTTCCACAAGCGTTACTCGCCCGAATGGCGACTTTTAGTCAAAATTAAGTGGGCAGAATGGGGAAATAGGTTGCATTTGGCAACCTGGCAACCCTATTTGTCCCACCCTGCTTCTAGGAAAACATAAAGTAAACTTACAAGCTCAAATGGGCAGACTGGTTGGGGTGTAGGCCCTTATCTGCCGATACTGTCTATGTATCTATGATGAAAGATGTAATTTTATTTTTTATGTACTTTTTGTAATTGGTTTTTATTTTTGTAGTGATCAACCTCTGAAATATCAGGATGGTCAATCAATAAACTTGAAACTTGGAAAAACAAAAGTTTGCCACTGCCACCTGAAGACCTGATAACACACAGCACAATTGCAGCCGGCCACTGCCAAGTAATTTAAGTATCAAAAATAAAATATAGTAATATAATAATCTCAGCCCAGTTACTGTAAGCGAGATGTAACCGGGTTAGCATACCCACCCCACACACACACACTAAAGAAATTTTATGAATTTAGTAGGATTTTTTTCTGTGAAGTAATCGCAGTCAAATATGGGGGATGTGAGAAATATACAAAGAGTATTCCGTTTCTGGATTTCAGGCATCTGCTAAGCCATGCACTATATGAAAATTAAAACAGTACAGTCAGGATCAGTTGCTGAGGACAAAATCGTGACAAGTAGTAGTAGTAGTAAAGACTGGAGTAAGGACAAAAAGTGACATGTAGTAGGCGTGACTAATGAAGACAAAAAGTGATAATAGTAGTAGTAGACAGCAGTACCCTACCTTCCAGATCAGACAGTGGTACCATGTAGCACCTAGTAAGTTTGTGACATGAAATGCAGTTGCTTGTTGTACAGTATTTAGACTCTGAACCCACTGATGTTATTATTTTTTTTCTATGCTGCTCATGTGATCATTCAAGTAATAGTGGCCTGGCCCAGTCCGTCCTGACCTGACTTGTTGCAGTTAATTGCTCCCTCTTGTAGTAGACCCTATTCACAAAAGATTCTCACCACAGGCACAAATTCTTGAAAGTGTTTTATGAATAGGGCCTGCTCAGAGCAGTCAGTGTATGTTTTACTCAGGTATCATATCTGAAATTAAAGTGAGGAATGATGGCTTTGAGAAATGTGAGGTGCCCAGCATTTTCTAGTGTCAAACAGGATCCTGTGTCAGTAATGTCATTACCAGCTGAACTAAACAATCGTTCTGAGTCGGCAGGCAATTCATGTACTTCATTGCAATGTTTACTAAAGCAAGCCACATATTTTGTTTGGATTTCCAGTATTTCAAAGGAAGCTGATATTCCAGCTGATATTGGGCTCTGCCAGGTACATTTCAACAATGGTCTGTGCTGAGGCTATATTACAAGAGGCAGATGAAGAAGATGTTACAATTACATCTTCTAAGTGACTCCAGAGACATGAAACTGAACCAAGTGACTGTGGGACAGTGCTATGTTTGGCTGGTGGTGAAGAAGAAGATTCATCTGCAGTGGCTGAGGAGGAAGAGGGAGAAAATGCTGCAACAGTAAAGAATGGGCCACCTGATGCTGTGTTGTGTCGTGATGAAGATTCTGACTGTGGTGCTGCTGTTGTACTCTGTTCCATGACAGCATGCACTTTGTCAATTATTTCTTGTTTGTTTATCTCAAAACAAGTGTCATTCTCATCACTCAATAGTTGCTTCGATTTGCATCATGGGTCCAAGATTCCTACTTTAAGGTAATATTTATAATGAAGCATTTTACATAGTTTGTCATCTTCTTCAACTTTTTTAATCATACGTCTCGTTAGATTTTGTTGTATTCTGGGGGGGAACCTGCATGTGTCAGCAGAACCACTGGCAGCCTGTGTGATTATGGAACTGTCATGCTTCTCTAACTTTTCTCTAATCAGATTCAATCTGAATTTTAAAATCTTTATTAGGGGTATCACCTGGCTGAGAGTTGCTGTGTTTGCACTAACCTTCCTGGTGATTTCCTCAAATGGCTGGAGCAGTACAATGAGAAACTCCAGCATGGCCCACTGTGTTGAAGTAATATACTGTAGATGTCTGCATCACTAGCTTTATTTTCCAACATGTATTGCCTGGCAACTTTCTTTTGTTCCAGCAGCCTTTGGAACATATAAAAGGTCGAATTCTATTGAGTAGAAATGTCTTGGATCAGTCTGTAAAAAGGTAAAATGTGCTCCTGTTGTAAGTTTTCAAACAAGTAACTGGCTTTGCTTGAGTGACTGAAATGAGTGCACATTCTTTTAGCAGTGTTAACGAGAGCCTTAATCTCCCTGTTGTCATCAAGAAAACCATGAACTATTAAATTTAAGCAATGTGCAGAGCGGCAGATGTGAACCAAGCCCCTCTCCTCCAAGGCCTTCCTTATGTTGTACCCATTTGGCCCTATTCTCAAAAGACTATGTCTGGTGTAACTTGATTTGCACCAAAAAAAATGGTGCAAGTAGCAAGTTACACCAGCAGTTGCGACATTCGTTATTCTGCAAGCAGCCTGCGACATGTCGCAAGCTGCTGGCGCCCAAAGTGACTTAATGCTCATTTAAGCCCTAAACCCCCTGTGACATGGCACTAGGGGGTTTATGGCAGCTGTTATGCCCCATTCTGGAAGGGCAGCAACAAAGTCCCCAAATGTGTTATTCTAGAACAACCCATGGAGGACATCCACTAAAGTACAGTTACACCAGCAAATAGCTGGTATAAGTAAACTTTGCATTCATCAGAGGTTGCACCAATGTGCCGCCAGCCTGATTCCCCAGTATCTGCAACCCCGCAGCCCCATCCCCAAACCAGTTGAAATGCCCTGCAGGGCTAGTACCCCCATGCCCATTCTCCACATGACTGATAAATGCCCTGCAGGGCTAGCACCCCCACATGCCCATTCCCCAGATATATGATGAATGCCCTGCAGGGCTAGCACCCCCCAAGCCCATTCCCCACATGTAAATAGTGCCTGCTCAATGATTCATTGAGTGTGTACTATTTACAGTAGTACGCACTCATGCAGAGCTCAGTCAGTAGCTGGCTGTGGTGGTGAGAGGTGGGCTTGCCAGTCGTTGGCTAGGGAAGGGTGGGGTGTGTGTGGGCTATGTTCCATTTTCACTGTGCATATCCCAATACCAGGGTTTGTGGAGTGGAGGCACTAGCCCTGCAGGGCAGCCAGTACTCCCGGGTCACCCCTGAAAACAGGCACTTGTGCCTAATGGGCCTTACCCGGTTACCAAAGACTAAAATAAATAAATAAAAATATGGGGAACGGGCATGGAAGGGTGATAGCCTTGCAGGGCATGTGCAGTCCATGTTGCAGGGAGGGGTCGGACAGCTTTGGGACTGGTGGAGCACCTACACCCTTTCCCTGGGCAACGTACGGCTTGTGCCAACCTGTTCAGGTATGTACTTTGTTTGGTGTGCCGGTCTGGTTGGTGCAAATCATGGGACTTAACCGTGGGACCCTGCCCATTACAGAATCGAGTGCAGAGTCCTTGGCGCAACTGCACCCCTCGCATGTCACAACTTGCAACATGCATAGGGGTGATTATAGAATCGTGCCCGTTATCTGCAACTATAAAGCCAACAGACAGTCCCTATGAAGTGAGCCATTGCTGTATTGGTTTTGGGAGCTCTTCACTGGTGTTGTATGAGATATGTTCAGATGGAAAATAAAACATTCTTAGAAGAGCAAACTGCGATGCTTCACTGTCCCCAGTCCCATGTGAATTATCAGAACATGCCCAATGTGCCATGACAGACAAGAAGGGTTCAGGCTAAGAGCTTGTCCAGATATTTGTTGTGAGATGCACCACTCTCCCAGCAGCACTGCACAAGACACTTCTTAATTTTTTACATACAACATTGTAAAGATCTGGAATCCCTGTTGTCAAGAAGGATTTCCGTGATGGTATACTATATTGAGGTTTGAGGTATTCAAGCAGCTGTCTGAATCCTATATGTTCAACCATGTAATATGGTAGCAAGTCAGCAGCTATCATTTCTGAAATTGTTTTGGTTATTGTAACAGCAACAGGATGAGTCAAGGCATATTTGGCTTTACGCTCAAATGTTTCTGAGATGGTAAGCTGTCTCCTTGAAGGAAGAGGGCTTTTGAGCACATGGTCACTTTCAGTAACAGTAGGAGGAGTCCTTCGAATGGGAAGAAGTGGTGGTGGAGGTGTTTCAGTAGTGCTGCGGAGGCTGCCATTGCTTTCATCTTTGGGAGTTACCCCCCGAGTGTAGTGAGCTATCACTGTCACATTTTCTTCAAGACTCACAACTGGAGTTCCCAGAAATGTGACATCTGTCTAGGTGCCTCTTCAGTGCTGAAGTTTCCAGTGCTCCTTCCTTTTTACCCCTGGCTAATTAGCCATTTACAAATAGCATGTGTTCCTACCAACTCATAGGAAGCACTAATGGAAAAGTATGACCAAACAAAAGATGATATTTTTTAATTTTTTTCCAAGGAAGGCATGGCACCTCGGTCACCTTACCCCCCCTGGATTTTTCTTGGGTCTGTTCCTCTTGTTATTTATTCCCACTGCCCCCTCCACAACCAAAATGTTTCTGTCTGTTTCTTCCTCATCTGCAATTTCCATCCCCTCCAGGAAACCTTGTGCTGTCTGATTATTCTCTTCATCTTTATTATTACTCTTGTCAGGTTCAACCTCAGAAGAATCGGATGAGGAACTGGCAGTAGCATAGTATGTAATTGTTCCATACTTTTGGGTGCCTCTGCGGATGGTACCCACCAAGCCTTGGCTTTTTTAACTACATAACTTTTTTTTTTTTTTACTTGGGACTGATGATGATCCGAGACATTCACCTTTTTGGGATTCAAGCATTTACTTGGAAAATGAAACCTTAGATGTGAAAAAATCCCTTTCTGTGGTTTGATTTTATTTTCCCTTTTCAGGCTGATTGCTGTCTTTTGCAGTGCCACTGCCTACCTGAGAAACAGAATGTGCCTCATCAACACTTCCATCCATTTTTTCTTACTATTCTAACTTGCAAAAAAAAAGATCCCTCTAGCTAACATGATGTCCTTCTGATGACTCCCACCCACAAGCAAGGGACAAATTTACTGTTGTGACTCATGACTGTACACAGCACACCAATAGCACAGCAGTCGACCATCACTTCCTTCCAAGATTACCTGGCTGACTCCTACAGTACAGTAGTTGCTGTTAAGTGTGCCTGAGAATTTGAATTGGAGATGCAGACACATCTCGTGCATAGCCATACTCAGCACAGTCCCACAGTGGGGTTGATTAATGCTTATACTTAATGTAATGTGATATACTATAAAACTAATGATAATAAGGAGGAATAATGGGGAATGAGTGATGATGATGATGATGATGATGACGATGATGACACTTGTGTGTAGTTGTACTTTACTTGGGTTGTAGTGTAAACAGCCTGCTACAAGTCACAAAGTCAGATTTTATCCCCTGGGCCACCCATAGCCAGTAGCACAGGCACATCAACTTGTATGTTGTTTGTTCAAACAGCATTTTTTTTTAATACATGAAGTCATGAATAAAGGTTAACAAGTGATCATGATTGGAGGATCCACGACAGGAATCTGACAGAAATTATGTCAAACACACTGTCAGCAACACCGGCAGGTTGACTGCATTCTGCAGTCAGCTGCCGGTTCCTTATGGATTTCCTTGTCTTCTTAGAAGGGCTTTGCCCCCAAACCCCCCACGTGGGGGGCTACACCACTGCACCTCCCCACTTAAAGATTCTCCACTCCAGTCGAAGCTGATCGGGGGGGTGCAGGACCCCGACAGGCAGCGCCAGGTTCCAGTGGGTCTCCCACCGCGGCTAGGCGCTGTAGTCGCTGTTGGGGACCTCGCTGGTGAAATGTCACTGCAAGGGGGGTAAACGGTGATTGGATGGCATAAGTCAAAGATTTCTTTTGCCAGCCTGCTGCCCTTGCCCAGTACACACAGTCACACTGAAGCAAGGAAAAAAAATATTTGGGATTTCTGGGACTGTTAAATTTCTCGTGGGCTCCCCTGTAGTCTCCCTCTCTCCCCTCTGGATGGCACAAGTCAAAGATTTATTTTGCCAGCCTGCTGCCCTTTCCCTGTACATACAGCTACACTGAAGCGAGGAAAAAATATATTTGGGATTTCTGGGACTGTTACATTTCTCATAGGCCCCCTGCAGTCTCTTTCTCTCTCTCTCTCTCTCTCCCTCTGGATGGTACAAGTCAAAGATTTATTTTGCTAGCCTGCTGCCCTTGCCCTGTACACACAGCTACACTGAAGCCATGAAAAAAGTGTATTAAGAATTTTCTGTAACTGTAACATTTCTCTTGGGCTCCCAGTAGTCTGTCACTCTCTCCTCTGGATCTGAAATGGCACAAGTCAAATATTTTGCCAATATGCCCTTGCTTATGTACACAGCCACACCATCTGAGGCCAAGAAAAGAAAAAAAATAATTGGGATTTTCTGTAACTGTAAAATTTCTCTTGGGCCCCCAGTAGTCTCTCCCTCCCTCCTCTGGATCTTCTGGAATAGCACATGTCAAAGACTTTGCCAGCATGCCCATGCTCATGTACACAGTCACACCATCTGAGGCCAAGAAAGGAAAAAAAACTTTCATTTTAGATTTTCTGTAACTGTAATAATTCTCTTGGGCTCCCAATAGTCTGTTTCTCTCTCCTCTTGATCTGGAATGGCACAAGTCAAAGATTTTGCCAGCCTGCCCTTGCTCATGTACACAGCCACACCATCTGAGGCCAAGAAAAGAAAAACACTTTCATTTGAGATTTTCTGTAACTGTACAATTTCTCTTGGGCCCCCAGTAGCCTTTCCCTCTCTCCTCTTGATCTTCTGGAATGGCACAAGTCAAATATTTTGCCAGCCTGCCCTTGCTCATGTACACACTGCCACACTGGCTGACTTTTGCCTCCCCACCAGCAGCCATCCAGGCCACCACTATCTCTCCAGTCCCTCCAGACTCCTTTCTCCAGTCCTGACTCCATGCTCACCCTCCCATGATGATCAGTTTCTCTCCCCTTGCCCCAGATAGTCTCCTTTCTCTCTCTCCTCTCTAGTTTCTCTTTCCTCCCCTCCAAAAATGTATATTTTTTTACCTTATGTGTTTTTTTTTCTTTTCAGCAGCTTCTTCTGGTGGCTCTGCTCTGCTGCAATGAGCAAGGTGCTTTTCTGACCATCCTCCAACTCATCTGGGCTGCGTTGCACACTCAGCATGGTTATATACTGTGAGTGTGTCACGTGACTGTCTGTTGCCTGATTGGGTGCTGCAGGCCACCTGTATGTGGAGCGAGCATGCTGACGGCATCCCTATGGCAACAATACACTAAATGGCACTCCACTGACCTGGAACTGGACTTTTGCAGCAAAGTTCATATTTATCTGGGTCTGTGGATTGCGGATTTGATCTGGGGGTTCGGATCTCCCACTGAACAGTCCACCCAGTCCTACTATGTATAAATTGATACTGCATTTTTTTAAATCTATCGCAAAGCAACAATCCCATATGTGAGGTGAGTAGTATCTGCTAGTTTTCCTCTGCCACAGCAATTCCCAAGGCTACCACACATTGAGACTTAGCCCTGGCCCAGGAGTCAGGCAGAAATGTCATATCCTGCTTGGCAGCCATGCCTATTATGCCTTTTTCTCATGTCTTAGCATTGTAAATCCCTTGTTCCACAGCTACCAGTGGACAGCTTTCTGGTGGTGTTCTGTTTAGGTCATTACAGAAACTCCTCACTTGGAGAAATTGGTAAAAGTGCAAAGTCGGTAGCTCCGGTCTCTTTCTAATGGTTGGAAAGGGGTTTAAGCCTTCCTTATTAAATAGATCCACAAAGCATTTAAGCCCCTTTTCCTCCCACATAATAAAGCCCGGATCTTCCAAGCCTGACAGAAATTCTGGGTTCCTTGCTACCAGAACCAGAAGGGTGTGGTCCTCAACAGCCCCCCCCTTCTCCACTTAATTGCATTCCAAGCCTCTAGTACTGCCATCACTAGTGGCTTTGGATTAGGCAGCTGCCTATAGGCCCTATGTACCCCCCTGGATGAATATGAAGTTATTCTGTCCTGGCATTCTCTGAGTGTTTTGTCAGCTGCTGAATAGGGAGCTACAAATCTGGCCTCTGCTATTGGATTTAATTCTGAACATTCTGTTCTGGAGTTTTGATCATATTGTTCTGGGTTTTGCTCGCTTGCACTCACATTTTGGGTTGGTCCTGTGTACCCCCTTATTTTGTGGCTGATTTAATTTTCATTGTCGAGCACACCAAGATGAACCCTTATCGCTCTTCAGTTGATTTTGGATTAATCATCAGCATGGGATGTGACTCTAACACTGTGAGGGGAGACTGCATTATTTTGTACCATATCTATATAGGAGGCAGTTGTTTCTTTTTTTAGTGTGGAATCCTCTTGTTTACTTCTAACATGCCTTATTTTGTGAATTCCTTTGAACCCCCTTGGCCATGCAGTCGCTATAGACCCCATAATTTACATCGGTGAGATCTGTGCTCAGGTCTGTTTAATGAGTTCTACCATAAAGGAACTGTACAGTGCAACCAGAATCTTGAACTTTCCTTTCTTTCCTTGTTATTATTAAAAACTGATTTCAAACAAGTGCTTCTGCACTGAATAAGTCAAGTTTTCATTGGGCTCTACCACTGCTGTTTAGAACAACTATAAAATATATTTTAGGATGCTCTTCAAGTTAACAAGTCTTGGTATTCAGCTTCCTGCTTCTGGGAAATAGTGGAGGGGAGGGAGGAAAGGGGGTCATTCAGATCGAGAGAGCCAGGATGCTGGATGATGGCTCTCTTTTTTTTCCTTTTTTAAATTTAAAGTACACAGGTTTCCTGACCAGTTTACAATCATGGGGGGCGGGTGGGAATTACCATGTGGAGAGCCGAACAATGAATAGTCAATCTCTTTAAAGCACGAGATTTAGCATTAAAAAAACCTTATGTAATAAGTGAGACTGCTTTAACAACTAGATTGAACTTCAGAAAAGCTAATTTTAATACATTTAGGAATTAATTTTCAAATTGGGATTGGAGTAAAGATTTCTCCGATATCACTGTCAATGAGATGTGGAATTTATTGTTGGAATACTTAAGGAATCTTATGACTAAATATATACCTATTAGCAATAAATATAATAAGGGTAGTAAAGAAACCACGTTGGCTATCCCCTTATATCAAGAAATTGTTCAATAAAAAAAACAAAATCTATAAAAAATATAGACGGGACACAACTGTGACTAATAGATTGGCATTTAAAAATATTTCAGCTAAAGTAAAGTCAGCAATAAGAAAAGCAAAGGCAGAGTCTGAACTGAATTTAGCTTTAAAAATCAAAGATAACAAAAAATCATTTTTTTTCATATATAAACAGTGGAAGGAGAAACATGCACACTATAGGTCCCTTCCATGATGAAATGGAACAGGTTGCATCAATGAAAGAAATGGTCAATATTCAGAATAAATATTTTTGTTCTGTATTTAATACTGATTCCTCAATACAGGGAGTGTGTAGTAACTCCCCAATTCCAGGAGCTATCATAATTGATCCTAGAGATGTATTAGAAAGACTTAGGTCACTTGACATCAATAAATCACCAGGCCCTGAACACATCCATCTAAGGGTCATAAGGGAAATGGCAGACTTATTATGCCCACCATTGACCTTTATCTTTCAGACATCAGTAGATACAGGTGAAGTCCCTAGTGACTGGAAGGAAGCAACTGTAATACCAATCTTAAAAAAGGGTTCAAGAACATTACCTTCCAATTTTAGGCCAGTAAGTTTGACATCACTTATGGGTAAGATACTGGAAGGAATTCTAAAGGATAGGATATTGGCTTCATTATATGATAATGGCCAGATAGACCCATCACAGCATGGTTTCACCCAGTCCAGATCATGTCAGACAAATCTCTTAACCTTCCATGAGAATGTTAATAGAGAACTGGACTTGGGAAATTCAGTTTACATTGTTTTCATGAACTTTGCAAAAGTGTTTGATAAGTTGCCACATAAGGAGTTGTTAGAAGTATTGAGGAGGCTTGGGATTGAGACCAATATGATACGTTGGATTACCGAATGGTTGAATGTTAGGAGACAGAGGGTGGTGGTTAAGGGGACCTATTCCGAATGGGCCCCTGTGACTAGTGGGGTTCCACAGGTTTCGGTGTTGGGGCCTTGTCTTTTTAATGTGTATATATCAACATTACAGATTAACACTCCTAATGTTTGGCTATCCAAATTTGCAGATGACTGCAGATTGGGAGCCATTGTTAATAATCCAACTGATGAGGCAGTCTTGCAAATAGCAATCAGTACGGTAGCTTCTTGGACCGTTCTTAATAGGTTGGAATTAAATCTAGCAAAGTGCAAAGTCATGCATTTTGGAAAAAAAAATGCTAAGGCATCATATAAAATTGGATTAGACACCTTAATGGAGACATTACAGGAAAATAATTTGGGAATATCTGTTTCCCCTAACTTGAAATTTAGTGACCACTGTTCACTCCAGATTAGAAAGGCAAATCAAAATTTAAACAGCATATTCAGACATATTGCCAGTAGAGAGGCCAAAGTACTAATTCCATTGTATAGTTCCCTGGTTAAACCTCACTTGAAGTATTGTGTATAGGTATGGTCACCATATAAAAGGGAAGATGTGAATAGACTCGAAGGCATGCAGAGAAGAATGACAAAAACCATTACAGGATTAGCCAACAACTCTTATAGAAACATAGAAACATAGAATTTGACGGCAGAAAAGGACCGCTTGGCCCATCTAGTCTGCCCATTTCCCTACCTACAGGATAGGCCGCAGATCCTAGTTAACCAACAGCCTATTTCTTCCTACTCCCCACAAGAATTGCCTTATGTCTGTCCCATGCATTCTTGAATTCTCCCACAGTTTTAGACCCCACAACCTCCTCAGGAAGGCTGTTCCATGCATCCACTACCCTCTCTGTGAAATAATACTTCCTCACATTGCCCCTGAATCACCCTCCTTCTATCTTTAACTTGTGTCCCCTTGTTCTTGCAAGTCTCTTTTTCTGAAAGATGCTACCCTCTTGGACTTTGTTGATTCCACTGAGGTACTTAAAAGTTTCTATCATGTCCCCCCTCTCCTCCCTTCTTTCCTCAAGGGTATACATATTAAGCTCCTTTAGTCTCTCCTCATACGGCTTCTCTTGTAGACCCTGCACCATTTTAGTTGCCCTCCTCTGGACTACCTCTATCCTGTCTATGTCCTTGTGGAGATGGGGTCTCCAGAACTGGACACAGTACTCCAGATGGGGTCTCACCAACTGTCTGTACAGAGGGATAACAACTTCCTGTTTTCTGCTGCTGATGCCTCTCCCTATACATCCCAGTATACCCCCAGCCCTCCTTACTGCCTTCTCACATTGCTTGCTAACTTTAAGGTCATCTGATATGATTACTCCCAGGTCCCTTTCCTTTTTTGTTGTTGTTACTACCTCCCCACCCATTGTGTATTCTTCCCCCTGGGTTCTTGTTTCCCAGGTGCATTATTTTGCACTTCTTTCCATTGAATCCTAGCTGCCATACATCAGATCATTCCTCCAACCTTGCCAAGTCCCTTTTCATCCTTTCCACGACTCCTTGTGTATCAACCCTGTTGCATATCTTTGTGTCATCTGCAAAAAGGCAGACTTTTCCTTCCAGTCCCTCTGCAATGTCACTGATGAAGACATTAAAAAGGACTGGACCCAATACTGAACCCTGCGGTACCCCACTAGTAAGCCCTCTTTCTTCAGAGTGGACTCCATTTACAATTACCTTCTGTGTCCTGTTGTGCAGCCAATGTCTTACAGGCTACCACCTGGGACCCACTCCCAGGCTGGTTAATTTGACTATTAATCTTTGTGTGGGACTGTGTCAAATGCCTTGCTAAAGTCTAGGTGGCCATGTCCCCAGCCCCTCCCTGGTCTACTACTTTGGCCACCCAGTCAAAGAAATCTATTAGATTCATCTGACATGACCTTTCCGCTGTGAACCCATGATGCCTTGGGTCCTGTGCTCCACTGGCCTTTAGGTACTCAACTATTCTTTCCTTCAGAAGTGACTCCATCACTTTCCCTACTACAGAGGTCAGACTGACAGGTCTGTAGTTTTCTGTCTCTGTCTTGGTCCCACTTTTGGGAAGGAAATCACATCCGCCTTCCTCCAGTCCTCGGGTACCACACCATCCTCCCATGATTTATTAAAAGAGTAGCCAGTGGTTTCACTAGTTCCTCCCTTAATTCTTTTAGAATTCTGGGGTGAATTCCATCAGGACCCATTGCTTTGTCCACCTTCAGTTTTAGGAGTTCTTGCAGAACTCTTTCTTCTGTGAAAGGACTGGATCGACCCCTATCAAGAGTGCTTCTGTTAATTGGATTAGGCACTTCCCCTCCTCTTTTGTGAATACTGAGCAGAAATATTTGTTCAGTATCCCTGCTTTTCACTGTCCCCTCTGCCCACCCACCGTTCATTCTATTGGCCTCACTATCCCTCCCTTTGTCTTTCTCGCTCAGCTGATGTACCTATAAAGGTTTATCCCCTTCTTAACTGAGTTGGCTATCTTTTCCTCAGTTTGGGCCTTTGCTATTCTGACTTCCCTCCTGGCTTCCTTCTGCCTTAACTGGTACAGCTCTCTGTCCTGCTCCTTCTGTGTTTCCTTATACTTCCAGAATGCTATCTTTTTCTTCCTGACTTTCACAGCCACCTCTTTTGAGAACCATAGTGGCTTTTTCTTTCATTTTGATTTGTTTATTTGCTTCACACAAAGGCTTGTTGCCTCTGTGATGGCAGGTTTGATGATTCCCCATTGTTGCTCCACACCTCCTTCTAGCCTGTTTGCTAGTGCTTTTCTGAGGCACTCTCCCATCTTGCCAAAGTCAGCCCTCCTAAAGTCCAGTACCCTCACTTTTGTATGGCTTGACTCTGTAGCTGAGTTTAACGTGATCCACACTGTTTGATGGTCACTTGTCCCCAGATGGAAACCCACTTCTAGATCTGAGATCTTCTCACTGCCCCCGTTTGAGAGTATGAGGTCTAAGATTGCTCCCTCACAAGTGGGTTCTGAAACTAGCTGTCTAAGGCCTGCCACCTGTAGGGCATCAAGAATGGCCCTGCTCTTGGATGTGGCTGCAGCAAATGTGCTCCAGTTAACATCTGGCATATTCAGGTCACCCCATCAACAGTATCTCCCCTTTCTCTGCCATTCTAAGAATACCTTCTATCATATCCTTGTCCATTCCCTCCCCCCTGACATGGGGGTCTGTACACAACCCCTGTGCGGATTGTGGTGCCTCTTCCAGTCTCCAAGGTGACCCACAGTGCCTCCTCTCCTCCCTGTTTACTCTTTTGTTCAGTTGCTTTTATCCCTTCCTTTACATAGAAGCTACTCCTCCCCCTCTTCTCCCTGCCTGTCTCTCCTGTAGGTTATGTACCCTGGTATGTTAACATCCCAGTCATGGTTCTCTGTGTACCATGTTTCTGTGACTGCTACGATATCCAGGCATCCCTCTTCCATCAAGGCCACCAGCTCAGGGAGCTTGTTGCCCAGACTACGGGCATTGGTACTCATTACCCTCCATTTCCTGGTGGTCTTACTCCCTTTTGCCCCATCCCTGTCCTTCTTGCCTTTGTCACTTTCTCCATTTACCCCTGCCCTTCTCCCTATTGAAACCTTTATGTTGGTGTTTGTCGACTTACCTACCGTGATTATTTGGGGGCTAGATTTCCTGTTCTTTTCCAGTGCTTCCTCTTAGCTAGTTTAAAAGCTTGCCCAATGAAGCATTTAATCTATCACCTAGGATCCTGGTTCTCCTTCCCGGACAAATGCAGCCCATCATGCCAGTATAGGCTTGCATCACTCCAGGGGACCCCAGTCCCCAATGAAGCCAAATCCTGAGCTCCACACAGTTTTTCAACCACTGATTGAATACCATGATGCGGAACACCCTAGCCTCTCCTATGTCATAGATGGGCAGCACCTCCGAGGAAGGTTACCTCACGTACTCTTGACTAAGGCCCTCCCCAATTCCACAAACTCTTCCTGCACTTCTAATCACTTTCTTAGCCAGGTCATTTGTCCCTAGGTGGACAATGACATCCAGCTCTCCCTGTGTAGCTGCTGCTCCGCAATCCTGAGGATTCGCCTCCTTGTCCCCTCCAAGCCATGGCGCCAGGCAGGCACCTACCTCCCTCCTCTCCCCTTCCTCCCCAGTTCTACCTTCCTAACAATAGAGTCCCCCACCAGGAGTTGTTTCCTTCCCCTGCAGGGTCCCCTGCCACCCTCCTGTGGGTCTCCTTTGTGGAGGTTCCCAGCATCCTCCTTGGTCTCCACTGCGGGTGCCTTGATAGAGGAACCACACTTTGCCAGAATGGCATAGGAATTGTGGAGAGGTACAACTGGAGGGATGCGCCTCTTTCCACCACCCTCACCCCCCTGAGCCCACTGTGGTCCAACCACCTCTTTCTTGGCAACCTCTGAGGCAACGCCATGGCACTGGTGGTCACTGGATGGAAGAGAAGGTCCCACAAATCCTGGCCAACCTCAGCCTGGAGATGAGCAACCTCCTCCTCAGCCCAGAGGTGCCTGCAGATGGGACAACACCACATCCTCAGAGCGTCTCCCAGAGACTGCTGCTCCACAGCCACTGCACTGCACCACTCCAATCATGTCTTATTTCTGGCCCTTTAACTGTTTACAATCCTTACTCTTTCCTCTGTTTTTTTTCTCTCTCTCTCCTTACTTTCTGCCTGTGTGCCCTTTAAGCTCCTGATTGTCCTGTTCTGAGACAAGAATATCCTATATTTCTCAATAGACCACTTACTTGCTCAGAGGCAGACCTCCAGCAGCTAGAGGGGGCCAGAGAGCTACTCTTGCCCTTCCAGGATGGTGGGTCTTTGGTGGTTCTGTGATCACCACTTCCTGCTCCCAAACAGGAAGTTCCTGTTGTCAAATCCCAGTCGAGAAAAATAGAACTAGCTTTTGGGTGGGGGTGGAGGGAGGGAAGGAGGGCAATATAGTCCCAGTACAGAAGTTCAGTCATACAGCAGTCCTTTCTCCTGGTGTCTTCTGCCAAGCTATTAGCAGAATCTTTCTAAGGCAGTCTTTAAATGTAGCTTCCTTCTAGCTAAGCCACTCCCCCTACTTACTAGATCTTATAGGGAAAGAATGGAAATCTTGGGGTTATACTCTCTATCGTGTAGAAGATTCAGAGGGGATCTATGTCTGTGCTATAGAGCCTTATGCGACTCAGTACTACAGGATGACTTAGGCATTAAATTCAGTAAAGCTCGGATTAGCATAAGGAAACATCCTAAACAACTTTTACAGTCTAGACGGAATCTAAATTTAAGGAGACAGTAGTTCACTCAGAGGGTGATTCCAGTTTGGAATGATTTACCTAGGTCAATTATTGAGAGTTCTGATATGGTATCTTTTAAGAATAGGTTGGATGTCAAATTTAGCAATAGGGTTTATGAATTTTAACTTGGAGTTATGGCAAGCTATAAGGATGCATGGTCCATAATAATAATAATAATTGCTTTACACTTTCCTATGATTAGTTGGGGGGGTGCTTTCTCGGAGCGCCATTCTGGGTGCACTGTTGGGGTGGTTCCCTATACCTCCACCTTGGTCCCTTCTCACAGCACACTTTACTGAATATGAGATGCCCCTCAGGTGTCCTTAAAAAACAGGGGAACCCCTGTGCTCCCCAACCCTCTCCCACGCTAGTGAGAAACACTTCTTGGTGAGGGGAGATGGGACCACCCTGCTACCCACATTCAGTGGTTTGTGGATCATCTTTCTTATATGGTTTTAATAACAGTACTGCAAGGTGGAGGGCCACTATAGGCTGTTTCCATGATAAGTAGTGGGAAATGTATGGGACTTCTCATTTTGGAGAAGTATGGGAGGGAAGATATGGATTCCCATCTAGGTGTGGGTGAGATACTTTTTCTATATTTGTTTTGTTCAAGGATCTTTTGTAAGATGGGATTCACTGTTGGGGTGTGGGGGATTACATAGGATAAGTGGAGGAGAGGGGCAGAGTTTGCCTCCAGATACAAGCAGCCTTACAGTTAGTAAAGTTGTTATTACTGTTCAGGTCCATTTCGGGGGCTGGGGGGAAGAGACATTCAGGGTTAGTTGGTTAGGAGATTATAAGGGAAACAATGTTAGTTGAAGGTTTGTTTTGCAAAATGTTTAAAAGTTTCAGCAGGCAAACTGTTATGTTTTTTCTACATGGCAACACTACAGCAAGCTTTCTTTCCAGATCGAGTGAGAGAGTCATATTCTACAATAATACTTTTGGTGCCAGTAATACCTGACCACTTAAAAAATGGAATCTTTAAAAATTATTTCTTGGAACATCAATGGTCTAAAGATGGTGGTGAAGAAGAAAAGGGTCTGATCCTATGTTAAATGGGAAAGAGGAGACGTGATCGTTTTACAGGAAGGTCACCTAACAAAAGAAGAATCCGATAAACTGGCGAAGACGTGGGGGGGTACTTTTTTGGTGGCCCCATTCACATCTAAGGCTAGGGGTGTTGCAATTTGGTACTGACCAGGTCTCAGGGTTACCACTCATACCCAGTTATCTGATCCCCAGGGTAGATATCTAGTAGTAGATGCCACAGTGGAAGGGGGGAGTGTCGGCTCACCTTGGTCTCATTATATGGCCTGAACTTTGAAGATCCAGAGTTTTTTCACCATTTTTCACTTGTTTTGGCCCCTCTCCCTGATAACGTATTGGGGATGATTTTAATACCTTCTTGGATCACATCTTGGACAATTCAGGGCCCAGGACCCATCCACCACTGAAAAGCGCTGCTGCACTACAGGCCTTAGCTAAGGAATGAGCTTTAACAGAAGTGTGGCACTACCTTTACCAGAAAGAACAAAAATATTCCTTTTTTTCACATGTACACCACCTCTACACCCTTATAGACTATGTACTAGTTTCCCCCGGAGATACAAAGGGAAGGAGGGGTTCATGCCATTTATGGTTCCATTTGCATGTCTGATCAAGCTCCCCTTTTGATAGATTTGGGAATAATTAAAGAGGAGCAGGCCGCAAGACAATGGCACCTGGACCCCACCCTGTTAGTGGACAGAGACTATAAAGCACAGATTTCAAAAGCTATGTTAGAATTCATTGACAATTTCTCCCCAGAAGTTGGCAAGAATAGGTGTGATTTCCTCCTCTGTATGTATTAGATGCCATCAAGGTTGTGGGGACCTTTTGCATGTTTTTTGGAAATGTCCCAAGGTAATACCGCTCTGGGATACCATACCATTAAAAGGAGGGTGGATCCCTTGTTTGGTTTCAGTGATTGTTTTGATCCGGAGATATGTGTGCTGGGGGATGTTGCTCATATCCCAGTAAGAAATAGGAGATACCATATGGTTTTAATTTCGGTATCTCTTAAGAAGGTGGTTCTTAAACATTGGAAGGATACAGAAGAGATTACCTATATAGAGTGGTTGCAGGAACTACTCGCTAATCTGAGAACAGAAAGAACCATAGCTATCCTTCAGAATAAATTACCAAGGTTTGATAAGATTTGGGGTCCCCTATATACATTATATTCCCTTCAAAAGTGAGGTGTGTTCTTCCTGATCTGAAGTTATTAGAAAGAGGTGATTATGCTCTGTGCTGGGAGGTGGGGGGAGGGAGGGTTAAGGGAGTAGGTATAAAATAGGCAGGGAATGGATCCTATTGTTAAAGGACATATGTATGTAACTATATATACTAATCTGTATGGAATTACGTATGTCAAGTAGTGTTTTGTTTCTGTCACTTGGATGTATTCTCTGCAAGGAAACTTCAATAAAAGTTGAATGGCAAAAAAAAAAAAGAATTCATTGACAATAATAAAATAGGGGACACATCAGTATCTACTATTTGGTAGTCCATGAAGGCCTATGTGAGGGGTATATCCATTTGATATGCAGCCCATAAGAAGAAACAGGTCATCCAGGAGGAAAGACACTTGGAGCTACAGGTCACCAAACTAGAAAAAAGAGTGATAGCAGAGGATGGGGATGTTTCACTGGGGGAACTGAAGCTACTTCCTGGAAAATTAAACCAGACAGTTACACGCCGGATAGAATGTGAGTGACCTACTTCTGGTTGGATCTAAATCCTATTTTTAGGGAGACAAGGCTGGGAAATGGTTGCCCTGGCAAGTGAAGCAAAAACAGGCAGATAGAGTAATCCTGGGAATAGAAACACAGCAGGGTTATGTTACAATTGATCAAAAATCCATTAACCAGGCAGGCCAATTATTTTATGAACAATTATATACATCAGAGGTGCCCTTGAATTCTTCCCCCCAATCCTTCTTGAGGGATATTCCATTGCCAAATTTCAACCACTCCCTTAGGGAGAAATGGGAAGGCCCAGTTACATCTTTTGAGATCAAGTCAGCCTTGGGGAGTTCCAGCTCAGGTAGGGCACCAGGCCCTGACGGACTCCCACCAGAGTTTTATAAAAACCTTTTGAGATGTTTTGGGCCCACTTATATGCACAGGAAACAGAACAACTTCCTCCCTCACAGACCTTGGCCACCATCACAGTCCTCCCCAAACCAGGTAAGGATTCCACCAAGTGTAGTTCTTACCATCCCATATCTTTGGCCAATGCAGATTATAAAGTTATTGCTAAACTCATTGTGACCTGGCTGGAGACATTGCTCCTGGAATTAATCCACCAAGACCAGGGCAGCATTATTATTTATTTAAATTTTGGTAACCGGGTAGGCAGGTGAAACACAAGATCCACCATACCCCATACCCTGAATGTCATGAAACTCTGGGCAGCAAGATGGACACAAAGGATGCGTGGCCTTCTGGTGCACAATGCTGAGAAGGCATTCGACCGTGTTGAATGGCTTTTCATGTTTGCTGTCCTGGAAAAGTTCAGTCTAGGTCCTCAGTTTCATTCTTGGATCTCTACCCTCTGTAAAGCACCGAGAGTGCAAATCCTCACCAATTATTACATCTCCCCACCTTTCACATTATCCAGAGAAATGAGGCAGGGCTGCCCACTCACCTCTTTTGTATATCTTAACTATAGAAGCCCTTGCCACAGCCATCCATAACCACCCTGATATCCAAGGTCTCCACTGGGCAAGCACACATCATGTGATATCCCTCTTCACTGATGACATTCTTTTATATATTGCTCACCCTGAGAAAGCAATTTCGGCCCTTTCAGATATCTTTCAGCGATATGGTCCCCTGCCGGAACATAAAATAAATTGGGCAAAATGTGAGTGGCTCCCCCTGAACCTCAGTAATACTCTTATAACTATTAATGGCATTAATATAGCTCCCACTGCAGCCATCAAGTACCTGGGAATTCGGCTTCCCAAAAAATTGTCTGAATTAGTGAAACTGAATTACAGTCCCCTACTGCAAAACATTTAAGCCAATTGCGAGTGCTGGAGTTCTCTTCCCCTTACCCTTTTGGGAAAAGTAAATCTAGTTAAAATGTGTGTTCTCCCTCAGTGCCTTTAACCATTTCAAACCCTCCCCGTCCATGTCCCAAACAGATACTTCAAGGCACTGAGGGGCTACACCTCCATTTTGCTATGGCGCCATCGCAGACCGCATATAAAACAAGAAATAGTGTGGCAACCCATTGGGAAAGAGGGCTTGGGACTACCAAATCTACGGTCATATTACCTCGCATCTCAGCTGGCCTTCATTAAGGATTTGACCTCACACTCTTGTCCTCTTAAAGCCTGGGTGCAGTTGGAGGAGACACTCAGAGATCCCTCTATGTATAATACTCTGTATGCCCTGACATTAGCTAAACTTTTTCCCAGAAAGGAGGACAATCCCTTCACCAGAGCCTCGGTTTGGGCGTGGCTGACTGCGCATACTCACATCCACTACCACTGTACCTTTTCGCCAGATGCCACTATTCGCCATGCCCTGTGGGCAGAATCATTTATACTTAGACTGGTTAGTGAAACTTTGACTGGATGGGAGGCCAGGGGCCTACTTTTGGTATCTCACCTGTTTGAGGGTGATGTCTTAATATTCTATCAACAAATAGCAAAAAAATATAATCTATCTCCCGCCAATTTCTTTTCTTATCTACAAGTTAGAAGTAGATTGTTGGGGGGGGGGAGAAATTGTGGTCCTTGTCTGCCTAGGCACCCCCCACTAGAGAAGATATTGCTGGCCCCCCAGGTAGCAGGTGACCTGGGCCCTTTAACCAAGTTTTACAAGACCCTGCTGGAAGCCATGCAGGACCCTCTAACATTCCTCCATGTTAAGTAGGAGACAGATTTGGATATGCAACATTTCTCCAGACAAGAATGGGTTAGGGTCCTTAAAAGAGGAGTGGAATGCTCAGTTAATAATAGACTGCGGGCAATTCACTATAACATTCTCCGCAGAACATACTTCACCCCAAAACTAGCAAACAAGATTGATCCAACAAAACTAGATGCCTGCCCTAAATGCAAGGTAGAAATGGGTACCTTTTTCCATTTGATATGGACATATCCTAAGGTCTTGCAGTTTTTGCAAGCTATAATAGACCTACTTAATAAGATTCTAGGAGACATCAGGCCACTTTGTGCACTTTGTGCAAAAGATATGTTTCTGGCAATACCAGAACAGGTGGGGCCTCTAGTCACCCATTGAGAAACCTGGGAATAGTAATGGGCAAACAGGTGCTGGCCCAGCACTGGTGGAAGGAAGTAGCACCATTAGTTGCACTATGGGTTAAGATTCTCATGCAGAATATGAAAACTGAACACACCCAATATACAGCAAAAAAAAAAACAGCTACACTGGTGCCACAGGATCTGGGGGCCTTTGGATGAAACACTCCACCACCCATGGTTCCCCACTTTCTAGAAATAAGTTTAGCTGCAGAAGTCATCTAATATGTGGGTCACATCTTTTAATGGATATTGATGGTTACGAGAGGTAGAGGGAAATGGGTCTGTGTATGGGGTGAGGGGAGATCGTCACTCAGTTGAATTAATATTTAAACCTTCAGGGACAACCTAAGTGTCTGGACCATTGATGTTCCAATCCATACTTCTAGAGTGGAATGCCTCTCGTTTTTCTCATGCTTTATGCCTCATGGCACCACTTATCTAGCCCTTGTTCTCACTGGGCGGTACTCTCCTTTAAAAATGTGATGACTTATTGTATACCATATGCGGTAGGACAATGTTTTGTTTTAGTTGCTGAATTTTTAAAATAAAGTTTTAAAAAACTAATTTAAAAAAAGTACAGCACAACACAAAAGTAAATACAAGCTAAAAAAAAGCACAGCACAACTAACAAACATTGTTCAATGCCTTAATGTTTGAAACATAGAATCTGATGGCAGATAAGGACAGCTTGGCCCACCTAGTCTTCCCATTGCCCTACATAACGGATAAGCTGCAGATCCTAGTTAACCAACAGCCTACTTCCTCCTACCCACCCACCCCCAAGAATTGCCTTATGTCTGTCCCATGCATTCTTGAGTTCCCCCACTGTTTTTGACTCTACGACCTCCTCAGGAAGGCTGTTCCATGCATCTACAACCCTCTCTGTGAAGAAATATTTCCTCACATTACCTCTGAGCCATCCCCCCTCTATCTTCAAATTGTGCCCCCTTGTTCTTGCACATCTTTTTTTCTGAAAGATGCTACCCTCTTGGACTTTGTTGATTTCCTTGAGGGTTTGAAAGTTTCTATCTTGTCCCCCCTCTCCCTCATTTCCTCAAGGCTATACATCTTAAGCTCCTTTAGTCTTTCTTCATATGTCTTCTGGTGCAGACCCTGCACCATTTTGGTTGCCCTCCTCTGGACAGCTTCCACCATATGTCTTTGGGGTCTCCAGAACTGCACACAGTACTCCAGATGTGGTCTTACCAACTGTATGTACAGAGGGACAACAACTTCCTGTTTTCTACTGGTGTTGCCTCTCCCTGTGCATCCCAGTATCCCCCCAGCCCTCCTTACTGCCTTCTCACATTGCTTGCCCACCTTTAGGTCATCTGATATGACTACCCCCAGATCCCTTTCCATTTTTGTTGTTGTCAGTATCTCACCCCCCATTGTGTACTCTTCCCCTGGGTTTTTGTTTCCCAGGTGCATTACTTTGCACTTCTTTGCATTGACTCTAAGCTGCCATACATTTGACCATTTCTCCAACCTTGCCAAGTCCCTTTTCATCCTTTCCACCCCACCTTGCATATCAACACTGTTGCAGATCTTTGTGTCATCTGCAAAGAGACATACTGTTCCCTCCAGTCCCTCTGCAATGTCACTTATAAAGACATCAAAAAGGACAGACCCCAGTTATGAACCCTGCAATACCCCACTAGTAACCCCCCTTTCTTCACTGTGGACTCCATTTACTATTACCCTCTGTGTCCTGTTGTCCAGCTAGTGTTTTACTCAGGCTACCACCCTGGGATCCACTCCCAGGCTGGCTAATTTGTTTATTAATCTTTTGTGCGGGACTGTGTCAAATGCCTTGCTAAAATCTAGGTAGGCAATGTCCACAGCTCCTCCCTGGTCTACTACTTTGGTCACCCAGTCAAAGAAATCAATTAGATTTGTCTGACATGACCTTCCTGCTGTGAATCCATGCTGCCTTGGGTCCTGTGCCCCACTGGCCTCTAAGTACTCAACAATTCTTTTCTTCAGAAGTGATTCCATCATTTTCCCTTGAATCCCTACCACTGAAGTCAAACTGACAGGTCCATAGTTTCCTGCCTCTGTCTTGCTTTCACTTTTGTGAAGGGGAGTCACATATGCCCTCCTACAGTCCTCAGGTACCACGCCATCCTACCATGATTTATTAAAAAGGGTAGTCAGTGGTGTTACTAGTTCTTCCCTTAGTTCTTTTAGAATTCTGGGGTGAATCCCATCAGGCCCCATTGCTTTATCCACCTTCAGGTTTAGGAGTTCTTTCAGAACCCTTTCTTCTGTGAAAGGACTGATATCAACCCCCTATCCAGAGTGCTTTTATTGACTGGATTATGTATCTCCTCCTGCTCTTCCATTGTGAATACTGAGCAGAAGTATTCATTCAGTATCCCTGCTTTTTTCACTGTCGCTCTCTGCCCAACCGCCCTCCTCTTTATTCAGCCTCAGTATCCCTGCCTTAGTCTTTCTTTGCTCCCTAATGTACCTATAAAAGGTTTCATCCCCCTTCTTAACCAAATTAGTTATCTTTTTATCGGTTTGGGCCTTTGCTATTTTGACAGCCTTCCCCGCTTCCTTCTGCTTTAACTGGTACAGTTCTCTGTCCTGCTCCTTCTGTGTTTCCTTATACTTACTGAATTTTATCTTTTTCTCCCTAACCTTCCCCACCACTTCTTTTGAGAACCATAGTGTTTTTATCTTTTGTTTTTATTTGTTTATTTGCTTCACACAAAGGCTTGTTGCCTCTATGATGGCGGTTTTGATGTTTCCTCATTGTTCCTCCACCCCACCTTCTTGCCTGTTTGCTAGTGCTTTTCTGAGGCACTCTCCCATTTTGACAAAATCAGCCCTCCTGATGTCCAGTACCTTCACTTTTGTATGGCTTGACTCTTCAGCTAAGTTTGTCGTGAACCACACTATTTGGTGGTCACTTGTTCCAAGATGGCTACCCACTTCTAGATCTGAGATCCTCTCTCTGTCCCCATTTGAGAGTACCAGGTCTAAGATTGCTCCCTCCCAAGTGGGTTCCAAAACTAGCTGTCTGAGGCATGCCCCCTATAGGGCATCGAGAATGGCCCTGCTCTTGGATGTGGCTGCAGCAAAGGTGCTCCGGTTAACATGTGGCATATTCTGGTCCCCCATCAGCAATATTTCCCCTTTCTCTGCCATCCTAAGTATGCCTTCTCTCATTTCCCTATCCATTTCCTCCCCTGTGTGGATTGTGGTGCCATTTCCAGTCTCCGGGGTGACCCACAGTGCCTCCTCTCCTCCTTGTTTACCCTTTAGTTCTGTTGCTTTGATCTCTTCCCTGACATAGAGAGCTACTCCTTCTCCTCCTCCTCCTCCTCCTCCTCCTCTTCTACCCTCCCTGTCCTTCATGTAGATTGTGTACCCTGGAACAGTATGTTGACATTCCAGTCATGGTTCTCTGTGTGCCATGTTTCTGTGACTGCCACGATATCCAGGCATCCCTCTTCCATCAAGGCCACCATTTCAGGGAGCTTTTTACCTAGACTTTGGGCATTGGTACTCATTACCCTCCATTTTATTATGGCTTTATTTCTTTTTGCCCCATCCCTGTCCTTACTGCCTTTGTCTTTTTCTCCATTTACCCCTGCCCTTCTCCCTATCGACTGCTCTAACTTGGTGTTTACCTCACTAACTACCCTGATTTTTTGGGGGGGCTAGGATTTCCCTTCCCCTTTTCAGTGCCTCACCCCCTTGGCTAGTTTAAATGCTTGCCAAAGAAGCATTTAAACCTGTCACCTAGGATCCTGGTTCCCCTCCTGGACAGATGCAGACCATCGTGCCAGTACAGACCTGCATCCCTCCAGGTGGAGCCCCAGTCCCCAATGAAGCCAAATCCCTGAGCTCTGCACCACTTCTTCAACCAGTCATTGAATCCCATGGTGTGGAGTACCCTAGCCTCATCGATGCCATAGACAGGTAGCACTTCCGAGAAAGTAACTGTCAGTGCCCTCCAGAAACAATCAACTACAACTCTGATCCTCCACCCCGGGGAGTGTCTTCCTTCCTTTCAGACACCAATTTCACAGAGGTTAAGTAATAGATCTAGTCACAAATGACTGCAAATATCTCCCAGCTAGAGTTCCTCCCTGGCAAATAAAAGTTAAACTAAGAAAAGTCAACCCCAAAAACAGAGAATCAAAACTACTTACTTACAATTCAATTCGAAAATACACTTCAATTCAGTGAAGTCTATTAAATTACCTCCTTGATTTAAGGAAGCTTTTGACTGCTTTCTCTCTCTCTCTCTCTCTCTCTCTCTCTCTCTCTCTTAGCAGCCTCTCTTTGCTTGCATGTTTTAGTAGAGCAATAAGTAGGGTTAGTTGTGCAGAGCTGTGGATCCTCTGAATGTGGAGCAATGGTCATGTTGGAGGTTCCAGGTGGGTTGATTGGGGGGGGGATAGGTTTAGTGAGAACTCAGAAGCACCCAGGGAGAAAATGGAATAATGACTGAGGTCCTCCCTGTTTTATTCCCCTTCCTAGGGCTGTGCCACTTTCCATTGGGCAACAGGTTAGCACTGCAGACCAACCTCTGCTCATCCCTTTTTGGGCAATTATTTGTAAGGCAAGACTGATAAGGAATAAGGTAGCAGTGCTGTAGGGTTTCATCACTAATCCCTCAGTCGATCTTGTTTGTACCATGGAAACCTGGTGGGAGAATGACTCTAACCTTATGCTGTGCCATCCATTCTGGCTGTCCATTCAATGGTGCATTGCCCAATGTGGGTTTGTGGGGGGGGCATCTGTTTTAGATGTGCACTGGGAATCATGGTGTACCCCACAGGAACTAACAGGTCTTTTTAAGAGTGTGAAAGTTAGGGGTGGGGCAGGTGTTGGCTGCAGGCCCATACTCATTTCTGGCCTCTTGATTATGGGGGTGATTTCCTGCAGGAGCTGGTAGATGTCATAGCTGACCAGGTGTTGGATGCTCCCAGACTGTCAGTGTTGGGCATGTCAGTGCCTGGGTTGATGATAAAACCTCATCCTTTGGTCAGAAGTTCCTCCAGTTGATGTTATTACTGGGCCTTATGTGGGCAGTTGTCTCTACAACTCACCTGCACAGTCACACATTGGATCTGGTCTTCTCGCCGGGTCAGGACATTAGCGCA
Source organism: Neoceratodus forsteri (assembly GCA_016271365.2). Lineage (NCBI taxonomy): Eukaryota > Metazoa > Chordata > Ceratodontiformes > Ceratodontidae > Neoceratodus > Neoceratodus forsteri. The sequence continues at coordinate 680,677,981 of CM028133.1, read as the reverse complement.
GTCAAGGCTGATCCAGTCATTTGGTCAGATCATCACATTGTTTCTTTTCTCTACAGGGCCCCCTTTGGGTAAGTAACCCTCCAATGGAGATGGTGTGGTACTGCCCAAAAGATTATTTGGAGCCTCTCAAACTCCAGGCAGTGCTAGACATTTTGGGCATGATGCCAGCTTATATTCAGGTAATTGAGAAAGCCATGTAGCATTGTAACACAGTTCTCGCAGCCACCTTGAACTCCCTAGTGCCTTTCCATGTCCATCTCTTGATCTCCAGCTGCAGCTCACTATGGTAGTGTGAGGAGCAGAGGTGGCTGAAGACTAAGGGACAGAAACTGGTGCATTCTTGGTGGAAATCCCACTCTGAGGATGACAAAGTGGCTATGAGAATTCATTACAGTGAATATCAGAAGGATGTTTTTTGGAAACAGAGTTCCTGTCCAGGGCCATTGTTGCAAGCAAGAATTGGCCAGCTCAGTTTTTTCACAATGTACTGTACACAAACTCTTACCTACCTACAGAGAGGTATAAGGAGTTTCACCATTTCTTCCCTGACAAGGTAGCCTCTATTTGGACTGGGATTGCCTCAAGTATTCCATCAAGGACCAGCAATATCCAGAGAGTGAGGGGCAATGATGATCTGTTGTCCTGAGCAGAGTTCCAGCCAGTTGTTGAAGAGGAGGTGGTCATGGCGATCTTTGGTTTGCATCCTACTTACTGTATGCTGGATTCTGGGCTTACTTGGATCTTGTTGGTAGCCTTGAATCCATATGGCCAGTAAATACAGAGAATGTTGGGTGTTCTCTGTGGGAGGATATCTTCTCACTAGCTCTGAAGCTCCACAAAGCTTGATCTTGGCACCTATGCTGTTTGCCATGTACAAGTTGCCATTGGGTGAGACCATCAGACAGTATGGAATAAAGTTTCACTGCTGTGTAGATAATACTCAGCTCTATATGTCTTGCACCCTTGATGAGTTGAATGTTGTTTCGGTGCTTGAGCAGTGTCACTGTCTGGATGGCCTCCAATTAGCTGTGTCTCAACACCAGCAAGGCAGAGGTTATGACTGCTGATTCAGGCTGGCATAGGTCAGCAATGACAAGTGGTGGCTGGGTTTTGCCATCTGTAAATGGCCAGTTACTTCGAGCTGTGGATGCGGTGAAGAATCTGGACATTGTTCTGGACTGCAAGCTGACACTGGAACAACAGAAGTCAGTGTTAGTCAGGAATAGCTTTTATCATCTTTGTAATATTGCTTGGATCAAGCTGTATTTCACGCTAGCTGATCTGGAGACCGTAGTCCATACCTTGGTCACCTCCAGACTGGATTATTGCAACACTCTTTACTTGGGGTTATCTGGAGGACTGATGCACCACTTTCAGCTGGTCTAGAATGCTGTGTCCTGGCCGGTGCCAGGAACTTCTTGAAGAGATCACATCACACTGGTGCTGCACAGTCTGCATTGTCTTCAAGATAGGCTTGTTAACATTCAAGGCCCTACACAGTTTGGGTCCAAGCTACCTGAAAGACCTTTTGATGTCCTCCCCTTCCCTCTGATTCTCTAATGCGGGCTTGTGCTATATCCCTTGTTCCTGCCTTAAACAATCTGGGGACAGAGCTTTTGGGTTGCTGCCCCTCTTTTCTGGAACTCCCTGCCAGAGATAGTAAGATCTGCTCGCATGGTGGAAGCCTTCAAACACCAATTGAAAACATACTTGTTTGAACAGGCCTACCCAGACAAACAATCGTATCATGGCTGTATGCAGTTTATTTACTGGATTTAAGTATGTGATAAAATGTTTTTATATTGTTTTTATTGTAAGGCACTCTGAACCTTTGGATAGGGTGTCAAACAAATAAAACTGCCTTGCCTAGTTAGTGAGATTAAGACACAAACATTAACAAGTGGTAGTGCAGAGCATGAAGTGAGAAAGGATGCCATGGTGGTGGGAGGGTGACTGGATTCTGAAGAAGGCAAACAAAAAAGCATAGCACAACAAAAAAGGTTGCTTGCATGTTTTAGAAGTGCAATAGGTAGGGCTTGTTTGTGACATAAAGATATATACTGTACATTAACAAATGAAAGTGCAGTGCATGGAGTGCGAATGGATGAGTGCCATGTTGGTGGGCAGGTGGTTGAGTTCTGATTAATGCAAACAAAAAAAAAACACAGCACAACAAAAAACTGCATGCAGACAAAGAAGCACAGCACAGCAAAAACTGTGAATGCAAACAAAAGGAGCACAGCACAACTAACAAGAATAGGTCAATGCTTTTAAAGAGTGCTTGCATGTTGTAGTACTGCAATATGTACAGTTAGTTAGGGAAGTGAAGAAGCAGTAATGTAGTGCATGGTGTGGGAAAGGGTACCAGGGTGGTGGGCAGGGGATGGGATTCTGTTGAATGCAAACAAAAAAGCACAGTACAACAGAAAAGTGAATGCAAATGAAAAAAGCACAGCATGACTAATAAGTATTGGTCAATGCCTTAATGTTTGCTTGCATGTCTTAGTAGTGCAATTATAAGGTTAATTAGTAAATACATAAATGTAGGGAAAGTCCCTTCAACCTTATTTTCTGTATACCTGTGTAGTTTGTAGGCATGAAGAATGATTCTCTTTCTTACACCAACCATATTTCATCGTAATTTAAATTAAAATGAAGTTGCGTCACTCTGTTCTGCCCTGGTGTGAAAACCTGTTTGACTCCATTGCAAAGGTCATGACCTGAATCATGCAAAGCATCATGGTAGTTGAGGATGCATGTAACCCTCCCTTCAGCACATGTCTAGGGGTCCTGATGTTAAAAGGGCTGAAGGGGTGCACAAGCCAGGAAGTCACTAAACAGGAACACAGATGGATTATGTAACCCTCATCTAGGCGCTTACCTGCAGTTGCCCCTGTAGTCCCAATTTATCCCCATTTTTGCTGGTGCTCCTGGTTATCCCACACTTCTTTGGTGGCCAGCATGTTGTTTCTGCCCTGCTTGGGCGTGGAGTCTGGTCCACGAGCTGCCGGCATGCTCGCTTAGAGCCGGCACTTGCGCATGTGCAAGCGGTGCTTTTGATGTGCCAACCTGTGATTTTGTAGGTGAATGGAAAGTGACTCAGTAGTCCCAACATGTCTCCCCTACTAATTGAGGGCTGGTGACCTGCAGAAAGCAGCTGAGAAGCCTCCATGGGGGCTAGAATTAAAGTTTAAACATGGGCACTTAGTGAGGGCTCATGAATAATTCATGAGTCCTCATGAATATTAATGAGGTTGTTGCTTGCCACTTAGGAAAACACAGTTTCGGTGACAGCTAAACTATTGGGATCCCTGGAGTGAAAGTGGGATTATTTGACAGGGGACATTTGGGGCAACATTCCGGTGGGGTGCCTGGCTAGATCAAGGATTGTGTTGGGCTGCACCAGACTCTTGAAAGGGAGAAATGGCATTAAATTATATGGGACTCCATATACACAAATGGGAGCTGACATGTTTGTGACACTTGACCCCTAATATTGCAGCCAATCACTGTTCTACGTGCCCAAAACTTGGACAGAGGGACTGCTGGGAAAAGGAGTAGACTAATTCAGGTGCCTAGATCATGCCCCAATAAACAAGCAGGAAATATTGATCTCTATGGATATTGGATATTGATAGGCTCCATCAGCCAATCAGTATGCTGGATTTTCAGCTGAAACAGTGTGGCCTTTCTGGGATTTCTTCAGTCTGTTCCCAGGCTCTGTATGAATCTGGACTATTCTGTGAGCGTGGACTGTGGACTCCAGGGGCTTACTCAGGCACTATTTGAGGATTGCTGTTGCAAAAAGGGGAAAGAGACTGAGCTGTGATTCTGATTCCCCAGGTGCTTGTTGCAGGACTGAATTGTGAAGGGGAAAGAAGGAAAGAGACTGAACTGTGAACCCGTTTTCTCCAGGTAATTAGAAGTTTTTTTCCTATTGTTGGGAGAAAACTAAATGCTGCAGAAACCCTACACTGGGAAGTTGAACTAGCAGAGAAGACTGCGGATTATCAGAGTGTTACAATTATTGCTGCAAAGCAGTTTATTTGTGTGAGACTGTAATTGAAATCCTGAAGAGGCAGAGCATCTCTGATTATCGGGGGGTGCTAGCCAGGGGCTGTGTGTGTCCTGAATAAACTGGTGAAAGTGGCTGAGAGATGAGGCCCAAGTGCAGCCAAAGAAAATGTTGTGGACACTGCTTAATTGGAAAGTGTGAACTGGTGTGCAGGTGGCTGTTATTCCTGGGTTCCCCCCATTGGATTGCACCTATGCTTATTGGAATAGAGGCTAGTACCCATTCAGATTGGCACTGGACTTTACTGGAGCGACTGCCTGCAAACCTTTCTTGCTTTAAACTCAGTGCAGGGACTGCAGGAGGACCCCCACCATTTTTGAAGTCCTCATCCAGGGCAAGGGAGGGAACTCGCTAACACCTTCCAAGTGGGTATCACTGTTTCAGGAGGTCACTGGTACTTGCTAGGGTGCTAGGGCACCTGTGACTCATTGGGGGAGCCATACTGTGAAGCCACTCCCAAGTCTTGGCCTTCTGGGGCTGGTGTTGTCCTGCAACAGTGCTCTGGAATGGGCCAGAAGCAGCTGAAGGTGACAAGCGGCCAGAACTGCAATCAAGGTGACCAGCTGCAAGATCCTCAAGCAAGTTCCATCCAGTCAGAGGGATCCTGGCTGGCCTGTTTCTCCTTTGCTGCACTAAACCAAGGAGCTCCATTCCCCTGGGGCTGAGATCAACAAACCGTGAGTACCCAGGACCTGGCTTCTGGGAGGGGAAAGAAGGGGAATTGGTCTGTTTTCTTATTCTACAAGTTTTTCTAAGATATTTCAGGGCCCCAACAGCTGGCCAACCCGCGGCACCGATCAGGCCTGCACCTAGTGGGTACCCCTAGAGACAGTTTGGGGACACTGGTACCAGTGGGGGTGGGTTTGGCCTGCAGGCCCAAATGTTCATTATTGTTGCCCATTTCACTAACTTTTTCCTCTTTTCACTGCCACACTATGTCCCTGTATCCCTTCCCTAGTCCTTACCCCTGAATAAAGGTGTGAGTTTGTTTGTTGACACTGCTGTGTTGGTGAAATTCATTGCATGGTCTTATTGCTGAGATATACAGTTTGTGGTGGAACAAGGTATTTGGGGACACAGCGTGCAGAGTGATTGGTCGGGGAGGTGGGTAGATACAGTATCCCAGGGGGACTGTACCAAGTGGATACCTGGCCCACTGATACTTTACTTTGGATGGAGGCACTGCACTATTATCAATGGGGTAGATTCAGGAAAATGTGTGCAAGAGGTGCGTATCAGGGAGCACAGTTCTGCACCTGAGGGAGTTCCGCTTGGGGGCTGCATTCACAAACACCGGCCCCCGCCCGTCTCCCTTATGCGGCCCTGCCCCCCAGCATGCAGGTCCATGGGGGCAGGCGGGTGCGGAGCATGGATCCTGGTGAGCAGCCAATCGGCTGCCCAGGCAGAGACTCTCAGTGGATCCCTTGCTCACTACTGGTGCAATGATGTCGGCCAGCGTGCAGAGCGTTGACCATGCTGATGTGGGTGTTCACTCCGCCCACCCGACCCCCGCCTCCAGATGTGCCCTTATGGCAGGGGCTGCATTGTTGGGGGGAGGCCGATGGCCCCCACTGTGCCTGCTGCTTCTGGAGGCAGCCTTCCTGGGGGGCAGGTAGCCAGCCCCGGTGGTTGACAGTTGCCTCCCAGATGCAGAGCCAGACTCCCCCATGCACAGCACTCCATAAGGTCGTGCATGCTGCGGAGTGATGGCTCACTCCCCACACTGCCCAGTGGAGCTCCATGTTCGTCCAGGAAATTGGGTGTGTGTGTGTGGGGTTGCATCTGTTTTGGGAATGCGATGGAGGGGGCGCAGTGGGCGCGGGTGGCTGTGCAGTGGCTACACACTGGACTTACAAGGTGTGTGTCCACCACAGCCATTAGTGAATAGCCCCAGTTTTTCTGGGAAGGAACCCCCAAGCATCATCGTAGCAGAACCCAGGCCCCTTGCCTGGTACCAGGGACAGCAGGCTGAGGGGGGTAGCCTGCAGGCATATGGTGCTGGGGCTACATCTTGGAGGCCCTGCTGGGATCTCTTATTCACCAGCCATGCTTGCATCAGAAAATATGAGTGTCGGGACACCTCTGGGGTCCCCAGGCCCCAAACGCACACCACCCCAGCCCATGTTTAAGCCTACCGAGGAGGATAAGATGAGGCTGGTGGAATGAAATGGAGTGAGAAAATGAAAATGGGTTCCCAGAAGTCTTTTCTTTTTCTGGGGGTACCCCCAGAGATGAAAGAGGGGGATGTTAAAAAATTTGTATCCACCACAGAGAGACTGAAAAAGGCAAAAGTACAAGGGAAAATGTTTGATTCAGCTAGGGGTACAATGACCATACTGATCGAAAGTACTCACCCCATAGAAGCCAGTTGGATGCCTGGGGCTTTGGTGGTGGAGGGATTGGCTAAGGCTCTACCGGTAGCAATGTCCTTCAGGGTGACCTCCCCGGGAGGAGGGGTTCGAGGAGTGGGATCCATTCCTTAGGTGCCAACGTTTGAGAAACCCCAGCCTGGTTCCATGCCTGTGGCCTTCAAGTCATATCATCAATTTTTTCAGGGTTAAAACCTACCCCAAACAGTAAAGACGACTTGGTGGTCTGACTGGACAGTCCCACCCTGTTAGTCCAAGACTGGCAGTGTTCTAAAGTTAAGAAGAAGAAACAATTAGTGGAGAGTTTACGGGGTCCCACTTTAGAGTTTATACATTCTTTATGAGCTACAGATCCCAAAGTCCCAGCCCAGGTATATCTTACAGTTTTGGAATGCATATTTGAAAGTCCCATAATCTGCAAGGACCTCATGTGAAAGTTTAAAACCACTAGGCAGTGGAAGGGAGAACTGTTGTCTGCTTTCCTGACCCGGGTGGAAAGGGCATTGCAGAGGGTGTTCCAAAAAGGGAAGGGGGGGTAGTAGCCCAAGATCTAAATTGGATAAGGCTGGAGCACGTAGTGAAGGACTTGTTATTCCCCTTTGTTGGTGTTACAATTGCATTTAGCAGACAGGAAGAATAACCCCCATCCATATTGGGTTTTGGTACTGGAGGTCCGGGAGGCTGAAGAAGAGCAGAATCACTGGGGGATGCATAGGGCATCCACAACTGTGATGCAGATGGAATGAGAGGCACCTCCGGTAAGGTACAGGAATTAAGGAATTTGTTGAGGAAGTACAGGGATGTAGTCACTTCAGCTAAGTTAACTGTGGGTTCAGGTTTGACTGAGACTCCCAAGGAGAGTGGTATAGTCCCTAACATAGGCCCAATGATGTTTGGTACTGGGTCCCCAACCCCGGTAACCCCCTCCAATGCAAGGGTTAAGGCTCAAGTGGAGAAATTAGTCCAAAGGGTGGCTGAGCTAAAGAGGGTGGGGGTGCTGTATGTTGCCCAGTGGAATGAGCTGGTTGTTGAATGAAATCACACAGCTCAAAGTGCCCCAGTGGGAATGCCTAGGGCCCGTCTGGCATCAACAGACTGGCCCCCGCCCCGGGAGCTCATCATTTGCTGCAGGTGTGGGGGCAAGGGCCATATACGGGGGAGGGTGTAGGGCATCTTTAGACCGTTCGTCTAACAGAGATAAGGCACCTGCCAACTCCGCCCACAAACAGGGAAACCACGAGGAGCCTGGTAGAGAAGTGCATTAGGGCCCCTGGCAGGTCCAGCTCCATAGCTCACACAAGAGCTTCATCTGACATAACCACCACGTCAGTGCCAGTAGACATGTGAAAGTTAGTGGGACCCACCGAGACCAACATCACCATCAACGGAGTTCCCTTCTGGTCCGTTCTGGATAGCAGCTCCCAGGTTACCATTATTTTCAAATCCTGGTATGATCACATTTACCAGACATGGAGATACAGCTGCTTGAGGGACTGCCAGTGTGTGGCCTCAGTGAAAAGGCATACCCTTATCTCAGCTATGTCAAAGTATAAATGGCTTTACCTGCTAAAGTGGCTGGAGTAAGTGAAGCTGCAGAGACCCTAGCTCTGATTTGCCCAGATGCTAACATCTTCGATAGAGTGCCTGTGTTAGTGGGCACAAATGCCCATGCGTTTGGATGCCTGGCCCAGTTGTGTCATGCTCGAGTGGGTAAAAAAATGGTGAGAAATGCCCGTTACACCCCTGGTTCTGGAGGCCTACCGAAGAAAAGGGCAATCCTCTGTTGAGGAGCTTGACTACCCAGTGGGGATAGTGTGGAGAAGAGACGGAGACAAAATTGTGCTCCTGCCAAATGCAGAATGCAACATTGCTGGTGTGGTGAAATTAAAAAAGTATGTCAAGAATCAGAGATTGATGTTGGGTGCTCTGGATGAACATGGATTGCCTGTGGGACTGTTTGTCAAGCCTAGTGTCTAGTCAGCCAGAGCGCATGCATATGTTCAAAGAGTAAATGTGCAAGTGAAAAATGTCACAGATAAAAAAGTGCTGGTGTGGAAAGGGCGGACTCTGGCTCAAAATTATCGCACCGACATGGCAGTGCACACTGCTGCAGCAAGCAGAAGTGCTCCAGTGGGACTTGATCCAGAATTGTTTGATTTGAGTGATTTCCATCATCCCGGAGGAATCAAAAAAGAAAATCAGGGAAAAGCTGGCTGCTCGGACGTATGTTTTCTCCCTGCACAAGTGGGATGTAGGGTGTGTGAGTAGACAGCAGCATCAGATATGACTCACAGATGACAAGTCTTTTCGAGAGAGGTCAAGGCGGCTGGCCCCAGCCGAAACTGATGATGTCAAGTGGCACTTGCAAGAGATGCTGGCTGCTGGGATTATTCAGGAATCCAGGAGCCCCTATGCATCGCCAGTTGTGATGGTGAGGAAAAAGAGCTGGGCCATACAAATCTGCTTGGACTACCACACCCTAAATAAGCAGATGATGCCGGATCAATACACCATGCCCAGAGTACAAGATGCATTAGGCTGTTTAAATGGAAGCCAATCGTTCTCAGTTTTGGATCTATGGAGTGGCTACTATCAGATTCCAATGGCCCCTCAGGATTGGGAAAAGATGGCTTTCATCTGTCCCCTTGGGTTTTACGAGTTCCTAAAAATGCCCCAGGGGATCTCTGGTGTACTCACCACCTTCTAGCACCTGATAAAAAAAGTCGTAGGGGACATAAATTTGCTGAAGTGTTTAGTCTACCTGGATGACGACATTGTGTTCGGGAAAACCTTGGAGAAACATGAGGTCCAACTGATAAAGGTGTTGGACCATCTGGAAAAATTTAGACTAAAGCTGCCCATCGATAAATGCCAGTTCTTCTGGACCTCGGTCAAATATGTGGGGCACATTGTCTCAGAAAAAGGTATACAGAATGACCCTAGAAAAGTTGAGAAATTTACCACCTGGCCTAAGCCACACACCATGAAAAAATTACAGCAGCTTCTGGGTTTATGTGGCTATTACAAAAGATTCGTAAAGGACTACACCCGTGTGGTGTGGCCAGTCTTAAATCTGTTACAGGGATATCTGCCCACAAATAAAAGTAAAAAAGCTGCTATGCCTGGGTACTCTGCTAAACCCTCCAGCTATTTTCACCCATCTGAACCATTTGGTGAGAGGTAAAATGGGGACTGCAATAAAGCTTTCGAGGACTTCATCTATTGTCTGACCCATGCCCCAGTGCTGGCTTATGCGGACCCACAGAAACCCTACGTACTTCATACCGACACCAGTTTTAGAGAATTGGGGGCTGTGTTATATCAAAAACACCCTAAAGGTTTATGTCCAGTTGCATTCACAAGTCGAAGTTTAAACCCTTCGCAGTGGAGGTATCCTGTTCATAAGTTAGAGTTCCTGGCATTGAAGTGGGCCATAGTTGATCAGTTCCATGACTATCTGTATGGGGCCAAGATCACCGTAAAGACAAATAATAATCCACTTACCTACGTGCAAAGCACTGCTCAGCTGAATGCAGCTGGTCATAGGTGGCTGTCAGCCTTGTCCACTTATGACTACTGCGTGGAGTACCGACCTGGCCTAAACCACATAGATGCTGACGCTTTATCAAGGTGGCCCCAAGCCTACACTGATAAAAGCTCCAGCTGGATGAGAATCTCGAAACAAGCTGTAAAGGCTTTGTGCAGAAAACATGACGGCAAAGAGTCCCCCCCACCGAGGACCCTCCCTCTTGTCTGGTGAAATGTCTAGGGGCCTCGGGAGGCTGCCTTCTGGTTGCCTGTTGCTGGCTAGCCACCCTGGATGTAAGATCCCTCCTGCAATTAACTACTCAAGACCTACAATGGGAGCAGAGGGCCAGCCTAGTCACTGGGCAGATCATACGAGTGCTTTGACAACATGGGAGCCAGGAGCAAGTGGACACAATCTATTCCCTGGCACGGCTCTTGCTATGTGAATGGACTAAGCTGCAGCTGAAGAAGGAGTTGTTGTATAGAGAGATCCAAGACCAGCAGGGGGCCCCTCTAGAGCAGTTGGTACTCCCAAAGAAGCATGTTATAACTGCATTAAAGGCTCTGCATGATGATGTGGGACACTTGGGCACTAAACACACTTTGGATCTGGTTAACAGTCGATTTTATTGGTCAAATATGGGTGCAGATGTAGAGATGTACTGCAAAAGCTGCATGAGATGTATAAAGCGGAAGGCACTTCCCCAGAGGGCTGCTCCATTAGTCAACATCAAAACTAGTGGCCTTATGAAACTGGTATGCATAGACTTCCTTACATTGGAACCTGACTCATGCAATATTTCCAGCGTACTAGTTGTCACAACCATTTCAACTGATATGCTCAAGCTTACCCCATCAAGGATCAGTGAGCTTCCACTGTGGCCAAGATATTGGTGGAAAAGTTTTTTGTGCATTTTGGTGCCCCTCCCCCGGCAGAGGATCTACTTGGATCAGGGCTATGATTTTAAAAGTTGGCTCATCAAAAAACTACTGTTGTTGTGGGGCATCAGGAAGTCCTGGACCATGCCTTGCCATCCCCAAGGTGACCCCCAACCAGAGAGATTCAACAGGACTATATTAAGTATGCTGGGCACCTTGGATCCTCAGGACAAGCGCACATGGAGTCATCAGCTGAGTACCCTGATCCATGCCTACAACTGCACACAAAATGTGACGCTCCGGGGTTCTCTCCCTACCAGCTTATGTTTGGGGAAAAAAGCCCATCTGCCAGTGGATCTGTGCTATGGAATTTCCAAGGATGATCTGGGGGCCAGAGGCTATTTGCAGTATGTAAAGAAGCTAAAATAACAACTAGATGATGTATATCGTCTCTCTTCAAAAATGGCCACTAAGAGGAACCAATCAAATAAAACATTCTATAATAAGAAAGTGCGAGCCCATGACTTGAAAGCAGGTGACAGAGTGCTACTACGATGGCTGGGCATACCAGAGAAACATAAGATAGCCGATAGATGGGGAGACACCTCATATATCATCTTGGAGAAGCTAGCAGGTCTACCGGTGTACAAGATTTGGCCTAAGGAAGAGACTCGAGGGCACAAGGTTATTCATCATAACCATCTGCTGCCTATTGGTGACAAAGTGGTAACTGCCAAAGATGTTGTGGAAAATCCCTCATCACCCCCCAACACTCGAGCTGCTGCATGCAAGAGACAGGTGAAAAAAAAGTGATGCCATTAGGGCTAGGCCTGCCCAAGGTGAGGGGGTCTCAAATAAGGGAGACAATGATGATAAGTCTGGGGGGGAAAATGGTGATACCCCGTGCAGTCACTACCCTACCCCACAGCAGGCCAGGTTATTTCAGGGACCGCCTCTGACAAGGGATGCATCTAGGAGACAGGGTAGAGATGGAGAGTCTGTTCCAGCCATGCCCCTCGGGGGGACCACTCCGGACTTAAATACTGATCCAGCTGAGACGCTTGAGTGGTACTGGAGCAGCTCTCCTGCAGATAGATCCTTCTCCTGGGTCCACCTTGCAAATAAGTTCTTCTCAATTGTGTTCCACCTGGTTAAATAAAGATTGATTGATTGATAGATACACCCAGGGAATGGTCACACGGTGGTTTTGAAAATCAGGAAGGCGAGGGGACAGAAGCATCTTTTGGAGGGCCCACATCGGAACTAAACACTAATCCGACTGTGCCCTTTGAAGAAGCCCAGGTTAGTCCCCCTAGAGCTGTGAATGATATTAAAAAAGTGTTGAAATCATTCACCCCACTAGCTGAGGAACAAGGTAAACAGAAAGAGGGTGAGGAGGAAGAGGAACTCACCATTGACCCGGGGTAGATAGGGGTTCAGGTATTTAGGAGACCCCTCAAAGGACAGGGAGGACGATATGATAATAATAATAATAACTTTATTTAATATAGCGCCTTTCATAATATCAAGGTGCTTCACAAATACATAAAAATTCAAGAAATTCAATTAAAATCAGTAAAATCAGAGATTCAGAAAAAGCTTTGTATATGGCCTGCCCTTAAGTTAACCTATGATGCTTCTGGGGTTCCTACAGACTTAGCTTTGTTTGTAGTACATAAAAAGTGTACATTACTCCTAGGTCATTACAAAAGGTGGTTATGTGCCCTACTGATGCTAAACCCCCTAGGCCTAAGAAAAAGGTGATCAAAAAAAGAAGAGGGAGGTAAACAGGGTATCTAGCAAGGGTGGAGAAAAAAGTGTTCTTTGTGGGGCTTTAGTAGCCTATGGCTGATGGGTCAATCTTATAGGGCCACATTTCATGTGGCCAAAGGGCTCAAAAAAGAAAAAAAGAAATTTGCTAAGATGTACATAATGTTCTGTGTTTAAATGTTCTCATCGTTATTACATATTAGATAAAAATCATATGTATAGTTAAAAATGTTATTAATGTTAATGTTTCATTGGGTATCTTTCCCTTACATTTGTTGTGGAAGCCAAGTGTTTCGAGGGGGTGGGGTGTAACACCCCCCAAGGGGCTTACCTGCAGTTGCCCAATGTAGTCCCCATTTATCACCATTTTTGCTGGTGGTCCTGGTTTCTGCACACTTCTCTGGTGGTCAGCATGTTGTTTCTGCCCTGCTTAGGCTTGGGGTCTAGTCTGCGAGCTGCCTGCATGTTTGCTTAGGAGCCAGTGCTCGCACATGCTCAAGTGGCAATTTTGATGTGCCAACCTGTGATTTTGCGGGTAAATGGAAAGTGACCCAATGGTCCCAGTGCTGCTGTCCTGCTAAATGAGGGCCAGTGAACCTGAAAAATGCATCCAAGAAGCCACCATTGAGGCTAAAATTAAAGTTTAAATGTGGGGAATTAGTGAGGGCTCATGAATAAAGTGAGGGCTCATGTATTATTCATGAGCCCTCAACCACTGTGATTGCCCTAAACATCCACTTCTCTGACCTCTCAGACTATGAGAGGCTGACCAGTCAGCCCTCTGTCTCTCCAACTGTTTCCCCAGCCCAGGCCTCCACTTCACTTAGTTTTAAGCAGGTCACCATGTTTGAGGTTCTGAGACTTTTGAGCAAATTACCTGAGCATGGAACAGTCAGATCAGATGACTACCAAGTTTCCTTAAACTAGCAGCCCCTGTTATAGTTGCTCCAGTTGCTAGGATCTACAACCTTTCCATCAGTATGAGGGAAGTACTGTCTCTCTGGAAGATAGCGCGAGTTTTCCCCATCCATAAGAAAGGGGACACAAAAGACATGAACAATTATCACCCAATTGCAATATTATCAGCACTAAACAAAATTCTTGAAAAACTAACAGCCGACCAGGTCACAGACTACCTTCAGCAAAACAACCTTCTCACCCCTGCCCAACATGTCTTTAGGAAGGGGCACAGTATAGCCACGGCGCTTACCAAACTCACTAGTGACATCAAGCTATCAATGGATAAAGGACTATACACTGGAGCTATTTTTGTGGATTTAATTAAAGCATTCGACCTTGTGAATCACACGTTGCTACTAGATACGCCGGCCACACTTGGATTCTCCCAAGGCTGCTCAACATGATTCAGCAGTTACCTATCTGGGCAGTCACAATTTGTTCAGCTTGACAATTGCAAATCTGATTTCTCTCCTACCAGCATTAGTGTACCACAAGGCTCCATTCTCAGACCACTACTTTTCTCACAGTTTGTGAATGGGCTACCTCAAATGTCTAGCACTACCTCTGCCATCTTATACACAGACGATATGGTGTTATACACCAGTGCCAAGGACACTGTCTCAATTAATACCACACTTGAGCCAGACTTTGCCTGGCTACATGAGAGGCTAGTTCAGAACAAACTTCTGAATATCAAAAAAACAGTGGCAATGCTGTTTGGATCAGCACCAAGGGTCAAAGCCAGCTCTGCAACACTGGCCATACATGGCTCGGATGGCTCGCTCCTGGATTTGGTGGACTCTTTCAGATATCTGGGTATAACCCTTGACCCTTTGTTGGATTTCAGCCTCCATATCACTAACACATGTAAGGCAGTCAATATCAAGCTGGAGCTGGCCTACAAAGTCAGAGCATCCGTAAACTCTAAGGCAAAATTAGTGATCGTGCAGGGGGTAGTGCAACACAGCCTGACTTATGGAATCACTTCCTATAAAGACGCAAACAAGGGACTATTGCAGAAGTGGGACACCTGTTATAATAGTATCTGTCGCATCACACTGTCAGTACCTAGGTGCACCCACCGTTGCGTACTTTACTCCAGTCTGGGCTGGCTCTCTCCCGCCTCTTACCAAGTCTATACCACAGGATACACAATTGACAGTATCATCAGAACTGGAACACCAATGTCCCTTGCATGCTTGATGGACCCGGCCCATCAGACTTACTCACTGAGATCTACCGAAAAGTCACTCCTTAATACACCCAAATGCACCACTAGGATGGGTGAGCAGGCATTTGTGGTGTCTGCCCCAAAGCTATGGAACTCCCTGCCTTCAACTGTGAGACACTCCACTACACACCTGGTCTTTAAAAATGAGCTCTGTGCCTGCCTCCTGGCCTCTGACAGATGCACTCATGACGTAACCCCTGGGGAGGACATCTAGTTACGCTTCCTTTGCATTTCCTTTCAGCATATATTTAGGCACTTATCACTCTTGCCCACTTTTAAACAGCAGGTAAGGACAAGCTGTGAGGTGTCCCACCACAATTCTGTCTGAAACAGTTTCTCTATTTACTTATACCATACAGACTATCTCCTTGAAACTGTAATGTGTATTCCCCTGTATCTATTGATAGCCTAGTGTAATGTCTAATTTCTCCTATACACTAGGTATCACCGTGCCAGTCTATACTGTAATGTGTGTGACCCAAGTCTGTATTATGTAATAGTAACCACTGTGATGTGATGTGCTTTTACCTGTGTCTGTAACGCTCCCGGGTCATGACTGAAAATAGGCAATTTCTTTGTCTAGAGCACTTTCCCAGTAATCAAAAACTAAATAAATAAATATTAATGAGGTTGCTGCCTGCTGCCTAGGGGGACAACGTTTTGGCGGCAGCATCAGCTAAACTATTGAAATCCCTAAAATAAAAGTGGGCTTGTTTGACAGGGGACATTTAGGGCTACTTTCCGGTGGGGTGCCTGGCTAAATCAAGGATTGTGTTGTGCTGCACCAGACTCTTAAAGGGAAAAAATGGCATTGAACTATATAAGACTCCATGTACACAAATGGAAGCTGACATGTTTGTGACACTTGACTCCTAATATTACAGCAAATCAGTGTTCCAGGTGCCAAAACTTGGACAGAGGGACTCCTAGAAAAAAAAAGGGGACTAATTCAGGCACCTAGATCATGCCTCAATAAACAAGCAGGAAATATTGATCTCTACGAATATTGGATATTGATAGACTCCATCAGCCAATCAGGGTGCTGGGTTTTTAGCTGAAACAATGTGGCCTTTCTGTGATGTCTTCAGTCTGTTCCCAGGCTCTGTACAAGTCAGGACTATTCTGTAAAGGTGGACTGTGGACTCCAGGGGCTTACTCTGGCCCTATTTGAGAACTGCTGTTGTCAAAATTGGATCAACAAGCATTTGTCAATGCCGAATGTTTGCTTGCTGGAATTGGCAGTGGTAGTGTAGAAGTTAAAGAGCTGCATAATAGAAATGGCAGTGAAGTATTGAACTGAAGCCAACCCCACCACCACCCTGCAGAGAGTGACAGGCATTGGGGTGTGCGTTTGGGTAGTCAGGCATAACGGCCACGCCATTTCACCACACCCCACTCTGCAGAGACTGACAAGTGTCACATGTTCCTTGGGGTCTTTGGTCCTTATGCACACCCCATTTCATTAGGAAATACGGTGAGATGGGTGCGATATAGGAGAATGGGGTGAAGTTTGGGGCCGAAGAGTCCAAGGTATACCTCTATGCCTCTCAGTGACTGCAGGGTGTGGAATGGTATGAGCATCACAGGCAAGAATCCCAAGTCACACCCCTGATTCCTGTCATTCTCTATAGGGTTGGGCGATATAGTTGAAAAGCTTAATACCTCAGGCATTCGTTGGTATTTTAACTCCAAATTTTCAACATGTTTGTTTTGTGACCCCACCTCATGAACAGGGGGAATATCAGTTTGGTAACCAAAAGCTGCTTATGCACAGTGACTATGGCATTTAGCACCACAGGTGCAAAAATATTCCGAACAGGATGTAAAAAATGACAGCTGTACTCTTTCATGGGGAGGTGTAAAAATGGCTATGTTGCAAATGTGTAGTAAAAATATTTAAAAAAATGGTGACGTCCGAAGCGTACATAGAAACTGTGCAACGCACACCCGTTATATAATTAGGTTGGGGATTTTTTATAGCAGATTGTCAACTCAGGCATTTTGGTGCCTCCGATCATGATCAGTGTCCCTGTGATTTTCTTTATCTGTGCCGAACAATGATTTCCCACAGCATTCACGCATCTCTGCACTGAAAGTGTGAAAACACACCGCCATGTTGTGAAAAATGGCAGCTGTACTGTTCATAAGGAAGTGTTGAAAATGCCACTAGTGAAAATCTGGACTGAAAATATTACAAAGTCATGAACTAACGAGGATGCGGAAACTGCACAATGCTCACTGTAACACAGTCATTTTATGGACTTTTGTCACCAAATTCTTCAACATAGCCATTTTAAGACCTCTTGCTCATGAACAGTGTAACTGTGATTTTCTTAATCTGTCCTAAACATTGCTTTCGCACACCAACAGCACCACTGTGCGCTACATGTGCGATAACACATTTTGGGTGACATATGAAAAATTGCAGCTGTACTGTTCATAAGGAAGTTTAATAAAATAGACATGTTGAAAATCTAGAGTGAATATATTAAATTTGCAAACTTACGAGCATGCATAGTAACTGTGCAACGCACGCTCATAAAAGTCATTTTTAGGAATTTTTTCACCAAATTTTCAACATAGCCATTTTAAGACCTCTGCTCATGAACAGTGTCACTGTGGTTTTGTTAATGTGTCCCATACATTGAGTTTGCACACCGACTGCGCCATTGTGCGCTACATGGGCGGAAACACGTTTTGGGCAGGAAGTGAAAATGACAGCTGTACTGCTCATAAGGAGGCGTGAAAATGGCAATGTTGGAAATCTGGAGTGGAAATATTGAAAATTCGCAAACCCACGAAAGGCAGGCATGTGGGAACTGTGCAACGCACACTCGTAAAACAGTCATTTTTAGGAATTCTGTCATCAAATTTTCAACATTGCCATTTTAAGATCTCTGCTCATGAACAGTGACACTGTGATTTTCTTAATGTGTCCCATACACTGAGTTCGCACAACGACTGTGCCATTGTGCGCTACATGGGCGGAAACATGTTTTGGGTGAGATGTGAAAAATGACAGCTGTACTACTCATAAGAAGGTGTGGAAAAATGGCAATGTTGAAAATCTGGAGTGGAAATATTGAAAATTGTGAAACCCATGAGCGCGTGAACTGTACAACGACGTCAGAAAGAACAGTTATTTTTTGATTTGACTAAATTTCCAACATGGGCTTAGGTCTCCTCATGAATGATGTCATTGTCATGGCGACCAGTCCGGCGGGTGATTTCAGTCACCGCGCAGTCATCTGCCGAAATCACCCTTCGCGCCCGATCAACGCCATGACAGTGACATCATTCATCAGAAGGGGTCCCAAAACCCCATGTTGAAAATTTGGCAAAAATTCCCAAAATGGCTGAGATATGCACAAAGTTGAAACCCGCTATCTAGCCCATCATACACAGCTTACCGGGCATTTCTCAGTTCGTGGTCGGCTTTGAAGAGTGCAGACGTGTTCCCGTCCACTCAAGATCAGCTGCTGGAGTCCAGAGGTGCATGGGGTGAGGGGGTGGGAGGCTGGGGCGAGTGGGTGGGTGCGGTTGTGGGAGGGGGGTCGGGAGATGCACCGCTGGACCGCTTTTTTCTTACAGGTAAAAAATAAAAAAGACGCTGGGATTGCTTGCCACGCTGGGGTGGGCTCCAGCATGGCACAAGGACTTTGAGGGGACGCTCAGCCAACGGAGAATTGGGCACCCCTGCCGGCAAATGACTGATCGCCACGCTGGGGTGGGCTCCCAGTGTGGCACCAACTACTGGGGAGGGAGGAGACGATAGCTCAGCCGACGGGATTGGGCACCACGTCGGCTATACACTGCGCTTGAGGGCATGCAAGCCTGCGGCTGGGGGAGCTGCGCGTGAGCAGCTTCTTATCACTGCTCACTCCAAGCGTAGCTCCCCCTTTCAACTGTATGCCACTGCATTTTGGAGCGTGTCATAGACAGCTCCAAAATGCATTGGCTTACAGGAGCCGCGCCTGCCAGCACACTGCCTGAATTGGAGGAGGAGGTGACACACCCCCGAAATCTCCGATGATGGCACTATGTTTCTTGCACATGCGTGCAAGCAAACATAAAAAGGGGGAAAAAAGATAGAGCTGTAATTCTGATTCCCCAGGTGCTTGTTGCAGGACTAAATTGTAAAGAGAAAAAAAGACTAAACTGTGAACCTGTTTTCTCCAAGTAATAAAAAGTTGCTTAGATATTGTTGGGGAAAAAAATTAAATGCTGCAGAAACCCTGCACTGGGAGGCTAAACTAGCTAAAAAGACTGTGCAGTGTATTACAATTATTGCTGGGAGGTGTTTGTGTGTGACTGTAATAAAAATCCTGAAGAGACAGCACGTCTCTGGTCATCGGGGTGCTAGCCAGCGCCTGTGTGTGTCCTAAGTAAACTGGTAAAAATGGCTGAGAGTTGAGGCCCAGCTGCAGGCAAAAAAAGGTTGTGGACACTGCTTAATTAACAAGTGTGAACTGGTGTGTAGGGAGCTGTTGTTCCTGGGTTCCGTCCTGTTAAATTGCTTCTGCGCATATTGAAACAAAGGCTAGCACCCACTCAAATTGTACTGGACTTTATTGAAGCTACTGCCTGCAAACCTTTCTTGCTTAACACTGAGTGCAGGGACTGCAGGAGGACTCCCACTATTTGAAAGTCCTCACCCAGAGCAAGGGAGGGAACTTGCTAACCCCTCTCAAGTGGGACTCACTGTCTCAAAAGATCACCAGCGCTCACTGGAGTGCTAGGGCACCTGTGACCCACTGCAAAGGCTGGGTTGAAGAGACACTCCTGGGTCTGGACTTCTAGAGCTGGTATTGTCTTGCCACAGTGCTCTGCAATGGGCCAAAAGTGGCTAAAGGTGACAAGCGGCCAGAACTACAATCAAGATGACCAGCTGTAAGATCCTCAAGCAAGTTCCATCCAGTCAGAGGGATCCTGGCTGGCCTCTTTCTGCTTTGCTGCACTAAACCAAGAAGCTCCATTCACCTGGTGCTGAGATCAACAAACCGTGAGTACCCAGGACCTGGCTTCTGACAGGGAAAAAAATTGGTCTGTTTTCTCATTCTACAAGTTTTTCTAAAATATTTCAGGACCCCAACAGCTGGCCAAGCTATGGCACCGATCAGGCATGCACCTAGGGGGTACCCCTAGAGACAGTTTGGGGACACTGGTACCAGTGGGGGTGGGCTTGGCCTGTGGGCCCAAATGTTCATTATTGCTGCCCATTTCATTAACTTTTTCCTCTTTTCACTGCCACCCTATCACGTAGTCCTTACCCCCTGAATAAAGCTGCGAGTTTATTTGTTGAAACTGCTGTGTTGGTGAAATTCATTGCATGTCCTTATTATTACTCAGACTATACAGTGTATGGTAAAATAAGTTATTTCAATCAATCAACTTTATTTAACCAGGCGTAAAACACCATTGAGCGAGCACATTTTCAAGGAGGTCCTGGACAACATTTGGGGAACACCGTGTGCAAAATGGTTGGTTGGAAAGGTGAGTAGGTACAGTATCCCAGGGGACTGTACCAAGCAAATATCTGGCCCACTGATACTTTACTGTGGGTGAAGGCACCACGCTATTATCAATATTTCTAGGAACAAACCCCCAATCGTCACCGTAGCAGGACCCATGCCCCTTGTACCAGGGACACCAGACAAGGGGGAGTAGCCCGCAGGCATACAGCACCGAGGGTTCAAATTAAAAAGGTTTTCTTACCTTGTCCACAGAATTTATAGCAAACAGGCACTGTCTCACACATGTTAACACCCAAAGAACAGGAGCAGAGCTTGTGGCAGGAGCAATAGTAGCTTAAAAAACTTGAAGGGGAAAATGGGCTAGAGCACGCACAACACCAAAGAACAGAACCACCAGTTTAAAGAATAAACATTATTTAATTAATCAAATTAATAAAAAATAAAATTACACAACTACATGGAGCTGGAGGCACAATGCAGAACAGGCACAAGGTTACACAGGCAGACCTAAAGCAGCACGGAACTGCAGTAATCTCGTAGGCCTATAGCAGCTTAAAAATCTTGAAGGGGCAAAATGGTTCAAAGCAGGCAAAACACCAAAGAACAGAGGTGCTGATTAAAAGAATAAAAATATTTCATTAATAAAATTGATAAAAAATAAAATTACACAGATCCATGGGGCTGGAGGCACAACTTAGCACAGGCACAAGGGCACACAGGCAGAACTTCAGCAGCACAGACCTGCGATAATCACATAGGCCTAAGCAGGATAGGGAATGAGCTCCACACAGGTTCGCAGAACCGAGAAGACTCAGAGATGGGGGCTAACACTCAAGGGCAGCCACACCGAAACACAGGCCACAACACCTGGGCTCACCAAAACTTTGCTCCTGGGATACCTTACTGGCCTTGCAATACTCCCAGGCCACACACTCTCAAAACACAAGCACAGGAAGCTCTAAAAAGTGATTCTGTAGTTATGGGCCAAAGCAGGACCCACCCCCAGGATGTGGGTTCAGTGGAGCCAGCAAAATCTCTCCTGGCAAGTCACCAAACACACAACGACAGTATGCCACCTGTGTATGGCCTCCCGGTGCTGCCACCACCAGAACATCCACACCATGGCTCTGCCACCATCAAGGAACCCCCACTGCCAATCCACCACCAAAATTGGAATGGGCCTCCTACGCTCCACCTTGGCCACCAGTACAACTCCTCTGGACCGTGGCTCCCATAAACAGTTGCTTTCCCTGCCAACCACCCCAAAAACTGAGCGTGAAGCAGCACTGCAGAGTGAAGACTGCAATTCCCTCAGTTGGGGTTCGAACCCCAGCACCACTTGTATGCAAATATCACCACCGGCCTCTCAAACACTCTTCCAACCCCCATTTATTGCAGAAGGGCCCAGAAGACACACCCACAAGGGTGGACACCAACTGCCTCTCTGACCTAACAAGCAGACCTACAGGAGGACAGCAAGGTAACTTACAGTAAGCCCTCCAGAATGGGGTGGCTTACCCTCTCCCCCCTTTAATCCATTCACCCACCATCTATTGGAAAGATGCAGCTAGATATGCGCACTGTACCCATCCACCTCACCCCACAGGAATGCCAGAAATGGGGACCCGGGGAACCCACAACCTAACGACTGGGTGGAGCCCATTACCTGTGTACCTAGATGCCAAACATTGTACTTGTTAAACAGAAAGCATGCCAGAGCAGTAACCAAATAAAAAATGAAAAGGTTTTTTTTTCCTCTAACTGTAACCTTCCCAGCATAAACCGCATTCCTACAGCCACTTCAAACACATTCACATTCACTCACCACCAACATAGCCCACTTCCCATCCATTCTATACCACTCCAGCCTGCAAGGAGTCAGATATAACAGGAAAATCAATAGGTTTTGTAACTTTTCTCCATCCAACCTCATAAGGGTGGTGGGGGAGGTTATCATGCTCACAGTCCAAAATGTAAAACAAAGAGGAGAGTCTAAACAGTTCCAGACCAAACAAAGGCACAGTTTCTGCAGATACTTCATCTGGGCACAATTTCTTGCTTCAAATGCTTGAGATTTCAACCAGAATTGTCACTGCAACTCACAGAACCAAAACATTTCTAGCAGCAAAGAAATCAGCTGGCACCCCAGTTCAAATGGCAGGCCCCCCACCACGGGGATAATAAAAAGCGGGGTTGGGTTTGGTGGTTTCCTCCGAAAAGGAATCCACGGAGATGAGGTAATATTTCATGCGACAACCAGCCACATCTTGGACAAGAGTGAAGTGTTTAAAGAAGATAAGCCCGGTCCAGGCCGCAGAGTGGCAGAGGGACCTTGCATACCTGGACACATCCTGTGAAAGTGGGCCTGAATCATTATAGTGGAGCTGTAACTTTTGAACCATTCCTCGAAATACCCAGTCCCAGTCTGGCCTTTTCTGCTCCACCACGTCCCAAAACTGTTCAGACATATGAGGATATTCTATGTGGGGTATTCAAAGTGCATCCTATGCCTCACCCATCTCTCTGTTTGGAACCAATCAGGCAGGTCTCAAACACAGGTTCTGCAGGCTTTCCCAGGCTCCAGCTACACACCATTTCAGTAGTGTACGTTTAGGGGGTCTGAACTCAAGAGTCCATCCATTTTCAGATGTGTTGCTCTATTCAGTGCCAGATGGTGAGGAATATTATCTGGCAAGGACAACACAGGCCTGCTGTAAGGGTGAGGAATGACCCTGTGCACATCCTGGTCTGCAAATTGATGGCTACAAGGGGCCTGGCCAGGGGCCAAAATAGATGGCACCTCAAATGCAGCTTCACTCATAGGTCCTACAGCGTCAGCTAACTGAGGGGACTCCTTCCTAGATGCCTCTTCCCGAGAGACACTACCTTTACCACCGTTTCCAGTCGAGGAAGCACAGGCTGGCCCCCTGGGCCCTGGGGCATCAGTAGTTGAAACTATCTTCCCTCATTCTCTCTCTCTGCCATGAGGAGGGTCAGCGGCTGCAGGTGGAGGAGGGTTAGGCAGATGTCTATGCCCTCCTTCGCCTCCCGGGCTCTTTTCTTACAAAGCTTCCACTATCACATCTGCTGAAGAAGCAGCGGGCTCCAAGGGGGGGTGGTGTTTGGTCTCATCCCACAGTTCCAGGCTTCCTATTGATAGTAGTGAGGTATTACCAGCAGAGGGCACAGAATAAGGCCAGATGGTACCATAAGGTGGCAGCTCAAACATCCCTGCTGTGGGCCCCTGGCACAAGCTGAACACAAAGGGAGCCACAAAACACCCACACCTTGGTAGCTGCATAGCACACACCTCTCATCAGCAGCTCCCCAACCTTCAGACTTCCACAACCAGGATAACAGTGAGGCAGGCACAAGAGCCTGAGGCTCCTTCATTGGGGCTTTCTCTGCCATTGCAAACATGAGATCTACACTCAGAGGAAGCATACACAAAATGGCACCTGCAACAAAACTTCCATGCAGGTCTCACAGCTGTAAGCCAATCACTGTACCCATACCACACCATGTGGATGCAGCAGCATGAATATTCAGTGCTTTATGCTGTGGCTGCCATACAAGAAGGCTCAAAGTGTGTCCAACATGGTGACCCCTATGATGACGTAGATAACACCCCAGAGGCCCAAAGTGCCATCAGCAACAAAGATACACCACTTTGCCAACCAAGCCCGCAAAGTTAGATCTTGAATGAGCCCGCACGTTTGTAACCCTCCCTTCAGCACATGTCTAGGGGTCCTAATGTTAAAAGGGCTGAAGGGGGGCACAAGCCAGGAAGTCACAAAAGTGCTGAAGGGGGGCACGAGCCAGGAAGTCACCAAACAGGAAACCAATGGATTAAAAAGGTTTTCTTACCTTGTCTTCAGAATTCATACCAGACAGGCACTGTCTCACACATGTCGACACTCGGAGAACAGGAACAGGGCTTGCGGCAAGAGGAATAGAAGCTTAAAAAACTTAAAGGGGCAAAATGGGTTAGAGCAGGCAGAACATCAAAGAATAGAGGCACCAATTTAAAGAATAAAAAAAAGTTAATAAAAAAAATTGATAAGAAATAAAATTAGACAGCTCCATGGGGCTGAAGGCACAACAGAGCACAGGCATAAGGTTACACAGGCAGAACTAAAGCAACACAGAACTGCAGTAATCACATAGGCCAAAGCAGGCCAGAGAATGATCCATGTAGGTCTGCAGAGCTGAAAAGGCTCGAGATGGAAGGGGGGCTAACATTCAAGGGCAGCCAAACCGAAACACAGGCCACAACACCAGGGCTCACCAAAACTTCACCCATGGGACACATTACTGGCCTTGCAAAACTCGCAGGCCGCCCATGCTCTGAACACAAGCACTGGGAGCTCTAAAAAGTGACCAACTCCCTCTTTATAATTTTTCCATCCTCTTACAGTAACAGGCCAAAGCAGGATCTACCCTGGACGTGGGCACAGTGGGTCCAGCAAAATCTCTCCCGGCAGGCCACCAAACAAACAATGGCAGCATGCCACCCAGGTACAGCCTCCTGGTGCTGCCACCACCAGGATGACCACGCCATGGCTCTGCCACCACCACAGTGCCCCCACTGCCAATCTACCACCAAAATTGGAATGGGCCCTGGCCCACCTCAGTGCCACGGAGCATGGGGTGGGCTATCACTACAACTCCTCTGGGCCATGGTTCCCTTAAACATCAATGGGGTCCCATCCTATGGTCACCTTCCCTGCTAACCACCCAAAAAATGAGCATGAAGCAGCACCACAGAATGAATACTGCAGCTCCCTGGGCTGGGGTTCGAACCCCACCCCCACTTGCACACAGATATCACCGCAGCCTCTCAAACTCTCTACCACCCCCCATTTATAGTAGAAGGGCCCAGAAGACACACCCATGAGGGTAGACACCAACTGCCTATCCCACCTAACAGGTGACCCATGGGAGGAGAGCAAGGTAACTTATAGTAAACCCCCCAGAATGTGGTGACTTACATGCGTAAATGCACAAGCCAGCAGAAGTGCTGCTTTCTGTCATTTCTGTTGTATGTCTTTTGAGCTGTGTTGTCTTGTACCAGCCATCTAACTTTTCAAGGTAAGTCCCCTACTGTTTTCAGTTGTTTGAAGTCCGTCTGAGTACTAAAGGGACTCCTATGCATGCATATCATGCAGCTACTAACACTAAGAGACAGCAGATTTGTTTAAGATATATTGTAAAACTGACATGAAGTTACACTTCAACAGTCAGTCTTTAAATAATTATTTTATCTTAAGTCAACAAAGTTCAGACAGTAACACATCTATGTCTAAAATTGCTGTGAGTCAAGAATTTTTGACTGTCAGTGATACTAGTGTTGTAAATCTTATGAGCAAATCTATGAACACCATAGAAATGTCAAGAGACAATACTGACAGTAACAGTATATCTGTCAATAAATGTGTGTCTGAATCCAGCACAGATATAGCATAAAACCTAGAATGGCCGACATATACCTGCAACAGGAACAGAAAAATATTATGGGTGTTGACAGAATAGGGTTAGTCAATACAATGAATTGTAAAACTAGTTCATTTTGGTGTCCCTCCTCACTCAGTTTGGCTGTTGTTACCTTAAAGGCAATGGGTTCAGAGAGATATTGATTTGCTTTTTCCAGGCAGTTCTATTTCTGCCTTTTTTCACAATGCCTCTGCCCTTGAGAAACAAATCATTCAACAGATGAAAGCAATGCAGGATATAGAAAGTAAATTGGCATACAAGGGCAGAGGCATTGTTGTTATATGTCCAGGGAACATTATGCTGCTAAGTTACATCATTACCTATATGACTGCAGGTGCTATCAGACGCCACATACAAACCCTACCTCAGTTTTTCAGACCAAATTAAACTGAATCCTTGATGGTGCTGTGTGGTCTGGCCAGAGCACTATGGAACACTGTTCTTTTATGAAAGTTAAAAAACAGGCAACACCAACTTTATATGGTTTACCAAAAGTTTACAAATCTATTGTTAATCCTACTGCCCACCCTGCTGTCATGAATACAGGCAGCATTACCAAGAAAATGTCGAGATGTATTGATTTTTTTCTTAAAGAGATCATTCTGCTGACTCCAGCCTATATCCGTGACACTTTGGATGTTATCTTAAAACTGAAAGACCTTAAATGGGAGCAAGATATTACCAGTGACCGACCAATGACATTTCTTCTAGATACAAGTCAATGGAGCGTGAAGCAGGTCTGAATGCCATTCGGTTTTACTTGAAACATATTGATTCCAATGAAGCTGTGCCATCTGACTTTAGCCTGGAGGGCCTTGAATTTATCTTGTCATAAGATAATTTCTTATTTGATGGCTCATATCACCACCAGCTCAGGGGACAGCTATGGGTGCCACTATGTAACCCTCATGTGCCAGTCTCTTATTGAATTCGTGGAAGGGCAAATTTGTCCTTAATAATTTTGTTAACTCTTTTTTTGGGTTAGATAGTCAGATGGCACTGCCAAAGATATTATATGTATGTGGCAGGCAAATTACGTGGATGCTCTCAAGTTCATGAAATGGCTAGCCTACATGATAAAACGTTTTTTCTATATACATTTTATGTCCCTTGTTGCCCTTGGCATGCCCCCTTCCATCCGGTTCTCCCAGCCTCATCACCCAGCTTCTTCTGGACTTACCTTCCCACTGACATCTGGCTTCTGAACTGTGGAGGTGCCTGGTCACCTATGCGGGGCCTGTAAGGAACCAGACTTCATCTTTCAGCCAAGGATTTTTTTTTCTCCTTGGTTTTTAAGTTTCCCTTAGGGCTCAGACTGTATAATGCATGGGACAGGTGAGCTCTGCCTCCACGAAGATGCCCTAACACATCATGCCATGGTCCTATGTCTTGATGTGCCAAGACCTGTACTACCACCCAGACATCTCCAGGTGGCAGTGTTATCACAGTGACCCCCCCCCCGAGGAAGGAGAGCAGTCTCTCAGATACTCAATCCTCCCTCCCCCAGCTGACCCCTGAACAACCTGCATCCATTCCCAAACCAGGGTCATTGGCATGGCAGGAGGTAAGGCACCAGTGAGTCAGCCCTCCACACCACTGGGCCAGGTACCCAATAATAATCTGAACCTCTAATTTACAAAGAAACATAGATTTTGTCAGCAGAAAAGAGCCTTCAGCGTTATACCCATCCAGTCTGCCTCTTGTCCCTGCCTATTCCATCACTGCTGACCCTAGCTGGTTATAGGTCTCATTTCCTTCCCCTTTTCCTCCACTGAATATGCCCCTGTGCCTATCCCACCATGCTTGAAGCTCCCCACAGTCTCTGCCCCCCTACCTACTCTGGCAGGCTGTTCCAGTCATGCACTACCCTGTCCTTGAAAATGTATTTCTACACATCTCTTGTAAACTTCCCCCCTTAGCTTCAATGCATTCCCCTCTTGTTCTAGTGCCTTTCGTTCTCTGAAATAGACCTCCATTTGCATCTTGTTCACTCCTATGAGGTACTTGAAGGTTTCAATCATGTCCCCTGTTGTTCTCCTCTCCTCTCTTCCCTGGAGTGCCTGTTGAGTTCCTGCAGCCTTTTCTCATGTGCTTCTCATGCAACACCCCCCCCCCCATCATGTTGGTTGCATTCCTCTGTATTGTCTCCACTCTTTCATTTTTTTTGTATGTAGGTTTTCATTGCAATTTGATATTAAAAAATACATCAACATTATACCTGGCCAGAGAGAGCTATTGCTCACTCTTTGGAGTTACATGTTTACAGTTTACATATCACTTACATTAAAACATAGTTATCTTAATTCACTTATGCCAGGCAATCATCTCTCACAGGTTATTATTCAGATTTTTAACTTCGGCTAATATTTTTCTGTAGTATCAGGGAAACGTAGTAGGAGAATGGAAGGGAGAAACCGGAAATGTTTTACTAGCAAACAGGGTGGGAAACATATATTAGTGGCATCTGTCCATTGATCTTTTACTTAGATCTCATGTACATTTCTTCATCTTGTCTTCTTTTGTATTTCCATTGCAGGGGAGGAATTTCCATGTCTGTCTTTCTTAGTAACCAGGTGTGCTGTTCCGAAGATGGCTAATGTGTTGGAAAAACTTCCTGTAAGTTTCCATGATATAGTGGATTCGGGTCGGTCCATTTTTAGATGAATAAATCTTGTTTATCATTCAGACTGTGTGTAATTTGTTACATTGTGTATGTCTGATTTACTAGTGTTCACCAGTCTGAGACAGTGGGTTCTGGCTTAGCCACACATTGGTGATGGCTTTATTTTCCATAGAAATCAGTATGAGTAGTAGGTATTTTATTTTGTTTTTTCATTATTGTGGTGGGTAGTAAGAGTAATGTGAATACCTGACATTGAAGTGAAAGGTTAATGGAAAGAGTGGGGATATTAATCTCAATCCAGGCTCTGAGAGTAGACACAATTTTGGTAAGGGTATTCTTTTTACACATTCTATTATTAGGAGCCTTGTGCCTAAAATAGATCTGTTGAGCTCTTTGCAAATGAAAATCATCCTGATTTTATGATATATACTGAAACATGGTTAATTGATAATGTGGAAGATGGGGACATCATGATTAGTGGGTATAATGTGTATAGGGCAAATAGGAATAAAAGGGGAGGAGGGGTTTTAATCTATGCTTTGGATAAGTATTCCTTAAATCAAATTCATTTGGATGTAAGTGCAGACACCTGTGAACATTTAGCAATTGAAATTAAATTTCCAGTGGGAAAATCAAAATCACTCATAGGGGCCTACTGTCCCCCTAAGAAGGTAAAAAGTAGGATGCAACAGCTTACAGATATTCTATCTTCCTTTATTGATACTCATGAAATTCTACTTATGGGAGACCTTAATGACAATTGGCTGCATCTAGCTGATACTGGAGTAATGAAAAGTATGGCACTTTCGTTGGGCCTGGAACAACTTATGAAAGATCCTGCTCATGTTAACATTAAAAATACAGCTGAATCAACCTTGCTAGACTTAATTTTGACAAGTGCTCCCTTTCACTATTTAAATGCAGGGGTATTAGAAGATCTAGATAGTGACCACAATATTATACTGTATATTGTGTTAGAGATAAGTCTTTCTTGCCAAAGCAGCCTAGGCTTATTTCCTATCGAGCTACTGGGAAGTTTGACTATTTTGCCTTTATCGAAGATCTAGATAGGATAAACTGGGATAGAATGTTTATGATCCCTGAAATTGATCTGGCCTTGAATTATTTTCTTACAGAGCTGATGCAGGTTATAGATCACCATATGCCAATGAAAATAAGGAAAATAAAACAATCCTCTGCCCCATGGTACTCATCAGCATTGAGAAAGTTAAAAAGGCAAAAGGGTCAGGCTTGGATAAAGGCACATAATTCAAACTCACAAAAGGAATGGCAATATTATAGAAGTCTCAGGAATTCCTATGTATCTGCTGTTAGAGAAAGTAAAAGAACATACTATAATACTAATTTAGAGAACTCTGCTGGGAATGATAAAACATTTTGGGATATAACTAAAGAGATAAATGGTCACCATAAACAGGGTGACAACTGTAAAACTGATATTCCAGGTTATGTGGGGAAGGAGTCTCTTGCAGATGTGTTTAATCTCTATTTTGTGAACTCGGGAATTTCTTTGGTGGTCCTGACCCTTGTAATAATAGTGATTATTCCCTGCCCCTAATAGATCCACCTGATTTGTTCTAGTTTAAAAAGTTGGAGGAATATGAGGTTGTTGAGGCCTTGTTGGATTTAAAGACAACAAAGAGTGGTGGTCCTGATGGATTAACCCCCTATCTATTAAAAATCTCAGCTTTACAGACAGCTGCTCCTCTCACTTATTTGTATAATTGGTCTATTACTGAGGGAGTAATGCCCTCGGATAGGAAAATGGCTAGGGTTGTCCCGATCTTTTAGGGGGGGAGTCAGGATCAGTTCAATAATTACTGACCAGTTTCACTTCTGTCCCAGGTTTCCAAGTTGCTGGAAAGATTTGTGGCTAAACAATTGACTGATTTTTTGAATTAGAATGATTTATTTGATAAATATCAGTCAGGTTTTTGTAAATCACATGATACAATATCCGCTGTGTCGAGGGTTTTGGATGATGTCAACAAAGCTATGGACAAGGGTCACTTGACTGGTGCCATCTTTGTTGAGCTCTCCAAGGCCTTCAACACAGTGGATCATGAAAATCTTCTTTTGAGTCTGATGGACATTGGGCAATCGGGTGGTGCCCTAAAGTGGTTTACCTCTTATTTAGAGGGAAGGATGCAGTCAACTATTGTTAATAAGGTTGTCTCAACCCCTTTGCCAGTAGTCCGAGGGGTCCCTCAAGGATCGGTGCTTGGACCCTTACTCTTTTTGATTTACCTGAAAGAGCTTGGATGCCATGTGAATAATGTGGCTTACCAATTGTATGCAGATGATTCTATAATTTACATTTCTGCTTCTTCTATGGATGAGATTCAAGTAAAATTACAGTTAAGTTTTGATAGATTATATGGATATTTGACACAGTGGAAACTTAAAATGAATGCTAGTAAGGCAAAATGTATGATATTTGGTTCTACTATGAAATGTAAAACTTGCACTGAATTATCAGTATTTGATGCTGAGGGGACTCCTCGTCTACTGGCAATTCGCATGTTGATGAGTTAGTTAGATTAGTGGGGAAAAGGGTGGGTTTACTTTATCGAAATAAAAATTGTTTGGGTGGATATATGATAAAGAAAATTGTTGAATCACAGATTTTTCCTCTATTTGACTATGGAGATGTACTTTATGACTATTCTTACTATGGAAAATTACATAAATTAGATGTATTCTACAATCACTTGGTAAGATTGATTTTACAATGTCCTAGGGATACCCACCACTGCTTGATGTATCACAAATTATGATGGATCTCTCTGTCAGAGAGAAGACAACTTCATAAATATATTTTGGCATTTAAAAGTATTACAGCAATGATTCCGGACTATCTGGCTAAAAGGTTAGAATTTAGGGATATTAATCCCTCCTTAAGGAATGTGGCCTATCAAGAGATGGTAATACCTAGAACAAAATCTAAATGTTCTGATTTCTTTTTCAGCCAGCTAGTTCCTAAATTCTGGAATACGATGCCCTTGAAATTTCGTTTGTATAATAGCAAAAGTCCTTCATGAAAAGTTGTTAAAACTTGGTTCTTGGAATCATTTTTAGCTCAAACTAAGGCTCGTTGTGGCTACTGTAATTGTTTGAAGTAATGTAATTGTTATATGCAATTGTATGGTATTTTGCTGTGTTATGTACTGTATCCTTTTTTGTATTAGTCATTGTAATTTGTCGTAACTATTTGTTGCTTAATCATGGGTCATTTTGTCTAGTCTTTTATTTAAGATAAAGGTAAATAATTTGTAATCTGTCTTTAATACAGAGATGGGTCAGTAAGAGTCTCCTCTAGATGGTTCCTTATTAGGTTTAAGTATTTCAGAAATTGCAGTGTATCTCCAGGAATCAGTGGCATGGCCAGTGGTTTGTGTGTGGTGAAAAGTGCCTAACAGTCGTTGGAGAAGTTCTGCTTTAAATGATTTGTGAAACTCTGTGAGGTAGTCATCTCGTCCTGGGCATTTGTGGGTTTTCAGTTTTGATAGGGCTGCTTCTATTTCCTGAGTCATGATCGGTGCAGTGAGTCACTGGGTGCCTGGTTCAGTCACTTTTGGAAGCTGTATATGTTGAAAGAACTTGCTATGTACTCAGTTTGGGAGTGACGGTCAGCCATGGTATATAACCGTTCGTAATAATTTTTCAGTACTCTGAGAATTTCTTAGGATGAGTGAACTAGTTGGTGTTGCTGTGGGTCATAGAGGTTTAGGATGTGTGCCTGTGTGTATTGCCTATAGAGTCTATGTGCCAATAGCCTTGTGGCTCGCAGGCCTCCTTCATAGTATTTTGGTTTAAGAGAGTGAAGAGCTATTTCCGTTTTCTGATTTTTGTAAGTCCTGTATTGCTCTGGTTGCCCAATATAGTGTTGGAAATGGGACTAGATCTCCTGCTTTGCATTTATTCTGTAGGTCTGTTGATAACTGGGTGAGGTAGTTGTACTTTTCTTCCCTGATTTGTTTCTTCCAGTCAGTATATGCTATTATGTCACCCCTAAGGACCACTTTGAGTGTATCCCATGGACGTGGTTGGGTGATATCAATGGTAGTATTTTCTCTGAGAATTTGTGGGATGTTGTCTCTTACAAGTCAATGGAATTCAGGGTCTTTTACATGGATGGTATTGAGGCACCAGTATGTTAGTTTTCTTTCTTTGTTTCCTAGTTGAATTTGTAGTATAATAGGGGCATGGTCAGACAGTAGTATTTGACCATGTATGCAGGACTGCACTTTGTGTGTTCTTGTACTGTGTAAAAATAGTCTAGCCGAGCATATGTACTGTGGTGTGGGGGGGGGGAGTAATGTGTGTAATCTTTTTGGTTAAAATGGTTGGAGTGCCATATGTTTGTCAATCCTAACTGAGTCATCTGTTGTTTCCAGAATTTGGTTATGGGACGCAATCGTTGATGGATATGGTTAGTGGTGTCCAGTGCTGGATTAAGTACCAGATTATGGTCTCCTTCCATAAGGAGTATATCCTGGGTGTGGGTTAGGATTGTCGCAGTGAGTAGGTGAACATCTGAAGCATCTGAGCATGGGGCAAACAGATACTAGCTGGTGTCACCTGGGTGTTATATACCTGCAGTTCTACTGATGTTATGTAGCACCCTAGTTTGTCAGAGACTAGTTTCTGAAGTATGAATTGGGTTTTCCTTGTGATTAAGATTGCCTCTCCTTGCCTTTTACCATCCTTATGGGGGAAACAAATTCTTGGGGATAACCAAATTTTTTGAGCAGCAGATGGTCCGCTTCATTAAGAAGGTTTCTTGTAAAACACCACTTCTGGGTTAGATTTTTAGTATTAGGGAACACTATGGTTCTTTAGATAGAACTGTTGAGACTGTTTGTATTGTGGGAATACATTTTGATTGGGGTATAGTTAGCCCTTGTTGGGGGGGGGGAGATGATCATCTGGGTGATATATTTCTGCCCCTGTTTGTTTAGTACATGTATTCAGTGAATTTAAATCTAGGAGGTATAGAATCAGAACAGATGCCACAAATGAAAAGAAGTTAACAACAGACTTTCAATAAATAATTTAAAAACAGAACTTTGCAGCAGAGCAAACCATGGATGCTTCGAGTGGGCAACTGGCCCAATATCAGTGGTGACTTCATTGGCAGGGGGCCTATGCATTGTGCCCCATTTCTA
This sequence comes from Neoceratodus forsteri, assembly GCA_016271365.2. Taxonomy (NCBI): domain Eukaryota; kingdom Metazoa; phylum Chordata; order Ceratodontiformes; family Ceratodontidae; genus Neoceratodus; species Neoceratodus forsteri. The sequence goes on along the minus strand of CM028133.1, from coordinate 680,644,390 downwards.
AGAGGAAAAAGGTGGGTATTCCCTCTATAGGTTGAGGTGAAAGCTACATTGTTGTAGCTGCCTCTGCCACGGAAATTTCACAGCCATAGATAGTGGGATTCAGGATGAGCGAGGAATGAAAAATCTCACTCGCAGTGGGAGAGAGTGTCACCAGAGTGGGATTGTAGGTACCTAAAAAGTAACTACATGTATGAAGGCTAGTAGCCCGAACTCCTCCACAATGTATCTAGTATCTAATACTTAGTAATGGGAGGCTGAGGAGTAATGGTCTGTACAAACCCAAGCTTTGAAGTCAGTGTTCATAATCTGCAGCATGTAGGCCAGGTGAAGTCTCTCTGAGTCATTATAGGTCTAGACATGTCCTTGTGTTAATCAATTGCAGGGCACAAGGAAAAGTGTGAAACGAAGGAAAAAATGCTAAGCTCAAACCCCAAAGAATTGCCACTATGCCATGTGATAGCAAACTATAACAAGCATTTGTCAATGCCGAATGTTGTCTTGCTGACATTGGCATTGGTAGTGCATGAGTTAGACAGATGCATAAAAGGAATGGCAGTAAATTACAGAAGTGACACCAACCCCACACCACCCTGAAGAGACTGACAGTCACTGAGGTGTGCCTTTGGGTGTCGGCCATAATGCTCATGCAATTTCACCTCACCCTACCCTGCAGAGTCTGACAAGTATCGTGTTCTGCCTTGGGGTCCTCGGGCCTTACGCTCACTCCATTCCATATGGAACTACGTTGAGATGGGTGCAGTGTAGGAGCATGGGGTGAACTCTTGGGCCAAAGAGTGCAAGGCACAGTTTGATGCCTGTCAGTGGCTACAGGGTGGGGGTGAGGGTGGAATGGTGTGAGCACTGGAACCGACAATCTAAAGTCACACCCCTGATGCCGGTTAGTCTCTACAGGGTGAAACGTTATGGTTAGAAACCTTAACTCCCCGGACATTTGTTGGTATTTGTTGGTTTGCACTCCAAATTTTCAGCATGGGCTTTTTCTCACCCCACCTCATGAAAGCATTTGGGATGCTCATGAACAGTGTCACAGTGATTTTTGTGAATCTGTCCCAAACATTGATTTCCTACAGCGACCGCACTATTGTGCGCTACATGTGCAAAACCACATTTCGTTCAGCATGTGAAAAATAACAACTGTACTGTCCTGAAGGAGGTGTGCAAAAATGCCAATGTTGAAAATTTGGAGTGAAAATATTAACAATTCTCGAACTTAAGAGTGTGCATGGAAACTGCGCAATGCAGCATGTGAAAAATAACTGTAATGTTCATAAGGAGGTGTGGTAAAATGGCAATGTTGAAAATCTGGAGTGAAAATATTAAAAATTCTCAAAGTTACGAGCGTGTGTAGGACTGCAACACACTCCTTGTACAATCATTTGGGAATTTTCCACAAAATTTGCAACATATGGTTTTTGGGAGCCTACCTCATGAACTGTGACGCTGTCATTTCATTAATCAGTCCTGAAAGGTGGATCCGCACAGTGACCGTGAAATCACCTTTCAGGACCAAATAACAAAATGACAATGACTGAGTTCATGAGGTGGGGTCCCAAGAACTCCATGTTGAAAATTTGGTGAAAAATTTCCAAAAATTGGCAGAGATATCCACCAAAGTTGAAAAAAACCCTATTTATGCAACTATACAGCTTATCGGCATTTCTTCAGTTCACAGTTGGCTTTGAAGAGTGCAGACATGTTCTCAGTCCACTGAAGATCATCGTGCCAGCCTCCAGAGGTAAGTATGGGGTGTGGGGAGGTGGATGAGCAGAGGGTGGTTGGGGGTTGGGTGGTACGAGAGACTGCGAGGGACCGTTTCTGTTTTTACAGGGGAAAAAAACTGCAACATAGGACGCTTTGGGCACGCTGGGGGGTGGGCTCCCAGCATGCCGGCATACCTGGGTGTTTCTTTAGGAGGGCTGAAGCCGATGGGGATTGGGCACCCCCATCAGCTGCATGATGTACTTTTGGGGAGGCAGCATGAGCTGAGGGGGATTGGGCACCCCCTCGGCTCACAACAAATTTTTTTGGGGGGACATTATGCCGACGGGGATTGGGCTACCCCATCAGCAAATGAACTGGCGAGGACAAATGTCGACAGAGCGATTGAGCACCCCTGATGTCGGCTGTTATGGGGAGTGTGAGAGGCGGACGGCTGCATCATGTTTATTGAAATGTTACACCATGGAAGGCACGCCCTGCAATGAGGGGGCACACCCTCATTGTGGTGGCTAAATCCTTTCAAGGTGGTGGCTAATTCATGCCACAAAGCCCAGCCCAAAAAAGCAGTGGTGCCACTGGCCACTACAGGACTGCACCTCCAAAACCTGCTATTCCAAGTTACAGCAATATGTTTCTTGCACATGCACAAGACAACATAAAAATTAATTTTATTAGTAAGAACGTAGCAACCCCACTCAGAACAAAGGCGTCTACACATGTTTCACGTTGCACTTGATGCTTTTTCAAGCAACAAATTGCAACGTGGCTATCGTAAACATAACATTCTGATGAGGGTGCTATATTTTTACTAAATGAATTGAGCCACATGTTTTGCTTTATCTTGTCGCATCAAGAAACATAATGCCACCATACACTTTTTGGAGGTGTACCACCCATTCTGCCAATGTCTTGATCCATTTTGCAGGCACAGCCACACCACACCAATGACTGGCCGAGCTGTCTATGACAGCAGTTCAGATGCAGTGGCATGCAGCTGAAAGAAAACCACTGCTGCAATCAGCAGTGGTAATATGTAAGCAATTTGCACATTGATGTCAAGCGGCAGCTGTTGCCGGCTGCCTCTCAGTCCCCATGAAAGCTGACGGGGGTACCCAATCCCACTGTCGGCATGCCCCCTCCCTGGTTAATTTGCTGATGGGGTAGCCCAATCCCCATCGGCATAATATCCCCCTATTTATTGTGTGCCGAGGGGGGGTGCCCAATCCCCTTTGGCTCATGTGTCCCCCCAAGCACACTGTATGGCCAGCGGGGGTCCCCAGTCCCTATCAGCTCCAGCCCCACTGCCAACAAACACCCAGGTGGTATGCTGGGAGCCCCCAGCATGCTAAAAGACTCCCTCGTTGTCATTTTTTTTCCCCTTATCAAAACAGAAAATGGTCCCTCACAGTCTCTGGTGCCCCCAACCCGCACCCACCCTCTGTACCCCACATCCCCCTCACCCCATACCTACCTGCAGAGCCTGGTGCAATGAGCTTCAGTGGATCAAGAACATGTCTGCACTCTTCAAAGCCAACCGCGAACTGAAGAAATGCCATTAAGCAGTATAATGGCACAAATGGGGGGGGTCAACTTAGGTGGATATCTTGGCCATTTTTGTGAATTTTGGCACCAAATTCTCAACATGGGGTTTTTGGGATCCCACCTCATGAATTCAGTCACTGTCATATCTTTATTCAGTCAGGAAAGTTGTGATTTTGCTGTCACCTTTTGGGGCTGATTAACGAAACGACAGTGTCACTGTTCATGAGGTGGCCTCTCAAAAAGCCTATGTTGCAAATTTGGTGAAAAAATTCCAAAACATTACTGTGTTACGAGTGTGCATTGTGCAGTTTCCATGCACGCTCATGACTTCCTGAATTTGTAATATTTTCACTCCAGATTTTCAACATTGGCATTTTTTCACACCTCCTTATGAACAGTACAGCTCTCATTTTTCACATCCTGGTTGAAATGTGTTTTTGCATGTTCGCTGCACAATAGCATAGTAGCTGTGGGAAATCAGTGTTTAGGACAGATTAAGAAAATCTCAGTGACACTCTTCATGAGCAGAAGTCACAAAATGCCTATGTTGAAAATCTGGTGATAAAAATCCATAAAATGACTGTTACGAGCGTGCGTTGCGCAGTTTCCATGCACACTCGTAACTTTAAGAATTTATAATATTTTCACTCAAGATTTTCATCATTGTTAATTTTGTACACCTCCTTATGAACAGTACAGCTGTCATTTTTCACATCCTGCCCAAAATGTGTTTTCGCACATCTGGTGTACAATGGCGCGGTTGCTGTGGGAAATCAATGTTTGGGACAGATTAAGAAAATCATTGTGACACTATTCATGAGCAGAGATCACAAAATGCCTATGTTGAAAATTTGGTGAAATAATTCCACTAAATGCCTGTGTTACGAGCATGCATTGCGCAGTTTCCACGTACGCTCATAACTTCAAGCATTTTTTCATATTTTCACTCCAGATTTTCAACATTACCATCTCTTCACACCTCCCTATGAATGGTACAACTGTCATTTTTCACATCCTGCCCAAACTGTGTTTTCACACATCTGGTGCAGAATGGTGCGGTCACTGTGGGAAATCAACACTCTGGACAGATTAACAAAATCACAGTGCCACTGTTCATGAGCAGAAGTCCCAGATGCTTTCATGAGGTGAGGGGAGGGTCACAAAAAGGCCATGTTGAAAATTTGTAGTGCAAATACCTACAAACGCCTGGGGAATTAGGGTTTCTAACCACAACATCCCACCATGTACAGACTGACAGGCATCAGGGGTGTGTCCTTGGATTGCCAGCTGTAATACTCATGCCATTCAACCCACACCCCCACCCTGAAGCCAGTGACAGGCATTGAGATGTACCTTGGACTCTTCAGCCCCCAGAGTTGAGACCATTCTTCTATACTGCACCAATTTCAAGGCCATTGCCAGGATTTTTCCAAAGGGAGGGTCTTTTTTGTTGGTGACTTTTTAAAAAAAGCTGGGGGTCTGGGGGCCACCAGGCCCTCAGAAGCCCAGGGGTTCTAGATGCTCTGTGGTGCATTTTCTGACTTATTTTGGAGCAACATAGCTTATATCTTAGCTCTCCTCCACCCCCTTGTTCTAAAATTATAAAGTGTCTGACTGAAGGCTGAATACACACTTTCATTCAGAATGTGAGGTTAGCAAAATGTGGACATTGTAATACTAGTGTTATATATCTTTATACAGAATAGATGTATGTATTCACCCTGCAGACAGCCAGATAATAGGGCTCTGGGTGCTGCTAGGCCCTCATTAGAATTTTTACTAGGGGTGTTCTTTTATTGTATTCTTTTCCTTTAAAAAAAATGGGGGTCTGAGGGCCACCAGGCCTCCAGGGGTTATAGAAGCCCTGGTGCATTATTGGGCTTATTTTGAAGTGAAATAACTCATATCTGAACTTTCCTCCACCCTCCCTTGCTCTAAAATTATGATGAGTCAATGACTGGCGTCTAGCCTTAGTAGGAGTTGTTTTCCTCATTATTGTTGGGAAGTGTGGCATGCAATGACATAAGAGCACAAGCATCCATGCCTGGCACACCTCTCAGTATCCTGCAAGCATCGGCTGTGACATCTCCCGGCCTATACCAAGGGTCGGTCATACGCAGAGTGTTACCCCACTCTTCCCTCCCCCAGTGGAGGAGAGCAGTGCATCAGATGCTAGATCCTCCTCCCCCAGGCCAGCCCTCCAATTCCCTGGGCTCACATCTGAACACAGCTCATCAGCAGCACAAGTGGAAATACAACTGCTGCACTGGAGGGCCGGCTGCAAAATGGTCTTCTAAAGTTTTGTATATACAAATACGGGCCCCTTTGAAACAGCATTCCTGTACTTTGAAGCAAATCGGTGAGTGAGGTACTCACCAAACATCTAATCATATGGCTATATGGCCCACTAGTAGCACATCGTAGTGCCATGCAGGTGACCGAGTTATGGAAGCTGATCTGGGTTGCTACAGTAGTATTGGAACTGCCAGGGCTGAAGAAGCAATGCCATGGTAGCATGTCCTAAACTCAGGAGAGAAGTCACTTATTCAACCACTATGGTGACCTCCTGCAAAGGGCAAGGAACCTTGCATCCTCATGGGGTGGGGGTGGATACTTGGATGTATGCCAATAGTCACTGCAGAAAGGAAGGTGGGAGGCACGAAATTTAAAGGGCATTATCAAAATGAAAAACACTGCTGTTGTCAGGATGATGGCACCAGTATGCACAGGCCCCACAGTTCCTTTACATTTAGAAAAGTGTATGGCTCCCGATGCATGACAAGGCTATTCTCCAACTTTGTGGTTACTATGCCGACTGTGTGACTTCTCGAGCTGTGCTCTTGAGGTCAACAGTCGGCATAGTAACCACTCAGTTGGAGAATAGCCTTGTTGTGCATCAGGAGCCATACACTATCCTATACGTTAGCTCCTCAGTAATTACCTACCCATTGGTTGGGGACTTTATTTCAAGTCAAAGGAAGCCCATTTAGGCAGTGCACCTTACAATGGCATACCCTTCCCCCCCCAATCATCCAGACCCCCACCCTCAGCAGCTGAAAGCAAGCACCCCCCGAATTGAACAAGCCATAAAAGTCAAAGGTTGGGTCAGCCATAGCACTTTAAACCATTACAATTACCCTTTTTTTCCAATCCTCCTGACCCCCACTCCTAGCAGCTGAAAGTGCGCTCCTGATGAACTGAACAAGCCATAAAATCAAATGGAATTTCTCAGCCAGACTAGCACTTTAAACCATTACAATAAAATACCCAATTTTTTTTTCTTGTCCAGACCCCAACCCCCAGCAGCTGAAAGTAAGCCCCTGATGAACTGAACAAGCCATAAAAATCAAAAGTTTGGTGGTCAGCCACAGTACTTTAAAATCATTGTCAATTACCCCTTTTTTCCACATGTCCAGACCCTACCCCCAGCAGCTGAAAGTAAGCCCCTGATGAACTGAACAAGCCATAAAAAAAGCAAAGGTTTGGTCAGAGACATTTATTTGCTCCACTTTTTTCAGTGCAGGCAGTAACTCAGCACTTGTCCCCCACCCGTCTTCTCCACCAAGAAGGAACTTCACTGATTCAAACTGTCCTCATCTCAGCTTGCCAGTTTTAGCAGTCTTAATATACCCTCCATTTTAATTTCATCCAGACCCCCAACTCCCAGCTGCTGAGACGCGAGCCACTGATAAACAAGCCAAGCTGGAGATACAAATGTTTGAGCCAGTGAGCCCAGAGACATTTAAACAGTCTCCAATTTTAAAACTTTACTAGCACTCGGTCGGTTGTGAAACAAACTTCCAATGACTAGAGCAGCACTCGGTCGCTCTCCCCCCCCAAACAATCAACGATAGCAGAGCAGCTGTTTATTCCCTGAGAGATACCGGTATGAGACCTGAACATTTAGAAAGTCAGCCAAAGACATTATTTTTAAAAGAGACTGACACTTATGAAGTTGCAGCCTGAAACAAATGTTAGCCAGTGAGCCAAAGGCATTAACATGAGTTCATTCTCCCCCACCTCCCCGCCCACAACCAATGTAGAAATCAGCATGACTTATAGTAACAGCCCTGTGGAGTCAGACAAATGAGCAATTATCCAGAGAACGGCCAGGCAGGGAACTTACTAGGCTGGCTAAAAAAAGTCTGTAATGTGCCCTCCTCATCTTGTTTGCCATCTTCCTCTCGAGTAGTCGACCGCCACGCTGCGCCTCCATCTTCAAACCCACAGTAAAATCTTTGTCGCAGTGAAAAATCCACAGGCCAAGGAGGACACTTTTGCAGTTAGATGCAGGCATCACTTCCTAAGCATCGCAACCGACTGATTGGCCAATGAAGATGACGGGGCGGGCAGCACGAGATTTGATACTGAGCTGCTGGAACCTTGATTGGGCTATAGATCATCGGGAACAGGGGGCAGGTCAAACTAGATAAGGGCTAGTGGGGGGGGTCGCATGTCAAAGAGAGCACCACTAGCGGGCACTTCTTACTACAACCTGAGGACAGGTCGGACATTTAAAGGAACAGTTACTACAGTTAATGGAACTGGGAAAAAAAATCAAAATATTCCTGAACAGGAGGGGGGGTTCGTTTGAACCTGACAAACCCTACCTGGCAACAGACCTGAATTTCAGTGTATTTCCTTATGACATGGGGTGACTGTCAAGCCGAACACCCCAAAGCACACCTCAACACTTGTTGGTGTCTGCAGGATAGGGTTAGGTGAAATGCCATGAGCATTATGGGTGATGACCCAATGGCACACCCCAATGCCTGTCCATCTCTGCAGGGTGAAGGTGGGGCTGGCGTGAGTTCAATACGGTTCCATGTGATAAGGGTGCTTCCACAATAGCACAGCCCAGAACAGCACAGAAGACAAAGTGAATGCCACAAAGGCGACCGCACAACAGCGCAGACAGGTCAAAAGGATGACAGCAGCAGAGTGCGGTTGGAAGGGCGCCGAGCACATGGTGCACCCTGCAAGGCAGTGAACAGGAAGCACGGTGCAGCATGGCCAGGCCTTGAAGGTCACCCAATGGTAAGGGTGAGCCCTGGAGTTTGTGTGACCATGTATGGTCTGGATGGGCATGACCACAAGGGGGGGAATGGCAGTGGCATTGATCCACCACCCAGGCACAGGGGAGGCCAGCGCACAGGCACACACAGTGGGCAGGAGAATGGCCATATCACCAGGGGTTGCAGCCAAGGGGTGGTGCAGAGGGCCACAATGTGGGTGCCACCCCCCAGCGTGTGTCAGGTTGTGAACGTGTGAGGACCCTGGCATGCATGAAGGGTCAAAAGGGCGACTCCGGGGGGGGGGCTGTGGATGCTTAGGCAACCCTGGAAGGGTATACCCATGCAGCAGGTGTTATTGGGCACACACCATGCACCATGTGGTATTGCACAGGGTGACGCTGCCCAGGGCTGGACATTGGCAGCAGGGACTGGTGCATGCGTGGGGCAGACATGCGGAGGGTTAGACGTTGAAAGCACAGTTCTGCACCAGCCCACACAGGTAGTCGTAGTGGCTTCTGTTGGCATAGTTGGCCACGATGGCGTGGATCCTGGTATCAAGGTCATGATACCATCTCCGTGGTTGTGGTGCCTCTGCCCCAGACAATAGCATCTCAGAACGCACAGCAGTAAGTCACTCCATCTTCCTTAGGCACTCGAGGAGGCACCAGATGCTGGGGTGGCAGGCACCGATCTGGGTGTTGAAGGCCCTGTGCCACCCTTCAACCTCATTGTTAGTCCTTGCCAAGCCCTGGATGGTGGAGTCATAGCAGTTCCACTGCTCGATTGGGAATGGGACACGCCAGCGTCCTGAATGCCCAGTGGGCTGTCTGACCCACGTGTCCTCCACCCAGTCCAGCAGGGGCTGGAGGACATCCTCGTTGCTGGTAAAAAATCCCACTCCCTCAGCTCTTCAAGGACTGCTGGTATGTCGGCAGGTGGTGGGAAAGCCAATGCCAGCAGCAGCTGGACATGCAGCACAAAGTCAGGATCCTGGGTACACCGTGCCAGGACTTCAGGCAACTGCTGTACCTTGTGCCACAGGGCCTGAGTGAAGTGGAAAAAGCAGCATCTGATCCGTGACTCAGGGAATACGGTGGTGACCCCATGCCAGCTGGCACGCTTGAAGTCCAGCAGGACCATGGCAAGTGTTATGTCAGGGATGTGCAGCTTCAGCTGGCCTAGCAGTCTGATGTACATCTGTGCCTGCCTGGTGCATGTCAGGGCATAGACGGCAGGCAGGACTGTACCTGACTGGATGGCATGTATGGTATACAGTTGGTCAAAAAGGGCAGGGCATGCCCTGAATGTTCCATCCATGAACCAGTCTGTGCTGCTGGCCAGCTGCTGCATGCCACGGTCCGTGGCATAGATGATGATGCAGTCTCGCTCCCTCCCACTGTCATACAGGAGGAAGCATGTGCCATCCGATGCACGGGTGTACTCTTCCAGGATGATTAGGTTATCAATGGAGTGGGGTGGTTGGCCAGCTATGTGCCATGTGTCGCACACACTGTACCATCCGGCGCAGCAGACGCACTCCGGGTAGTCGACCGGCCATGGCCGCAGGGATGCCCGATGTGCTTGCCACGACGACCTGAGAAGCAGAATCCATGGTACACCGTGCCCTGTCCCACAGCGTTCCCATCACTCGCCGCACACCCACGTCGGCCACGTTGGGGGTGTGGTTGTGCTCCCCGATGGTGGTTACCACCATATCCTCAGCTGTGTGCAGGTGGGCCATACAATGGTACCTCCTCACCTCGGCACACCTCCAGTATATTTTCTCTGTTCCCTCCTTATCCTTGCGGTATACGAAGCCATTGTGGACAGCCATTGGCTTGCCCTTCTGGCTCTCTGTGTAACGCACCTCCATATTGTAGATGTTGTGACATCTGAGAGCTGTGCTGTGGCTGTGATTCTTATGGCACTGGTTGCCCCACCCAGCTTCTGCTTGGACACACCCACTTCCTGTCTGTGCTGCTTATCAGGTGTTGTTGCTCTGCGCCCCCTCCCCATCGTTGCCTTGTACATGGGTCCTGTGTATCATGGACTGCCACCCTCTGCTATGTTGCCCCTGTGCATGTGCAATGCTGTGGGCTCCGTCCCTCCCCATGCTGTCCTGTGAGGTAGGTGTACGTGTCTGCTGTGGTGGGCATGGGGTTGGGGTTGTTGTCCTGCACCCTGTCCATGTGTATGTGGCCCTGGAACAGCCAGGTGGTATGGGCTCGTATGTCCCCCCTTAGCACTGTGCCCCACCAACGGTGCCTCATGATGTGTCCCGCTGCAGCGGTGCTGTCCTCTGTGTGGCCTACTCTGCTCTCACCCATTACCTCCCATTGCTACTGCTGCTCACGGCCTGCTGTTCATGCCATCCAGCGCTACTTATTTAACGGTGTCTCCCTGCCGGAGGTGCCTCTCCTGCCTGGTGGCCTGCTGGTGCTTGCGATGCTGCTGTCTGCTGTTCATGGGGGTGCTGTTACTGTGCAGCAAAGCTTTTCGCTCTTGTACTGTCGTTCTCCTTTTTTGGGCGGTCGCCCTTACTGTGGTTGTATTTCTTGCCTCGCCCCCTGATACCGCCCTGTTTATGTGGCGCTGTTCTTGGCTGCTACCGTTCAATACTTCACTGCCATTCCTATTCTGCATCTGTCTAACTCCTGCACGTCCAATAATTTCAGCAAGCAAACATTCAGCATTGACAAATGATAGTTTGCTATCACATGGCATAGTGGCAATTCTTTGAAGTTTGAGCCGAGAGTTTTTCCCTTCATTTCATGTTCGGCACTTGTATTTTGGCTCCTCCTGTGTTGGTCCTGAGCCTTTTTTCCTGTTTTTCTACAAGGAAAAGTGTCTCTGATTATACTTAGTGACTCCATTAAGAGTTTTTTATTGTCTGCAGTCCCATCAGTGGCACAGGTAGCAGGAGATAAGGGGAGGAAGAAAAAGTCCAATGTTTAACAAGTTTACTTTGTACCATCCTAGAGGTATAGCATGGAAACACTTCTGTCCCTGTACATTTTTCCAATTCCCAAAAGGGTTGGGGTAGGTTGAGGAGAACACCCAGAAAATCTTTCCACTGAGTGTTAAACTGGCAGGGTTGTGAGCGAAGATCTACTAGGTTAGAATAGCGAATCTTGAACTGCACCATCTAAACCGCGCTGTCAAGATCACGAAATGCCTGAATGGCAACAGGGATAGAATAGCGTACATCAAGTACAGCTACCCTTGTAGCTATTCAGGCATTGGTGAGGAACTGTAGGTAGGTGAAAAGTGCAATAGTTAACTGAGCTGTTCCTGTGACAGAGAGGTTCAAGTCAGCAACAGCTCAGCAGCGCAAATTGGGAGACCAGGGTTCTGTTCCTGGTCTCTCAACACATGCAGATTTACTTATCCCCTGCCTGAAGTGCAAATTTTTTTGTATCACCAGACACTAAAATTCCACCCCTCCCCCAAATTTCCTCTTTTCCCGGAGATCTGCACCCCCCTCAGAGCTGAGTATATAAGTTGGGGGGTGCAGGGGCAAAAGCCCCCCACAAAAGAAAAGTGTACAACATGCATTTAAGCAATGGAAGTGGTCATCGGTGTGTTTTCTGACCGCTACCATTCGTGCTGTTATTTGTTGTGGCATTTAGAACTGGTGCTGTATGTGAGAATGCTGTTTATACTGTGCTGTTATTGTCAGTGCTTTTGTTGGTGGTGTGATTGTAACCTAGTGCCCTTAGCAATGTGATCCCAAGGCTATACCAGTTAAACAAAAAACTTAGCTTGCAAGCAAGAGCTAACAGCCCACACCTTGTTTCCTGCCCTGCCTGCCCCTACCCTCTTCTGTAACTATCGCTCTGTACACCTGCACCTCAGGCTACTCCATATACTTTCTCACCAATACTGCAATTCAACTTCCTGCTAACTTAATGGTGTCTGGCTGTCATTAGTCTGCAGCAGGCTGTTTGAAGACACTGGCATTGAACCTTTAGGTTGTATAGTGTGTACAGCTAGGGGTGCTCATTTGGGGATATACTCCAGTCTGTCAATTATACATATTAGTCTATGCTTTGTTGTCCCCCGTGTGTTGCTAGTGCATCAGCAGGCTTACAAGTGGTCTAGAAATTTATCAGTTTCGATGGCCTCAACTGCCTTATAGGAGGACAGAACACACCTATAGAAGGCTGGTGTGTGATTTGCTTTTTTTGCCCTCTATGTTGTTACTGCATTATTAAGGAAGTGGGTGATATTCGTTGTTTCTTGGGTGCAGCTCAATGATGCCCGAGCATGCAGGCATGCACTCTGTTATGCAGCCGCAGTACTTTTCCCTAGCCCCTCCCATAGCCACTCGAATCTGCAAGCACGTACATGGTCACACAGCCACATTAAAGCAACTGCATAAATGTGCGAGAGGAAATCAGGCAGTCACGGCTGCATCTGTTCCTGGAACTCTATTCTCCAGTGTTTGTACTCTGGCATGCTGAATAGTACTGCATCTTTCGAAATCAAAGAGCAGTTTTGCACCTGACTGACAAGAGGGGAGAAAACCTTAAATCAGGTTAGTGCTCATGTTAGGGGATTACAGGCGGAGCTGGGAGGTTGAAGGGGAAAGGGGTGGGGTTGTTAATCTGATTAGGCTACTTAAATACTATTACATGATGCCATTAAGTGACTAAGTTAACACAACTCAGTGGTTACCCAGTTTACTTCCTCCCAGCCTGAAGCCCCTTTTACTCCATCATCCTTTCTGGTGAGGAACCTGCTTCACATTACTTGGTTTGAAAAGCCAGTAAAATATCTCTAATTTCTTGCAGGGCGGTCAGGGAATATTTCTGCCTGAAGCACTCTTTAGATGGTAGATCATGGCTTCAATTTCTGGATAGCCACAGTGGCAGACGGTACTGTGGTTTCATTGGGTGGATGACCCTGTCTGCTAGTGTTGCCAGTGCATCTTTTGGTGGGCGATATAACTCCAGTCCCTCCAGGAAGAACACCTTTAGTTGTTAGGTAAAAGGTGTCTGAAATTTCAGTCCTTTTTCCTGGAGATGATGGAAAAATTGTCAGCATTCCTTTCTGCATGCTAGGACTGTTGGTGCATAATCATGATCAATGAAGACCCAGTGTCCCTGATATTCTAGGGTGCATTGTTTCCATGAATTAGAGAGAATTTGCTCCTTAGTTTGATTGCTAAGGAATTGTGCCACTATAGAGCGGGGATGGATTTTAGGGTCTTTGGCTTTGGTCACAATGCACAGTGGGCTCTTTCTCTGTTGAAGATAAAGTCAGGTGGCAAGGTTTAAAATCAGTCTAAACAGTTTTTCAAGGAAAGGTATCATCTGGGATCCTCTGTATCTTCTTGCTGGCCTATATACATAGATTTTGCCTCTGATATCTACTTTCTAGCTTATCTGTCTTGTCTTGTAGTGTTGAGGTAGATATATCGAGTTGTATCATCAGTCTTTCTGTTTCACCTGCCTTTACGTCAAGTTCAGTGATTGCAGATTTGTGTTTAGAGCTGTTTTTTCTAACATCTGTTGGCCTTCTTGGAGCGCTGTGAGTATTGTAGCATTCTCTGCTCTATAAGCACAGAGCTTTGACAATATTAGATCTAATTTGTAACTAGCAGGGAGGTCTTGTCAGACTAACCTGATAGTTTTCTTTGACTGCGTGATGAGAAAATTGGTTAGTGGCCATGCTGTGAATTTGCTCTACTTCAATTTCAGCAACTCAGTGCCTCTCAGATGCTTTCTGAAAAAAATAAAGGATCTGGGGGCAGCTAAGTTCATAGTAAGCTAGGTAGGAAACTGGCAAAAAGGAAGGCAGCAGAGGGTAGTGGTCACTGGGGTTAGATCAGAAGAGAGGGGGTCACGAGTGGGGTTCCACAGGGATCTGTCCTGAGGCAGGTTCTCTTCATCAGTGACATTGGTGAGGGGATCAAGGGTAGGCTGTGTCTCTTTGCAGATGACACTAAGCTCTGTGGGAGGGGGGATAGTGATAATGGAATAAGGGAAATGCAGAGGGACTTGCAAAAGCTGGAGGGGTGGTCAAGGGTTTGGCAGTTGAAATTCAACACCAAAAAGTGCAAGGTGATGCACCTGGGTAACAGGAACTCTAGGACTGAGTACTGGATGGGAGGATGAGATTCAGTACCCTGACTGATGACTGCAGCCTTGGAGTTATCATAAGTGACTCCAAAAAGCAATCAAGTCAGTGCAACCAGGCAAACAAAAAAGCAAGTAGAATGCTTGGTTGTATTTGGAGGGGTACTGATAGCAGAAAAAAATAAGTAATACTCCCCTGTATAGATCCTTGGTGACTCCACACCTGGAGTACTATGCCTAGCTCTGGAGTCCTCACCTCAGGAAGGATAGGGATAGGCTGGAGACGGTGAAGTGCTGGCTAACAAGAATGTTCCAGGGCCAACAGGGCAGGTCCTATAAGGAGTGCCTCGAGGCACTTAACCCTTAGAAGACTATGGACATATATATATGTCCAGAATCTATCTACGTTCACACATATTCAGTTCTCAAATTAACATGTACTTGCTGGAAACCAGGCGGGAGAGGGAAGACATGACAGAGACCTTCAAATTCCTAAAAGGAATTAATAGGGTAAACTGCGGGGGATTATTTAAGTTGAATACTGGCTTGCGATCAAGTGATCACAAATGAAAACTACCAGTAGGGAGGTTCAGGAGGGACATGAGAAAGCACCATTTTGCATAAAGGGTGATGGAGACATGGAGCAGGCTACTGGTCAAGGTGGTGGGTGTGAAAACCATTGGAGGTTTTTTTGTTAATATGATCTTTATTAAAACTTTTCTGAGGTCAATGCAGTACTAATATAACAGTAACACAGATGTTGTAGCACATTTACAGGGGATAACAACCATTTTATATCCCAGCAGTCCCAGCTACCTCAGCTCTGTTCTGTTGAGCCCTTCCCCCTCTTTGGCACAGCTCAAGGGTTGGGGATTATGCAGACTTTTATCCAACTCAAATAGTGCTGTCTGAATGTCTACCAGGAACTGAGAATCTGTATTATGGCAGAAAGTGCCCTTAGGTGTGTCGCGATAGGTGGGGACATCACCCGCAAGAGGGAGGCATATCTATCCAGGAAGTGGGGCCTGAGGCCCGTTAATGAAAATAAATCCTCTGACAATCATGTAGGATACCCATTGCATGACATTAACTCTACTGTACTGCTAGCACAATTATGGGACTAAAGTGGGATGAATGAGCCACACTGTCCACTAAGAGGAGCACAGCTCTGAGCAGTCATTTAGAGAATGTGTGATCTTTTCCATTTAATATATACTGTTGACTATAGACGTCCAGGACTCCACACTAAGAATGGTGGGGGAGAGTCAGCACTTTGATAAGGCATTCTTGGCCACTGTGATTAAAATATTTAACAGATACTGGGAATGTGGGTCATTAAAACCTTGTGGGTATTATAAAAGAAAGTACAAAGTAGGGGTGAGTTGTATGGCCTCCTGATAAATTCATTAAAGTCCAGCTTCCGATCCCTGCAGGAAGGGGTGAAGTTGAGGGCATGCCCTCAACACATGGTAGTGAGTTGCCCTAGGTTCTCAGCAATTTGTCCAACAAGATGGGGAATATGTGGGGAGATAGTGTGCCATAATCATTAGGTATGAAAATATCATATTGAGTGTTTCCAGGCGTGCTCTGTCCATTGACAGGAGCTCATTGCTTTGGCAGCCACACAAGAGGCCTTCCTCCTTTGTGTCTCATCTATTGGAATACCCAGCTCGGCCTCCCATTTGGATGCTACATTCAATGAGTTAAAGCCAGTAGTAGATTACAGATATTGATAGAGGTGGGAAATCATATGCGGGACTGCCCCATAACATAAAAAGTTTAGACAATAAGTGATTATTGAAGGGTGCTGGCATGGTGAGCAGACACCTATGAGGAGTGACAGAATATAATGGTGGAGCTGTAGGTATCTATAAAACTCCATCTGACAGAAATTATATTGGGTTTATAATGTGACAAACTGCTGTACTGTGTCATCCATGAGGAACTGATAAATACATTGTAGGGAGAACATTTTCCAGTTACAGTAGTTAGGATCTAAGGTGAGAGGAATAATGTTTTCCAACTGATATATGGGACACAGAAGAGCTAAAAATGGGGTAAGATGCAACTGTTTCCAGATGTTGTACCAAACTTGTGCTTGATATACCTGTAGCAACTAAGGATTTTGGTGCCTCACTATGTCCAGTGAAGGTGAGCTATGATACATGGCTCTGACAAACTGCCTCTTGGGAAACATGGCCTGTTCCATATCTAGCCATGCCTCATGAGGACCTTCTAAATGCCAGAGCAGCTGGAGGAAGAGGTGGGCTACCCAAAAATACATTTTTAACTGGGGAAGTGCCAGGCCTCCCTTGTCCTTAGGGAGGAAGAGTTGCTGGAATTTGATAAGTGGTCTTTGCCCAACCCAGATGAACCTGGATATCTCCTTATTCCAGAGGTGCCAGGTATGCACCTGTATAGCTAGGGGTACACTATGGAACATATAAAATGCCCTAGGGAGAGTAGTCATACAGTACATATTAGCTTCAACTTTCAGGATCATGAAAGAGGTAAGGTTCCCCAGTGGTTCTAATCCTGTCGTATAGTTTGTTCAAATGCAACATAATTGTCCTGAAAGGTCGAGCCAGGAGAGTGAGCTACATGGATCCCTAAGTATTTATGTTTTTGTAAGTGCTGATGGAATGGGAAAGCCTCTTGGAGCTGAGGACTGGGGGAGAAATGAAAACAGAGGATCTCCATTTTAGAAGTATTAATAAGGGATCCCAATACTGCCCCATAATGATTAGGTACTTCATAAATCCCTGGAAGGGATTTCTAGGGGTCTTGTAGATAAAGTAATACATCATCCACATAAAGTGCTATGCGATGCTCCTTTCCTTCTACTATGACTCCCTAGAAGGTAGTTGCTTCTCGTATTAACAAGGGCTAAGGGTTCAATATAAATGGCAAAGGGTTGTCATGATAAGGGGTAACCCTGATGTGTCCCCATCTTCAGGGGGAAATCATCAGAATGATGCTCATTAATCTTAATGCAAACCTGTGGGGAGCGGTAAATCTGTTGTAACATTTCTATAAAAGCCACTGGGAATCCCATCCACCCCGCACTGAATACAGAAATGGCCAGGAGACCCAGTCGAAGGCCATCTCGATGTCAAGACTTAACAGAAGGGAGGGAGAGGCAGCTCGATACACATGGTGTACAATATTAAAGTGCTGCATGTGGTGTACATTGCAAAACGTGTGGTGGATATTATCCACTGTTGGAGGTTTTAAACACAATTGGGACAGAATGAACGGTATTGTGGTGGCTTAGGGTGTCAGATATTGGGACGAGAATGTGGATGAGGATGGGAGAGACAGCACCCTGGAGGATCAGTGGGTCCCAGGGCAAAATAGGGGATTCGGGCAGACTGGATGGACCATTGGTCTTTTTGTCCTGTCACTGTCTATGTTTCTGTTTCTAATTATTTGTGTTTTTTGGGGCTTTGCCTAGATGCAGCCATCTTGTTGGGTGAGACTGATGAGGTGGAGGCCTCACTATGTGAACCATCCTCTGGTAATTAATCTGCAGTGGACTAGCTGTTTGGAAGATTTTGCTGGTGTCACTTCCCCCATTGATATCAAGACCTGTGGAGAATGTTTTTAGGTGAATTTGTGGAGTTCCCTTGTTGTGAGATCATTATTGTAATCACAGGTAGTTCAGAGCTTAGTATTCAGGCAGCCATTGCTCTGGTGATGTTATCGGCCACCTCTACCCTTTCAATATCATTAGAAAGGTGCAACCTCCAGAACTGGACACAGTACTCCAGGCAGGGCCTCACCAGTGAGTGATAAAACAGCAGCACCACCTCCCTCCTCGTGCTATAAAGTTGTTTGCAGGCTGCTCCACTCCATGTTACCCTCTCCATTGTAATTAGGAGCTTTCACTCAGGCACTATTGCTAATGTTGCCTTTTAAACATTTTAACTATTTTTACTGAGTTGGCCAAAGTTGAGGAGTACCCTTTGCAGTACACGGCTGCAGGTTACGGTTGCTCTGGCAAAGTCAGGTCAGGATTGTTCCCATGCTGATGATGTTTGGTGTTTGGGAGTTGAAACAGAGTTGCAGCTCGGCTACCCAGAATTGCAGCTAGAGATTTGACTGGAGTTTCATGGCGGTAGATGAGCAAGTTCTGCCATGCTACAGCAGAGACTGCACCATGGGGTGCTATATGCGAGTCCTAACATTTTTACAGGTATGCTAACTTTGCCAAGGGGAGCCGGGAACTGATTTTAAAATTTCTGACATTACTTACTGTGCTCAGAGAGCAATTTTCTTTTATCACTTCAGGAGTGTGAAATTGTACTTTGAGCAAGGGAAAACTGGTGAACAGGAGAATGTAGAAAGGTTGAACAAGAATGTCAAAGTTTGGATTTCCCTGAATTACAACTGTTTTGGATAGTAGAATTCATTGTTTGCTATTGCTTGGTTACATGATACCTGGACCTCGATATAGAGCTGTTTGATTTGATATTTACTTGAAACAAGATAAAAGTGACATATTATAAGGTACTCTCATAACAATTTAGAGGAAGAAGAACCCAGTGACAGTGAATCTGAATACAAAGAAACACTTAAGCAGGGAAAGGTCCACTGAGTACTGGACTCACCTAACTTCCGGATAAGAAAAGGGAGCTAAGTTTATATTTTGTTTATGGTGACTCCCTGCCTCAAATTTTCATAAATAAAAATGCTGATTCAGTGACAGATGAAGGCTGCATAAGGCATAATTTCCCCCTAGAGGGATACTTTTATTTTTTACTTTCCTGCATCAGTTGACTTAATTCCCAGTTTTTCTAATGAACTAAGATATCTGGGTTCGAATGCTCCGGCAATGTATCAATTATTTTTACTATGCAACTCGAGTGTCAGCTATACATGAAAATACTAATTTTTTTTTATTTATTGCTGGACTCCCCTTTGTAGGGATCTTCTGCTAATTTCACAAAAATGTTGTCCCAGCAACTTGTGGAGACTTATGGAGATTGCCCGCAGGGTAAATTCCCTGTTGGGAGCCAGAATGCTTTCTATAGAGTCTGAATGCACTACTTGGTGTAGCCTATAGTGTGATATGTTTAATTTAAAAAAGGAAACTCTAAGTGTGTTCTTATACACAAATTTGAGTCGCCAATATGTGAGTCATTATGTTTAGGGGAAGAGTTCTTTTAATGACATTATGTACTTTGGGGAGTGTGGGGACAGGTTGATGGTGAGCCTTGTGTTCACTTATTTTATTAGCACTATTCACATTTGTCTTTTTGTGTTCCTTTTGTATTGATCACTCACATCTAAACAAGAAAATAATATCTATCCAATCATAGAAAACCAGCACTCACCACCTTCAGTAATGAGCTGCTCACACCATCTGCTTGTGCTGAATATATATTATTAAAGTGCTGGCACCAAACGTACCCTTCCACATGCCTTAATGCATTTCACAATGGGTCCTTTATCAAAAAGCATGTGGTACAAGTTCAAATTACGTCTTTTATACAGAAAATGTTGTTGACGTAGAACCTATGTAAAGAGCTCTTGCTCAAATGCTATTATCCGAATTAAGAATAAATAAAGAAAATGATGTGATAAAACATGGACACAAACGAAAAGAAAAAGGAAGTGACATCACACGGTGCATAAATAAACACATACCTACTTGAGCACTACTAAAGTTAAAACAGATCACATGAACTTGCATCAATTCATAATATAGTTTAACCATAAATATATCAGAAAATGTGTTAAAATATTATGGATGAGAAAACCCTGAAAGTCCATTTTTTACATAATAAAAGTCATTGTGACAACACAGAGACATGCAAAAACAGGATTCGTCTCCCTCAAAGATTTTTACCAGAAGTACACAGTTCAGTGCCTGAAAGATACAAAACAATAACACTATATTTATATATTTTTCATATTAGAAACTCCCATCTGGGTTAAATATTTTAAACATGTAGTACTGTATTTCATTTATTGCTTAAAAAATGTATTTGTTATGTAAAAGCTGTATGCTACTGTATTAATATATGTATTTGACTACAGTTCCATAAATATAAGCATATATCATGATAACTTTTTGTTGCTGTACAGTGTTCTCATAGATAGTGAATCGTACTATACCATAAAATATCAGTCACCTATAAACATAAATATCATTTCTTTAAATAGGGTGACAAATCACAATGGTCATTCAAGCCTGGATATTTGAAGGATTTTAATGTATATCCAAAATACTTCTCATTCTAGTACTAAGTTGTCAAAGTCACCACTCCAGGTATGGGGGAACACCTTCTCTATAGCTTTAAAAGTAAAAGGATGCTTGTCTCAGTTTCTGGCTTCTTTTATGTGTAGGGTTGTTGCCTAGGTTTCATCTCCATTCCTTATGGCCCTAGCGTGTTCTCCTACTGGGGTTTTGAATTGCCATGTGATCTTTCTGACATAGAAAGCACCACACTGACATTTTGCCTGATAAACCACACCTGAAGATTCGCATATTTATTTATTTATTTCTTCATTCAGACATAACATTTGAGCAAAATGCTCTTTTTCAAAGGTTCCACGTCTTGACAGGAGGAGAACACAGAAAGGTAGTTACAGGGTGCACAAGTACAGAGACAAAAAATACAAGAAATAACAGCAATTGGTCTGACTATTTACAATTGTAAGCTATCTCATATAGAGGTACATATTGCAGTTAGTACAGCCCAGGGTACATGGTGAGTGCTGTGGGTTTAAGGAACTAATTTAGCAGGAGGTAAAGCAGCCAGGGGTGGCATTGTCGTTATTTCATATAAAGCCAGGAGGGGAGAGACTCAAAATAGGCTTTCACACCCTGTATGTTAACGCAGCCAAGAGGAGGCATTGTCGTTAATTCAAGTCAAGGGTGGGGGGGGGGTACTTTTCTGTGCAGGACTGACCTAGTAGGAACATACTATAGAGCAATGTGAAGGAGGACCGTACAGAGAATAAGCTGGTGGGGAAGAGAGGTGCTTTGAGACAATCACATTTGTAATGAGTTGCGGTATTACAAAAGTTCTCTGTTTGTTAGTGCTAGAAAAATCTTTCTCCTGTACAATGTACTGACAGTTTACAGATTTGTAGCACTTGAAACAACCCACAGGACATCCCTGCAGTTTGCAACCCTCATGTAGGAAACTCTTGGTACATTCAGATGGTAATTCCTTAACCCAGCATCTCCCCTCAAAATGTTCCAATTTCTGTTGATTATATCGACAACTCTGTGTGTATGTACAGTGTATGTTGCAATAAATTTCAACTGCCCCGTCATTTCTGATATCATATGTTCTTTGTTGAAGTGTTTGTGACCTAACCATGTTTCTGACTTCCTGACAAGTCCATGTCACAGCATCTCTGTTATATCCCCTTTCCTGAAATCTATTTGTAAGGTCAACTGCAGCTGTATCATACAGGTCAGTCGTGCTGCAATTTCATCTCAATCTTAAAAATTCTCCTTTCGGAATATTTTGACTAGTGTGATGGGGTGGCAGCTTGAAGACAAAAGGAGAGTGTTTCTTTCACATTCCTTCCTAAAAATATCAGTCACAAAGTTACCTTGATCATCTTTCTCAACGTATAAATCTAGAAACTGTATTACATTCTTACTAGCTTCATACAAAAAACACAGATTTGGATTTGAACAATGTAAATAATTAAATCATCTAGTTCCTGTATTGTACCTTTCCACACAATGAACATATCGTCAATTAAGCAAATTATATTTATGTTTATAGGTGATGGATGTTTTATGGTTTAGTACTTCAACAAAGCACATATGATGTCAGAAATGACAGAGGGCAGTTGAACTTTATAACAACATACACTGTACACGCACACAGAGTTGTCGTTATAATCAACAGAAATTGGAACATTTTGAGGGGAGATGCTGGGCTACGAGATTACAATGCAAAGGTACCGAGAGTTTCCTACAGGAGGGCTGCAAAGCTCAGGGATGTCCTTGTTCATAGCAGGCAGCCAAAACCCACACAGACTAGTTGGCTAACAAATAAATATGTGGGTTGTTACAATTAAGTGCCACAAATGTGTAAACTGTCAGTACATTGTACAGAAGAAAGATTTTGCTAGCACTAACACACAAAGAACTTTTGTAAGACCACAACTCATTACATGTGAATCTTCAGGTGTGATTTATAAGTCTTAAAATGTCTCTTATTTGTGGTCGTGAAAGTTCCAATGGCAGTTACAGGTATTTTTAAGAGCGCTACCTTATATGTAACTTTATGCCTCATTTATATGAAAACTATTTTGCACTTAGCTCATGTTTTACTGAATAGTTCACTGCATGATATTTATTTATTTATTTAGCTTTTGCTTACTGGGTAAGTACACTAGACAAGTATTATGCCTATTTTCAGGAACGACCCGGGAGAGTACAACATGAGGAACAACAGTCAAGGAGACATGTCAATGAGAGTACAGTTTTTTTTTTGTCACAGTAAACAAACATGTGGGAAATACATAATTTGACGCTAGGGGAAACATACAGTAGTAAGCACATTTCAGATTATACACTCTAGACTAGCTAGTTCAACTGACGGATATATACAGGTCATCATACATAGGAGTGGAGCATAGCTCAAGGACTGGATTGGTCATAATATAACTTATAACATTGTCGTATACACCCCCTAGGCTAGTTGGATCGCGGACAGGTTTATACAGCTCATCACATTTTTCTAAATATGCACATGTTAGACAGAAACAGAACCACTTGGTAGTACAAGTTTCTACCAAGTGACCAAGGTGCAATATGTCATGGTTAGCCTATGACCAGGGAGCAATAATGGGTGTAAAAATGCCCAAGGCTTTTTAGGCAGGAGTAGTCAGAAGTCATTGATACAGTGGGGAAAATATCTCCAGGAATTCAATGGAGACACCCTGGGAGGTTCAGACAAAACAATTTGACACTTTACTCTAGGGAGGTTTGGGGCAGTCACACACTGATGCTAGTTTTAGGAAACCCCACAGGGAATTTCAAAAACTCAGATAGGAGGGGCAGTTCGGATATCCACAGGCAGCGAATTCCAGAGTTCACAAGATTTATGGCAAAGTCCCAATCCCCCATGAGGGTCCGGATAGGAGGGACTTTGAGCATCCCTGATGTGAGAGACCTAAGTTTTTAGGGGGTGGGATTCAGTTTAGGCAGAAGCCGGGCCAGCCCCTGGGGAGTGCAATTTCTGATCACTTTCCCAGAGAGGCATCCCAACCAAAATCAAGGTATCTAGCTGGTGAGAGCCAGCAGAGTTTCTCATACAGCTCACAACGGTGGGTGAGTCGGGGGGCAGCCAAGGCAAAACGACAAATGTTATTGTAAGCAGTGTACCACCGGGTGAGATGTGTCTTTGGAGAGCAAGCAAATAGGTGCAGCCCATAGCTGAGGGAGGAAAGGAGCACACCCTTCGCTAGGGCAATCCTGGCTGCCAGTGTAGGGTTATACTTGGCCCTATAGGCCAGACCCAGTTTGCAGTTTGCCGCCCTGCAGATGTTAAGGATATGATTACCCATGTCAAGTTGGGGGTCAAGTGTTACCCCCAGATATTTGATGGAGCTCACTATGGGTAGTGAGGATTCATCTGTGCTGGTGACATGTAAGTAGGCCGATGAGGCTTTGATTTTAGCCATTGAGTCAAAAAGCATAGCCTGTGTCTTTTTCAGGTTCAGGACCAGCTTGTGACTAGTAACCCATGACAATACCCTGTTAAAGTCATCGGTCAGGTTCTGGTTTAGGGTAGTGGCATTCTGGGAGTGAGCCAGGATTACCAGATCATCTGCATACATGGTGGTGCTACAGTTGGTAGTAACCATGGGTAGTTGATTGATGAAGAGGGAGAAGAGGAGGGGACCCAGTACCGAGCCTTGAGGCACTCCAGAGGTCACCGGTAGGGCTGGAGAGGACTTTGTTGGAAGCAGGTACGCTGCTTTCTGCTATGTAGATAACCCATTAGCCATTTCATGGCATGGGGGGAGAGGCCAAGTGACCACAACTGTGCACCAAGCAGTTTGTGGTCAATGAGGTCAAAGGCTTTGGACAGGTCGATAAATATTGCACCAGAGAGTTTGCCCTGGTCCATGGCTGTCCGGATACTTGATGTAACCGAGATTAAGGCTGTGGTGGTGCTGTGTTCCTTGCGAAAGCCGTGCTGAGCTGGGGACAGAAGTTCATGAGAGTGGATATATTCCGAAAGCTGCTCAGCCACTACCTTTTCAAGGAGCTTGCCAAGGGTTGGGAGAATGGCAATCGGTCGATAATTGTCAGGTAGTTTTGGATTTCCTTGCTTCAGTACAGGGACAATCCTCGCCTCTTTCCAGATGTCTGGGATGGTTCCCAGACCAAGGGATAGGTTGAAGATAAAGGCTACTGGTGAGGCAATGTGTATAATTTCAATCTGATCAATTTAACTAGGGATATATGGTATTTCATTGTGTTTATTTATTGCTCGGGCTGCCGCTATGTATTGCATTTAGTAACTGTTATTTTAAGTACTTCAAGTCCACAATACTGTATGGAAAAATGCAGGATCTATAGGCTATGTATGCACTATATGATTTACTATGTAAGGGATTCCTGTCATAACCTATATGTTGATTATTTAGATACCATTAAGGAGGTTCACAAGGAGATGTATGGTGGTATATATGTGGTACAATTGGGGAGGTCATCCGGGAATGCCTATAGGAGCTTATTCTGAGGTGTCTGCTAATTCTTATAGTAAGTAGATATCACTAGCCATGCAATAGAGTGGCATACTCAGGTGCCCAGGACCACCTTGAAAATGAGCTTGCTCAATGGTGTTTATGCCTGGTTAAATAAAGTGATTGATTGATTGATTGACTGATTGATACTCAAGTTATGTTATTGGGCCCATTACTGAATTCTGGATCTGAGCATGAAGCAGAATGACCCAATGTGTAATCATAGGTCCAGTTCCTTGACCCCACATTTGTGGCCTATACTACAGGCTGGCAGAGAGTGCCTGACCTAGAGGTCATTCAAGAGTGATACAGGGCAGCCTACGCTGCAGGGTATCTCTGTTAGGACCCAAGGTTGGGCCCAAGATGGTAGTATATGTTGGCTTAAGCCAGGTGATGTGGCAATGACCTGTTAACTCATATTTGGGATGGAGTAGTCTTATACACTTACCAATGGTTTTTGGTGTAAGGCCACATTTCTGTGACTTGAACCTGTCACTGACTGGGCATAATGATGAACCCCTGAACAAGGAATGTACTAGTCAGAGTGGTAAGTTGCTCTTTGGGAGAGCCGGGGTAGGCCATCTCTTAAAACGTACTGCAGGTTGCCTACTTGGGTCCTGGGTTAACTCAGGTGAGAAAAGTAAATTGAAGGAAATGGTGTCAAAGAAAGACTCATATAATCATTAATACATGGAACTTAAGCTCTATAGGTCACTTGTGATTTACTTTCTTCTTGTTGTTGGTTTGATGAAAGACAAAAGATGATCTGCACCTATTATTGAAGGACTTCTGGATCACTATATGTACTGTTTAAGGTGTGGGCTATTGTATTTTTTCTAATATATTTTAAATGTATGTATGTTGTAATGGTTTATATAACCGGTCAACAATAAACAGCAGATTGTTTGCAGGCTGAGTTTCTGGACGTCATCTTTAAAATTGATCAAGATCTCTGTATTCAGTCAGAAACTTATGGAAAGCCCACTGCTATCAATTTGCTGCTTAGGGGGAACAGTGCATCTGGCACATTTAATTTGTTCCGTACCATATGACCAGTTCTTGCACCTATGGCGAATTTGCTCTTCGTATAGTAGTTTCATTGCTCAATCAAAGGAACTAACAGAACATTTTCTACAGCTTGTTTTTTCTACTGAGGTTATAAATCAGGTATTTGTGAAAGCCAAAGGTAAAAATATAGAGTTACTGCTAGTTGCAAAGCCTAAAAGAAAATATCAGGAAACTAAAAGCAGACTGAATTTTGTTTCTACATTCACCCCCAAAACATCTGAAGTTAAGAAAATTGTTGATCATCATTGGGACCTACCAAAAAGTGATCTTCTGATATCACATCTGTTCTCAGTGTCTCCTGATATTTGCTGTTGTAGAGTGAGAAATTTTGCAGACACACTGACAAATAATCACTTTACCAGGGAAGTCCCAAAAAACTGGTGGCAGAGACTGCAAGGGGTTTTCAAATGCCATAGCTGTTCAGTTTTTGGTTCTCTTACCACAGGTTCAGAGTGTAAGATCCCAGGCATAGACAGGCCTATTAAAGTGACCACATTTGTGACTTGTAATACAGCACATGTTGTATACATGGCCTAGTTTCTGTGGCCTAAGACTGGCATGAGCTATACAAAACCAGAAAAGTAAAATTTCGGCTACAGGAGTATATATGCTCTATTAGGAATAATGCTACAAACTGTGCACTGGGTCAACATTTTATAAAATGTCCCAACTGTGACACCTCTTTGGCTAAAGAGAAGCTTCTTACTTCTGTACTGCTGACCCCCAAACATATAATACACCTTACCTGACCCCAAGTAGACTGCAGTAGAAATCTGAATTTATTTCTACCAGTATTAAAAAAGGGAAGGGATTTTATTTTGCTCCATGGAACTGAAAGCCAAAATGCTACCACTTCCTTATTGTGAGACACCCCCCCACAATAGCACATTTTGTGATGTCAGTAAATGGAGAGCCTCTTAGGCATGCTCCATAGAGTAGAATAAAGACATTTTAAATGCTTTTTAGAATAGTTTAGAGTTCCGATTATGACAAATCAAGGCCACTGCTCAACTGACAAGCTCCAAAGTAACAAGGGGAGAAGTGGCAAATGACACAGCAGTCCCTTCACCGAGCCCTACATTGGATGACAAAACAAAATGGTAATATTAAATGCCTGCTGAAAATAGAAAATAAGAGTTTAAACTGACGTTTCGACCTTAGGCCTTCTTCAGAAATTATTTAAAAGAGAAAAAGGCAAAGTTAGTGGAGAGGTAAGGGGAAATATGGTATATATATATATATGGTATATTTTATATATATATATATATATATATATATATATATATATATAAAAGGGAGAGCTCTAGGAGAAAAAGTGATAGATAAGAGATAAAATAAGATAGATAAGATATCGGTGATAGTATGAAGGCTGAAAGGTGAAAAATGTGGGGGAAGGAGACAGAGATAGAGACACCTGTGCAAAATGAAAATAGATCTGCACATATAGCTGAAATTCTTCGTCTCCTTCCCCCACATTTGTCACCTTTCAGCCTTCTTGCAAGGCACTGTTAATTAGTTCCTACATGAGGACTCTTCATCTCATTCTCTCCTACCATGCCTTGTCATACCCATCATCACCTTCTTGTTTTCCAGATTCTTTGCTTACCTTGCCTATTTTCAAATTTTCTCCTAAAGTCTCCCCCTTTTTTCTTTCACCACATATATATCCCTTATTTGCCCTTACCTCTCTACTAACTTTGCTTTTTTCTCTTTTAGATAATTCCTGAAGAAGATCTAAGGTCGAAATGTTGATTTTAACTCTTATTTTCTATTTTCAGTGGGCATTTAATATTACCATTTTATTTATTTGTTTCGGATCACATGCTGACGCACCACCTTTTTTTTTTTTTGTCTCTACATAGGATGCTGTACACTGTTCTACCACAAAATGGTCCCTTTGTAGGGTTCAATGTAAGTACTCAGAGTATGACCATCTAGATATACCGTTAAGTGTAGCCCCTCCTCCTACCAGTAGGGGGTATGGACTCTGGAATTGTTCAAAAAAATGTTCTTGTCTGAGACTGGCAGACTTTTGTGACATGTTTCAAGGGCTAGCTGGGGGAAGGATACAGGATAGTATAAAAGAGGAAGCATAGCATCTGGGTGAGAGTTGGAGTGTTATTTAAATAGTTATTTAGTACACAGACTACTCAGGGTGCTTATGACAGAGAGAGGGAACCAAATGAGTTTGGGCTCTGTGGAGCCACAACCCAGCAGGAGTCCAGGAGAGGCTTGGACCTATTGTCTCTCATATTGTCATTGAAAACCCAATATACAGTAGAACCATCAGGAGGGTGTGAGGCCTGTGAGGGGCCCTCAAGGGTACACCTGGTGGCTTGCTAGTCTGAGGCTGCTTCCCCTGAAGTTTTAGAGGAGACCTTAGTGGGGGCATAAAAGGAAAGAAGACATGAAGACACCCTATGGAGTGCCAGATAAGTGAAGTGCTGCTGTAAGGTAGGAGATTCTTCATCTCTAAATTCTGTATATCATTGTGCAAGTCAGCACCGAGGCCCAAAATTTATCTGACTCACCCATGTAGATAGCTATATTGCTGTTAGACCTTCATGGATGAAATGCAGAATCTAGTAGATGCTGACATAGGGATCTTTATGGTTTATAACCAGGACCGTTTTTAGACTTAATGACGCCTAAAGCAGAAATACATGCTTTTTCCTATTGTGCAGCTCACACCACCCCATTTCCTCCCTTCTGTTCTTCCACATATCTGAAAAGTGATAAAAATTCTATAAATACAAGAAATACAACAACATGTCAGCCCATTGGCACTGAGGGTTGAGGCGTTGGATGCCACACCTCGCACCACACCAGTGATCCAAGTTTGGGAATGAATTCGGACCACCGGGGCTCAGCAGGGGATGTAAGGGATTGAATGTCCAGAGGACTGCTCTCCCTTCCTGTGGAGGGATCCAGGGATATGCGCCACTCCTAGGTGGCCCCTGATGGTGGTGGGGTGCAGCGCAAGAACTTGTGGTGCAAGCAGATGCAGGAGCAGAGCTGCAGCAGACATTGGCACATAAGTGCCACTGACATCATTGCATGTCCAAGCTCTGAGGGACAGTCAGTAAAGAGAACTCCCCTTGCTCAAGGGAGGCAATGAGGGATCCAATGGACTGCGCCCACATCCCCAACACTGGGCCAACTCTCCGACAGCTGGCCGAGACCCTTACTGGATGGACCCTCTAATCTCAAAAGGCCACCAGGTAGGAGAGGTGGGCCCTCCCCTGAGGGGGTGATCCAGGGGCTGGAAAGTCCAGTTCAGGGGTATTGGAGGGGAGGAGGCGTCAGGTAAGGGAGTAGAGGCAACAGACTGAGAGATCACCTCGGAGAGATGCCCTGACCATGGGGTGCATAAAGAAAGTTTGGGGAAAAAAAGAAAGAAATACAACAGCAATTTTGGCTTTTATATTAACACTTTTTGCATTTCAAGCTGATTTCAGCTTATACTTTTTAATTTAGTGTGCCCCTTCTGTGCTGGCACTCCAAGCAGCTGCTTGGTTTGAGCATGTCTTAAACCACCTCTGTTCATAAGCCAAGCATGCTTTCAAGTAGCAGTGACATGCTAGGGACAGTATGAGGTATGGCCATTGCTGGTGAAGCATTGCAGCTCCAACTGCTTTGTCCAGTGTACAGACTTTAATGCCAGAGTGGCAAACTGGGTTCTCCAAGACTCAGCCTGCAACTGTTACTTACATGTTCAAACCCTCAGATGCCTGCAAGGGTACCCAGTAGCTGCCACCATTCATCATAAACACTCTCTCAAGGTATCTCTAAGTCTGAATCCCTCCAGAGCCACTGCTCACACAGTACAGCACTCCTTGCACAACGGCAAACAACCCACTCCTCTCTGTCAAAATGGAGAACACTTTAGAAATAAAATACAGTATGTTAACAGTAGCCTTCTCTTTAGAGGCAGAAACAGTTTTGTCAGTTATAAGTCAGTAAGCTGTACCTTAAAGATCACAGTCACAGAAATATGAAGTATTTAAAAAAAATTAATACTTCAAGATATTTACACACATGATACATACTGTATACTACACAAAGACTATGGGGAACAGTAATGCTACAGAATTAAAAAAAAATGTTATGCACACATCAGAAAGAAAATTCAGAGAAAATCTTCCTGAACTTCCTAATTCATAAAGCAGAATGGTTTACCCAAAAAGGACACCTTGATGCATCAGGGCAGATCTGAACCTTAGATGGTAACTATTCAGAGTCCCAGCTTAACTAGCCCTTCCAGGTCCTGCCAGTCTCTAAGACCCTTTAGCTGCCCCCCCCCACCATGACAGATCACTCTGATATCATAGATTAGACAGTTCTTTTGAGTCCTGGAAAACCTCCTCTCTGGAAAGACTAGAGTAAACTGGAATCTTGGATTTCTTGGGTTGCAAGGTCCATTGCTTTGTTTTCCCTCCTGTCTCACACAGCAAGACTGACTTCTGTACTCATTAGTCAGGGTCCTTCATGAAACATGACAGTACTGTTTCTGCTTTCAGCTCTCCCAATAACTGGCCAAGGGGTCCTGTACTACAGGCCAAAGAGATTGTAAACACTCTCCAGAGCCATCTGGCATGCCTCTGGCAAGTAACTTTATCAGTTTTTAACTCAGCTGAAATACTTACATGAGGTCTGATAAAAATTAAATGCAGAAACGTGAAACAAATTGCACAAAAATTGTTACATCTCCCCCAACCCCCTGGAGAAATGAAAAACATATTCTTTAGCAGCACTAAATGATGTTTTTTTCATGTGAGCTGACTGGCTCCACTTAGTATGCCCTTGGTTCACCCTCTGGGTCAACCCCACATTAGTTTCTCATAGTACCTCTCCTACTGAAAAAAAAGATACTAACTCTTGTCTGGACAGCCCATCCACATTGCCAAGCTGTGAACTGCTGCGCTGCCTAATGTCCATATTATAGGACTGCAGTGCCAGGATCCACCTTAGCAATTTTGAGTTCTGTCCACTGGTCCTATGCAGCAATGTAAGGGGGGGTTGTGGTCAGTAACCAGGGCAAACTACCTCCCATACAAATAAGGTTGCAACTTCTGTAAAGCTAAGACAATACCTAGACACTCCTTTTCCATTGTGACATATGCCTCTTCTCTGGACAACAGCATCCTGCTCAGTACACATCTCGGTGTTCCTCTCCTGAGTGCATAATCTGACTCAGAGTCATGCTAAGCTCATGAGCAGATGCATCTACATGCACAATAAAAATCTGAGAATAGTCCAGGATGGTGAGCACAGGTGCCTGACACAATGTCTCCTTCAGCTGGTGGAATGTAGTATCACAGGTTTCTGGCCACTGAATCTTTTCCAGCATTTACTTCCTGGGCAGATCAGACAAGGATCTGGCCATGCTGCTAAATTCATCACAAACATATGGCAGTACGCTTCCATCCCTAGGAAGGCCCATACATTCCACTTGGTCAGGGGGGTGTGGCCAATCCCTGGATGGCCTCAATTTTCACTGGCTCAGGCTAGATATACTCACTCTCCACCCTGTGCCCAAGGTGTGACACTTCTGCCATTCCTATCAGGCACTTCTCCACCTTGACTGTCAGCCCAGCAGCCTGCAGTCAGTGGAACACCTTGGTCATGTGCTTGACATGATCCTCCCAAGTCTGGCTATAGATGACAAAGTCACCCATGTACACCAGAGCAAAGTCTCCTGCCCCATTCCAACTGCAGGTTATGAGCCATTGAAAGGTGTCTGGGACATTTTTCATCCTGAATGGCATTACACTGAATTTGAATAATCCAAAGGGGGTGATGAGGGCTGACCTTTCGCTGGCCTTGAGTGTCAGAGATGCCTGCCAATAGGCCTTTGTCAGGTGTATGGTGGACAGGTAAAAGGCTCCACAAACATTTCTAGGACCTCATCTGTCCTGGGCATGAGGTATGCATCTGAGTCTGTGCTGCTGTGAAGCTTGTGGTAGTTGACACAGAAGCTCATGGTCATGTCCTTATTGGGGCTGAGTACCACTGTGGAGCCCCAGGGACTACTGGACACCTGGATCACCCAGAAATCCAGCATCCCTTTGATCTCCCCCTCTATGGCATGTCTTACTCATTTTGGGACTCTGTAGGGTGACTATCTCAGAGGGGCATGGGACCCTGTATCCACATGGTGCTCTGCCAGTGTGATATATCTGGAAGCCCAGGGACAATTGGACTCTTGGATCACCCAAAGAGCTAGCATCATCTTGATCTCCCCCTCTATAGCAAGTCTTACTCCTTCTGGGACTCTGTAGGGTGACTGTCTCAGTGGGGCTTGGGACCCTGTATCCATGTAGTGCTCTGCCAGTGCAATATATCTGGAAGCCCAGGGACAATTGGACTCCTGAATCACCCAGACAGCCAGTATCTCCTTGATCTCCTCCTGTATAACAAGTCATACTCCTGGGACTCTATAGGGTGACTGTCTCAGTGGTGCTTGGGAACCTGTATCCACATGGTGCTGAGGCAGAGTGGTATACCTGGTAGCTGAGGGACAATTGGATTCCTGGATCACCCAGCGAGCCAGTATCTCCTTGATCTCCCCCTTTATAGCAAGTCCCTGTATCCATATGGTGTTCTGCCAGTGTGGCATTCCCCAGTTTCCCCATCAATATTTCACCAAATGTATGCAGCACCCTACGCATTTCAGCAGCTTGGGCTGTTGTCAGCCACTCCGAGCGGGTGACAGCATCTACTAAGGATTCTCTGTTAACCTCTCCCAGGAGATCCACAAACAGATCTACTTCTGCCTTCCCCTCTGGATAACTTCACACAGTCAGGACTATCTCAGCCCTGTCATGGTAAGGTTTCATCATGTTCACCTAGTAGACTAGCTGTTTGCACCTGCTGTCTGGTAGCTCCACTTCATATATTCAACATCATTCACACTCCTGGCCACTGAGTAAGGCCCCTCCTAAGTCACCTGTAATTTATTTTGCTAGATGAGGATGAGCACCATCACCCATTGACTGACTTCATACTCCCAGTCTCTACCCCACTGTTGTCTTCTGCCCCTGTTGTGCAGTGGCTAGGTGCTCCTTGGCAAATCCCATGAGCTCCTTATGCTGTGACCTGAAATTCTGGACATACTGTACAACAGATTCACTTTGGGGAGCCTGTTCAGCATCCCATTCATCCCTTACCAAATCAATGGGACCCGTCATCCTATGGCCAAACAGGAGCTCGAAGGTCAATTACTCTGTGGACTCCTGGGGAACTTCCTTATATGTGAATAAGAGATGGGTAGGTACTTCTCACACTCTCTCACATGCTGGTCAGTGAATTCCCTTAACATGGTCTTAAGAGACCCACTGAATCATTCAACCAGACTGTTAGTCTGGTGGTGGTATGGTGAGGCCCTGAGCTGCTTTACCCCACACTTATTCCAAAGACTAACTATCAGGTCAGACGTGAA
The DNA here is from genome assembly GCA_016271365.2 of Neoceratodus forsteri. Lineage (NCBI taxonomy): Eukaryota > Metazoa > Chordata > Ceratodontiformes > Ceratodontidae > Neoceratodus > Neoceratodus forsteri. The sequence goes on along the minus strand of CM028133.1, from coordinate 680,610,773 downwards.
GTTAGTAGCCTGATCTGACAGAATTTCCTAGGGGAACTCACCTGACCAAATATCCCCAGCAGTTCATTGACCACCTTCTCAGCCCCAATGGTGGACACAGGACACTGTCTCTGGGTACCTTGTGACATAATCTATGACCACCAAAATGTACCACTTGCTGGTGTGACTTGGGTGCTATGTGGCCTCTCACTGTCCACAGCAACTCAATGAAATGGCTCTTTGACAACAGGCAGGGGAATTAAAAGTCTCCTTAGCCTTGTCCCCAACTTTTCCCACCTTCTGGCACTAGAGACAAGTCTGGCAGTAGTTTGCAATACCCTAAAAAATACTGGTCCAGTAAAAATGTTAATTAGCTACCTTTTGTACGGTTGACCCCTAGGTGTCCAGAAAAGGGCATGTTATGGGCTAAGGCCAGAATCTGCTTCCTATACTCCCTAGGAACTACTATTTGCTGGAGTTCCCCTTCCTCTGATCCTCCTTTAGGAACCCTCTCACAGTACAGGAGCTCATTCTCCCAGTACACTCACCTTCCTAGAACTGAGAGTCACTTTCCACCCTGGTGGCTAACTCCCTTTGTTTTTGCAGGGATGGGTCAGCTTGCTGAGCTCTCCCTAGCTCTGCATGCCAGATCTTTCCCAAAACACACTCTGCTGTGGAACAGCCACCCAAGGCTGGGTTCTCCTCAGTACTGTTGCTCCCATCTCGTTCTTCAGTTACAATTTGTCCTGCTACTGAGGTAGGGGATGCATCTTCATGCACTACCCCTTCTGTGTCCATAGGAGATGGTTTCCCTACCTTGCTAAGGGTAGTGACACACACAGTATTGGCTTGGCTATCAAAACCATTATCCATGTTTACATCCACAGGCAGGTCTGGTACAACACCCACCTGGAGATGTGTTAAACTAAGAAAACTTCACTTTAACAGAACTTTGTGATGTTGCCAACTTTGCAAAGTCTGTAGTGCTGACTTTGCAGACTTTTTTTCAAGATGAAGTGGCACTTTTTTCCTCAAAGTGACCAAACTTTACTTCCAAAGTTGCCACTTTACAGAAACAAAGTGCCACATCACCTGAAAAAACTTTGCAAAGTTGGTGAAGTCAAAGTTGGTGATGTCAAGAGGAACTTTGCAAAGTTTCACAAAGTGAAAGTTCTGCAACTTCATGGCAACCTCACCGATAAAATTTAACTCTGCTACATCTCTATAACCTCTTCCCATATGCCTTGGCCACGTTCCCAGCTTAGAAAGATCTAGACCATTGGCATTGAGACCACAGGACCCGTCACTCCTTTATTTCTAGAAAACTGGCCAGGTAGGAGCTGTTCCTCCTGAATCAAATCCTGCTTCATGATAGAAATGGAGGCTCCAGTGTCCCTCAGTACCTGGGTTACCAATCCATTCACCACCACTGGGTGCATATGTGTGGTGGAGTTAGAGGACACTGCACTCAGTATACTGGACACTATCTACTGTGAGCTCCCTCAGCTGCTCTCTACTGCTGAACAAACCCCTTTTTTCACATTTTTCAGACAACCATAAGACAAATGCCCCAATTTCTGGCAGCTATGGCACCTGCATTCACCTGTCTCCATGCTATTGAAAGCAGGTGGCTTCTCTTTTTGTTTAGGCACAGGCTGTCTTCCTTTAGGTTGCCTCCCTGGATTCCCATAAAATCACCTAATGTCCCTCCCCTATTAACTTTGCAATAACAGGGTGGTCAGCTGGACATGAACTGATCAGCCCTATTAGCTGCCTCCCTCATGGAGCTTGGAGTTCTACCCAACAACCATATTCTCAGTTCCTCAAGTACACTTTTTAGGAACTGTTCCAATAGAAATAAATCTTTTATATCCTGTACAGAGTGAGGCTTTGCACACTCTACCCAGCATTTTAATAAATTACTGAGGTGCACACACATGCCAGCATGGCTGTAACTTGGTGTCTTTCTTAACCCTCTAAATTTTTGCCCATAGGCCTCAAGAGTTAACTCAAAATGCTTTACCATGGCATTTTTCACTTTATCATACTCCATGAAGTCCTCATGGTCCATTCTGGCAAAAGCTTCTAATATCTTGCCTGTAAGCTGTGGCAATAGGTGAGTCACCCAAGAAGACCTGCTTAATTCAAATTGCCCACAGGTTCTCTTGAAAGATCTTAAAAACAAATCAAGATAAGTCCCTCCTGATATCTTGGAAACATGTTAGAATTAATTTTGGCTTCATGGGCCAAACCCCTCATGCCATTACTCACAGTCTGTGATGATATCCTCTAGCACAGAATCGTCATCATGTTCACTCTTTTTCTCTTGCTGCTTTCTCAGCTGGCTCTCATGCTGATGCTGCCTCTCTCATTCCTGTTGCTCTAGCTGGATCTCATGCTGGTGCAGCCTCTCTCACTCCTGTTGCTCTCGCTGGATCTCATGCTGGCACTGCCTCTCTCACTCCTGTTGCTTTCATTGGATCTCATGCTGGTGCTGCTTTTTTTGCTTCTCAACCTTCACCTGAACCAGGAAAAACTCCAGCTTCAACCTCTGTGCATGCAAAGCTTCCTCAATTTTCAACTCTAGCTCACTTGCATGCTCTCCAGCCTCTGTCTCACGACTTTGGCTAGCAATGACCACTTTTATGGTGCATCCCTGGTCACTTTTTTCAAGGATGGCTATAAGTTCTGCCCATGTTTGGCCTTCCTCATAGTGTAGTTCTTTCCTTCAGCACAGCTCCTGCAGGTGTAGCAGTGTGCATGTCTCTTATGGCCCAGACATAATGTCTTCTACCTACCTATTTATGTACGTATGTATGTATGTATTTATCTATCTATTTATTTATTTTATTTTATTTATTGAACATTGGTACCCAGGTAGACTCACTGAGACTAACAGTCCCTTTTTCAGGGGTGACCTGGAATTAATTAAATGTACACATGAAATCAGTAACCGATACCAATTATGACAATGGCATAGACATTATCAGCAAGCTATACAGAGTTAGTAAATAATGATAGTCCCAGGACTACTGAAAAGGGTCAGAGGACACACAACCTGGCTGGGAATGTTGAGAGTTCCTGTGTTTAGCTATGCAGAGCCAGCCGACAGTAGACTGGCTCAGCTCTGCAAAACAGCTAAATTAGTACATCCTATTCCTGTGAAACTAACATCAATTTGGAAGCTAGCTCAGCTCTGCAAAACAGCTAAATTGCAAGCTGGCTCAGGACTTGTATGCATGGTGTTTCCCCTGGAATGGACAGCCTCTGCAAGCCAGGGGTTTAGCATAATGAATAATGCATGACATGGTAGCCACTGATATTTGATCCTTTGATTTCTGCACAGGGGACAGGCATGTGCAATACAAAAGATTTGCTGGGAGACACAAGGAGAAAGATCTGTGAGTAAAGTCAACAGTCAGCCACAAGGTTGGAAGAAAGTTGTTTAAAGACTCTTTGGGGAAATATTTCTGTTTCCTCCACATTTTTTGTGAATAATTCTAACCACAGAGCACCTTTTTTGTTCCAGGAGTGCATTTGCTGCAGTCTATGGAGCTTCCAAGGGACTTTGAGGTACTGGTGCAGTAGTAGTGGGAAACAGTAAATACTGTGTGGGTACTCACCAGAGAGTGGTGGGATCTGGGGAGTGATTTCAGAACTGTTTCATTGAATTTAATTCATTCTGTTCCCCCAGCCAGAGTCTGTCCCTGTCCCCCTAATAAATATCTGTGTTTCAATGGCAATTTATTACGTTTTTCATATTGTTGTGTTTGCATGCAATAGAGTATAAGTTGGGGGTGGTGTATAAGCATAAGGATTCCCTGTCACGGTTGGGGGGGTGGTTTGCATTCATTTCCTGTGGGGCAGTACTCTGGCAGCCATCTATCAAAAGGATCCCCATAGGTGGAGGCACTTCACCACTTTTCTGTTACCTCCAATACCAATGGATCCCAGGCACCATTCACTCAAAGGCCTTATAGATTTTGCCCAGGTATTATTGGACAGGTGTAGTTTCACACCTTGTGGGTGGGGGTAGTTACATTAGCAACTACATCTTTAATGTGCATCAACTTTTACTCTTGTGATTATGGTCCGTGGGGCATTAAAGCCTGATCCCAGGATAATTACACACACTACTGTAAGGGATCCCTCCTGTGGCCATAAAATCCCCCTGACAGGGAGAGTCCTAGGCATCACCACAGGAGGACATGGTGCTCCCTGAAAAGGCTGGCATAGCCCACAGGTTAACTATGAGTGTTCACATAAGAACATGCCTACTCAAAAATATATAATTTCATCAGGACAGGTAGGAGGGAAACTCAAGGTGGGAAATAGATGGAAGAAAGGGTGCTCTACTAATTCATATATTGCAGCAGAAATGCAGGTAAGAAAGGCAGTACTAAAGGGGTGATTGAAGCACTGTCACAGCCCTACTGGCTGCTGTTGATGGTGTTGTAAGCATGGTCTTAAACAGTGCTTAACATGGAAATGTTTAGGTGGGGAAACTCTTACATCTAGATTTCTAAGTGGTGGAACTCTCCTATAGTAGTCGATGGAGAAAGATGATAGAGGTGGTGGAACTCTTATATAACTTTTTAAGAGGTGGTGAAATGGAGTTCCTGTGGGCTCCTGTACAACTTAACCCCAATTCTTAAAGTACAAAATTCTGAATACAAAGCAAAAAGGGTCCAGGGACACAAAGGGGAATTAAGAAAAGCATTAGTCTAAGATCAGTTTAATTGTAAGACAGCTACTTCAGCCACATGTGGTAGATGCCAGGTTCACAAGAAGGATGACAGTATGACCAGTTGAAACCAGTGAATATCATATATTCCCCCCTAAGATCAGTGACATGAACTGAGTAATAGTATCAAAATGTAAGATTAAAACTGAGAAAAGGCCTTTTTTATGTTCATCGTGCACGCACGCTCAGTGGACATTTTGTTAGAAGAGAGGCTTTTGAGGGGTGTGACACTGTCAATCCAACACAGAGTGGTCTGCAAGGGGCTTGTCAATGCCACACCAATCATCAGCCAGGCTAGTCATGACAGTGTTCTGGATTGCTGGGTGTAAACTTCATATATTTCAAGGGAAAGAGCCGACCGTCGGCTCCTTCCTTTGACCTGTGCCACCCAGCAAGTACAGCTGTTATATCATGATCAGCCTGCTGAGGTTGAATTAAACCCTGTAACAAAGAAAACATCAATGGCTGTTGCTGCAGCTGTTACTGTTCCCCACCAGACCCTCCAACTCAATACCCACCCCACCCCATCCACAAACAACGCTGACACTGAGGGTGCCCAGTCCCCAGTGTTGCCAGCTGAAATAAAGAAAACTGTCTCTCATAGTTTTTTTTAATATACCGCATACCCTGTAACAAAGAAAACCATCCATTGATGTCTATTTCTGCACCTGCCTTAACTGTATCCCCCAACCCCCCTCTCAGCACCCCCCCCACCAAACATAACACTGACACTGGGGGTGCCCAATCCCTCAATGTCACCACCTGAAATAAAGAAAACCTCCCTAGTAGTTACGTATATATATATATATATATATATATATATATATATATATATATATATATATATATATTATAGGGCATGGTAGCATCCCCATAGTTAGGTTGTACAGGCACTTCTATATTAAACTCACAATTTTGTGTGTGTATATATATATATATATATATATATATATATTACAAAAACTTTATTAATGCTCTAGATTAATGGTTAAAACAAAAAAGCAGGAAATGTGGCATTAGGGTTTCCAACCCTAACACCCCACCCCCACCCTGCATGCACCAGCAGGCGTTGGGGGTGTGCCCTGGGGCCATCAGCCGGTGGCCATCAGCCCTAACAATCACCCCATTCCATAAGTAAATAAGCTGAGCTAGGTACAGTATAGGACAATGGGGTGAGTGTTAGGGATGATGACCTCAAGGCACACCCCTGATGGCTGTTAGTGTGTGCAGGGTGGGGGTGGGGTGTTAGGGTTGGAAACCTTAATGCCACATTTCCCTACTTTTGTCACTTTAACCCTAACTAGAGCATTAACAAAGTTTTTTGCAGTTTATTTATTTATTCAATTTTGATAACCGGGTAAACCCACTGATCCCTGAAGGTCCCTTTTTCAGGGGTGACTCAGAATTAGTTACACAAAGTAAGAACATATTGTTTATACAGTACATAAGTGAGCAGTTATTTCCTTACTTTTTGCAATAGCATAATTGTATCCTTATTTGCCTGTGGGAGTGCAGGGCCCTCCGGGCCCTGTACTCCCATCCCTCCTTAGATGCGTATATGCATGTAGCTGTGGAAGCACAGGGTCCAACAGTGACCAAATTGTCAGCATAGCCATCTCATTAGCCTAACTCATGTACACGGTACAGAAAATGTTTGAATCTCTGCCAAAACGTAATCCTGCACAACTGCAATGCCATTCCGTGCCACAGCTGCAAAAACACATTTTGGCAAGGATTTGAAAATTACAGCTGTGGCATACATGAGGTCAGATAATAGGAAGACTATGTTGAAAATCAGGGGTAAAAGTATTGAAAATTTCCAAAGTTATGAGCGTGCATAGCAAAATTGCAATCAATGATCAGAACTTTGCCATTTTTACATATGTTGACCCCAAATTTTCAGCATAGCCTTCTTATGACCCCACCTCATGAACAAGGGCAAAAAAAAATTCCAAATCCAGCCCAAAAGGTGAATTCACCAAACAACCATGAAATCACCTTTTGGGCAGGAGTTGCATAATGATAGTCATATTGTTCATGAGGTGGGGTCCCCAAAAGGTCAAGTTGAAAATGTGGGGTCAAAATGTCAAGAAATGGCAAAGTTATGCACCAGAGTTGAAACCCCCATTGAAATATATTTACCTTAGTTTCTCATATTGCAGTCACTGGTTTCAGCAGCAAGATGTGTCTTCAATCGCAGAGTGGATCTTGAACCTGGGACCTGTTCAGGTGAGTAAGGGTGTGTGGGGTGGTGGGTGCTGAGTGGGAGGTAGGGGTGGGGTGGTGCTGATTGGCGAGGCACAGTTTTTTTATTTCAGCCCAACAAAAAAAAAAAGGACAGTTTTTCTTTATTTCAGGGAGCGGACACAGACTGGTGGAGTGCTACTAAACACCATGGACATAATGGCAGCACAGGGAGGGCAATCTGAGAACAAGTGAGGGCAGAGTGACCACTAGACCAATTAGCTATATATAACATATTACATGTGGATGGTGATCGGAGAATGGGGGAGAGGGATGGAACCACTGGATGAGCTACCCAGCTCTATCTTTCTTTTGCACCTGACCAAGATGGAGCTTTCTCAGTCTTTAATAGCTGCCTCACAGAAATCCAGGAGTGGATGGATTCTAGTTGGCTAAAGTTGAACTCAGAAAAGACTGAGGTGTTGGTTGTGGACCTGGCATGCAGGATAGGGGACTGGAGGTGGGTTTGCCTCAGGGTTTTCTCTTGGGGGGATTCACTCCTGACCTCTAAACGGGTGCAAAACCTGGGGGCAATTTTTGATGAGGGGCTGACTCTGCATTCGCAGGTGTCAGCAGTCATCAAATCCTCTTTTTACCATCTGAGGAATATCTCCAGAATTAAGCACCTAGTTCCATCCGGTGATCTTCCTATGTTGGTCCACGCCATTGTGTTCTCGCTCCTGGATTACTGCAACTCCCTTTACCTAGGGCTACCTGGGGTGGAAATCCACCGCTTGCAGCTAACATAAAAATCACTTGTTTTCACCAGTGTTGCATCGCTGCAAGTGTACATCACCATTTGGGCATTTTTCGGCATTGTACACTCGCTGTAACAGTGATCACCGTTATGACATGGAACCATTAACAATGGCAATGAAATTAGGCAAATCTGTCCTGAAAGGTGAGTTTGCGGTCACTGTGAGAAATCACCTTTCAGGCAGGAGTTGATCATTTTCTCTGCCCTTGTTCAGAAGGTGGGGTCATGACAAGGATATGTTGAAAATTTGGGTAAAAATATTATATAACAACAAAATTATGAGCCTACATTGAAATTTCCAAATGCAGGCTCACAACTTTGGTAATTTTCAGTATTTTGACCCCCAATTTGGTTTGCTTAGGGAGGCAGTATAGTGAAGTGGTTTAAGGCCCTGAACTGCAAATCTGGTGACATTCAGCAGACCAGACCTGGGTTTGAATCCCACAGCTTCCACTTGCATACTGTGTGACCCTGAGCAAGTCACTTAACTTACCTGTGCTCCCAGGTTGCGCTTGTAAAAAAGCTTTTAGCTTAGTGTGTCTCACCTGGTTAAATAACTAAAAAAAAAAAAAAAAAAATTTTCAACATAGCCATTTCTTCATAGCACCTCATGAATGTGACAGTTGTCATTTTTCAGATCCTTGCCAAAATGTGTTTCCACGTCCCAAAGGTGATTTTGTGGTCGCTGCATGAGATCACCTTTTGGGTAGGAGTTGAGGTCATAAGAAGGCAATGTTGAAAATTTGGGGTAAAAAAAAAAAAAAAAAATGTTATGAGCCTACGTTGAAATTTACAAATGCAGGCTCATAACTTTGGTAATTTTCAATATTTTGACCCCAAATTTTTAACATAGCCATTTCTTCATAGTACCACATGAATGTGACAGCTGTCATTTTTCAAATCCTGGCCAAAATATATTTTCGTACTTGTGGTATGAAATCACCTTTTGGGCTGGATTTGAAAATGTTCTCCACCCTTGTTCATGAGGTGGGCTCATAAGAAGGCTACCTGGGGTCACAAGAATGCTATGTTGAAAATTTGGGGTAAAAATATGAGAAAACAACAAAGTTATGAGTCTAGGTTGCAAAGTTATTGCAGGAAGAAAAAAACTCTGTAGAGCAAGCTCATTCACAAGGAGGTCCTGTAATACAAATACTAAATGACAAACAGCAACATACAGTAAATGCAGTCAACAAGAATACAAGTGCTGATTGGGTACATGAGTGGCAGGTATACAGGCATTACTCTGTGTCTCATAAAGTAAGTCACCACACTCATACATAAAGTGCTGATGGTCCACATGGATCTTATAACTAACAGTAGGCTTGTACTGTCATAGGAAAAAACAATTTTAATGGTAACTACAGACATCTTTTATTTTTTCTGAAATTAACTTTCTGAAGAGAATAACAGAGACTAGATTAGATAGTTTCAGTGTTGATTGTAGCCTGTTCCAGATAACCGGGAGGGCAGTGGAGAATGTACACTTGCCGAATGAGATGCAGGCCTTTGGGACATCCAGGAAGATAAAATCCAATTTTCTGAGTGCATATGTACTGTGACAGGTATGGATGATGGAAGTTAGGTAGCTTGGAAGCTTGTTAAGGAGAAGCTTTAGAGTCCATGTACTGGCATGGAAAATGCGTCTAGTGGTAAGGGATGTCCAACCTACAGCTGAGTACAAGTCATAGTAATGTGTCCGATATGGGGAGTTCGTAATGAAGCGCAGCGCATGGTGATAGGGGATGTCAAGTTTATTAAATTTTAAGGTTGTAGAAGAGTTATAGATTATATCCCCATAGTATAGTAATGGGAGGAAAGTGGCTTGTACAAACCTAGTTCTGATCTCAGCTGGGAAGAGAGACCGGTTATGGTAGAGGAAGCCTAGCCTTATTTTTAGTCTTTTAATTAGGTCATCAAGGTGTTCCATGAAGGCAAGCTTACGGTCTAACCAGAATCCGAGGTATTTGAATTTAGGGGTGACTTCCAAATGCTCACCTAGAGAAGTTACTATAAAATCATTCTGCAGATTGGTAAGTATGGAAGGAGATTTGTAGGGGGAGAAGATCATAGCTTTGGTTTTCTTAGCATTTAAGAGGAGTTTGGCACTGATGAGGTTTGCTTAAAGCTGGGCAAAGTCGGCTTGGAGGGCGTCCCTGATGTGAAGCAATGAGGCATCACAAGTATAAAGGACTATGTCATCGGTGAAGAAATGCAATTTGGATTTAGATATAAGGTGGTCGAGGTCATTAATATATAGAGAGAATAGCATGGGACCTAAGATGGAGCCTTGGGGAACTCCCCTGATAATCTGTAGGGGGAGGGATAACAGGCCACCTGCTTTGATTTTTTGCATCCTTCCTGAAAGGTAACTACTAAACCACTGAATTGTTGGCCTGGTGGCACCTATTTTAGCAAGGCTGTTTTCAATTAGTTTATGGTCTATGGTATCGAAAGCTTTGCTAAGATCTAAAAAGACAGCTCCTGTGACCTTCCTAGCATCCATAGCTGAGAACCAGTCGTCGGTTACTTTAGCCAAAGTGGTGACAGTACTATGGTTGGAGTGGAAACCAGATTGGGTTGGGTTCAGAAGCGAGTAGATTTCTAGATTATGCTTTAGTTGTACGTAGATCAGTTTTTCAAATACTTTAGAGAAGATAGGTAAAATGGATATAGGTCTGTAATTATTTATATCGCATGGGTCCCCAGATTTGAATAAGGGGAGGATGTGGGCTGATTTCCAGCATGACAGAACTATAAAAGAAGAAATAGAGAGGTTGAAAATATGTAAGATTGGGGCCGTAAGGTAGGTGAACCCAAGTCTTAGGAAAAGCGGATCAATTCCGTAATCCCCTGCACTTTTTTTTTGTGTCTAAGTACTTGAGAGAATCTTCTACTTCTTTAAAGGTTAGGGGACGCAGCTGAAAGGGGTGACTTGTTTCTGTGGACGTGGAAATTGTACAATCCTAGCTATTGGCACGTGTGGCATACGGAGATGAGTCAAACACTAGGCTTGCGGTGACAAAGTGGGAATTTAATTCATCCAGGATTTGATTACTGTTTTCCAACACCATGTCATTTTTAATTATCTTGGATGGTGGGGCACCAGCTGCCCTTCAATAGACTTGAGGGTCTTCCAGATATTTTGGGGGTTCCCTTTGGCCTCCTCGAGAGTGGAAACATAGAAATTAGCTTTAGCAGAGCGAATTCATTTAATGCAGGCATTTCTGGCAGTTCTAAAGGCCTGCCAATCCACCGGACTTTTGGAATGCCTAGCTTTAGCCCATAATTTATCTGTAGTGGAGAGAACGTCCTTCAACTCAGCAGAGAACCAGGGATGTGAGATGTTTCTTGTCCTGATCTTGATGAACGGTGCATGCTCGTTTGCTAAGGAGATAAGATTGTCATTTAGGACCGTCACCGCTCATCAGGTGTTTTGGAGAGATAGAGGTTTTGCCATCTAACCTGGCTAAGGTCTTTGAGGAAGTTTGACACGCTAAACTTATGGAATGAACATTTAATTATGATCTTAGGCTGGTGATGAGTTATGGTTTGTAATCTTGTACAGACTACAATACCATGGTCACTCATATCATTGTGAAAAACTGCCGAGTGTTGGATTTTGTAAGGATGGGACGATAATATAATATTGAGAAGTGAACTGTTAGCTGGGTTTAACTTATTGACCCTGGTAGGTTCCGATACTATTTGGGTAAGACCAAGTGCATCACAGAGAGACTTTAGTCTGAAATTTGAGTGATAGCCAATCCATATTGAACTCCCCAAGGATTAATTCTTCAGAGTTGGCGGCTGCAGTTAGTGATTTGAGGGTGTTAAGGAGGTCAGTTCCACCACTAGGGGGCCTATAGCAACCGATAATAGTAATGTATTCTATGGAGGGAAGGTGTAACTTTAAAGAAACAACTTCAAATTCCTTGCATTTCGACATACACTGGATCTCACTAACTGTGAACTAGGATTTGGTGTATATAACTACTCCCCGGCCCCATCCCCCCATCTGCCCTAAACAACTTGTAGCCCAGGAGGGTAACTTGTTGGTCTAAATTAGATTCTTTCAGCCATGATTCTGTGATGATAATGAGATCAGGTTTAGTATGTAGGGCCCATGCTTGCAGTTGGTCGATTTTCTTAGGCAGGCTTAGGATATTAACTAGCATTACTTTAAGACCTGGTGCTGTTGCAAATTCAGTAGGTGAGGTGAGCAAGGTAGGCTGGCCTGGATTTAGTTCCACGTTTCCCGAGCATAGAAGGAGCAGGAATAATAATTTCTTGAGTGCAGTCAAGATAGGCCTGAGAGCTTTGTTCTTTTTGCACCGCTTTTTGGTGGTAGACAAAGACAGCCTATATATACAATTATAAGTCAGGGCAGTGTGAAGGTTTATGGGTAGAAGAGAGAGCGCTCTGAGTGACGAGGGAGAGGGGAGCAAGAGGTGAAGGGGGGAAATAGAGGGGTGTATACTAACGGAGGGGAGCTCGCTGAGATAAATAATGTGCCCCGGTAGGGGGTAGGGCTAGCTGAGATCGATGGTACAGGGAATGGGCTGGTACCATTTGCATTGTTTATGCGAAGGACAATGGGTGCACAATAGCAGAATAAGACAATGCTAAAAATGCAGTGTGCCATAGTTACGGGGGGGTGCTGTATAAAGGTAGATAACCTGTTGGGATGGAAAAAGGACACTATGATTGGCCCAATTGGGGACCAATGAGTAGGCTGTAGTGGCAGCAGGGGTGGGACAAGAGCTTTTTTATAGGGGCCTCGGTGGGGTGGGGGTGGGAAGAAAAACCAGATCAGAGCTGAGTCCTTTGTGTGGAAAAGTCCAATTCAAAAGCTGAAACTGTGGGCCAATCGGGGCTGATCTCTGGGAAGTGCCCAAGTTGTGATTGGTCAGCTGGTATCAGTACCTTTTGTGCTGGGGAGTCTGGGTTTGGCGCTGCAGTCGGCGACCTCAGGAGCACCGTCCAACCATGGGAGGAATCTGGCAGTGGTAGCGAGGGCTTACCCCCATTATGGGGAGCCGCTGAAGGGAGAAAGAAAGGAACAGTATTTAAAGGCAGTTAGGGCAGGGTCAGAGAAAGGATTCTCAGCACAGGGAGACAGAGAATTAGCAACACAAAAGAGGTACTTGATTTTGGTGCCAAGGAGTGGCCAGTAAATACTTAGCAGTTCTAACTTTGCTAACAAGGCTGTAATCATTTAAGCAACTGAAAATACACTTTAAAATTACAGGCAGGTCATATAGGAGCAGAAAAGGAAAGTTTTAAGGGCAAAAACCAGATCAGTGGTAGCGAGGGCTTACCCCTATCATGGGGAGCCACTTTTGTGCTGGGGAATCCAGGTTTGGCGCTGCAGTCAATGGCTTCAGGAGTGCCATCCGACCGTGGGAGGAATCTGGCAGTAGTAGCAAGGGCTTACCCCTATCACAGGGAGCCGCAAAGTTTCAATGCACGCTCATAAAGTGGTAATTTTCAATATTTGCACCCCAACTTGTCAGCATCATCATTTTTTCACACCACCTCATGAATGTTACAGCTGTTATTTCTCAAATCCTACCCAAATGTGTTTTAACACTTGGGAAGCAAAATGACATTTCAGCCATTATTTTATAAATGACACCTGTCATGCTCAGAAAGAGTGGTCATAAGAAGATTATGTTGAAAATGTGGAGTTAAAATGTGAAAAACCAACTAAGTCATGAGGAAACAAATTGTCCCAACATTTACTCATAACGTTATTTTTTGCAGAATTTGGCCCCTAATGTTCAACAGGTCCCTTGTGTTACCCCCACCTCCTGAACAGGGCAGATGTCATTTTTCAAATTCCATCCAAAACTTGTTTTCACAGTCACACAGCAAAATCACCTTTCAGATGGGATTTTAAAAATTCCACCTGTCTTGATCATAACGATAGGTCATAAAAAGACTGTTGGACATTTGGGGTCAAAATGTGGGAGCCCGCTTAAAAGTAGATATTGCCTCTCAGCTGCCCTGTCCTGGGTAATTACAATCTAACAATGTGTCAAAGCAGGACACCACTAAAAATAAGACATTGCCTCTGATCTGCTCTATCCTGGGCAAAAATGTAGTAAAAATGAGTACAAGCAAGACCCGGTACAACAGCAATACCAGTGACGAACATTCGTCATTGACAAATGTTTGTTCATATTTGGTACCAATCTCATGCATACCAACTAACTCTCTGCCTGTAAATATGAATGAATGTAACACATATGTTTTAAATTCAAACCAAGCAGTTATTTAAATATTACATGTTTATACCTAATGCAATGGATGAATATTTTTCAAATTATGATTCTATATTGTATGAGACTGATGCATTTCAGCTTGCTGTCAGTGTGTGTGTGTGGGGGGTGCACCCATTCCACTTTCCCAGTCAAGAATGTGCATACAAATTTGAAATTTTCAAACATTTGCATTTTTGAAGATGACCTTTGTGCTCTCACATTCAGAGCGTCACAAAAAATAGGACACTGTGGATCTCAAACTCAACCCTTCCAATTTCCAGGCAAGAGGTTTACCAGCTGAACTAAATAGTTAGACTTGTAGCTTAGCTAATACACCTCAGACCAGTGAACAAACCCATCAGTATGGGCAAAATCAAACAATGGCAGTTTGAACAGACCAACAAGCCCCAGCTGTGCTGCCTAACTCAAGAATGAATACATGAGCCTCTCCACTTTTGTACTATTGCATTTCTTGTTGAATATGCTGTTACTTGCCTGCAACTTTGTCTAAATGTATGACTGTACCTACGTACAAGTGTTGTAACAATGTCTAAACATGTTTATTTTATGTTCCTCTGCTTGTATCTTGTGCAGTGTACCAGAACTCATTGAAAATGAGCACTGCTTAACTGAGTATCCGATTCGCACAATGATGAATTTTCATTACACTGAGTTCCTGCAGTATCCTGCAAGATATTACAGCCAAAAAACGTGACAAGAGTACTTGATCCTGGCTGATGGCACCATATACTAAGATTTGGTCAATACATAATAACACCCCCACCACTGTTCAGAAGAAAGTTGGTGAACTGATGTGGAAGGAAAGAGAGCCTCAGATTCCTTATACATTAGGATCTCATTCTATAGCTGAGCACCATTTGTAAGATATTTCTGCACGCAAATGCACTTCCCCACAGCAAAGAGGCACACACATTCAAATACAAGACCTGCTGCTCCCAGGAAAGAAAACTACAGGGTCCTTTAAAGAAAATCTCCTCTAGCTTAGCTATAGTACCAGGAATCCTAAAGAATGGAAGAAGAAGGTTGTAACAGCAGCAGATGCAAAATAATAATCTCTTCTATTATGCATCATGATGTGATTTTCTTGGTCCCCGAAAAACTGCTATTTACTAAAGTGAGTGTTACTATATGTTAACTGAGCTGAGTTCTGGGAAATTTTATTTTGATAATTCCAGTCAGGGGTTCAGTTAACTTATGTTTTGTAGAAGTAGAAAACGTTAATGGTCTCAAGTTTTGAAGTTATCCCAGTTTTTTTAACACTCTAGCACCCAGGGTTTGAAAGTTAGTATTCTAAGAGAGACAAACTTTAGACTTTAACAAAAAAATATTCCACGTGAAAAAAAAATTATTTTTCACAAAAATCAATTTGACTTATAATTTCATGCATACAAAATGGAATTCACCTCATTTTCTTTTTTTCCCCCTTATGGGAGTCAAATACTCCCCTCTTTAATTTTAGAGCTTTTTGTCCCATTTTTGGAAGTTCAATATTTGCAAAATAATGTTAACTGAAGTCCTGATTCTGCTGATCATGATTCCTTGATTTGCATTTTTAAATCTCCAGTTAGACTTTGTTTGCCACTTGCAGGCCTGTTTGAGCTGTTTTAACCTAAAACTAGAAACAAGTTTACCATCCAGCACAGATTTGAATTTCAAGCTTATTTGCTGAATGAGTTTCTAATTTTTGTTTCCAAAATGTTTAAGAAAAATAAAACAACACAATGCTTGTGGGTTCCAGCCATAACTGAGTATACTGGCAATGGATTCCATGTTTTTTTATTTTAATAACTACCAGAATGAGCTGCTGGGGTTGACTGTGGACTATAATGTGTATTCGTTAACGTTAGTGGTTATTTCTGATGTTGTCTCTTCTACAGTGCATGCTGCTTTTTCATTCTTGCCCCGTAACTGAAAGCTGGAGTGGCAACAAGATTTACCCTCCTGGTAGCAAATAAATATATGCTCTTTTGTAAATATATTCTG
Organism: Neoceratodus forsteri; assembly: GCA_016271365.2. Taxonomy (NCBI): domain Eukaryota; kingdom Metazoa; phylum Chordata; order Ceratodontiformes; family Ceratodontidae; genus Neoceratodus; species Neoceratodus forsteri. Next base: position 680,594,779 of record CM028133.1, on the reverse strand, counting down.
TTCATTGGCTGAGTATTTTTGCAAAGAGCTGAGAAAACTATAGGAGCGGTCAAGGGTATGGCAGCTGGTTTTCAATGTGAAAAAGTGCAAAATAATGCACTTAAGGCACAGAAACCCAGGCACGGAGTACAAAATGGGAGGAGTGATATTGATGACCACCAAGCAGGAAAGAGACCTGGGGGCAATCATATTGAATGACCTAAAGGTGACAAGGCAGTGCAACAAGGCAGTCAGGAGGGGCTAGTGGGATGCTGGGGTGCATAGGGAGAGTTTCACTAGCAGAAAGAGGGAGGCAGTGTTGCCTCTGTATAGATCGCTGGCAAGACCTTGCATAGAGTGCCGTGTCCAGTTCTGGAGACTGCATATCCACAAGGACATAGACAGAGCGGAGGCAGTCCAGAGGAGGGCAACTAGAATGGTGCAAGGTCTGCATCAAAAGCCCTATGAGGAGATACTAAAGGACCTCAATATGTACACTCTGGAAGAGAGGAGGGAGGGGGTATGATAGAGACCTTTAAATACATCATGGGGGTAAATAAAGCACAGAAGGGAAGTATTTTTAAGACCAAAAGGTGCTATAGAACAGGGGGGACATGCTAGGAAGCCATAAGGTGGTAGAGTCAGGAGAGATGTGAGGAAGCATTCCTGGAACAGCCTTCCAGTGGAGGTGGTGGGGGCCAGAACAGTGGTGGGGTTCAAGAATACACGGGATAAGCACAAGGGAATCATAGTTGAAATGAAGGGGAGACAGGGTCAGATTAAGATATAGGCAACATAGGCCAGGGCCTAGGGCCCCTGCCTGCCAGGGGGCCCCCAACAATCCCAAAATATACTTACTACATGTCCTTTTCTTTTTGCCTGGGCTGCATTTTGTTGAAAAGGACTCAGCTGCTGAGTAATCTGAGCAAGGCAGGTGCTGAACTGTGATGTGATCTCATCTCCCTGACCAGGTGTTAATTACAGTTGATAGCTTCAGAAGGGCTAGGCCAGGCTGACTTTTAAGGCATAAACAGGCCCAGTTCCTTTGCTTTGGTTCAAATTCCTTTTGCATCCTATGTTGGAAGATGGGAGAAGCAGCTAGAAAGATCCCTGTCCCCACCACCCGATTGGTGTTCCTGATAGGAAGAGTGACTGTCATGAATCTTAAATGGGGCCCCAGCAGTAATTTTTCCCCCAATTGTTTAACCAGGAGTGGCACACTAAGCTGAAAGCTTGTTTACAGGTGCAACCTGGGAGCACAGGGAAGTTAAGTGACTTGCTCAGGGTAACACAGTATGCAAGTGGGGGCTGTGGGATTCAAACCCAGGTCTCCAGATTTGCAGCTCAGAGTCTTAAACCACTGCGCTATACTGCCTCAACTTGTCCACTACTTACTTCATTTTGAGTATTTGAGGGGGCATCTAAAATTTGTATCTGAAGGATCGGAGGGCCAACAGATCCTGCCTGTTGGAGAGTGTGTTCCAAGTTCCAGATGCCTCTCATTAGCACAGGGATGTTATGTGACTTGCCCTGCCCCTGGGTCTCATAGTATGTTGGTAGTGGTTGTGCTTCAGAAATCCAAGTGTTCAGAGTCTGTGTTGTCTGCTTGGTGCTCTAGCCACTAGGCCATACTGCGTAATGCATTACTTAATTCATTTTGACATTCCTTAACTGGAAGTGGATTATCATTGTTAAATGCAATTCTCCTCTCAAGGAAAATTAGTAGGAGTATTTTTCAGACCAAAAGATGCTCAAGAACAAGGTTATAGTAAACACCAACACACCTCAGTTGCTTCTTATCAGGCTTTATTCTTAACATCAGCTCGGCTGAAACTTCTGCACGCAGGCAGAATTCCTGTACCCTGATACACAGGAAACAGAAAAAGACAGTATCAGGTTTCTCCTAAAGGGACCACCTCTAAATGTCTCTTTTATTACACAGTGAACACTAACTAGGGTACAAATGACACTTATAATATGCAGACCACTTTATAACATCCCTCCTTTTCTAAAATCTGACTACAGATTTAACCTGTCTGGCACCCTTATGAACCTTTTTGACTTACGGAGCACATGTACTACTGGATCACCTTAAGGTGACGGTTTACCTATGCCGAATCGACAACACTGTTGTCAAAGTTCAGCATAGTGAGATCCCCAGTGTCAACAGGTGAAACTTCACCTGTCAAACATTGGTTTGTTTTCCCTCGGGGGTGGCTGCATCCCTGAACCTTCCATGCGGGGGGCTGTTCCCCCGAGCTCCCCCTTCTATAGATTCTCAACTCTGAGTTGGAGTTGATTTGAAAGGGGGGGGTGAAACATGGCGAAAGCGTGAAATTTCACCCATGGGTCCCTCTCAACGACAATCTTGAAACCTGTAGAGATTGTCGCTGTGAGGGATTTCGCCGTGAAAGTTTCTATGTGCGGTCGGCACACCGAGGTGACACCTTTCCTTCTCCCACAACTCCTGTAGCTTGATCTTGCTCAGTGGGCATCTGTGACACATCCCTGGGTATCTCCCCATTACTCCCACAGAGTCTACCGCCACTGTCGTACTTGGTACCACGGTGCAACTTCTCAAAACTCCATGCTCTCTCACTCTTTATTCCCTTCCAAACCCCCAACTGGTGCGGATATTTTTTCCAATACCCTACAGATATATTCCATATGTCTTTTTACCACTTTCCCCAATGCCAATTGCAACTTAAAGGACACTGGACCTATTTGTGCACACAACACCCCATGCATCCATTGATTTTTGTCTCCAGAACTTGTGACCCAAACAGAATTTACCACTTGCAAGGAACTTGGGTCTGTCCTATGCCCTCGGGCCCCCTGCATTTCTGTCTGACTATGATGAACTTTGGTCCCCAAAACTGGGTGGATCAAATCCAAATGGGAGATAAGTGTTCTGCTAAACAATAGCTCCACTGGCAATACCCCTGTCATTACATGTGATGTAACATGGTATCGCAACAAAAACCTCACTATATGCATTTGTATAGATCCTGAACCAAACCGCCGCAACCCCCAACTCAAAACAGTGCTGAAAAAATGGCTTTAATGCCTCCTCTGACACCAACCCAGGCCACACATTCTGTACCCACCCCAAAACAGATGCCAATTTTGCATCCCAGCAGGTCTCCTTCCTAATATGATTTGCCATCACTGGAGTCCCTGCTAATAAATCCAATAATAGGATCATGTCTCCTGGCTCTGGAACCTGCTTTGGGTAACCTGGCAAAGGTAGCCTGCTAAAGGCATCAGCATTGGAATGCAACCCTCCAGACCAATATTTGATTTCATACTGATAGGCAGACAAGGTCAGTGCCCACCGCTTCATACGGCTTGACAGCAATGGAGGCAGTGATTTGCATTCACCAAAAGGCTCACCAGAGGCTTATGATCCATGAGGATTGTGAAGTGGTATCCATATAAATACCGGTGACATTTCTTTATTCCATATATTATTGCAAATGCCTCTTTATCTAACTGAGAATATTTTTTTTTCCTGTGGGTGCCATTGTGCACGATGCAAACCCAATGGGCCTCTCAGATCCATCCTGTAATACATGTGGGAGGACATCCCCACACCATATTGGGACACATCACAGGCCAGAACCATTTGGTAACATGAGGTCAAAATGTGCCAGCAGTTGAGAAGACTGCAACAACTTTTTTGAAGCTAAGAATGCCACCTCCTGAGCCTTCCCCATTCCCATGGAACCCACTTGCGCAAAAGAAAATGCAATGGTGCTAACACTATTGACAACTTAGACAGAAATCAGTGGTAATAATTTAAAAAACCCTAATATGCATTCAGTTCAGACACTGACCTTAGTGCAGGGGCTTCTGCAATTGTCCTCCCCTTACCTTTTCCACTGCAGGATGCAGGCCCTGTGCATCAATTACATGACCCAAAAACTGTACAGACTAAACCAAGAATGAACATTTGTTCCTGCAGAGTTTCAATCCTGCCTGCTGCAGTCTCTCAAGCACAGTCTGTAAAGTGTCCAAATGTGACTCCTGATCTGGTCCTGTCAGGAGTATGTCATCCAGATACACCAGAACATTTGGTATGCCCTGTAACACTCTGCCAATTGCCCATTGAAAAATTCCCGGGCCGTGGCAGCCCCAGAAGGTAGACAGGTATACTGAACAACCCCTGATGTGTACTGGTTGTCAATAGCTCCTTAGATTCCTCACCCAGCAGTAACTGCTGATAAGCATGACTCAGGTCCAGCTTGGAAAACAATGCCACCTCACAAGTGAAGCAAACAAATCTTTGATTTTAGGAACTGGGAAAGAGTCCAATTTAGCCACTCTGTTCACTGTGATCTTGTAGTCCCTGCAATCCTCACTGACCCATCACTCTTGATCACGAGCACAATGGAGGGCGTCCACTTTGAAAACTGGATAGGTTCCAGGATCCCTTCACAGACCAAAGGAATTCTTCTGCCACTTTACCATGGAGAGCATACGGCAAAACATGGGGTTGAAAATAATCGGGGTTGAGCCTCTGGGCTCACCACAATCCAGGAAGTTGTTCCTTGTAAAGTCCCCAGTGCTGGTGAAAATACAGAAGCTGGCTGCTCCAACACCTCTTCCAGTGTTACTGGCTGGAGCAAGCATATTCCATGCCAGTCCAGTTTCAACTCTCACAGCCAGTTACACCCCATCAGGCATGGAGCCTCTCCCCACAACACCAGTAAGGGCAACAGCTTCTGCTGCAACCCATAAGTTACTTGTACCAGCATCTTTCCCTCCAATGGAATCAGTTCACCTGTATATGTCCAAAGTTGCACCCCTGCTGATTGTATTACCAGGGCTTCTGCAGGGGCCCACAAGGTAGAAAAAAGATTCTCACCTATCACTGAAAATGATGCCTGTGTCAACCTCCATATCCATGAAACTGCTGTCCACTGTCACTCACACCCGGATAGGGGGAGAATGACAATCAGCAATCATATACGTAGAGTAAATTCCATCATCACCCTCTGCCTGCGACTCTTCGTTTTCTACAAAATGGTTTGGTCCTGGTGATTTGTAGATCAGGATGACTTGCCCTGGGGCATACTGCCATAGCGACAAAGTCCGGTCACATGGTCCTGGCGGCAGCAGCGTCAACATTCCTCATCTTGGAATCTGCAAGTTGCTGAGTCATGTGCACTGCCACAAAGGAGACATCGTTCATCTGTGTCTCTATGCGTGGAGCTTCGCTGTAGGTCCCCACATGCAGAGCACAACTTTGATGATGGTAAGGCAGATTGGCAAGGCTGTTTCACCTGATACACCATGGTAGCCCCTTCCACCATAGAGCTTCTCAACTCTTGAGCCTGTCGAGCTGCAGCCTCCATGGCCAGGGCAATGTCCACAGCCCAGCTGAAATAAAGCACTGTTTCGGCCAGCAAATGGCAATCAATGCATTCATCCTGCTCTCCACTCACCAGCTGTTTCAGGAGCATATGATCCAAAGTGTCTCCAAATTCACAAAACTCCATAAATGCTGCAACTCAGCCACATAGTCTGCAGTTGTCCCCCCCAGCTGATGCATCCTGCCATGAAACTTAAATGACTGCTCAATAGCTGAAGGTCGGGGGTTGATATGGTTTTGAATCAATATGCACAGTTCCTGCAGGGTTTTAGTCCCTGTCAGCTGTGGAGCCACTAAGGTACGGATCAAAGAATGTGTCTTTTGGCCAAAAACAGAGAGGAAAATAGAGCATTGCTGATCCTCATCTGTGATTTTATTTGCATTAAAGAAATGTTCCAAAGGCTCTACATCTTCGGATCTGTCACTTGTGTCATCAAACTCAGTCACAGCCCCAAACATTACCATGCTGGGCCTGGTTTATTCTCATTGCCAATATAGTGAACACCAACACACCCAATTGCTTCTTACCAGGCTTTATTCTTACCATCAACTTGGCTCAACTTCTGCACGCAGGCAGAATTCCTGTCGCTTGAGCACAGGAAACAGGAAAAGACAGTGTCAGGTTTCCCCTAAAGGGACTGCCTCTAAATTTCACTATTATTACACAGTGAACACTAACTAAGGAACAAATAACATAATATGCAGACTACTTTATAACAAAAGGAAGCTGGAGGGTGGTAGGCAACATATGGATGAGCTTGGATCAGGATGATGAGTGTCACAAAAATGATCATCAAAGTTATGAATAAAAGAAAACAAGCATTTGTCAATGCCGAACGTCGATTGCTTATTTAATGCTGGCACTTATCTAAGCTCCCTTTATACCCTGCAGTGTACCTCATCTAGTCCCATAGCCTTATGTACTTTCAAGGCAGCAACTTATTTCAGTAACACCTGTTTAAATCCCACCCTCCTATGCACTCAGCACCCACAATTTTTAGCAGAGGCAGCAGCACCAAGAATACAGAATAATCCCCAAATTTAAGTGAGAGGTAGCAGCGCCAAGATTTCAAAGTATCCCCGTAACAACAAGCAGTGACCTGGCCACTAAGTCCCTCCACCCCCACACCCACCGGCACCCAGTGCCCAATTCTCCTTATTACAAGAATGCAATTACCACCATGGCCCATCAGTCCAGCACAGCACAACCCTCCCTCCTCCACTGCTGAGTGCCGGCTTCTAATGAATGAAACCGCGCTGTTTGTTGCTATAGTACAGCCAGCAGATCACATTGCAAAAAAGTACGTTAATGCATCAGTTAGGGTTTTTATTAGATTGTCAAAAGCTGGGAAATTCAATGTTAGGGTTCCCACCCCTACCACCCCACCTCCTCTACCCTCCACATATCAACAGGCGTCAGGGTGTGCTATGGGTTAGTCAGGCCCAACTCTCACCCCATTCCACGTGTAAACAAGCTGACATGGTGCAGTATAGGAGAATGGGCTGAGAGCAAGGCCTGATGACCTCATGGAAAACCCCGAAGCCTGTTGGTGTGTAGAGGGTGGGGGTATGTGGAGGGTAGGGGTGGGAACCCTAACATCGAATTTTCCAGCTTTTGACAATGTAATAAAAACCCTAACTGATGCATTAACATAGTTTTTTTGTAATGAATTTCCCTTCTTTTTTGAGATAGTATAATAGCATCTTTATTTTACTGTGTGAGCACAGGGTCCGAATTCCGCAAAGTTATGTGCGTGTGTAGAATAAATTCAGCGGACGCACATAACTTGGGCATTTTCAGGAATTTTTTCACCAAATTTTCAACATGGCCTTTTGGGGACCACACATCATGAATACTGGAACTGCCATTTCATTAATTTGTCCCAAACATTGCTTTTGCAAAGCGGTTGTGCTATTCTGCGCAACAGGTGTGAAAACATGTTTTGGTCAGGATGTGAAAATGACAGCTGTATACTGTTCATGAGGACGTGTGAAAAATGGCAATGTTGAAAATCTGGAGTAAAAATATGAAAAATTGTCGAAGTTACATGCATGCGTAGAACCTGCCCAATGCACACTCATAATGCAATCATTTTTTGGAATTATTTCACCAAATATTCGACATGGGGTTTTTTAGGCCTCCCCACATGAACATTGGCACTGTGATTTTGTAATCCATCCTGAAAGTTGATTTTGCACAGCGATCATGCCATTCTGCTCCACAGGTGTGAAAACACATTTCGGGTAGGATGTGAAAAAATGGCAATGTTGAAACTCTGAAGTGAAAATATTAAAAACTGGCGAAGGCATGTGTTTAAACTGCACAATGCACGCTTGTAGCACAGTCATTTTTGGGACTTTTTGCACTAAATTTTCAACATGGGGTTCTTGGGACCCTACCTCATGAACCTTGCACAGTCATTTCATTAATTGGTCCTAAAGGTGATTCCGCGCAGTGACCTCGAAATCACCTTTCGGGACAGATTAACGATATGACAGTGTCAGTGTTCATGAGGTGGAGTCTAAAGAACCCAATGTTGAAAATTTGGGGTCAAAATTCCTAAAAATGGCTGAGATATCAAGATAAGTTGAAAGCCCCATTGACAGCCATCATACGGTTTACCTTGATTCCTTCAGTTCGCAGTTCACCTTTGAAGAGCGCAGACATGTCCTGGTCCAGAGAAGATCGCAGCCACCAACCTACAGAGGTAAGTATGGGGTAAGGGGGGGTGCGGGGAGGTGTGCACAGAGGGAGGTTGGGATGGGGAAGGGGGACGGGGAGACGATGAGGGACCATTTTCTTTTTCCAGGTTAAAAAAAAAACGTCAGGGGACTGTTTTCTTTTTTACAGGTACATTATACATTTGGGGACACTGGGAGTGGGCTACCCAGTGTTCCACACTGTCAGCAGGAGGGGAGCTACTGCTAACATAGGGATTGGACACCCCACTGTTGGCCAACTTAAGGGGGGAAAACGGCAACATTGTTGGGAGGGGACATACTGGGAACACTGACAGTGGGCTCCCCACTGTTCCACAGCAATAAATGGGGATTTTATACACAACTGGGGACACTGGGAGTGGGCTACCCAGTGTCCCACACTGACAGGGGTAGGGGAGCAGCTGCCAACATGGGGACAGGACTCGGCACCCTGCTGTCGGCAAACCTTAGATCAAGGGGACACAATGGGTGGGAAGGGAGGCTACTGCCAACACGGGGATTGGGCACCCCACTGTCGGCAACCTTAGATCAAGTAAGGGGGATTGGGGGGCCTGTTTTTGTTGGTCTGGGGAGGAGTTTTTTTTTTTTTGGAAGCCACTGTTGCAAGACTTCCCCTTTCACTCCACAAGCCAATCAGCTGTTTATTGACGTGGGCTTCTTGCAAATCAAAGGACTGAAACCCTCTCTGATTGGAGCAGTTTCAGCCCTTTGAAGTGCATGACCGTTCAGCACACCAAGCAGAGAGTTGCATCAGGACCACACCAAGGGGTCATTGGTGATGACTGCCGAGCCCATTACAAGCCCCTGGTACTGTGTACTGCAGTGGGCTCAGCAGCAACACACACCCAAAATCCTATATTGCAGTAATACATTGGTTTGCACATGCAAGCAACCAACGTAAAAAAAGGGGCTAAGTCCCTGAACAATACTATATTGCAATTTGCAAACAGTATGGCTAAGCCTGATCTTTAACACCACCAACAAAATAAAACATTTTAATGACACTTAGTAGCAAAGAGGCTACAGTACTATAGATAGGCTCACAATGCTGTCAGAGGCAGCAGTGGCCTTTAGATTATATTTGCTTACTTTGCAGGCAATTGTACATGTTATGGGGCTATATACATATAACACTAGCCCTCCCTCCCATTATGTACAACTGCCTACAAAGTAAACAAATAGTATCTGAAGGCCACCACCAACCCCAACCATGATAAGCCTATCTGTTGCACTGCAGCCCCTTCACTACATGGTTTTGTGGGTGGGGCTGTATAAGGAAGTTAAGATTGGATTTGCAGTAAGTTAAGTAAGGTAAGAAAGGTGATTATCATGTACAGTATGCTGAGAGTAGCCTTGCACAGCTTGTACAAAATGTTAGCTATGCATTATCCTACACCCTAGATTATCCCCCCAATTTGGCTTGTGCGAAAATGGGATAATCGGTGCACTGTATATTACTGGAGTGAAATCAAACAGTACTGGACACTTGGGGGGAAGGGAGAGAAGAGAATGGTGCTGCTCTGTCACTAATATGATTTTGAGAGAGGGAAGCAGAAGGGTAGGAATTTCGATTTGTATACTGCTGCCTGCAGCTTTTTACATACAAACTGTATCTTAGCTTGGGATACAGACACAGTTTGTATGTAAATGGATTCCCAAGATGCCTTATAGTCTATGAGAGGGTCCCTTTGCATTGAAGGGGCATAGTCATGGTGAAGGGGGGCCCAAAATTTGTCTTGGGCCTTTTTGCCCCGGGTTGCCTTAATCTCACTCTGAGGGAGGAGAGAGAAAGAGCTGTAGATCAGGTACGATCTGTGGTAATAGTGTAGGTATAGAGAAATGGGGAGACTGGATGGGCTAAGTGGTCCTTATCTGCTGTCAAATTCTGTGTTTCTGTGTAGTGGTGCCAGCTAGACTGGTAACTACAAAATATCCCATCCTTTATTCCTATGGAAGTACAGAACTAAGATGTTCAAGAGTTGCTCGTGGGAGTGATGATTTATCATTGGCGTGAGTGATTCCTCTAGTCATTATATCCAAAGCTTTCTGCTATTTTGGGAACTGTGCTATTAGCTTTCTCAAAAAAGAGATACAGTATAACCATATACTAATGACAGCACTAGCCTAAGGAATCGACTATCTATCATCAGTTATCATGATTAGCACCATAATTCCTGGAACTGAAATTTACAGTGATGGGAAGCTCTTCGCATAATTTGGGCTGGCAGCATAGCCTTGAGGTTAGAGCAACTAGCTCTGAATGAGCATGGCACATCCAGAAGACCAGGTTTTGATTCCCACAACCTACACCGGCATCCTGTGTGACCCTGAGCAAGTAACTTAACCTCCCTAGAGCTCATAGGTCACCCCTGAAAACAGGCATTGTGCCTAGTGGGCCAAGGTAGTTCAAAGCACTCTCTGGTAAACGTGGTACACTTCAATTAACAAATAGTCAAGAAGCAAAAGTTGCAAAAATAAATGTTTAATTTAATGCTGAAGAGTACATAAACAACATCCTGTAGCTACAAATAGCCACACTACCCCAACGCTTCGACTGTGGGTCTTCCAGAGGGGGTACTCTAACATGAGTACCCCCTCAGGAAGACCCACGGTCGAAGTGCTGGGGTGATGTGGCTATTTGTAGCTATATGCTGTTGTTTATGTACACTTCTGCATTAAAATAAATGTTTATTTTTGCAACTTTTGCCTCTTGACTATTTGTTAATTGAAGTGTATCGCCTTTACCAGAGAGTGCTTTGAACTACCTTGGACCATTTGATTCACATTGGGGCTTGCAACCCCTTCTTAGCACCGGGACCCATACTGCAAAGCATATCTGCCTTTGAATTTTCGTTTTTGATTATGCCTAATGGGCTTTACTGGTTGCCAAAGAATATAATACACAATAACTTACAGGCTTACTCTCCATTAAAGGGATAATGGAATACCTCAATGTTTTTGCTAATGGTTACTACTTACTGTTAAACAGTTACTATCAGCACTATTGTACAGACCACCACTTTCAGAAAAAAAAATATCCACTTTTAGTGGTATATTATGTCTGTTTCCTCCATTCCTTCTGCCAGCACTGGTACTGACTGGCACAACTCTATTTTATTTTGTTTTATATTTTTGGCTAAGGGTTACTACTTACTGGTAAACAGCAACTATCAGCATTATTGCTCAAACCACATTTTTTTTTAATAAACATGAACAGGATTCAAGACACAGGGGCCAGCAGAAGCACATCAAGGGGACTACAACTGTACTACAACTGGACCAGGACTGGTGGGATGGTAGAGCAGCACCCGGGGAGAATGGAAAAGGTAAGCCCCATCTTTTGGGAGGGGTTACATGAGGCTCCAGTTAGGTATTTACTTTCACTTTGGAAAATAATCTCAAAAGCAATATGAAAAGATCAATGTGCTTGTCATACTGGTTTAGAGATTTTTATTGCAACAGAGCAAGTAAGTACCTAACCCGAGCCCTGTTTTAGTGGTCCCCCATGCTGGTCATTTTCCAAGTTTCCTTTGGAAATATCAGATGAGAGGCGGAGCCAACAATTCTGCCTTCATTTTGTCAGTCTCAGTGTCAGCAGAGAAAACAGAGGAAACAGACAAAACATACCACTTAAGGTATTTATTTAACAAAATAGCTGTTCGAACAACAGTACTGATGGCTACTATTTTCTGGTGACCATCAGCCAAACAAAATGGAGCTATTCCACAAACTCTTTAAACCTGGGAGTATGGGCAGTGACACTTTTCAGCATTACCCCATTTGGGAAACCTGAATTCATGTGTGGACATGCTGTGTCCTGACCTGGGACTGGCAGATCATGTCATGGAAGAGTAGACTGCCTGCCATCCATAGAACCCCTGCAGGCTGGTCATGGCGCAACACAGAGAGTCACTCATCCCCCCTCTCAGCTGAAGATTGAGGTGTGGCCATCATGACATCACTGATAACTTTTTTTTTAATTCTTTGGTAATTAAGTAAGACCCACTAGGCCATTAGTTCTCACACTTTGCGATAGTGAGCCTCCCCCAAGCCATGAAAAATATTTCAAGCCTACATAAAATTTGGAAAAAAATCTTGGGCCTCTCCCGAAAGTAAAAATATCATACTTTGCACAGTACACCAGGAATAAAGTGAGACTAATAAGATTGACTGACTGTATTCTCTTTTTATTCAGGGTATTGTTCTTACCACTAACCCCACACCCATGTTATCCTTGTCACTCCATTTTTCTGACTCTTGGACCCTTGTTACTCTGTTTGTTTTTTCTCTATCTAGAACAACCATCCTAGCCATCTTCATCTTTTCTGCTCTTACCCTATTGCTAAGCACCTTCCTGTACCCTTGACCCAGGGCACACCTGAAAACAAGCATTGACTCATTCTGCCTCTCTGTCGCCAATTTTCATACACCTACTGCAGAAACAAGTCTTGACTTGGTGTGCCTTTCCTGGTTACCGATTTACATATAAATACACAGCTAGAAACAAACCTTAGCTAATGTGTCTTTACTAGTTACCAGTTTGTGCATAAGTAAAGAAATTCACCCGCCATTATCCATATTTAGTTTGCTTCATCCCTTCACACAAAACATCAATACTGTACTTTTTGAGACTTGACTGGACTTCCCCTGGAACAGTTTGAGGCCTCCCTTGGGAGGCTGGCTTCACCATTTGAGAACCACTGAATTAGGCACAAGTACCTGTTTTTAGGGGCGACCTGGGAACACAAGAGTGGTTAAGTGACTTACTCAGAGTTACACAGTATGTAAGTGGAGATTGTGGGAATCAAACCCATGTCTGCTGGATGTACCAAGCTCATTCACAGCTTGTTACTCTGATCTCTAGGCTATACTGCCAGCCAATAATTTGAGTGGGGAATGGAGGAAAACTAGAGGGAAGTGGTGTTTTGTGACCAACTGTAAAAAAAAGGTTTCTAACAACAGGAATGTGATGTGCAATACAATTCTGTACCTACATGATGGCCAAGAATCTTTGGAATTTGTTATTTTAAAAAACAGGTGTCCTTGGTTCTGTGCTGTGTTTTTATGTTGGCTCACGCTTGCGCGCCAGTTAACATATTGCAGTAGCAGCAGATTTGGAGGTGCAGTCACTGTGGGCGAATGCAGAGCACGCATCAGTAGGTGCCTCCCTCATTCCCCAATAAGGCAGCTGCAGGCGCTGACACCAGCAACACATAAACTGGCCACTAGATCAAAGAAAAGGTCTGCTGCAATGAGAGCCAAGCTCGTCATGCAGCGGCGTGCCTTTCCTGATGAAGCAGTTCAATAAACATAGCAACATTGACTGCCTCCTCTCAGAGCGACGACTTCAGGTGTGCCCAAACCCCCTGTCGGCATGCCCTGACCCACTTCATTTGCGGACGGGGGAGCCCACTCCCCGTCAGCATAATTCCCCCTCCTTCCACTTGTGTGCCGAGGGCCCAATCCCAGCAGCATGCACCCCACAGTCTTTCCTTGCTGACAGGGGCCCAATCCCCATCAGCTTCAGTCCCTCCTGCTCAGTTTAGTTTGCCAATGGGGGAGCCCACTCCCCATTGGCATAATGTCTCCAACCGCTTATTTATGCTGTGTCCGAGGGGGTGCCCAATCCCCCTCGGCATCATGCGTGCCCCCTCCCACCCATTTCTTTGCCAACGGGGTGGCCCAATCCACGTCGGCTGCAGTCCCCCTCCCCGTAATGCTGGTGGTACACTGGGAGCCCACCTCAGTGTACCAAACAAAGACCTGCACAAAAGAAATCAAACCCTCGTTGTCTTTTTACACCTGTGAAAGAAGAAAATGGTCCCTTCGGGTCTCTTCTGCCCCTCCCAACCCGTGCCACCCTCTGCATACCCTGCTTCCCCACCCCCTCACCCCATACTTACCTCTGGAGTTTGGTGCAGTGATCTTCGGTGGACTGGGAACACGTCTGCACTCTTCAAAGCCGACCGCGAACTGAAGAAATGCCGGTAAGCTGTACAGTGGCATAAGTAGGGTTTTTTCAACTTGGGTGCATATCTCGGACATTTTTTGGAATTTTGGCACCAAATTTTCAACATGGGGTTATTGAGACCTCTCCTCATGAATTCAGTCACTGTCATTGCATTATTCAGTCCCGAAAGGCGATTTCACGGTCACTGCGCGGAATCACCTTGTGGGACCAATTAATGAAATGACAGTGCTACTGTTCATGATGTGGACTCTCAAAAAGCCTATGTTGCAAATTTGGTGAAAAAAATCCAAAAAATTACTGTTTTACGAGCGTGCATTGCACAGTTTCCACGCATGCTCTTAACTTTGTGAATCTGTAATATTTTCACACCAGATTTTCAACATTGACATTTTTCCACACCTTCTAATGAACAGTATAGCTGTCATTTTACATATCCTGACCGAAATGTGTTTTTGCACTTCTGGCACAGAATAGCATGGTCACTGTGGGAGATCACTTTTAGGGACAGATTAAGAAAATGACAGTGGCACTGTTCATGAACAGAGGTCCTAAAATGCCTATGTTGAAAATTTGGTGGTGAAAGTCCATAAAATGACTGTGTTACAAGCATCGTTGCACAGTTTCATGCACCCTTGTAACCAAGAAATTTGTAATATTTTCATGCCAGATTTTCAACACTGCCATTTTTCATATCTCTTATGAACAGTACAGCTGTCATTTTTCACATCCTGCCCAAAATGTGTTTTCGTACCTGTGGTGCACAATGGCGTGGTCGCTGTGGGAAATCCACTTTTGGGACAGATTAACAAAATCGCAGTGCCACTGTTCATGAAGGGAGGTCCCAAAATGCCTATGTTGAAAATGTGGTTAAAAAAATCCCAAAAATAATTGGGTTACAGACGTGTGTTGTGCAGTTTCTATGCCTGCTCATGACTTCACCAATTTTTTCATATTTTCACTCCAGATTTTCAACGTTGCCATTTTTTTTACACCTCCTCATGAACAATACAGTTGTCATTTTTCACATCCTGCCCAAAATGTGATTTCGTGCCTGTGTCACCAAATGGCATAGTCACTGTGCAAAACCACCTTTTGGCTAACAAACTGATAGTGCCGCTTTTCATGCGGTGGGATCACAAAAAGTCCATGTTGAAAATTTGGAGTGGAAATACCAACAAATTCCTGCAGCATTAGAGTTTCCAACTGTAACATTCCACCCTGTAGAGACTGACAGGCGTCAGGGGTATGACTTGGGATCATTGGCTGTAATGCTCATGCCATTCTACCCCCACCCTGTAGCCAGTGACAGGCATCGAGGTGTGCCTTGGAGTGTTCAGCCCTAAAGTCACCCCATTCTCCTATACTGCACCCATCTCAGCATATTTTCTTATGGAATGGGGTAAGTATAAGGCCCAAAGATCCCAAAGCACACCACGACACTTGTCAGTGTCTACAGGGTAGGGTGAAGTTAAATGGCATGAGCGTTATAGCTGATGACCCAAAGGCACACCCCAACGCCTGTCAGTCTCTGCAGGGTGGGGGTGGGGTTGGCATCAGTTCAATACTTCACTGCCATTCCTATCATGCATCTCTAACTCCTGCACTACCAACACCAGTGAGACAACATTCGGCATTGACAAATGCTTGTTATGCTGTTCGTTAAAAGGTGTTATCATCTTTTGTTTCTTGGTTCAAGGTCAGTTCTGGGAATCACATGTTTGCTGCTTTTTCTTCAGTTCTGAATGACTTGGGCTGAATTGTAGGAATTTTAAAACCTGATTTCTCGGCTCTCAGGTCTAAGGCTGAATTTATACATTAATACGTTCTACCAAAAAACGTAAGCACTTCAGACTTTCTTCCTGCAGATCCCAATGACTGGGCCCTAACTAAAAAGTAAAGTGAAGCGCGGTGCCAGAAAACAACTTGGTAACAACTGCCTATTAGTTCTCAATGACTGAAGCTAAACAAGAGAAAAAGCCCACAGAACAGGTCCCTGATGTACTGTGGTCACTGGGTGCCTAAGGCAGATAAGCATTCACAGTATTTTGCTTGACTGGGTTCAAATCAGACACTGCTGATTGTGATTGTTGTAAGCCATCTGACCTTAAGACAAAAAGAAGAAAAAGTAAAAATCTGTATCTGCTCTAGCATCAACAACAAATTCTCTAGAGTTAAGAATCTGAAAAAAAAAACTCTTGTCATTCCTCATCCCTAAGCAGTCTCAGTCTAAGGCAAAGACTTCTAAAGATAGTAAAAACAGTGAACATAAGGCTCCTGCTGAGGGACATATGGAGTGAAAGGAGCACATAACATCAAAGTTCCGTTGAGGCACCCCCTCAGACAACAAGTGGGAAAGGTCTCATAAAGAAAAACATTTAGAAGCTGTAATCCCACAGTAATCCCATTGGAGTAAGATCCCACAGTGCAGCCTAGCACAGCACAGCAAAGCAAAAGCTTACATCTATGGAAGAATTTTAACAAAAATAGCAGTTTGTTTTTTTCAAACATGAAACATATATCACCCTTGTGGGTTTAGAGGCGACACCTATTTGCACTGGACGTGCATGTTATAACCTGCTTATTTGGGACTTCCCACCCCTGACGCCAAGAAAAAATAGGGGTTAATAGTTTTTGCTGCCTTTGGGCTGCCAGTCACCAGACTCTGGGTGGAGCTGTCCTGGGCAATTTAAGGAGTTGCGCAGGAATGGGGGGAAGATCAAATCCCAAAGTCCGAGGTCTGCGTTTGGAGGGACCGGGAAGGTACAACAGGCTGCAAGTGGGGCTAATTGCCCGGCTGAGCATCGGTATAGTTCTCTCAGGGTAGTGGTGTCATCAGAGGCTGGGAGTAATGTGGTGGTGGCCATATTGCAAGTAGCCCCTCTTAGTGGCTTTGGAGAATTGAACCCCGATCCTGTGCTGTGGGAAATGGTCGAGCCATGCTGCAAGGCTGAAGGGAAAACGGAGTGTCAGTGTGGAAGGAGATGGGTCCCGGTGTGTCCAGTGAGTCAGCTCCTGGGAAACTGTATGAGTCAGCTCCTGGGAAACTGTATAAGTCAGAGGATGAGAGTGGAGGTGGCTGCCAAGTGCCCAGTCAGCACTGAAGAGAAAAGGAGACAGGCAGCAAAGCTGTGGCCCCAAGGTGTATGGCCCTTGCTGAGGCTGTGAGTGGACAAACTAGGAGGGAGCAGCAGTTGGCCCCAAATTGTGAGGCAAGCTGGACTGCCTCACAGCATAAAGACAGCCCCATTTGGTCATAGAAGCAACAGCCCTGAAGCAAAAGAGAGTGAGGGGGCAGAACTGTTTGGGGACTGAGAAGTATGTGGTGACATTTTCTTATTACAGGATACACTAAGCTGCCTGTAATGTTTTCGGGGTCATCCATTTAATGCCCCATAATGGACTGTCTGCTAAAGGACTCAATGTGACCTCTGCAGTCTAGAGACTTTAATGTTCTTATGTGACCA
The DNA here is from genome assembly GCA_016271365.2 of Neoceratodus forsteri. Taxonomy (NCBI): domain Eukaryota; kingdom Metazoa; phylum Chordata; order Ceratodontiformes; family Ceratodontidae; genus Neoceratodus; species Neoceratodus forsteri. The sequence goes on along the minus strand of CM028133.1, from coordinate 680,577,270 downwards.
CCACAGTCCTGAACAAAATGTAAAGTTTCCCCACCGTATTTATCAACTGCTCCGTGAAGTGTATGTTGAAAGGTGGATTAACTATTAATTAAAAGGAATCCCCTTTGGTTCTGAATTTAGAGTGGTTTCATTTATTTGAGGAACTGCTAACATTCTAATCAAAACTTTTTCTCTGCAGCCCAGCACCGCAGGAGGTCAGTGCACATCCTGGTTTCAGCCTCACCAGGGTAAACATAGGCTACCAGGACTGTGTTTTCTGCTGCTGTGGTGTCCCCCCTCCCCACAGACTGTTACCACCATACCCCTAGACACCAGGGTGAAGGGGGGGGTTACAACATGGAGGCTCATCTGGAATGTATGTTTTGGGGCATCTCAATCCTTTTTGGACTTTTTTAATTTGGGTGCTGGGCAAAGATTGTGGATGTGCCTCAAGATTGGTTTAAAGTTTTGTGCAATTAATATGGCACTTTGGACTGGGACAGTTTGTGTCTTTGGGTGGTCTGAGAGGGCCAGTGAGTGTGCAAAGTTGGGAACCAGTGCCTGGTCCATGTGAGTGCCATGCCAATGGACCAGATGGAGAGTTAATGATTGGACTGCCTGGTTCTGGTGGGGAGTAGCTGCATTTCCTGTGTCCCGGCTGCAGCCCTGGATTGGAGTGCAAGTGAGACTTACCTGGAGATTTGTTGCTCTAGTCATGATTGTTGGTACCTTTGGACTGACATTGTGAAGAGTACGAAATATAGCTTACGCACCTGCACCATCGGGTGTCACTGTGCCCCTGAAATGTTCTCTTGGATGTAGGTGCAAGTGGGCAAGGCAACTGCATCAGCAGAGTGTGCCCTATGTCATAATAATGGCCCATGAGTAATGTTGCTGCCCTAATGTGCTGTCTGTAGTGGCTCCAGCTTGAGTGTTTTGGAACTGAGTCGAACCATTGCTTCACTGACTTTGGAGGATACCAGCCTTGGAGGATGGGAAGATATGGCTACGGCACTGGCTACATTGCCTGAGGATGTCCCCACTGAGAGTGACCCTTGGGGCCGTGGTTATGGAAGAGGTCAAGCAGCCCTACCTGAGTGCCTTTTGACTCCTGAAGATGTTAGCTCTGGCAGGCCCCAAAGTGAAGCCACCAGTGCTGACTCAGCAAACACCATTCCTACCCCTCAGACTGTGCCTAAAAGCAAAGGTGGGAAAGCTGTGTCCTCCAAAGCACCCCCTCCATCAAAAACTCCATGGAGCCTACCAGTGGAGAAGTCGGGCAGGCAAACCAATGAAGCCACATCCTGAAGTGGGCAAAGCTTGAGCGGAGGCCAACAAAGAAGAGGATTGGGATGTGGATCGGAGTGGTGCTTCCCTTTATTCTGCAAAAGTGCTGAAGTCTGGAAAAGAGCCCAAAGATGGCGGCGCCTCCTCATCCCAGGCTTCTAATTGACAGGGACAGGCAGCAGAGATCCAGCGTCAGAGGTGGGAGTATTGGAATGGAGTGTGGCTCCCACAGGGACGAGTGCCACAGATATCTATCAGAAGTCTCCTTGAATGGTATTGAGCAGAATGGCATGTGAGGCACCACATAAAACAAGAATTCCCACAGTACGACTGCCCATTCATGCCTGAGCGGGTATGGGACATAGTCGAGAAGAAAAGATCAAACTCGGTATTCCACAGGATCCTCAGTAAGGCCTACCGAATACATAACTTGCATGCCCATAGCACAACATACCAATGTACCAGCTGCATGAAGTACCAGCTGCAAGAGGCCCAGTGGATAGCCAAGGGCATCTACGCCAAAAGCACTTTTGAGGGATAGACCTTGTATAGAAACATAGAAACTGTTGGCAGATAAGGGCCTTCGGCCCACCTAATCTGCCCTGTTACCACTAACAATTGGGCTATGCAATGGTTCAAGACCTTGATGGTGGCTGCAGCAACCTCTGTGTGGATGCTGTGGATTCTTATGGTCACCCTTGTACGAAACCCAACCCTGAATATTATTTCAGCAGCTGGGAAGGATGTCATGAGAAAACCTCTCGGAGCGGTGATGGCTAGTGCTCCACTGGACTGTGAAAAGTGTGAGATCAGCCCCTTTCATTGACTTTGTTTGCTTATTGGGTTTTGATACTTTGGGGGGAAATGTATTCCATGTTTTGGAATAAAACAAATCACTGTATTTGAATAGTTAGTGGTAGCTAAAATGTTTTCTTATCATGTCGGATGGCATAGAGTAAATAATGTTCTAATGCGCATGCAATAATGTTATAATGTGTTAATTAATGTTGAATTTTGCATCTGCTATATCTTGTCTCTTGATGAGTACCCCCACTGTGTTAAAATGCATTACTGTGCTAATGGGAGCTATGCCAGTAAAGCGGGGAGTCCAGAATAGGCAGTGGCAGCATTTAGATAAAGTAGAGTTAAGTTTTGTTTAGAATAGGAACATGGGATGCCACTTTTTGGGCTGAAAACAATCCATCTCCTAGGTCTAGTTGTGGGTGGCCAGGGGAAATTGGTCCCGGGCAGTTTGAGAAGCCTGGCTAGTGTTAGTTTGAGTACCCCTTGTATTTTTATTGCCACCTCGATGGTGTCAGCCTTAAGTTCTCCAAGGGTTTACCAGGTGGGAAGGAGCACATACCCCACTTGGGTGGGCCTGTGGGGGATGGCTGTTTGGGCACCTTTTAAGCTCACCAGTATGGTGAGCATTTAGACAGGGAAGAGATGTAAAACATCTGTGGGTTTAGAGGCAGCATCTATTTGCACTAGATGGGCACGCTATGGCCTGATTGTTTGGGGCTTTCCATCCCAGCCTCAAAGAAAAAAAGGGGTTAACAGTTTTTGCTGCCTTTGGGCTGCCAGTCACTGGACTCTGGGAAATTTAAGGAGCTGCATGGGAATGGGAGGAAAATCAGATCCAGAGGTCCAAGGTCTGAGTTTGGAGGGATTAGAAAGGTGCAACAGGCTACGAGTGGGGATGATTGCGCACTTGAGCATCAGTATAGTTCTCTCAGGCTGGGAGTAATGTGGTGGTGGCCTTTCTGCAAGTAGCCCTTCTTAGGGGCTTTGGAGAATCGAACCCCGATCCTGTGCTGCGGGAGATGGCCGAGCCATGCCAAAGGGAGTGTGGAGTATCTGTGGGGAAGGAGATGGATCCCGATGTGTTCAGTGAGTTGGCCCCTGGGAAACTGTGTAAGTCAACGGATGAGAGTGGAGGTGGCTGCAAAGTGCCCAGTCAGCACCAAAGAGAAAAGGGGACAGTCAGGCAGCAGAGCTGGGGCCCCGAGGTGTGTGGCCTTTGCTGAGGCTGTGAGTGGACAAGTTAGGAGGCAGCAGTAGTTAGCCCCCAAATTGTGAGGCAAGATGGACTTCCCTGCAGCGTAAAGAGAGCCCCCTTTGGTCATAGAAGCAATGGCCTGAAGTTGAAGGGTCGCTGCAAGGGAGAGTGAGGGGGTAGAACTATTTTGGGACTGAGAAGCATGTGGTGATATTTTCTTATTACAGGATGAACCAAGCTGCCTGTAATGTTTTGGAGGCCATCCATTTAACGCCTCATAATGGACTGTCTGCTAATGGACTCAACATTACCTCCGCAGTCCAGAAACATTAATGTTCTTATGTGACCACCGCGGTCCTAAACAAAATGTAAAGTTCCCCAACAAACTGTAAAGTTCCCCCACCATATTTATCAACTGCTCCATGCAGCGACTGTTGAATGTCAGATTAAATGTTAATTAAAAGGGCTCCTCTTCGGTTCTGCATTTACAGAGCTGTTTTATCTAGGGAGCTGCTAACCTTCTAATTAAAACTTTTGCTCTGCTGCTCGGCACAGCAGGGGGTCAGTGGGCATCCCAGTTTCAGCATGGCCTGGGTAAATGTAGGCCACCAGGACTGTGTTTTCTGCTGCTGTGGTTGCCCCCTCCCCACAGACTGTTATCACCGTCTCCCTAGACACCTGGGGGGGGCTACACATATGCCACAAAAAGCCACTGCATATGCAGTGGCTTTTTGAGGCCAAAATCATAGACTAGTGCAAGTCTGGTGATCTTACCTGGACCCACTACAAATTACCCCATTTCCTCCCTGACTTTCTGTCTTACAGGGCCCTTAGGAATTCTTGTACAAAGGCTGTCTGGGCTGCGAAATCCCACTGTTTCAAAGCCAACCTCCAGAACAATCTTAATGCCCCAGCTAAATTCTGGAAGGTAATTCACTCCCTTTTTGACCTTCCTATCCAATCTACTCCTCCTAGTCCTCTTAGTTAAGGGTTCACCTGATTCTGACCTTCCCTCTATTGCAGCTCAGTTCAATGAGTTTGTCACTACTTGTGCCCTTCTTCTCCCCCTCACTCCTTGCTCTTCTCCTACCCCACTTGTTCTACCCTGCTCTCCCCCACCCTCCCCAAGTTTCCATTCCCCCCATTCACTACCCAGGAAACCTTGCTCGCCCTCACCACCCTTAACCTGTTCAAGTCCAGCCCCACTGGGCTGGATCCTAAACTCTTTCACATCTCAGTTCCTGCCATTCCTTCTCTCCTTACTCACTTCCTAAACCTCTCATTCCCTCTGTGTGCTGTTCCCCAGTCCTGGAAGATTACCAAGGTTCTTCCATTTCATAAAGGGGGGACTCCTTCCCCTGGTAACTCCTGTCTCATCTCCCTCCTTCCCTCTCTTGCTAAGCTGCAAAAGAGACTTGCCTATGCTAGACATTCCAACTTCACCTCTTCCTCCAATTTCTTCTCCCCCTTCCAATCTGGCTTCTTGAAGCACCACTCCATCATCTCCCCCCTGCTGTGTGCATCACTGACTGACTCCCATCTTCTCTGGGATGGATTGGGGGCACATCACGGCTGCCATTTTCATGAATCTGGACAAAGCTTTCAATTTGGTGCCCCATCCACTCTTCCTAGACAAATTGGGCTTTGCTGGCTTTTTAGTTCCCACTGTGGATTGGTTCTGTTCCCACCTTACATGTGGGCAACAGTCTGTACAGGTAGGAGGTGTCCTGTTACCTCCACTTCCCATCCAGGCTGGGGTTCCATAGGGCTCCAACCTGGGTCCCATCCTCGTCTCCATTGTTCTTAATAACCTACCATCCACCTGTGTGAACTCACATACTCACACGTATGCAGATGACACCGTCCTCTTCCCCTCCGGTCCCTTTCTTGCTGCAGTGGATGGTCTGCTCCAGCAGAACTTCCAAAATGTCCTGCACTGGCTCCATTCCAATGCCCTCTGGGTCAACACTAAGAAACAGTGTGTCCCTGACCTTTGGCACCATCCAGAAATTGGCCAGACATCCAACTGTTCCAGTTTTTTCTACCTTGGATGGCACCCCCTTGATGTGGTTCAGTCCTTCAAGTACCTCTGTGTGTGGCTTGACAGCAAACTTGGCTTCTTTGCCCACACTGATGCCATTCATGCCAAGCTCCACCTCAAACTTGGTGCCTTGTACTGCAACAAGGATTGTTTGTCTTTGCAGGTCCACTGGGAACTTCTCACCAAAATGGCTCTACCAGTCTTTGACTATGCAGGTGTATCTATGGCACTGCCCCCTCCACTTCCTTGGCTAGACTGGGCACCCTCTGTAACACCTTCTGCCACTTTGTTACCAATTCCCCTCTCGTACTTACCACTGCTCACTCTACTCTTCCGTTTCCATTCTCCCCCTTCCCAAACGTTACCAGTCACACTACACATCCTTCATCTCCAAGTACTGGTTTGGGTCCTTTCCTCCTTACCTTTCCTCACTCCTGACTCCCACCCCCACCCCCCGCCTTCTGTTCCCTCCACTCCAGAGATCAACGTACTTTCTCCATTCTCATTCCCTGCTCCTCTGCTGGGCAATCAGCCTTTTCCTTCAATTTTCCCTCTCTCTGGAACCTGCTGCCCTCCTCCCTCAGTCTCCTCACCTCCCCTGGCTCCCTCAGGCATCAGCTGAAACTCCTCCCCTCCCTCACCTGCTCCTGTCATCTCTTTCCCTGATACGTTCTCTATTTTGAACCCCTACTACCAGGTATTTTTCCTCCTTTCTGGTTCACCACTATTCTGCATCAGGGCTCCAGTACTCACTACCCCTGTGTTGCTATTATTTATTTATTTAAAATTTTGTAACCGGGAAAGGCACACTGAGCTGAGGCTCATTTCCAGGTGCGAACCGGGGGAGAGGGAAAAGGGATTTACAAATGAACAGAGTAATACATCATTAGACACTCATAGATACAGTAGAACAATATACAGAAATTGGCAAAATACATATAAAAGTTATATTTACAATGGGCAGAAATGTACAACATAGAGACTCTCTTGGGTACAGTAGAACAATGTACAAGAATGGCAAAATAAACAAGTTGCATTATCGAGGTAGCATTTTCCAAAGTGCATAGTACAAGAGGACATTTGTAAACAGTGTTAACATTGTGCATAGTTCAATTACATTTATGACTAAGAGATTAGCTGCACAGTGGCAAAGTAAGCTAGACCATCATGCCAGAAATGAAAAAGCACGGAATAAATGACTGGGGTACGAAAGGAAGGCTGAGAAATATAGGGGAACAAAACACAGTAAGAGAGTAGGTGGTTAGCAGAGAAGATGCAGGAGAGAGAGAGAGGGGGCGGAGGGGCACAGAGAGCCAGGAGGAAGAGAAAGGGAAGAGATAGGGGGTGAGGAAGATGTTGAGTGGGGGAGGGGGTCAAGGAGATTGTTTCCCCCTGCGCATGTGTCTCTGTTGTTACACTATTATTCCTCACTGCACCTTGACTCTCAGTTTGCACTTGTGAAAGTATTTATTACTTGTACTTTAAATGTACTTTATACTGTAGCTGTATTGTAAACTGTGCATTGTCTTATTGTATCTCATGTACCCTTCCCACAGGTTGCACCTGGAAAATGAGCCTCGGTTCATTGTAAGTAAGTAAGTAAGTAAGTAAGTGAATAACATTTTATTTTATAAGCGCCCTGTCCCTGCAGCTCAGGGCACTTTACAATATACAAAAATACCAATAAAATAAGAGAAATCATGATTCAAACTAAACAGTACCAGTTACAATAGTGTAAAAACAATTATATTCATCCACTGGTATAGGACAGATCCCAAAAGCCTGCTTAAAAAGATTGTGCCGCCCCAGTTATCAATTTTCAAATTAACAAATAAATAAACTCACACACAGTTTGAGAAGTAGTATTATGAAGGTAAGGACGATGAAGCTATTACACCTGTGGTAACTGGAAACAAGGAAGTTAGCTCATCCCCAAGGGTATAAAAGGTCTGTTCCTGCAATTTATTTATCTTTCCCAAGACTTATGGCTGAGATTGTTAATATTCCATCATTAGAGTCAGGGGTTGATGTTGCAGAATCTAAATTTCTAGGAATGTTGGGACTAACTTCCTCAAAGACAGTAAGTATACCCATCCATGACACTTTTAAGAAAATCACAAAAAAAAGTAGAGAGATGCCATCTTCCACAATTGCTAAAGACAAAAAAGTATAAAAAAGGTCTATGTTCACAAATGAAGGGTCAGAGTATTTACATGTTCACCTCTGCCCAGAAGGTCTGCTGTCGGCAGCTGCATCTGAAAAACTAGCGTAACCCCCAAGAATCCCATGTTTCCTTAATTTTTGTGAGATTGCCACTTGGCTTCTCAGTGGTTAAGGTCTGAGAACTCCTGCTGCCACATGCTCCAGTGCATGTGCAGGGGGAGGGGCCTATTGTAAGGTATAACTGCTGCTCGGGAGCAGAAGTCAGTTCATTACTTGTCAGATCAGTTACTGGGAGTTTGGAGAGCCGGTTCTGTCAGAGCTGCAAGAGAAGTCCATCCCCTTGTCTCATTATGTTATGCTGCCTGTGAAAGTCAGAGCACCCTGCAGTCCCCAGGTGGCCTGTCGCTCAAGCCTTTGCCACTGAGACCATCTGGACCAGTGTCACCACCATTAAGGTCCCCTTTTTAGCAAGAGTGCATATCCCTGTACTCTGATAACAGTTTTTCATAACCTTCCATCCTTTGATCCTCCAGGGTGCACACCAAAAAACCAAACACCCCTTGGGGCACCCCCACCCTAATCCAAAAACTCAGAGATAGGGACAACCTCTGGCACCAAGCAACTGAGACCAGTAAGACGGCAGACAGACAAGTCTACAATGCTGCATGGAATAGGTGCACTTGGGCTATCTGTAAGGTGAAGGCTGATCACTACCAAGCCACCCTCACCTCCTCCTCCTGTGGGTCTGCCAGAACTTTTTGGGACAATATTAAAGAATTGAACGGAAAATCTCGCTCCCCCCTCCCAGATTACTATTGATGGCTTAGTTATCACTGACCCCCTGAGCATAGCCAACTGCCTTAACACCTCCTTCACAGATCTTAACTCTGTCCTGCCCAGTAATTTCTTTGACCCAACTACCAGATCACAGTCACTGGTCCTTCAATGTCCCCAGTTCTACCTGTGCACAATATCCACCCATGAAGCCAGACCGTTCCTTCAAAAAGCATTAAGAAGCAGCAACAGACCCAGAAACGACTCCTTGGATCCCAAGATACTATGTTTGGTCCTGGATGACATCCGAGTCCCACTTACAAGCATACTAAATCGATCCCTCTGCCTGGGTCAATTTCCAAGTGTCTGGAAAATGGCCGTTGTCACACCCATTCATAAAGGTGGCGACATGTCCACCCCCAGCAACAATAGGCCTATTTCCATCCTTCTCCCACTTTCCAAAGCCATTGAAAAAGTGGTGGCTACCCAGCTCAATGAGTATCTAGCTAAATATGCTGTTTTATGCAAAGAACAGCATGGTTTCCAAGCTGCCCATAGCACTGGCACTGCCTTACTGGAATTCTCCAAATTTCTGCACTCCTCTCTCGACTCTGGCAACCATGCTGGTGCAGTGTTCATTGACCTCTCAAAGGTCTTTGACACTGTCTGCCACCCTCTACTACTCGACACCCTCAACCACTTTGGTTTCTCCTCTGGCCCCCTCACCTGGTGCTCCAGCTACCTATCAGCTCGGTTCCAGTGTATAAAAATCAATGGGACACTATCTGAGACCCGCCCTGTCTGCTCCGGGGTCCCCCTGGGTTCCATCCTGTGCCCTGTCCTATTTAGCCTTTATCTAAACACCCTGCCCAGTGCTTGCTCTGGAAAAATTCTTCTGTATGCTGATGATGCCATTCTTTATGCCTCTCACCGAACTCCTGCTTCTCTCCAGGACTCACTCCTACACACCTTCACCCAAGCCACATGCTGGTTCAAGGAGCAAAGACTTGTCATCAATCTCAAAAAGACTAAGTCTATGCTCTTCTCCCACCACCAAAATAAAGCAAGAAATAACCCCCTCCTTATCCTTCCGAGCACCCAACACCCGCTCGAGCAGGTGAACACCTACAAATATCTTGGAATCACCTTTGACACTACCCTCACTTTTCACACCCACATTAATGCCTTCGCCTCTGCCACCAACATCCGGATTGGCCTCCTATACCACCACAAGGACTGCCTCCCATCTGATGCCCTCTGTTTGGCCATCACATCCTCAATCAGGGCCATTGCCAGGATTTTCACAAGGGGGGTTCTTTTTATGCAGTCTGCAACTTTTTAAAAAAAGCTGTGGGTCTTAGGGATGTTAGTACCCTGGAAGCCATGGAATCCAAGAATTGCTATGTGGTGCATTTTGTGGCTTGTTTTGAAGCTAAAGAAGTCATATCTGAGATCTCCTACACTCCTTGCTCTAAACAAAATTATCTGGTTGGCTGCAGGATGAATACATATGTATTCAGTACCGGAGGGCAGCAAGATGCTGTTAATGTAATATACCTAAGACATTGTCTCAGCTATATTATGTTATGAGTTTTAATATCTGCAGCTGTATCTACTGGTGTGTAGGAAAGGGGTCTGGGGGCTGCTTGGCCCCAGAAGCTTTGGGGTACTAGATACTCTGTGGCTAATTTTGTAGATTATTTTAAACCAGAATAACTCATCTGTGAGCTCCCCTCCACCTCCTGCTCTAAGGACAATTATTACTATCTGGGTGGCTCAGATTGTGTGTGCGTGTGTGTATTTATAAAATGGGAAGCAAAGTAAATAACAAATTCAGCATTCTGATTGTATAAAACACATCACATGACCATGCATCTATCAGAGCGCGACCGCACACCTGCACTTTTACCCCTCTCCAAAACAATTTTGCTATTTTATAAGATAGATAACCCACTCTAGGATGTGCGGTCGTTCCCTGATATACACACGCCTTGGGTAGTTGATGCACTTAGCCTGCGGACTTATGCTTAACAACGCACACCAAGGCATGCGTATATCAGAGCACAACTGCACACCTTAAAGTAGGTTATCTATTACATATGTAGATATATAGATAGATATATATATAGACAGAGCAAATGCTAATGCACTGAACCTCAATACAGAGTCTGCAGCTGGATTTGGCTGGGTATTGTACACTACTAACTTACTGCAGTGCTGGCTTGCTACTAGGGCAGGGGTTTGGGTCTGATAGGCCCAGAAACCATGGGCTATGGTATGCTCAGTGGTGCACTTTTGTGGCTTATTTTAAGACTAAATAACTCATATCTGAACTCTCTTCCCCTTGTTGTTACCCCAACCATCCACAACTCAATATATCATTTAAGTAATTGAGTCAGTGCAACATGGCCGATAGCAAGGCTAGCAGGATGCTGGGATGTATTGGTAGGGGTACTGATAGCAGAAGAAAGGAGGTAATACTTCCCATCTACAGATCCCTGGTGAGGCCTCACCTAGAGTATTGTGCCCAGTTCTGGAGTCCTCACCTCAGAAAGGATAAGGATAGGTTGGAGACAGTGCAGCGCAGAGTAACTAAAATGATTCAGGGACAGCAGGGCAACTCCTATGAGAAGTGCCTGAAGGCACTAAATATGTACTCATTGGAGACCAGAAGGGAGAGAGGAGATATGACAGAGATCATCAAGTTCCTGAAATGAATTAAAGTGAACTACGTGGTACTATTTAGCCTGAGTACCAATTTGCGATTACATGGACTCTAATGGAAATTAACAGGAGGTAGGTTCAGGAGAGATGTGAGGAAGTACTACTTTATGGAAAAGGTGGTGGAACTTTGGAACAGTCTGTCAGCTGAAATGGTGGGTGTAAAAACAGTCAGAGGATTCAAGCAGGGCTGGGACATAATGAAGGGAATAGTGGTTACCAGAGGCAACAGGACCAAGGAGGTGACTAGAAAGAGGTCAGGGAGGGTTAGTACCCTGGAGAAATTGTAGGTTCCAGAGATTATAGGGAACTTGGGCAGACTGGATGGACCTCTAGTCTTTTTCTGCTGTCATTGTCTGGATTTCTATGTTTCTATTCCAGGCACCCTGCTTGGAAAAAAATCTGTAACATAAGACTTAGTTCAATATTAAGTACTACAATTGTTGCCCCCACTCCATTCTCCAGTGTGGTAGGTATGACAAAGGGAGTGAGGGGAAAAGTAATTTGACAGCGGCGGGGATTTTCAGTGCAAAGTTATCATCTCCTAAATGCCTACCCCTACCCCCAGCCCCACCCCACCATGCTTCCAAAAGTACAGTGGGTATGTTCAAAACAGTGAACTGTAGCAACAAATGTCATTCTACTGGCACGTGGTCATCTGGAGAAAACACATCACAACTTATTTGATTTAATGGCATCTGGCACAGATGACACAGACCAAAGTGGTACTGAATGTCCGTGAAAATGGGACCACAGTGAAGACCTCTCTGAACAGCACAATTAATGAGGTGGCAGTGCAGATCCCAGCCAGACCATTCCAAACACTTGCATTGCCTTTCCACTGTAGTACCTCTTTTGCTTTACTTATGAAAAGTTAAAACAGGCATATGAAACATGACAACTTTGCTTTTTGTATAGAGGGGGATTTAAATAATTTATTTCTACATTTTCAGTCCACCACCTGAAAAGCTCTCTTACCCACCTGCACAGTCTATCCCTTAATATACAGTTATTAAGGGACACATCTTCTTCAATAGTGGCCAGCAAAATTTACCTGCCTGTGACTGATAATATTACAAGTAGAGGTCCTCTACTTCTTTTTTGCTCTCCTGGTGACGTCATCTCTGAGCCTGCCACCATGCTCCATCTTCCTCCAGTTCTAGCTGACAGAGTGAATTGTAGGCAGTAGCCATGCTGTATTGAGGTCACATTCACGATGCTGATGTGAGCTCCAACTGGCCAGCCAGTCATAAGGGGAGGGTGCAGAGAAAGACTCACAAAGCAACTCCAGTGATCTTACTGGCACTGAGGGAGCTGACTGTCAGCAGAAGGAGGGAGGGGGCGCATGCATAGAGAAAGTGCTGGGGTTCATCATGTGTGCATTAGCTCTCTGTAACAGTAAAAAAAGAAACAGAAATGATGAAACTTTTTTTTACAAATAATGAAAAATAAAGGGGGAGTTTCAAAAGGGGGGTTCTTTCAAACCAGACGAACCCCCCCCTGGCAACGGCTATGTCAATACTGTCCCTAGTGGATTATGGCCTGCCAGTATATGGAGCAGAGGATCACACAGCACTCACTAAGATCCGACTCACTCTGAATAAGGCCTGCAGACTACTGACCAGTGCCCCCAGGCTCACCCACACCTGTCATCTCCTCTCCTTTGCTAAACTCCTCAACCTGGAAGATCTTCTCCATTACCAAACCTGCCTCCTAGTTAAGAAAATTCTGCTTGGGCTCTCCCCACCCAGGGTATCTGTCACCCTCCAACTTACCACCCCCACTGTCTCCACCCGAAGCGCAGACAAGGCCACTCTACTGGTACCCAGAACTAGGACCTCCCAAGCTCAGAGATCCTTATGCTACAGGGCCACATCCTAGTTTAACGTTATACCAGGAATGATCACTAACACTCCCAAAATTGCCTCCTTCAAATCTGCCCTACAGTTACACCTATTGAACACCCACAGCTGTTCCTGTCACTAACAGCACCTTTCACTAAGGGCACGTTGACAAAGTCCACTGGGCTGCATGCACTTCGACAAAATCCTCTGGATTGCCTCCCCGCCTCCCCCCCCCCATGCCTCTCATCCCTCCTGGTCTCCTCCACCCATGTCAGACACACACGCACTTTTTAACAACTGTGTATGAAATGTAACAATGATGATATCAAATGTGTTTTATCTGTGTAATCCTGTATGTTAATCTTGCTGTAATACTGTATCACTGTTTGTCCTCTATGTGACGAGGTACTTTTGTAAACAAGCCACTGGCTCAAAGGTTGTAAAGCTGATTGTACAAATAAATAAATACCACTTACAGCAGTATACGCGGTATTACACCATCTGCCAGTCCTAGACAGCTCTTTGTTATGATAATGTCGCACGCTATTGTTGCGATGACATTATGGACCCGGTAGGCCACAACACACACCAGTGTCAGTGGCTCAGTAGGTAGCACACCGCCTCTGAGGCCAGGAGATCAGAGGGCTGTGGGTTCAGTTCCCACATCTGGCACTTGGGTTAATATCCCAGTACTGACACTGTAGTGCAGCATGAGAGGGGTGCTGCACTTCTGAGGTGCCGTCTTTTGGATGAGACGTTAAACCGAGGTCCCATCTGCCTGGATTGGTGGTAGTTCAGGTGGATGTTAAAGATCCCATGGCACTTATCGAAAAGAGTAGGGGAATTTTTTATTATAATAACATCAAAGCAATAATTACAAACGTATTAAATTCATACTAAACAAAGGTACAAAAACAAGAATTCCAGGATACACCACAGTGATAAAGCACAGCAAACCCTACAGACTGTGAAGGAAGGCAAAATTAAATATTTAGTCGTATCTTTTTATACTAATCCTCGGCACACAAAAAACATACGATTTAAATTTGATAAACACTGGGAATCCCTTCCACCAGCTGGTCACCTTCCAAGAAATGGATTTTTCACAATCTTTAACATAAATCCTTTCCATAGCCCCTTTAATTAATAAGCTGACAGTCTCATAAGACATCCTTTTTTGATACAAGACCCACTGACACCGGGCTTGCCACAAAAAATAAATTAAACAGCAACAAAAAAGTTGCCATGTCTCCCTATCATATAGTCCACTCACCTGTAAATTAATACCTAAAATCAAGGTATTATAATCTAAATACAATAACCATGACATGTTCCATTTAGTTGACAGGAATTTCCACAAAGATGTGGCATAGGAGCAAGAACATAAAAAATGTTCCATTTTTTCTTCTTGAGCAATACAGTCCGGATAAGGACAATATCTTTCAGTCACTACTTTATGTTTTGCATTTCCTCTGATGTTTACTCGACCATACAAGGAAAGCCAAACCAATTCCCACATATATTCGGGTAACCGAGGAGTGTTTAATCTTTGAACAGCTACTGGGTCATGGGGCAATTTTTAAAAGCAGGTTCGGTTGGATAAAGTAATGTCATCACCTTTTTATACAACTGAGGCCCAGTGCTCTCCTTAACCAATTGAACTGAAATACCCCATTTAAACAGCTTCTTTGCCACCGACAAAAAATAGTGTGGTAGTTTCAATGATTTGATCGGTTTTGGAGGTAAATTCTGCCAAGCTAAATTTTAATGTACCAAAGTTTGTTTTAACAAATACCCATGTGGGGTCAGTTTTAGAGTAAGTCCTAAATGAATATTATGAGAGATGAACAAAGTGTGAAAGAAAATCACCGGATCCACCATCCCAAGCCCACCTTTATGTTTTTCTAAATAAGTATATTGCCATTTTATCGGATTCAGCCTATTACCCCATATTAATTGAAAAAATATACTATAAATTCTGGTTTCTAAATTCGTAGGTAAAGGAAATACCATTGCTGTATACAAAAAACAGGGAATAACACATTTTTTTAATATCTGTACTCTCTTAATTTTTGACAATTTCCACTTCTTCCATATATTAATCTTCTCATCAATTCTATGTAGTGCAGTATCCCAGTTAAGTTCAGGTAAATTATGCGACCCATAAAATAAGCCTAATATTTTAATAGGCTCTGATGAAATTTTAATTCCTCCAATGGTCTTATCCTCTGTAGCCCCCCTCCCTACGAATAATCCCTGACTTTTTTGTTCTTGAATTTTAGAGTTAGACACCCTAGAAAAATATGTCATTAATTCCAAAAATACCGAGACATGTTCAACTTTGGAAAAAAATACACATAAATCATCTGCATAAGCTTGAATGAAATGCTCAGAAAACAAGGGTGGGCCTAACATACAGTGGCGTGAAAAAGTATTTGCCCCCTTCCTGATTTTCTCTATTATTGCATATTTGTCACACTGTATGTTTTCAGGTCTTTAGACAAAATGCAATATTAGATAAAGGGAACCTGAGTGAACAAATAACACTTGTTTTTTTTTTTTGCTTATTTCATTTATTTAATGAAAACAGTTAACCAACACCAACTGGCACTGTGTGAAAAAGTAATTGCCCCCTT
Source organism: Neoceratodus forsteri (assembly GCA_016271365.2). Lineage (NCBI taxonomy): Eukaryota > Metazoa > Chordata > Ceratodontiformes > Ceratodontidae > Neoceratodus > Neoceratodus forsteri. Next base: position 680,561,826 of record CM028133.1, on the reverse strand, counting down.
ACACTTAATAACTGGTTACGCCACCTTTAGCTGCAATGACTGCAACCAAACGCTCCTATAATTCAATATCAGTCTTTCACATCGCTGTGGAGGAATTTTAGCCCACTCTTCCTCACAGAACTGCTTTAATTCAGTAACATTGGTAGGTTTTCGAGCATGAACTGCTCGTTTCAGGTCCTGCCACAGCATCTCTATTGGGTTTAGGTCTGGACTTTGACTAGGCCACTCCAAAACTTTAATTTTACTTCTTTTCAGCCATTCTGATGTGGACTTGCTTTTGTGTTTTGGATCATTGTCTTGCTGCATGACCCAACTACGCTTCAGCTTCAGCTGACGGACGGATGACCGGACATTCTCCTTAAGAATTTTCTGGTACAGAGCAGAACTCATGGTTCCTTCAATTATGGCAAGTCGTCCAGGTCCTGAGGCAGCAAAGCATCCCCACACCATCACACTACCACCACTATGTTTGACTGTTGGTATGATGTTCTTACTGTGGAATGCTGTGTTTGCTTTACCCAGATAATGGGATCCAAGTCGTCCAAAAGTTCCACTTTGGACTCATCTGTCCATAGAACATTTCCCAAAGGCTTGTGGATCATCCAGGTGCTTCTTGGCAAATGAGAGCGAGCATTTATGTTCTTCTTGGTTAGCAGTGGTTTCCGCCTTGCTACTCTCCCATGAAGCCCATTTTTGCCCAGTCTCTTTCTGATTGTGGAGTCATGAACACTGACCTTAGCTGAGGCAAGAGAAGCCTGCAGTTCTTTGGATGTTGTTTTAGGATCCTTTGAGACACCCTGGATGATTTTACACTGCACCCTTGGAGTAATTTTGGCAGGCCGCCCACTCCTGGGAAGAATCACTACTGTTCCAAGCGTTCTCCATTTGGAGATTATGGCTCTCACTGTGGTTTGATGGAGTCCCAGAGCCTTAGAAATAGCTTTGTAACCCTTTCCAGACTGATAGATAGCATCAACTTTTTTTTCTGATCTTTTCAGGAACTTCCTTTGATTGTGGCATAATGTGCTTGTTGAATCTTTGTGCTGGCAATGTGACTCTGATGGTAAGGGTCAAAATAAGTGAGGTTTATATTGTGCAGGGCTGGCTGTAATCAAGCCTGGCTGTGTTCAATCAGCTGACTCTAATTATCCCTTTAATTGGGTTGATTTAACTAGGGGGCAATTACTTTATCACACAGTGCCAGTTGGTGTTGGTTAACTTGTTTCATTAAATAAATGAAATAAGTCAAAAAAAAAAAAAAACAAGTGTTATTTGTTCACTCAGGTTCCCTTTATCTAATATTACATTTTGTCTAAAGACCTGAAAACATCCAGTGTGACAAATATGCAATAATAGAGAAAATCAGGAAGGGGGCAAATACTTTTTCACGCCACTGTACCCTCCCATTTGGGAATGTTTGTCACTGATTGTAGTAAGGTATTGATAGTAAAGGAATATGAAAGAGGGCTCAAAGGGCATCATTGTCGAACCCCGTAGGCATATGAAACTCAGCACCACACATGCCATTCACAAGCGGGTGGACTATTGCCCCTGCATAAAGTGATTTTATCCAATTGATCACTACCGTAGGTACTCCATAATACTGCAAGGTCAAAAATAAGAACGGGCGATACACCCTGTCAAAAGCTTTTTTTTGGTCAATGGAAACAATGCATCCCTGCTTTCCTTGAGAATTATTATATTCAATAAGATCACGAAGGATCATATGGGCCTGCTGGATTTTCCTTCCAGGTAGTCCGCAAAATTGATAAGGGGAAAGCACTGTGACTGCATAATGTTTCAATCTATTATTTAAAATTCCTGCAAAGAGCTTATAATCTGTGTTTAAAAGCGTGATTGGTCTCCAATTCTCAATTTGTGTTGGCCTCCCAGTTTTGTACAGAAAAATCACCAATCCAGCAGAGAACCACCTAGGAAAAACCATACTGGAAAGAAAAAAATTAAAAACTAATTCCAAACACCTAGTGAATTCAGAAGGAAAGGTTTTATAAAGCTCTGCCATTAGGCCATCTTGTCCCAGAGAAATACCTGACTTTTGGGACTTTATGACTTCTTCAATTTCAAATCTTGTTATAGGGTTTAACAATGAAGATTTTTGAAAGGGTGAATAAGTTATTTTTATTGAAGACAAGAAATGCTTCATTTCCTGTACGCTGGGGGGAACTTTAGGTGCATGTGACAAAAAAAAATCTTTCACGATTTTCTGCAAACTCTCCATATCAGTCACCACACAACCCTCTTGATTAACTAATGCAGTTAAGGAGGTATTAGATCTATACTTTTTAAAGGCTTCGAAAGGATCGCCATGAGGCTGTTTTTTTAACCCATATTGTAGAAGAACTTTGGCAGTTTTTGCTCTGTCATATTGCACCAATAGCATTTCCTTTTTCAGTGTATGAATCTGTGAAGAATAATCACATTTTGAAGTATTAGCCTTAGACAGTAAGTAATACAATTGTTGTCTCAAAGCTAAATAGTGAAGGAAACTAGAATTTGATGCCATTTTCCCTTGATTCTGAAAAAAGTTACACAAATCAGTTTTCGTGCCACCACCATTTACCAATGTCGTCATATAAAAAGGTGACAGACAACCTGGCCTTCAGTAAAACACCAAGCTTTTGCCTACTTTAATAATGGAGCACTTAATTTCCACCTAGATTTCCTCCACTGCGGAAGTGAATCACTGGAAATTTTACATTGAAGTAAGAGATGGTCTGAAAAGGCCACTGGTACAGTAAAAAACCAAAAGGATAATTTTGGAGATAAAAAATATAATCAATAACTGAGGAATATTTGTTTTTTTGATAGGTAAATTTAGGGCCTCCCTGCTGTTTAACCCTGGCTGAAACCAGCCCGGATGACTGTATTAATGATCTAAGAGCCATAGTATCGCAATATATTTTCCGTGTTTTAAATGCTTTTGTCAATTTCTCACTTGGATCCAATTCACAATTAAAGTCACCCAAAGGAAAATTACAATGAGGTGATCAAAAAAGGTTTCATCATTTGTATTAGCGCCACCTTTTCAGCCTTTACTTGGGGACAATAAACATTTATAAATCTACACGTCATAGACTTCCATACCCCATCTAGAATCATCAACCTCCCAGGAATCAAGTCCATAAATTTTATCAAGGAAAATGTATAAGAACCAAAAAGAAACCCCAAACCGTTGGCAGATTGTTGTCCAAAGGACCAATAAGAAGGACCCCAACACCATTCTTTTTGAAAATTCCTGACTTGGTCAATAGTATAAACCCATGTTTCTTGTAATAAACAGACATCCAGTAGATTATTATGCACATAATTAAACACAACCTATCTTTTTTTAAAGTTTAACATACTATGGACGTTCATAGAACCAAAATTAAACAAAGCCAGTACTAAAGGTTAGACAGTTAACTATCTTTTTTCTACTTTCCTTTTTTTTACTTTTGTAACCTTCCTGTACCGTAAAGGGGGAGGGGGGGCTATCCCTAGCCGGTTGTGAGTCCAAATCATGACACTCCATGACTGAATCTCCCCATTGGGATGATAAAGCCTCAAAAGGTTACTGGTCTCCATGTCTACAGTAGAGTGGGCCACTAAAGGAGGTTTTAAATTCCTGGAGGACCTTCTCACCTGCAGTGGCACTGTAGGGACCACCTCATGGGGCCGCGCCTCCTGTTGTTCGGTATAACAGACCAGGGATAACATAGGTAACTGATCCTTTAAGGCTTCTTGTAATGGAACTTCAGAAACCACAATTAGAGGCTGCGGATCAAGGATATTAGTGGCACTGCTAGAAGCTTGATTTTCTACCACTACTCCAGAGGCTAAATCTTGAGCTTTTTGAATAAAAAGATCAGGACTACTAATTGATGCCTTAGTCCTAGCTGCCCACACACATTCGGAAAAGACATGTCCCGTGTCCTCACAGAGATGACACTGGTGTGATTCATACATAAGCTATGGACCAATCTCCACAATTGTCACAACGGGTTTGTCACATGAACTAGATAAATGTGTTCGAGAACCGCATTGTAACATGCCCTTAGTTGGCTAGCATAGAAACAAACCCCCATCCCGCCCAACAAAAAGAGTTTGGAATATGTAAAATCCCGGAATCCGATTGCCTAAGTTTTACTTTAAATCTCCATCCCCCGTCCAAAACTGTTGATCATCTAAAATTGCTTCTGGAGAACTCAAAACGTCACATTTCTGGGATAACCAATACAGTATGTCACCAATATGTACACCTTCATTTTGAAACATGGTTGTTATGAATTTAACCAATGGTTTAGTCAGGGGGATTACCAAAAATGGGGTCCACAAGGGTGAGAATTTGACCTGGTTGTAACGTTCCCAAAATAAATCTAGGGCATATGCTGAGTGAAAGCTTATATCAAAATTATCCTCACCAGATATATTAATAAAAGCAAATACTTCACTTGGGGAAAAATGCAAAGAGTCTTTCAACAAACATTTCCCCACATAATGCCTGTCGGGTCTAACTTCTAGACCTCCCTTATATCTCAACCTAACTGCGTTATGTCTTGGGGCTGCTTTCTTCTTTATTTTAGAAAATAAATCTGACAACAATGGTTTATTAGAGTCCACTTCTTTTTTGTCAGTATGAAGGTGTTCAGTATTCAAGTCAATCAAAACCTCTGAAGGCTGTACTTGTTCCTGGGGGGGCTCATGCTGCTTGTTAACTGGTTCTACATTATCATGTGCAGTGGGTAAGACAGAAATGTTAGGACGCCATGAAGGCTCGTTTTGTGAAATGTTCAATTTAGGGTCCCAGTCTGGAGAAGGATGCCAGGAGCCATTATTAAAGGACCAACCTGCTTCCCGCAATGTCGTCTGAGGGGTCCAGTTATCATCAGATAAAGGTTTGTCAATATTAATGTTCTGCACAAGAGAAGAATCAGAATCCTGTTTTTGTACCCCTGATACCACTTGTTTGTCTGGTGGGATCTCCAAATGTCGTTTGGCCGAAAAAACAGCCGCTCGTTTTTATTTTCCCTCAATCCCCACTGTATCAACAGGAGCAACCATTTTTTTTGAAAAGGTAAATTCCGATACTCCGACCTGATCTAAAGGGTTTGTTTGATAAACACAGCTTACCTCAGGCATTTGTGGCTGCATAGAAGCAATAGTGGAAAGAGGCTTGAACACAAACCCTGAATCTTTAGACAGTGTTTTCTTTGGCATGCAAATCTCAGTGCAGTCAGACACTACCGCCTGCAGTTCTTTGTTGACTCGGGTTTCCAAGGCAACTGGTGACGCTTCGTCCATAATTGCAGCCGAAAGACCTCCTGATTCTGGCTTTCATCACTGAAAAACATTTCCCTTCCTGCCAGCCAATTTTCCCGAATCAGGGTCATAGTCCACAGCACTTGCCTCCTCGCCCGGTTTCGTGGCCAATGCTAGATTGATTTGGGTCTCCGGTTCTTGGGAAGCGCTTGTTTCTGGCACCGTAACCTCAGGTGAATGCTTCAAATTGCAAGAAGTTAAAAGCCTTTTCACCTGCTCCTGTTCTTGAGCGAGGTCAGGTAATTTGTCGTCAAATTTTGTCTGCTGCATCTCAAAAGTAATAGCCACAGGTGCTTTCAGGTTTTCTTGTCCCACAAATTTTTCCACCGATAAAACGGTTTCTCCTTCTGTGTTGCCAGAATCCGAATTACCATTTCCAGTCTCAGCACTGAGAAATTCAAAGTCGGCCATACAGGGAACCAGCTCCCTATGCTCCATCATGACCATCGTCCACCAGAGCTGAGCCAACAATGACTCAACTAGCCACTAGCCCCCTACTGCCAGCAATGCAGTAGGGGAATTTTTTATTAAGACTGAAAAGCAAACTAAATACACAAGGTGTTACAGCACACCAAATCATAATACAAAATTAAACAAGTAATATAAAAGGTAATACAGCATCCAAATGAACAAAAACAAATATCAAAATTTTTAAAATCCAAAAAAAGGAAGAAGAAATAACCAAAGCTAAACAAAACTCCCCTAAAACAAAAATATGAGAACATTATATATACAAAAGTATTACTACATACTAAATTATAATACAAATAATAAACAGAAATATGTATTTCATCATACATGCTATGGAAAAAACGAAAAACTCTGTCATTAGAGTCCTAAAACCCAAGTAGTAAATGCTGAAAGTCCTCCCCCCTTACTTAAAGAAGCCAGGGATTCTATGAGAGAACCAAAATACCAAAAATTGTATGACAACATACAAAATAAAAAAACAAAGAAAAATAAGTATACAGCATACTTTGTGTCCCTTGTAAACCTAAAGGGAGAAAAAAATTGTGAAAATAAGATGAAAAACATAAACACAACATTATCCCATACATAGTAAGCTGAAATAACCCCCACCGTACATGTATACCACTATATGGCAGTATGTTTTCCCAACTCAAAGCACCTCATATAAAATTAACTAGTATCCACAACATACACTTCCATAATATATGGATTCTTCGTGTTCCTATATATATATATATATATATATATATATATATATATATATATATATATATATATACTGTATTTTTTTTAAATTAAACCATACTCAAAATCAAGAATACTCCTCACCAGAAAATAATTCATTTCTACCAGAAACTGCCACTTCTCATTAATTAAGACCAGAAGAAAATAACAGTGAAATTACAAACAAAAACACTCAGTACCACATATTACTAGTCATAAGCAAAAGTGGAATTATGCAATGACTGAAATGTATCTCAAAATATACCCTACCAACTCATAGCCAATCTATACTGTACCACCAAGACTGGAAGATTTCATATGGCACTGACTTCCTTTCAGTATTTCTATGACTAAGAATTGAGGAGTAATCATATGAAATAATTGCTCCTCTATATATTCTAATTGTTGCAGTGTCAGCCTACACCGCACATGCCATATATAGAATTTAAAACACACCAAAAATAACCAAAGTGTAACCCTATCATGTTTAGTCCATTTGAATGGAAGAATACCCAAGTATAAAATCTCAGGGGTTAAATCACAAAAGGGTGATGTAGGCCACTTACCCCGTAAAAAATTCCAAAACCGTTTTACAAAAGGACACAGAAAGAACAAATAGTCCATGGATTCCACCACCTCAACACAAGTCTCCCTAGGGCAGTAACGATGTTCTACACTTTTATGTTTTAGGTTTCCTTTGACATTGAGTTTCCCATGTAGGGAAAGCCACATAACATCCCACATATAGACCGGTATCTGGTAGATGTCAACATTTTCCCAATCAATATTTTATCTGAAATAGGTTTAAAGTCAAAACAGGCTGTATCGTGAAAAAAGTAGATAGAAGATGTGCATATAGTGTTTTCGGTCATGTTGTGAAAAGTGTTCTGGTACTAAACACCAAAGTTTTATTTTCCCAAAACATACCCTTAAAGTTTCTGGAATATTATACAAAGAACGCTGTTTTGGGATGCATGAATGAGGAAGCCAGAAGAGGAGTATCCCTGCCAAGGAATCCAAAACCCATGGGATCCACATACCCTCAGATTTCAATAATAATGGTCTCAAGTTTACATTAGCAAAAATTGTAAAAAAGAAAACAATGGAATTAATCATTTTAATACCCCCCATTTTTATCTCTCTAAACAGTAAACACCGTTTAATGGGATTCAGTCTACTACCCTAAATGCCTGAAAAAAAACAACCATACATCCGGGTCTCCAGCTTAGGGGGTAGACTAAAAACTGCAGCTAAATACAAAAAAATTGGGAGTAAGAAGGTCTTAATCATATATACCCTTTTTAATTTGGACAATCTCCACTTATTCCAAGTAAAATTTTCCCATATGCAATGTCCAATTTGGAGGACCAATTTAAGAAGGCCAAATCCCGGTACCAAAAGAAGTCCAAGAATTGTACAGGTCCCTGTCACAACAGGGATCCCAATTACCGAGATTCTAAAAACGTTCTAATCCAAAGGGAAGGCATTTACTTTTCCTATAGTTAACTCTGGCTCCTGAATTTGGAAAATTCCCAAAGTATTTGTCCCACTAAACAGGTCGAAGGTAAATCCCCCACAAGAAAGCAGATGTCATCTGCATATGCAATACTTTTAATTTCTTCTGAGGTACTAGAAAAAGAAACCCCCTGAATAGCAATACTATCATTAACGTGACGAATTAAAGGGTCCAGTGTAAAAAGATAGAGACGGGGACTCAGGGGACATCCCTGTCTAACTCCCCGGGTAACCATGCATGCCTTCCCCATCCATCCATTACAGTATGCTAAAGCTTTAGCATTAGAATAACAAGATTTTATCCAAAAAATAAAAGTACCCGGAATCCCATAACTAGCCAAACAGTCCCAAAGATATTTATGGTTTACCCTGTCGAAGGCCTTTTCCTGATCTAAACTAAGAATGAAACCAGTTAATTCTCCAGTCTCCTCCTGGGACAAAATTTCTCTTAATAAAATTAACCCATCCGTTATACTCTGGTCAGGAATAGTACAAGTCTGAGAAGAATGTAACAGAGTAGATGCACAAAGCAACAACCTGTTATTCAACAATTTGGTATACAATTTAAAATCAGTATTTAATAATGTGATGGGGCACCAGTTTGAAAGGTCAGTCATGTCCCCAGATTTATACATAAAACCCACCAACCCATTACTCATTGAATCAGGCAAATTCCCTGAAACCATCATATCCTGAAATAACTCTAGGATTTCAGGTAACAAAACTTGCAGAATCACACTGTACAATTCATATGGAATTCCATCTGTTCCAGGTGCAGAATTCTTTTTAACCATTGCAAAAGTGGTCACTATTTCAGATTGAGTAAGTGGTGACACCAGTACCCGTTGATCGGATGACAAAACTTGTGGTAAAATACATTTTTCCAACCAAACCTTATGACCATCCTGGGAGGATTCCTGATGACTAAATAAAGACTGCACATGCTCCTCTATGGCTGTCAAAATTTCATACCTTTTGGAACAAAGACACCCCTTAGCATCCTGAATTAAAGACATCTGCTTTTGGTATTGTAGTTGAGCACAGAATTGAAATGGATTCATAAAATCCTGTGAACTCTGGGTTCCAAATTTCCGTTCCTGTTCTAAAGATCTAAGTCTATCATATTGTGTAGATCATTCATTTTTCGCCTGGTTTCTGCTAATTCTGCAAGAATCGTTTTTTCTCCTTGGGAAGCTTGAAACACTAAATTCTGAAACTGTGTTCTGTAAATACAATATTGGTCCCTCTTAAATTTCCCATTTAATCTTCCTATGTGTTGAAAGTATCTTTTAATATCTAGCTTTGTATCCTCCCACCTTCCTGTGAAGTATCATATAACATTTTAACTGATTTACGTGCTTCTAATAAGGAAACAAAACCATCCTTAACAGTTGGAAGAGACAACAGTTCCAAGTTCAACCTCCAATACCCAGGCCCTTGTTGCATACCATCATAATTAGAGACCGTCAGTTCTATGATGGCGTGGTCAGATGGAGCAACAGGACGGGTCCTGGTATTTTTAATCTCCAAGGCAGGAGATATAAACCAGAAATCGATCCTAGTAGCTAGGTTACCTCTGAAATAGGTCTTATCTGGCCGGCCAAAAAAACCACAAGCATCAACCAAACCAGTTTGTGAAATCAAAGCAGTCAGGCAATTGGTATCACAATATAATTTTTGGGTTTGAGGACCCCTATCCTTTAAATACAACCCACAATTGAAATCTCCTCCCAAGAAAACATAACGAGATGTAAACAAATAAGGCTGTATAGTGTTAAAAAGCTCAATTCTAGCTGTCTTTGTTTGTGGGGCATATACATTAATAAACCGACAGTGCAATTTATTTAACGTGACATCTAATAACAAAGCACAGCCCGGGGCTATGTCCACTACCTGTATGGATTGTGCCAAAGGGGAATTTAAACAAATTCCAACCACACAACAAAGATCCTCTCAATAGACCAATAAGTCACTCCCATTTCCATCCCACAGAGGCTCTATCCATCTCTTGTCTGCTATGTAATCAAGTGTCTTGAAAGAATACCACATCATAAAAAAAGGAATCAAATAAAGCATATACCAAAAGTTGTTTTCTATCCGACTGAATACTGTTGGTATTTAAAGAAGCCACAGTAATACTAAATAACATATCCATTGCGTATAAAAACAAAAACAAAACCCATTAAGTGTTTAACTAAAGGAGAACTAATTAATCCTGAAAAAAAATTGAAAAACATTAGGATTTCTTCCTGACCCATTTACGGGAACCCATCCTAGATTTATTTTTTTCAGGGATAGTCAAATCTTCTGTAGAACGCTCAGTGTCTGATCCTCCATCCGCTTGAGAAGAGTGAACCGAAACTGAATCTGATTCTGTACCTACATCAGGTTCTTCAACCTGCAACGTGGAAAAGGTGTTTTGCACTGGGAGATGGAAGACTTCTGAAACAGATGCTGCAGTTTTCTCCCGTAAACTCCTTCTTCGATTATTAACTACAGAGAAGGCACCTTCTGGTGGAAGGGGGGGAGGCATAGAACTTGCATCACCAGATACCTCTAGTACTAACAGTTCTGCCTCAGATGGAGGCATGTGAGAAACCAAAACAGAAGTGGATAAGGTCTCCGAAGGGGGATTAATAGGCCTTTCAGGAGGTGCCCTCTTGGGTGGGGGGGGCCCATATTGTTTCAAAGCCGATTTTAATGCAATATTCAAATAAAATACTGAGGTATAATCCTTGTCTGCAGTATTATGGGCTGCCCAAGGACAATCCATAAAAGAATGCTGTTCCTCACAAAGACTACACTGGGAGGATGATGACAGTCAGTCATAATATGCCCCACTTCCCACATTGAGCACATTTCATTGTATCACAGGTTTGACTCAAATGTCTACTGGAACTGCATTTATAACAATGGCGTGGCTGTCCAGGATAAAAAATGAAACCCTTGTCACAACCCAGGTAAAAACAACTTGGTAGATGTTGAAGTCCATCCTCCATTTGTGGTAAAGTCACCTTATACCTCCACCCTCCATTCCAAAAACCTTCAGAATCTAAAATTGGTTCCGGATTCCCCTGTATTTGACAACGTTTCTCCAGCCAGTATGAAATGTCCATAATATTCACCCCTTCATTTCTGCATAAGACAGTGATCACTTTAAAAGTTTGTTTTGTTAAAGGTATAGCTTGAAAGTGGGTCCAAGCTGGGTTCGTTTTAAACAGGGCATACTTCATCCAGAAACGATTCAGGATGTCAGGGGAACGAAGACTTATGTCATATGTAGATTCTCCCGGTGTATGAATCAAAGCATACACTTCCAAGGGAGAAAACCCCAGCATCTGCTTCAATAGAACTTTCCCCACATAAAAGCGGTCTGGCATCGTATCCGCTGGTCCTAAAAACCGCAGCCAAACTGCATTCCTGCGTTTAGCTAAAGAAACAGGTTTTTGAAATAAACTAGCAAAAGTGGGAGCTATCAGGGCTGGGGTTACTGACTCATTGTCAGGAGGTACTATAGGAATAGATCCCAGTGCTTCTTCCAACTGAGGGGAATCACTAGCCACAGTAATGTTTTCCATAGGCACCTGCTGTGCTGGAGACTGTATAGGGGAGAAGGAAATGGAATCTGCTTGTGAAATGGGCAAGTCCATCATAACCATCTCTGCATCTGTATTAGCAGATAAAATGTGCCCTGAAACAGGGTCTAAGGCTAGCACATATGGTTTAGTAAACAGGACTGTATCAGGCCTGTGCATATTGTGTAGGAGGCCATCCACAGTTCCCCCCAGTACCCCCATGACACTCCCCGAACCCGGAAGTGGAATATCGGGATCCGCAACCCACTGACCTGTTTCTGTTTGGATCCAACCAGCTCATTCCAGTGCCCGTTCTGGAGACCATGCCAAATCATGCTGTGAGTGATTTTCCAATCCTGTGTGTTTGCCTGATGTAGTATTCTCTATCAGAAGGCCCGCTGCAAAAACTTGTGCTGTAGATGCCGTAGAAGGTGATGGTGAACCTTGAATCGAACGTTTCCTTTTTTTTTCTTCAGCATGCAGTTTAGCTGCTCTGTAATCAGCCTCAGCCTGTAATAAGAGGTCCTGTTTCACACGGATTACTGCGTCTATATCTTCATTGCCCTCCACAGGTATGGGGCCTGCTCCGGGACTTCCTGTAACACCTAGTGTCACCATCGTAGAGGAGTGTAGCAAAACTCCATTTTCGGTGGATCCTCCACCCATTGCTATCACAGCAAGCAGCGGGGGCTGAGGTACGATATGCTGGCCACCCTGAGAGTGCATTCCAGCCGTACCATGTTCCCCGCTGAGCCTTGCTAACTCACCAGCCACAGCATGTCCTCCTCCACTGTCCTCCTCCTCCGCCATCTTGGTCCCACCAGAAAATGGGTCCCCCCTGCTCACAGGAAGCAGGAAGTAGGGGAATTTCCCCGGTGTCCTAGCCAAATTTCCCTCATTCACTAAAAAAATACCACCAACAGCTTAATCTGGTTCAAGGTCAGTTGGCATTCATCTGTATCCCCCTCCCCCCGGGTCATGCCTGAAAATAGGCAGGGTTTGTCTAGTGCACTTACCCGGTCAACAAAAACTAAATAAATAAAATAAAAATAAATTATCTGACAAACCTGGGTACCAGGAGGAAACTTCCTCTAAAAGATGATTAGCATAGCAATTATCTGGGTAGGGCCAGGCCCAGACAGGATATCTCCAAGCTATTCATCACTAATGACTCCCATCCCCCTTCAGGAGGCTGTCAGCAATGAAGGTTTAAGCACCCGTTAAGAATCTGCTGAGCTGCTAAATCTTACAAAAATAGGTCAGGCTATTGGCACCATTGATTAATGCAGCTCCATGGTATTAAAGCTTGCCCCCACACTTATAATACAGAGAGTAACTCGACAGTTAAATAAGACATAATTCAGGCAGTGCAGTGAGACAGTAGTTTGGTCATCGCACTTCCTGTGAATCATTCTGCACATTAATGAAGTACTGTAGCAGAGGCCGTTATTCATCCAACTATTGAGTGTTTGTTCTAAGGGGCTGAACCTCCAGCTTGTGACAAGCTCAGACATTAGCTTTTGCTGAATCTGTGATGCAAAGCATGGACTGCTTGTAACATAAGACTGTTATGTGCTGTTTACTCTTATCATCATCAAACAACCAAGATTTAGGGCAATGCCTTTGTTACATACGAATGTGCCAGCAGAAACAGACTACCCAGTCTATCTAAGTCTGCTCGAGTGTGCAGCTAGCACCCCTAGTCTGAAGCTGCCCCACCCCTTCCCCTTTGTCAACCCACTGCTGCCCCCACCTCCCCACCTCACTCTCCCCTGTTGCCTGTCCCATGCCCTTTTAAAGCTGTTCACAGATTTACATGATACCACCCATTCTAGTAGTGTGTTCCATTTTGCTACCACCCTCTCCATGAAATAGTGTCTCCATTTCCCTCCTAAATCTTCCCCCCTCTATTCTTAGCCCATGCCCCCGGTGTCCCTCCCCCTTCTTAACTTAAAGACCCCATCTGCCCCATCCTTATTGATTTCCCTCAGATACTTTAATGTCTCTATCATATCGCCCCTGTCCCTTCTATCCTTCATGGTGTACATATTCAGGACTCCCAGCCTGCTCTCATAGTCTCTCCCCTCTATTCCACATATCATCTTTGTTACCCTCCTCTGCACGCCCTCCAGTAGCCTGATGTCATGCTTCAGGTATGGCCTCCAAAACTGCACACAGTACTCCAAGTGTGGCCTTACCAGCGACCTGTAGAAGGGCAAGATCACCTCTCTTTGGCTGGATGAAAAACCCCTTGCTATGCACCCCAGCATTTTGTTCACTTTTGCAGCCACTCTCCTGCACTGGGCAGTGCTGTTCATGGTCCCTGTTACCATTACCCCCAGATCCTTTTCCTCCTCAGTGATCCCCAGCTTAACCTCCCCCAGCCAGTATTCTCTCCCTGGGTTCTTCGCCCCGAAGTCCATAACCTTACACTTCCTTGCATTGAACCCCAGCTGCCACCTCTCTGACCACTCCTGTAACTTGCTTAGGTTCCCGTGCAGCTGCTTCCATCTCTCCCTTCAATCCAACACTGGTCCCATTTTGGTGTCATCTGTGAACAGACTTAGCTTGCTCACCACCCCATACGTAATGTCAGATATGAAGAGCACAAATAATACTGGTCCCTGCACAGAGCCCTGTGGCACCCCGCTCATCATTGGCCTTGGAGTTGAGAGCTCCCCTTCTGCCACCACCCATTGCAGCCTCCCACTCAGCCAGCTTGTAATCCAGTTCATCATTTTTGCCCCTACCCCTACACCAGTTAGCTTCCCCCCAAGCCACCCATGAGACACCGAATTGAAGGCCTTGCTGAAGTCTAAGTAAAGAACATCCACTGCATGACCCTTATCCAGCTCACCTGTCACCCAGTCATAATATTGTATCAGGTTGGTTTGACAAGACTTCCCCTAATCGAACCCATGCTGCCTCACATCCTGGAGGCCATTGTCCTCTAGGTACAACACCAGTCTTTGTTTTAGTATTATTTCCATGTGTTTGCACTCTATGGAGGTGAGACTTACCGGATGATAATTACCCAGTTCATCCCTTGGTCCGCTCTTGTGTAATGGCACTACATGTGCCATCCTCCAGTCCAGTGGCACACATCTCGACTCCAGTGAGGTGCTGTACAGATCTGCAAGCGACTCTGCCAGCACCTCCGCCATGTTATCTGTTATCTGTGTACTTATCTAGGTGCTTGCCACAGGTGTCAGAAGGGAATTGTTATCTGTGAAATTAACTAAGTGTAGAAAGATTTGCAAAGTAGGGGGAGTGGCTTAGCTAGAAGGAGCCAGGTTAAAACCAGATTTAAACACTGCCCTAGATAGCTTCTGCCAGAGAACAGACAGAACACCAGGAGGAAGGAGCTGCTGGTATAACTAAAACTTGTCTACTGGGACTAAGAACTAGAACTCTTGTACTGGGACCTTCAATTTAGGGTAAAAAAAAGTTAGTGTATTTGTCAGAGGTAGTTGAAGTAAATTGTTATCTGTGTACTTATCTAGGTGCTTGTCACAGGTGTCAGAAGGGAATTGTTATCTGTGAAATTAACTAAGTGTAGAAAGATTTGCAAAGTAGGGGGAATGGCTTAGCTAGAAGGAGTCAGGTTAAAACCAGATTTAAACACTGCCCTAGATAGCTTCTGCCAGAGAACAGACAGAACACCAGGAGGAAGGAGCTACTGGTATAACTAAAACTTCTCTACTGGGACTATATTGCCCTCCTTCCTTCCCCTCCTTCCTTCCCCTCCACCCCCCACCCTAAACCAGTTCTACTTTTATAGGCACAGGATTTAACTGACAACAGGAACTTCCTGTTTGGGGGCAGGAAGTGAGTGATCACAGAGCCACCAAAGACTCACCATCCTAGAAGGGCAAGAGTAGCTCTCCTTCCCCCTCAGCTGCTGGAGGTCTGACTCTGAGCAAGCAAGGAGACTACTGAGAAATATAGGAACTTCTTGCCTCAGAACAGGAAGATCAGGAGCTAAAAGGGCACAGAGGCAGTAAGTAAGTAGGGAGAAAAAAAAAAGAAATAAACAAACAGAGGAAAGGGTAAGTATTCCAAACAACAGTTAGGGGGTCAGAAAAAAGACATGATGGGAGTGGTGCAGTGGCTGTGGAGCAGCAGTCTTCCGGGAGACGTTCTGGAGGATATAGTGTTGTCCCATCTGCAGGCACCTCTCTGGGATGAGGGAGGAGGTTTCTCATCTCCAGGCTGAGTTGGCCAGGATTTGTGGGACCTTTTATCCCACCCAGGGACCACCAGGGTCACTGCCGTTGCCTCAGAGGTTGCAAAGAAAGAGGAGCAGTTGGACCGCAGTGGGCTCAGGGAAGGTGAGGGTGGTGGAACAGAGGTGCATCCCTCCAGTTGTACCTCTCCACGATTTCTATGCCATTCTGGAAAAGTGTGGTTCCTCTATGGAGGCACCCACAGTGGAGACCAAGGAGGATGCTGGGAACCTCCACAAAGGAGACCCACAGGAGGGTGGCATGGGACCCCACAGGGGAAGGAAACAACTCCTGGTGGGGGACTCCATTGTTAGGAAGGTAGAACTTGGGGAGGAAGGGGAGAGGGAGGTAAGGTGTCTGCCTGGCGCCATGGCTTGGAGGGACAGGAAGTGAATCCTCAGGATCGCAGGAGCAGCTGCACAGGGAAGGGAGCTGGATGTCATTGTCCACCTAGGGACAAATGACCTGGCTAAGAAAGGGATCAGAGCAGTGCAAGAAGTGTTTGTGGAGATGGGGAGGGGCCTTAGACAAATAGCACACATGGTAACCTTCTCGGAGGTGCTGCCTGTCTATGGCATGGGTGAGGCTAGGGTGCTCCACACCATGGGATTCAATCAGTAGATGAACAACTGGTGCAGAGCTCAGGGATTTGGCTTCACTGGGGACTGGGGGTCCACCTGGAGGGATGCAGGCCTATACAGGCCCAATGGTCTGCATCTATCCTGGAGGGGAATCAGGATCCTAAGTGATAGATTTAAATGCTTCAATGGCAAGCATTTAAACTAGCCAAGGGGGGAGGCACTGAAGAGGAGAAGGGAAATCCTAGCCCCCCACCCCCAAAAAATCAGGGTACTAAGCAAGGTAGACACCAACATAGAGATGTCGATAGGGAGAAGCGGGGTAAATGGAGAAAGGACAAACGCAATAAGGACAGGGATGGGGCAAAAAGGGGTAAGGCCATCAAGAAATGGAGGGTAGACCAGGGAGGGGCTGTGGACATTGCCTACCTAGACTTTAGCAAGGCATTTGACACAGTCCCACACAAAAGAGTAGCCAAATTAACCAGCCTGGGAGTGGGTCCCAAGGTGGTAGCCTGGGTAAAACATTGGCTGAACAACAGGACACAGAAGGTAATTGTAAATGGAGTCCACTCTGAAGAAAGAGGGGTTATTAGTGGGGTACCGCAGGGTTCAGTACTGGGTCCAGTCCTTTTTAATGTCTTTATAAGTGACATTGCAAAGGGACTGGAAGGAAAAGTATGCCTCTTTGCAGATGACACAAAGATCTGCAACAGGGTTGATACACAAGGAGGCGTGGAAAGGATGAGAAGGGACTTGGCAAGGTTGGAGGAATGGTCAGAAGTATGGCAGCTTGGATTCAATGCAAAGAAGTGCAAAGTAATGCACCTGGGAAACAAAAACCAGGGAAGATTACACAATGGGGGAAGGTAGTAACAACAACAGAAATGGAAAGGGACCTGGGAGTAATCACATCAGATGACCTTAAGGTTGGCAGCAATGTGAGAAGACAGTAGGGATGGCTGGGGGGACACTGGGATGTATAGGGAGAGGTATCACCAGCAGAAAACAGGAAGTTGTTATTCTCCTGTACAGATAGTTGGTGAGACCCCATCTGGAGTACTGCGTTCGGTTCTGGAGACCCCATCTCCACAAGGATGGAGGCAGTTCAGAGGAGGACAACTAAAATGGTGCAGGGTATGCAAGAGAAGCCATATGAGGAGAGACTAAAGGAGCTTAATATGTATACCCTTGAGGAAAGGGGGGGCATGATAGAAACATTTAAGTACCTCAGTGAAATCAACAAAGTCCAAGAGGGTAGCATCTTTCAGAAAAAGAGATGTGCAAGAACAAGGGGACACAATTTGAAGATGGGGGGGGACGGCTCAGGGGCAATGTGAGGAAGTATTTTTTCACAGAGAGGGTGGTGGACACATGGAACAGCCTTCCTGAGGAGGTTGTGGGGTCTAAAACTGTAGGAGAATTCAAGAATGCATGGGACAGACATAAGACAATTTTTGTGGGGGGTAGGAAGAACTAGGCTGTTGATTAAATAGGATCTGCAGCTTATCCTCTAGGTAGGGAAATGGGCAGACTAGGTGGGCCAAGCGGTCCTTATCTGCCGTCAAAATCTATGTTTCTATGTCTCTCTCAGCACCCTGGGGTGGATACCATGTGGCCCTGGTGCCTTGTCTATCCTCAGTGCCCTCAGTCCCTCTAGGACTCTACCTCCCTCAATTCTTCCATGTGTCACCTCCTCTCCCCCCATCCCCACCCTCCCAGCCCATGGTGGTAGCGGTCCCCTTTCTTCCTTAAACACTGAGCAAATGCTAACACTAAAGTAGTTCTTAATAGCATTATCCATATCTAAAACTGTAATGTATTTTTCCTGATATTTACCTCCAACCTAAACTGTGGTTTAGATAGGTTTTGGTGAAATGTTATGGGTCACTTCTTTGAAGATCCTTGGCAACTACCATGGATGGTGTCAGAAGGATTGCCTCACTGCCCAGTAAATTCTATGCTTGCCATCTGGTTAAAGTTATATCAACAGGTTCTGTTTCTTATGCACGAGTATTGAGGATTTAGGTGTTGAATATTGGTGCCTGGGTGGGCTTGAACTATCTCTCCACATGCTTGTGGCACGGTACAAACCATAAAAAACACTCTTTCTAGTACTTGTTATATATGCGATTGCCTCAGTTACTTTCTGTGATTGTCCAACTCTGCTCTATAACTAGTGGGTGCCCAAAGACCAAGTTGCATATACTGGTGTCAGAAGGCAGATGCATTATACACAGCTGCATATAGTTTTAAAGTCAGGGCTTGCATATACTTTGAAGTTTCCACATGCATTTACTGTAAAGTCCACACACTAAAAGAAAACAACTCTGTTCTAATTTATGCCTGCAATCACCCAGGAAAAACAACAGACAAACACAGGCTGCAGTGAGTACATCTTGTTCACAGCTAATCTGGAATTCCAAGCCCATAGTAGTCTGTCAAACCCTTACTCATTCTTTGGCCCTTTCAGACAAAGTTGGTAGTAGAAGTACCCTGCTGGATCCATGCCCTCAAGCAACTTCCAGAGTTCCAAGAGTGTTAATGCTAAAAAAGCACTCCATTGATTGATTGTCTGTTACTTTGGGTTGAGAGAGAAAGCAGAAAAGATGCTTGGGCAAGGGAAAAGCATTTTAGTATTGTTGCCACTTATGAAAAAAAAACACATTTGTATTAATGCCGAAGTATTCTGTAAATGATATGAAATCCATCTGCCACAGAGCTGCTAAAAATAAACTGGTGAAGTCGCAGCTGGAGTACTGTGTCCAGTTCTGGAGACCACATCTCTGGAAGGATATTGACAAAATAGAGGCAGTCCAGAGAAGGGCAACGAAGACGGTACATGGATTGCACCAGAAGCCCTATGAGGAAAGACTTAAGGACCGTAATATCTGGCCCCATGGCGCTGAGGGTTGAGGCGCTGGACGCCACACCTCGCACCATGCCTGCGACCCGAGTTTGGGAGCAAGTTTGGGTCACCGGGATTGACTGGGGGGAGGGTCAGGAAGCTGATTGTAGCAGCCAATGAGCTGTTCTCAGCTCCTAGATCAGGAAGGACCAACCCCTCGCTCTCAGCTGACACCCAGCGGAGGCCAGCTGTCAGAGCAGAGTCGAGGGCTGACATAGGGAGAGTGGAGGAAGCACTTGCTTCTGGGAGCACGCTTATGAGCACTGGTGCTTCGGGGTGGGGGGGAACACAAAAAAGTATGTCTCCCTGTGGCCGTTAGTGACGGCTCCCCTGCGGGGGGCCCTATGAAAGGAATAGGTGACCATGGAGAGCAAACAGCTACATGAAAAAAAAGGGCCTTAACATCTATTCACTGGAGGAAAGAAGGGAGAGGGGAGATATAATAGAGATTTTCAAGTACCTTAGGGGAATAAATAGGGTACAGGTGGAAAGCATATTTCAGAGAAAACACTGCGCCCCCACCCCACCTTTCATTACCCCCTCCCCTGATCAACTGTTACCCTTGACATGGCCTATAGGGGCTACAACGTTGCTAACTACTGCTGTAACATCTACTGTTATGTGTTGCTTACTGATCCATTGTACCTGCATTTTAACCTGATTGTAACACTTTTAATTCTGTCAAGTTATATCTTAGTGTATTGTCTGACCTGTATCTATGACGTGGAACCTTTGTAAAAGAGTTTGTACTCAAAGGTTGTTTCCGAATTATAATAAAAAAAAAGAACAAGGGGACATGATATGAGGTTGAAGGGTGGAAGGTCCAGGGGTAATGTTAGGAAGTGCTTTTTCACTGAAAGGGTAAAGGAGCCATTGAACAGCCTTCTAGCAGAAGTGGTAGGGGCAAAAAAAATACAGGGGTTCAAGAGTGCATGGGATAGACATAAGAGTACCCTGGAGATGTGCAGAGCAGAAGAGCAGCAGATCAAATAGGATCTGGGGCTGCAGCAGTGAGTAGGGAAATGGGCAAACTAGGTGGGCCGCGTGGTCCTTATCTGCCGACAGAGTCTATGTTTCTATGTAAATTGAATAGTAGGAGAAATCTGTGTTTGGACATGAAGAATTTTGACTCACCCCCTTGGTTTAGGTCAAGGATGTGTTCCAGGACGGATATGAGAACTAAACCTAACCCTTGCTAATAAAACTTTATTGTCTGAAGTGTATGTAGTGTGA
Source organism: Neoceratodus forsteri (assembly GCA_016271365.2). Lineage (NCBI taxonomy): Eukaryota > Metazoa > Chordata > Ceratodontiformes > Ceratodontidae > Neoceratodus > Neoceratodus forsteri. The sequence goes on along the minus strand of CM028133.1, from coordinate 680,541,278 downwards.
TACATATGAGAATTTAAATTGACTTGGAAGCTGATCCTATGGTGCATTGTCACTATTACTAATCTGATAAGGGGCAATGATCATTTCCTTTTCATTTTCAGCACTTTTATTTGTTTATTATTTTTAAATAGCGGTGTTTGCATCTGCATCCTGGCAACTTCCCTCTCTGCTGCTGGCAACCACCTTGCCCCATCTGCAGTCCCCAGATACTGGTGGTTGGAAGTGCTGGCCAGTCACCCAGTTGCCAGTTTAAATACCTCTCCACCCAAATGTGGTAGGCAGAGAAGGTCTGAGCCAGCCCAGTACACAACTTTCCAAGCCCTCTAAAGAGTGCCCCCAAACAAGACCAGTCCATTTAGCCAGTGGGCAACAAAACACATTTTCAATAAGGACAGATGAGGACTCAACTTTTGGAGTTGCCTTGGTGGAGCATTGAGCATAACCATGGATTCATTTGAACCTGTGGAAGCAAACATTCCAAACTTTTTTTTTATATATATTAAGGTACCTATGTGTGTTTGACTATGTTTACATAGCATTACACAGTCAATTACATGAATACTAAAATAGGTATAGCACCCCCTCCATGTCTAGGGATTAACATGTTGTTCCAGGGGAAGGGGGGCCCACAGCAAGAATCTTCACCAGAACTAAAACCACAGCTCCTGGAATAGAGATAGCATTTTGGCTTTCCTGGCGATGTCTTCAAACAAATGGCTGGACCCAGGTTTCTCACTGCTGCAGGAACTGGCTACTCCCCCAAACATCTCTGGACAAGAAACCTCAGCTCTGCTCACCTATTCTTGAGCTTGCAAGGTCCCCAGAGCCCCAGATACGCAGAGGTGCAGGAAATGTCTTTCAATTTTAACCCCTGGAAAATAAACTCATTAGTACGTTAAAACCCAAGGATTGTTATTTCATTAATATCCTTATGCACAAACTGAATCAGGACTCCTGATTTCTTTTGCTAAAAACAATCACTTTTATTTTTCCTGAGCCCAAATGATTAAAAGGGCTACAGGGGTTCACTAGTAAGTGAAATGTGAACTTTCCACTCCATGGGGCTCAGCTTTTGTACAGAAAAAATTGGCAGTAGATAAATGCAGAGCAAGGTCTTTAAACAGCTTACAAAAATGCAGCATAGATTTTCCCCAGGATCAACCATGGCCTTTCCTTTAGCCTGGACCATGAAGCTCCAAACATGATTTCCAACTGGCACTGGTAAATACCTACTGAGCTTCCTACTTAAACAATAGGGCCTCACATGTTTTCCTCACTTTCTCTCTCTGGAAGCGTAAGGCTTTTCCCTAAACCTGTTCCCCGTCTCTCACTTCCAGCCCCAAGAGACACAGATGGTGCGGCACCAGCAATAATCCGCCGACACCATACCCCATTATTCTTTCACCTCAGGCCACTCTCCTGCTCCGCCTGGTTCCCCAAAACATTACTGCCTTCCACCAGCATCCAAAGTGTTCTATTAGCAGGCCCCAGATTCAGCAGCTAAAATGGCACAGTACTTTCAAACTCCGACTGCTGCCTGAGCTGAGCAACCAGCACAAGGAAAGACCTCTAAAGCACTTTGTGGCCTACTCAGCAAAAGTCCAGCAGCCTGAAGGCCTGTCCCTCCAAACAGGACCTTACAGGAGTAAAGGTTCCCCTGGTCCCCTCACCAGTGTCCCTGGGCCGCCTTGCCACGCCAAGCTACAGAGGCCCTGCCACAACCTGCTGCAGCTCCTGCAACCCAGAAACACAAACAACTTGATACCGGAGCCTGAACCCAGAACCCTGGGGCCTACCTGTACTGCACCTCCTTCCTGATAGTGAGAATCCTCCCTCCAACCCCCAGAGCCCAGAACCCCAAATCCATTGGTCTCAGCTGCCTCTCCTCGTGCCCTGCCATGGATGCTACCCAGTGGACCCGACTCATCGCCGCAGTAAAGCCGGCCGGCCTAAAACGCTGGGGGGGGCACCTCACTCCGCACTGCCCTATAGTGCCTGCCAGTATTCCACTCCTACACTCACTACACTCCTTCCAGAATCTTTCTAAACCTGCCTATTTATATACTAAGAAACCTGCTCTCTGCTGCCACCAAACAGTGGCATGTGGAAATTGCGTCCCCAGAGCACTAAAAATCCCTGTACTCTAGGGGCAAATAAGAAGGAAGGGGTCCTTAAAGGGAGCATAAGCCCTTCTCAAAAGAGAGGGGGCTTACTCAGGCAAAATACAAAAGGCAGCTGAGTGAGTCAACTGTTCGATGTGCGAATAATAACACATAAACTTTCCTGGGGGGGGGATGCCTCGACAGCTAGAAAACTGGACTGCGTCATCCACATAGAGAAGTATTTTCTGATAGCATATGCTAGGGAAGCTATTCAGGAAGAGACTAAATAATTCACTCACAGCCCCCCCCCAGTGGTTTAATTCACTCAACAAGGAATCCCTTTCAGCTACTACACCCGGCCCATTTAAAAGGCAACTACAACTTCACCTCTCTACTACCAGCCAATGTGATTGCTTCTCCTAATTGGTCAACCTCTACACTCACGCCTGGCATCGTGTGGCCCTAAACTCCCTCTGGCCAATTATCCTTGTCCTCCACTTTCCTCCCTCTCACCTTACCCCTTCCCCCATTCCTCCACTACCTCACCCACACCTCCCATCTTTTATCACTTCAGACTTCTGTCTTCTCTACCTTATGCTTCCTCATACCAACCCCTCCCCCAAGACAACAGCCCTTCAGCCTGCCCACTCCTTCCTGACCCCCCACCACCCCCTCCCACCCTCCCACCCCTACTGGTTGCTCATCTGGCGTTACTACCCTTTTGCTGTCTCTCTACTTGAAATACGGTATTTTGTTTTTTTAGACTCTGTATTAATGTTTACCTTTGTTTGTATGCTAACCTTCCATCCTTTGACGTGGAACCTTTGTAAATGAGCAGTTCTTGCTCAAAGGTATTTGTAATCCTGGAGTTTAATAAATAAATAACAAAAAATAATTATTTCCTTTGCCCCAGCAGTGGACTGGTTCTGCTTCTATCTCTCTGAGCATTACCAGTCAGTTTAGAGAGGTGGCCCTCTGCACCCCCACCCCCCAATCCAGACTGGTGTCCCACAAGGCTCCATTCTTAATTCCCGGTTCCTCAGCAACCTTTGTTCCACCTGTGTCAATGCCAGCATACACATGTATGCACATGACACCATTCCTTATACCACTGGCCCCTCTGTCTTGGAGCATGAATCATTACTTCATCAGGATTTTGATAATGCCCAATGCTGGTTATTCTCAAATCTGCACCTGTTTAATGTTAAAAGACACGAGGTGGGGCTGAGCCAGAGTGGGTAGCTGGTTCCCTTGTGGATTCTCATAAAGGGCTGAAAGGGGAAGGAATCAGTCTCATTTCAGGGAAGTAACTGTTGATTTTCACAGATTTTACTGCTATTATTGTTTCTTTTGCAGCTTATTGTTGTTTTCAATTGGTACCAGGGTGCTTTCTGACTTAATTTGTAAAGGTACCTGTTTGGGGGATTTTGCTGGTGCAGCTGAGTGTCTCTGGGTTTTTTTGCTGGTGAAGTTGATTGACTTTGATGGTCAGGAGGGAGTAATCAGAAACATTTCAGTGCATTTCGTGAGTAATTGGATTCATTTCAGTGCAGAACGTGCTCATTGCTGGTTTTAATTAGTTTATACTGCTTATTTCACTTGGGCTACGGTTCTGCTTATCTTGTGCTTTTTTTTTAAACCAGTAACTTTATAGTGCAAGAAATGTTTTTTCTCTATCCCTGTAGCTTGGGGAAGGGATACTAATTGTCTGGCCTGAGGCCTCAACAGAGCTACTGCTAACTGGAGGTGGGGTTGAGTCAGAGTGGGTAGCTGGTTTCCTTGTGGATTCTCATAAAGGGCTTGAAGGGGAAGGAATCAGTCAGTTCAGGGAAGTAACTGTTGATTTTCACTGATTTTACTGCTATTATTGTTTCTTTTGCAGCTTCTTGTTGTTTTCAATTCGTACCAGGGTGCTTTCTGACTTAATTTGGAAAGGTCCCTGTTTGGGGAATTTTGCTGGTGCAGCTGAGTGTCGCTGGGGGTTTTTGCTGGTGAAGCTGATTGTCTCTGGTGGTCAGGAGGGGCCCATCCCCCCACCCTACCCCACCTACCCGTAGCACATCACTTCCTTTATACCATTAGCCTGTGACCTCATACAGTACCAGCTGACTGCATACACACACTGTTAGACATCTTATTTCAGTACACAACACAGCCACACACCACACCCTGATATAAATTTACACTCCGTGATACATTATACATGTACATATGTGGCAGCATGGAACAAGGTGGGGCACAAGGGTGAGAGGAGGGAATGGATCAGGGGAAAGGATTGTGGAAATTGGTGTAAGGGACAGAGTAGAGTGGTGCACCAGGGGGGGTCAGTGGCAGCATAAGGGGTGGGTGGACCGGTGGAGGGAGGGGTGTAGGGGATATGGAGGAGGGAGGATTGTGGGTGTAATAATGTGCAGCAGCCATATTCATGGGCACCCTGTGGAGGCTGGGGGAGTGTCCAGTTTGTCAAAGGGTGGGGAAGCTGGAGGATGAGCTATCAAGGCTAAAGGGAGAAATGTCTTTGCTAAAGAGAGAAAGGTCTTGGCCAAATGGAGAAGTGGAAATGGGAAGCTCAGAATGTAACCGGGTAAAGAACAGAAGACAGGACAAAGGTAGGGATGGGAGGTGGGGAGAGCAGGCCACACTGGGGACCAAGGGGGGTGGCACCACTACAAGAGACAGGGTTGCAAAGGGCATGAGTGCCAGTGTAAATGAGCATAGTTACACAACAGGCTCAAACAGGTGCTGGCCCTTGACAGAGATGACAGATGAGGGAGAAGGAACTGTGGAAGAACATTCTGTAGTAATGAAGAGAAAAATGACGGGGGGGGGTGAGTATGGAGGAGTAACTGAAAAGTGTCAGGATGGAATGGGCAAAGAGGGGAGTACTGATGAGGAAAGTAAAACAGCGGCAGAAGGAGGGAACAAGGCGCAGGAGGATGAAGGAGAAAAGAGAGGGAGAAGGTGGAAGGAAGGGAAGAAAGATGAGGGAGAAAGGGGTGGAATCTCACATTAGGGGACTCTGTACTAAGAGGGGTCAAATGTAGTAGCAAGGGAGAGAGAGGCACAGTTGGGTTTGGGTGGAGGCCATGTCAGGAATGATGGTGGAAGGGGTGGGGTAATCTGTTCTAAAGTATGCCAGAAGGGGCAGGGAAAAACCTCATCTAATTCTGCACATGAGTACAAAAGACTTGGCTGATGGGATGGTAGATGAAGTGAAGAGGAGGTTTAAAGAACTAGGACCAGTTTGCGAGGGGGCAGGAAGATCAGTTACTTTCTTGGAGGTACTTCCAGTTCCAAGGGCAAGTACAGCAAGAAAACTGAGAATTCAGGAATGTAATGAATGGCTGGGAACCTGGTGTCAGGAAAAAGGGTATGGGCTGGTAGGAGGGTGGGGTGTGATCTGGGAAGACAGCAGTCTCTACGCTAAAGATAGACTGTGCTTAAACAAGGAGTGAAAGGAAGTACTGAAGCAAAGGATTGGTGTGCACATTGAGGAGAATTTAAACTAAGAGAGGGGGTAGCATGAGGGTTAGAGGTACTCAGAGGCCTCAGTATGGGAAACCATATGGGCTTACCCCCCCATAATAGTGAAATAAGACTAGGGACAAGTACTACAGGGGGTGCCATAAATGGAGGGCAGGAGGGGGAGAGGAGAAAGGAAGGGGATAGAGGATGGTCTCATTAAATGCTAGAAGCCTGGGGAATAAAGTAGCAGAACTACAGGCTGTCATGGCGGAGGGAGGGGTGGACATGGCGGCCATCACCAAGGCATGGGCCACCCAATACCATGACTAGGACCTGGCAGTTCCAGGATACAGATTATTCCACAAGGATAGAGTTAAGGGGAAAGAGGGAGGGGTGGTGCTCTACATGAGAGAGGGAATAAAATATGTACTGTAAGGGAGGAGGGGGAGGAGGGAGATACAGAGTCACTATGGATGCAAATCCAGGATCCCAAAAATAGGACACAAAGTTGGGAGTGGTGTACAGGCTGCCCTCCCAATCAGAAGAGACAGATAAGGCACTGGTGGGACAGATCTGGAGGAACTGTGGGAAGAGGGAATGGACTTCAACCTGCCGGGAGTGGATTGGGGTACACCGGCCATCAAGTGTAAAAGGGAACAGGCAATGCTGGATGCCTTCCAGGATAACTTCCTGATGCAGATGGTCAGCAAACCAACTAGGGAAGGGAACACCCTTGACCTCATGCTGACTAACAGAGAGTAGGTGAAGGATCTGCAGGTGGAAGAACCACTGACGGGGAGCAACCACAGGACTGTATGGTTCCAGTTGCAGCTGGGTAATGAGAGGGGTGCATCTGGCACAAAGGTCCTGGACTTTAGAAAGGCTGACTTCAAAAGAAAGGGTGGAGTGGTACAAGAGTTCCTGGCCAGAATTCAGCCTAATATGGACATGAATCAGAGGTGGGAGTTCATAAAGCTAGGGATAATAGAGGCAACTAAATTCTGCAGCAAGACCCAGAGTAAAAAGGCTTGGATGAAGAAACTTAGCTGGATAAGCAAGGGAGTCATAGACAGGGTTAGGAAGAAAAGAGCCACTTATAAAAGATACAAGAAAACTGGGAGGGTGGAGGACAGGGAGTAGTACCTAAAGGAAGTGAAAGAAGTGAACGGGGAGGTAAGGGCAGCCAAGGCATCCAGGGAACTCAGGCTGGCACAGGGCATTAAATAGGGGAGAAAAGACTTCTTCAGGTACATCAGGGAGAAAAGTAGAAGTTATAAGGACCAGATAGTAAGGATTAAGAGGGATGGGTGGAAAAGGGGTACGAAAAGGCAGAAGCTCTTAACAACTACTTCTGCTCAATTTTTACTAAGGAGAAGGGGTGGAAATACCCAAGGTGGGGGGAGAATAGGAACAAAGGGGAAGAGGGTGACAGACAGGGGAAATCACAGAAGGTAGAGTGCTAGAGGGGTTAAGGGCACTGAGGGTAAACAAGGCACCAGGGCCGGATGGCGTACATCCCAGGGTACTGAAAGAGCTTGTGGAGGTTCTAGCAGGCCCCTTGACAGTCCTATTTAATGTCTCATTGGACTCAGGGTGTGTACCTCAAGATTGGAGGATGGCTCATGGGGTTCCCCTCAATAAGAACGACCCCAAGGATGAACCGAGGAACTATAGACCAGTGAGCCTCACGTCCATCATGGGGAAACTAATGGAGACAATCCTGAAGGAGAGGCTGGTGACCCTGCTGGAGGTCAGTGGGTTACAGGACAGTAGACAGCATGGCTTTGTCAAGGGCAGATCCTTCCAAACCAGTCTAGTAGAATAATATGACTGGGTGACTAGGCAAATGGACAAGGGCCATGCGGTGCATATCCTGAGCCTGGACTTCAGTAAGGCATTCGATTCGGTGCCACATGGGAGACTTGGAAGTAAGTTAAAGGGCAGAGGGTTGGGGGCAAAATTGGTGGGATGGGTGGAGAACTGACTGCATGGAAGGCAGCAGAGGGTGGTGATGGGAGGGGAACTCTCATCCCAAAGGGCAGTGATGAGCGGGGTTCCCCAGGGGTCAGTGCTGGGGCCGGTGTTATTTGGGATATTTATTGCAGACATTTTAGTGGGCATCAAGAGCAAGATTAGTCTATTTGCAGATGACACACAGATGGGAGCAGTGGTGGATGACCTGTGGCGAAGTGACCGGCCTCCCCTGGATTACCCATCACTCTACCCCCTATGCCTCCCTCAACTGGCTCACCCTTGAAGGCAGGTCCCAACTTAAAATGCTCTCTTTCCTACACAAAGTTCATCATAACCTACTGCCGATCAGCATTAACTCCCATTTCCCCTTATCAGTTCCCAAGCGCAGTACTAGAGGGGCCACCTATCATATCTTTGACACCCCTTTTTACCACCAAGCATGCACAGAATTTAATCACATACAAGGGCCCTACGTTTTACAATAAACTGTCCCCTGAACTTCAGGCCTGTAGTTCAATTGGCTCATTTATCTCCTCCCTCAAGGACCCCTCCTCCAATCCACCACCTGTGTCTGCCCCGGTAAGTAACCCCCCCTAAATGTCCACTAACCCTTGAATTACCTTAGAGTTTATAAGTATCTGTATATTAGCTCTGTTATTGTGTGCTCTGTATTTTTATTTTTTCTGTTCTAGATGATCCTGTCATATACACTGTTCCTAGTGTAAATACGGTCAAATTTTGCAAATATTGTTTTTACTTTTTTCTCTATATTACCGTACTATTTTGTACCACCGGACATTTGTGAAAATGGGCATTTTTGCTCACATACCTTCCAGTATAAAAATAAACTTGAATTGAATTGAATTGAATTGATGACCTGGGGGGTGGCAAGGTTTGCAGGAAGATCTGGCAAGGCTGGAGAGATGGTTGGACACCTGGCAACTGGGATTCAATACCAAGAAATGCAAGGTGCTGTATTTTGAGGCTAAGAATCCAAGGAGAAACTACTATCTGGAGGGAGTACAGCTAGCTGAGACTGAGGAGGAGAAGGATCTTGAAGAGCTCATTACGGGAGCAATGAACAACTCTGCACAGTGTAGGAAGGCAGTAGCAATGGACAGCAAAATGTTGGGCTGTACCATAAGGGGTATAACCTCAAGGAGGGGGGTAGTGATTCTGCCACTGTATAGATCGCTGGTCAGACCCCACCTGGAGTACTGCATGCAGTACTGGCACCCATAGTTAAAGAGGGATATTAGATTACTGGAAGGGGTGCAATGCAGAGCAACAAAGATGATCCAGGGTCTGAGGGAGTTACCATATGAAAGTAGACTAAGAGAGTTGAGCATGTACTCAGTGGAGGAGAAGAGGGACAGGAGGGATATGATCAAGACCTTCAAGTACATGAGAAGAATAAACAGGACAGGCACAGGGGGACTGTTCAAAGGGAGAGTGGGGAGGGACACTCAAGGTCATGCTATGAGATTAGAGGGTGGAAGATTTAGGAAGGAATTGAGAAGGCACATTTTTACAGAGAGGGTGGTAGCAGAGTGGAACGCACTGCCAGCAGAGGTGGTGGAATGTAAAACAGTGGGATGCTTCAAGAGGAGCTGGGACAGAGCAAAGGGGAGAGTCAAGGAAGGGGGGTGCAGGGAGGAAGGGGCAGCTGCAGAATAGGGTTGCTAGCTGCATAATTGAGCAGACTCAATAGACCAAATGGCCTTTTTCTGCTGGCAGTTTTCGTATGTTCATATGTCCATTGGTGCTAGACATAAGCTAGCTAGGCTCCCCTCCACCCCCCTCTGTCACCACACTTGATTGATCTCCTCTAGAGGATAGGATTTCCCCTCCTTTAAATACCTTGGTATGTGGCCTCATCATAAACTTAAGTTCTCCCACAACACATTGATGCCATCCACAAGACATTATGCCCCAAACGTGGAGCCCTATACTAAATCAAGGATTGTGTACTAACCCTTGTCCATGAAGATATTGTTTTAAAATTATCTTGCTGGTGTTTGACTATGTGAATGTGGTTTATAGGACTCCTCCTAAAACCACCCTGGCCAGGCTAGACACACTCTTCCACTCATTCTGCCAATTTACCTTGATTACACACACACACACACACACACACACATATCATTGTCTCTTTTACAAAGTCGGCAGGGTGCTGACCAGAGCAGAGCTGTTATGAAATGCTACAGATTGTATAGGAATATATACCATTGCATACCAGATGCTTGACCACTGGAGGGTACCAGGAGGGTAGCTGAAGCTATGCCCTATAAATCTTTTCCTTGTTGTCCAGTAAATGTGTTTTTTTTTCATCAACTAACACAAGTAAATTATAACTAAGGCACACGCTGTTCTATATCCTTTATCGGGCAAATGCATTAGCAGCCGTGTTGGCTCTGACTAGAGTTTGTTTCCTTTTCTTCTACTCTCTGGAAAGCAGAAGGTAGAGTAACAGCCTGAAGAATTCTTTACTCAGATGGAGCTGTAGATAACAGTAACAACTGTTTGTAGCTGTGTTAGTTTTAGTAGATGTGTTTCCAGGCTTTTATTTAAAAAATTAAAGCCAGACAATAAAAGTATACATGAAAGTAAAAGGTATTGTGAGAAAATGAAATGCAACCATAAATTATCTCTTTTTATATACCGTAGAAGCTTTGAATTAAAATGTATGTTCTTTTTAGTTGCATTTTGTAAATTATTTTTTGTATTGTTTCTATTTTCCTATGACAATGATTCATAGAACTGATGACAGCAGTTGGTTGGCTCCTATTCACAGAAGTAAACTGCTGCCGTTCTACTTAGAAGTGATGTGCACATCTGTGTTGCAGTACACTTACTGTAATTTGGCCATAATTACCCCTCTCTCTTCTCAGTCCCCCTCACCCACACACACACACGTTGCTAGGGGAGAACCAGTCCCTGAAGAACAGGCTCCTTGTTTGGTGTATGGAGGTCAAGACTGCATTGCAACATGGAGTGAGGTTGTACTATAATTCCGGCATAACCGGGGGTCACAGAACTCAAAGCTCAGAGCCCTATAGCAGCGGAGTCTTCACATTAGGGTACACCGTTTGGAGGAGTCACTGTGGTGGCTCATAGCTATATAATTATATAGGATATAAAATGGCCTGACTCAAAATCCACAATTTATGTTTATGAGTGAAAGGGCAGGACCATACTACACGAGTGGTGAAGCCACAAGTGAGTTATGTAAGTCCTGTACCCTCACAAGTGGTGACACATTGTGTGGGTTGAATCAGGTCATTCTGTTGTTGATTTACACATGCATTTAAAAAGAGATAACTTTCAAAATACTGTAACTAGTTGTGTGAATATCTGTTTCTGTTGACATTCAGCAGCTGACTTCAGGGCAGGACAGGGCTATTGTGATGTCATCAGAACTGTGAAAATTGCTCTCTGATTCTAAAAAAAGCTCCAGCTCCAGAATTCATGTATGTGACATATGCAACATGTGAAATAAATAACTGACATATGCAACATCTTTTATTTTAGAGGTGGCATATGTCAGTAGCTAAGATAACTTGTTTAATTGTGTGGTGTTCACTACACTAGCGCTCTATGAATTTAATAATTTGATCCAAGCAGAAGTACAGAGATACCAGAAAATGTGTTACAAATATGACCTCAGGGAGGGGGAACACGGAAGAAAAACCAATAAGCAAATGATCACATTGTAAAACAGATCAAATGAAAGTAAACATAGAGTTGAGAAGTTGTGACTTAAAGCCTAGCAGAAACAGACAGTTAAACACCTTTGGTTATAATGTATCTGTGCAAACAGAAAAAGTCTAGCACAAAATCAGTTTGCAGAGATTCCAGACCAACTTAACATTTTTTTCCTGCAACTGCATGGCAGTTTCCTGTATTTCCCTGTTTACTTTTATTTAACTATAATTTGAACACTGGATGTTGAGGTGTCATGGAGGTTTTCATCATGGATTCCTCAGCAGATCTGGCATGTATCATGGAGACCTGGCTGGGGGATGACTCAGGCCCTGTGCTCAAGGTGTATATTCCATCGGGCTACTCTTTGGTGCATGTCCTAGGTGGGAGTGCAGGGGTGGTGGGGTATCTGCTTTAGATCCACATTAGAACTAAGGACATATCCCATGGGAGGGACCAGGCCATTTGACTGCATGACAGTGAAGGGGAGCTGGGTACAAGCTGCAGATTCATGTCAATATATTGTCCCCCAGGTTATGGGTGCAAATTCCTGCAGGAACTTAAGGGTTTCATGGTCAGCCTAGTATTGGAATCATCCAAACTTCTTGTTTGGGGTGATTTCAATGCCTGGGTCGATAATGAGGCTTCCCTTTTTGGAAATCAATCAATCAATCAACCAATCAAAATCTTTATTTATCCAGGCGGACACCATTGAGCAAGCTCATTTGCAAGGTGGACCTGCATTTCTCAAGTCATAAACGATACAACTAGTCATACATCAATACATAAACTGCAACAATACATGATAATACATAGGAAAAGAATAGCAATGAATTGAGTGAGGAGCGCATACATAACAGATGAAATCACACAAAGTTACCTGCAATAAGGAAATACATATAGGTAGAAAGAAGGGGAACCAGAACAAGAATACAAAATAAATGGAAAATACAACCATATGATCCAGGAGGATCAGGTTAAATAAATAGTTATATACATAGCCGGATGGAAGGGTGGGCGGGGGAATGGTGAACAGGTGGGGTCTAGAGGTGTAGGAGTACTTGGGGGTGCACTCTGCAAAGGCGCTCACGCTCCGGAGGTTTTACGGCTTTACCGTGCCTCTACTGGACTTGAATCTGGCTTAGTGGACTCAGGCATTCGGCTTCAGGGTGCCACCAGTAAACGCCACATTGTAATGGCGTGTCGGGCGTGAGCCCTGGCAGGGTGTGGAGTTCATAGTTCATAGTCAGTCAAGCAATGGCAAACCTCTTTAATTAGTTTTGCATATAACGTGTTAAATATTAAGACACTTACTGGGGATTTTAGTTTCAGTGATTTTTGTATTTCCTTCCAGAGAGTTGGCAGCGAGAAGCTTATCGCTGCTCTCCCATGGTGCGTACGGACCCTAGGTATCTTTAGGGAAATTATTGAGCAGCTCCTTAAGGCATAGGTTCGAAGATCGCTTAGAGGCAGTAGGTCAGAGATGTAGTGTGGTAGTTTGGAGGTGATTGCTTTTAAGGTCCAAACTGTGATGTTTTTGTTTTGTCTGTATTGCAGGGAGGTCCACCCCACAGCAGTGTATAGGGAGCAGTGGTAGGTAGAGGAGGGGAGGCCGGTGATGAAGCACAACGCTCTGTGGTATAAGACGTCCAGTTTGTCCAGGAGAGAGGTATTGCAGTGGCTATAGATGAAGTCGGCGTAATCCAGCAAGGGGTTGAAAGTGGTCTGAACGAGCTGTTTTTTTGCTTCAGGCATCAGGAGGCGGTTTATTCGGTAGAAGAGCCCCAGCCTCTGCTTTAGTGCTTTTGCCATGTCCTCCAGGTGTTCCCCAAAGGAAAGTTTGTGGTCTAGCCAAATTCCCAAGTATTTGAATTTGGGGACGAACTCCAAGTTTTCCCCCAGTAAGGTGGTGATAGGGGGTAAAGTGCCAATAGACGGATAAGGCTGAGTGTTGCCGGGGGAAAGAATCATTGCCTTGGTTTTTTTAGCATTCAGAAGTAGCTTTTTATTAAGTAGCTGGAATTGGAGGATGTCAAAGTCTTGTTGCAGATCTGTGCGGGCAGTTTCTGGGGTTGACCGGCTTAGGTATAGAACTGTGTCGTCCGCAAACAGGTGGATACTAGCTTTTTTTATGCCAAGGTCTATGCTGTTGATGTATATGGTGAAGAGTATTGGGCCCAGGATGGAGCCTTGAGGGACACCTCTTACTAACGGTTTAGAGAGTGATAGCTCCCCATCTGCTTTAACCTGTTGAAGCCTGTCCGTAATGTAGTCCTGGAACCATCCAAGGAAAGTAGAGTCAAGACCTAAGGTTTTTAAAGGGGATAAGAGTAGGGAGTGATCAGCGGTGTCGAGAGGGCGCCCCAGGTCCAGGAACCTGACGCAGATGATTTTTATTATCAGGTCATTTTGCCAATCATTTGTTACCTTGGCCAATGCTGTAACTGTACTGTGTTTTGACCGGAAGCCTGACTGTAATGGATTTAGGAAGTTTGAGTTTTCCAGAAAGGCTTGAAGCTGTGCATTCACTATTTTTTCTAACAGTTTAGATAGTATAGGGAGTAATGAAATTGGCCTGTAATTGTTTAAATCACAGGGATCCCCAGATTTAAATAACGAGATAATGTGGGTAGTTTTCCATATGGTAGGTAGAGACCCCTGGGATAGTGATAAGTTGAACAAATGCGTAATGGGCACTGCCAGTCCATGCCAAGCCACTTTTAAGAATTCGGAGTCTAACGAGTCCACCCCTGTGCTTTTCTTGGTATCCAAGTGAAGAAGTAACTCTTTGACTTCTTTCAGAGAAGCAGATGAGAAGAAGAAGGTAGCTTTTGTCGAATTTGGTTCAGGTGGTGGTGCAGGCATGTGAGAGCTCAGATTGCAGGCAGGTGAGTTATCGAAAGCTAGTCCAGCTGAGGCGAAGTGGTGGTTAAATGCTTGCAAAATTTCCTTTTTGTTGCTGAGAAGGACATTGTTAGAGGAGATCATAGAGGGGAGTGCACTTCCTGATGTGTGACCAGAGAGGTCTTTTATTGTGGACCAGAATTTGGTTGGGCAAGTTGAAGTGGCATTTAGCTCTGTACGGTAGAAGTTGGACTAGACCTCTCTGATTAACCTTGTGCAAGAGTTCCTGGCAGCTCTGAATAGACACCAGTCTTTGGCAAGTTTGTCCCTTTTTAGCAATGCAGCTTTAAGTTCTGTGGTAAGCCAGCGACGGGTTCTGGGCTTTAAACAAGTTTTGATCAGTGGAGCATGGATGTTGAGGGCATGTGTTAATATTTCTTGGAATATGATATATGCATTGTTCACTTGTTTGGCGAGGTAGAAACTCTGCCAGAGTGGGGAGTCCTTAAGATCATTGGCATAGGCATGTGGGTCGAAGTTTCGCTTTGATCTCTTGGTGGAGAATTTCGAAGTAGTTTTGGGCATGTGATTTGTTCTCACTCCAGCAATAAAACAGTGATCACTGACGTCAGCATGGAAGATACCAGCATGTGAGTAGAGGTGTGGTTTGTTTACTAGTAGGACATCTAGTAGGGTACTGTTTGCTGGGTTTTTCATATTAATGTGTGTTGGTTCATTAATAAGCTGTGAGAGCCCATGGGAGTCACAGAGAGATTTGAGAGGCAGTGAGGCATTGGATAGCCAGTCGTAATTAGGTCTCCCAATATTATAGTTTCTAGATTGCTGTAGTCCAGCATGGAAGATAGGTAGGTCAGGAGCTGGGGTCCAGCTGAAGGTGGCCTGTAGCAGCCAATGATTTGAATGGCTGATGCAGGGGTAATTTCAATTTTTAGGGATAAGCAATTGTAAGCGCCACCATACAAGGAGGAATCGAGTATAGAGACTGAGAATTTGTCCTTGTTATAGATGGCAACTCTGCCGCCCCTGGTTTGTCTGTTCCTACAGTTAGTGTCTTCACTGTGCTTTGTACAGGAGATTCTCTCTGGCACTCACCAACATGGCATGCCCTTGACCTGATCTTCTCATTGGCTCTTGATATTAGTAATGTCAAGGTTGATCTGGTAAGTTGGTTGGATCATCGTGCCACACAGTTTCTTTGAGGGGCTCCTCGACTAACCTCCCCAGTGGAGATGCTCAGTTACTACTCTGGCTGGAGCATTGTTGGCAGAGGTCCCACTGTGAGGATGACAAATTGGCACTGAGGGCTCTTTACAATGACTTTCAGTCGTCAATCACTCTGAAAAAGTCAGTGTTCCTGTCATGGGTGATTGCTTCTGGAAAGAACTGTCCTGTTCAGCTCTTCAACACTGCAGACAGATTATTAAATTATATCTGTCTACAGTCCTGTTGAGCATTTTCTACAGAAACGTGTGATGAGTTTAATTAGTTCTTTCTGGATTAGGTGTCTTCTATCAGTGCTGGGATATCCTCAATCGGTCTGTCATTGATTGACAGTGTCTGGTTTTCAGACAGGGACACTTCATCTTTATGGAAGGAGTTTGAGCCGGTGCTGGTGGAGGATGTCCTCCAAGTAGTTTCTGAACTGCACCCCAACTACTGTACATTAGACCCTAGGCTGACCCAGCTTTTCTTGGTGTGCTGGGGAACGCCAGGTACAGTTTTTGTAGGGATTATCAAGTGTTCACTTTTGGATGGAATTTTTCTCTATGCCCTGAAAAGTGTGGGGATGAGGCCTCTGCTTAAGAAACCATCTTTGGACCCCAATGGTCTCTATTACAGGTCTGTATTGAACCTTTCTTTTTTGAGGAAATTGATTAAGAAGGCGACGATGGTGCATTTGGAAGGGCACCTGGAGGCATATGATGTCTATGAACCTTTCCAGTCTGGATTACATCCTTATCATAGTGCAGAAACTGCTCTGGTCAAGACGCATCACGATCCACTCCTTGCTAGGGATAGCAGACATAGTTCCATCTTGGTTCCACCTGACTTTACTTTGGCTTTTGACACAGTGTACCATAGATGCTGTTGGCCTGTCTGACACACTGTGTGGGACTCACAGGGATGGTGTTATGGTGATTTGAGTCTTACTTATTAAGCAGAGTGCAGCAGGTGGCACTCGGCTCCTTTATTTCAGGCAATGCTCCACTCTGTTTTTTTTTTTAAATTCAACATCTTTATTGAATTATGACAAGACAAGAGGATATTTGACAAGGAAAATATGAACCAAAATATAAAACATCAAAAATAAAAGTTGATATTAAGATGACACCAGGAAGTCACTGGATTCACTATAGCCAAAAAAAACAAACAACAAACTACTATACCCAACCCCTCCCTCTTCTCCTACAACCCCCACCCCACCCCAGGGATGTGCCTTATTGGAAATAACATAACAAAAGCAAATGCCAAAAACTACTCAATATTCCCAACAGTAACAGGTATCAGTGAAAGATAATACAGACCAAAACAGCCAGAGACATGAACCTTAATTCAAATATAGAGCATACAGTTTACCCATTTCAGATTGAAAGAGGTCATACGATTCTGGGAGCTTGCTATTAACCTTTCAGTATTAAAGCAAAGAGACATTTCTTTGATCCATTCCGCATACAATATAACCAGTTGGTCCATCCAGTGCTTGAGAACCAGCCTTTTGACTGCTATAGACATTAAAGCCATATGAAACCTGCGCTCCCAAACCTTAATATTGGAAAACATCCCTAGAATACAAATTTCTATAGTGAACAGCTCTCCCAGTCCCAAAAGGGGATCTAAATTGGATTGAATTGAATTCCATAATGGAGCCACTTTGTCACAGTGCCAAAGAATGTGTACCAGGTTCCCCTCAGCTGTGCCACACCATGTGCAGATAGTCGAAGGTAATCTGCCTAACTTGGCCAACTTGACCGGTGTGTAATATAAATTATTTAAAATATGGTATTGAATAAGTCTGTGCCTATCTTGAGTGAGATATCTATGCATGTCCTCCCACACCTGACCCCAAATCGAAGGGGAATCTGGCAGAACAGAAGACCAAATTTTAGAACCAATAAGGGCATTAGGATATTTGATACCCAATAGAAAAGAATATATCTTAGAGATTCCATGGGTCTTATTCGCATATTCCTGAATCTGGTCTAAAAAAGGCCTGACTTGGGACAACATAAATGTGGTCCCAAAAATGGAGACCATAAGGTGTCTCAGCTGAAAAACTTTAAAAATATATTTCTGAGGGATATTTAATTTATCTATTATATCAGTTGAGGAAAGGAGGGAGTCCTGAGAGAACAGGCTTTCCACAAGAGAGTCCTGTGATTGAGGAAGCCAGTCTGGGGAAAGCGGAGAGCCACCTATTTTGATGTTAGGGTTTAGCTGGTGTAAGGCATCTTGCCTTGGAGCTCCCGTGACGATCCTGAGCCACCCCCCCCACCTGAAGCTGGTGTAAGGCATCTTGCCTTGGAGCTCCGCATGATCCTGAGCCGCCCCGCCTGAAGCTGGTGTAAGGCATCTTGCCTTGGAGCTCCCGCTGACGTCTGAGCCCCGCCTGAAGCTGGTGTAAGGCATCTTGCCTTGGAGCTCCGTGACGATCCTGAGCCGCCCCCGCCTGAAGCTGGTGTAAGGCATCTTGCCTTGGAGCTCCAGCGACGATCCTGAGCCGCCCCCACCTGAAGCTGGTGTAAGGCATCTTGCCTTGGAGCTCCTGCGACGATCCTGAGCCCCCCGCCTGAAGGTAACTGTAGCTGAATGGAACACTTGTACAGCATTCTTCTCCTTTGTCTGCCTTTAAACTTTGGCTTGAAACAGAATCTGTAGCACAGCAAGCTTAAACGCTGTTGCAGCGTGTGGCTAAGCACGCTTGATTGAAGTGCGGTCACCGCTTTGGCTGTCTTCCCCTGACTCAACGAGCCGCCCCCTCGCTCTGCAGAGCCCTGGCCTGCAACGGGCCGGTACTGGACTGAAGGACCTGTGTGCTCGGGTTAGGAGGGCGCTTTATATGCTACATGCTCCTACTCTGGCTAAAATGGACTTGATAGTGCTGATTTAATGTAGACACAGTTTTGCACAGTTAAGCTGCTTATTTGTTATGGTTGATTTTAAACTGCATAATAGTTCCTGTACTGCATACTATAGAGAAGTGTTCTTTAGTGTGTTTCAGACTGCCGTTGTAAAATACTGCTACCCGCCTTCTTTCTTTGTTCCCTCCCTCCCTGACTCTGTCTCTTTGTCCCCTTCTCCTCCCCCTCCTAAGTTCAACAACTTGCACCTGCCTATAATTATAACCTCCCCACAGGACCTCACTCACCCTCTTCTTTCTCCTCAGCTGGTGTAAGGCATCTTGCCTTGGAGCTCCCGCGACGATCCTGAGCCGCCCCCCTGAAGGTAACTGTAGCTGAATGGAACACCTTGTACAGCATTCTTCTCCTTTGTCTGCCTTTAAACTTGGCGTCTTCTGAAACGGAACGGTAGCACAGCAAGCTTAAACGCTGTTGCAGCGTGGCTAAGCACGTTTGATTGAAGTGCGGTCGCTGGCTTTGGCTGTCTTCCCCTGACTCAAAGAGCCATCCCCCTCGCTCTGCAGAGCCCTGGCCTGCAGGCGCTCGGTACTGGACTGAAGGACCTGTGCTCTCTTCCCACAGTCGCCGCCACTGCTCCCCACGCCCCCACCACCCCCACACCTTGTCTGGCATTTGTTTATAGGCTATGCCACGCCTAACACACCCCTTGGGTCGAAAATAACTAACTCCTCAGATTTCCATTTGCAGGTTATATCAGTCTACAACTAGGGGCGTTCTGATTTATCCAGCACTATAACTGTTTAAAGCTATATGTTAAATTTTATTTCCTTCAGCCTGGTCTCCTTGTCTAGCTCCTTCTCGGACATTAATACCCTGCTAAAACCTATACTTAAAATGGATATTAAATACATTGTAACCTTTCTATCTATTACAATCCTATTTAACCACTGCTGGGTCCAAGTCCCTGTAGAACCAAAAGTCATCACTTAGTTGTTTCCTAGTCATTGATCCCAGGCACAGTTCGTTTCAACACCCTTTCTTTATCCTTTGACACCTTCTCACTTCTTATTCCTCACAAACTAACATACCACTTAGCCTACTCCTCCATAAACCTGTAGGTTGTAAATTTCCCCTCTAACTTTATCCTTTCATCATAAGCTATGGCACTTCCTCCGCTAGCAATACTTCTATCTGGGGACATTGAACTGAATACCGGACCTATAACAATGAACCAGTCACCAAATAATGTGACCTGGGCAGATTCAAAAGAACTACGGATTGCTCACATGAATATTAGGAGCCTTCTTCGTAATCTACCTGAACTTGAGGCATGGGTGGCACAATATCTTCCAGACATCTTATGCCTAACAGAAACCTGGTTAAAGCCCTCGACTGCTAACCATTTGTGTGCCTTACCCAACTACAATCTTATCAGGCAAGATAGAATCGCCGCCAAGCGTGGAGGTGGGGTTGCTATCTACTACAAACAGCACCTACTGCTAAGCCAAAATGTTCTTGCTGCCCTATCTCTTAGTGAAGCTATCCATGCTACGCTCCTATTAGGTTCAAAGAAATTGCATTTAATCTGTGCCTATAAACCCCCCGCAGGAGGGTTAAAAGGCCTAGAAGAACTTCTCCAACACATTGATAGTACCACTGGTCATAACGAAGTCCTTGTATTAGGTGATCTAAACCTCAACTGGGCTAGTAAAGCGTCTCAAGCTCTCCATACCCTAGTGCAAAGTCATAATTTTCAGCAGTTGATCTCTGACCCTACCAGAATTAGGGCCCTCGCAGTCTAATGCAACATAGACTGGATCCTTACTAATTGCCCTGATAGCATTAGCTGTGCAGGCACTTTACCAGATGCAATCAGTGATCACTCCCTGATATATTGCACATGGAGTTCATACAAAAACCATCACTGCCCCAAGACTTGTAACTTTTCACAATTGTGCCAATTTCAACCTTTTCACTTTATTAATGACCTTTCTATGATTGACTGGTCCTCCATTCATAATGCATCAGATGCTCAGTCCGCCTAGATAGCTTCATCACAATTTTCCAGCGACTCCAAGATATCCATGCTCCATGGATCACAAAGCTTTCGTGGCACTCAGACAAAATGGCTTACTAAAGAGCTACTAACCGGATTAGGGCCAGAGACAAAGCCTGGAGTCTTTTAAGTCCACAAGTTGGAATCTGACTATTGCCATTACCGTTCACTGAGGAATGCCTGCAAAAACTACATCCGCCTATCCAAAAGTACCTTCTGTAGGAACCTGCTGTCAATAGCCTCTGGTGATTCTAGGAAATTCTGGAATACCATAAAACTATCATCAGCCTAATCAAAAGTCCCACACTAACAGTATGTTACTTGATGGTATACACTGCATAACCCGTTAACCATAGCCAATACCTTTAATAACCTTTTCTCAGATTTATCTAGCTACCTGTCCACCTTCAAAATGCTAGCACTGTGCTGCCCTCTCGTGACATTAAACCACTTCCCTCAAACCCCTTTTAGGTTCGGATCATTCATAAAGAGAAGTTGAAAAGCTACTTTCACTATCAATGACAACAATAGTCCAGGGTCTGATGGTCTTGAACCAAGGCTGCTGAAACAGCGGCCCACTATAGCCTCCCCAGTAACCACAATTTTTAATATGTCCCTTTGCGTGGTATAGTACCAACTATATGAAAAATTGCTAAAATCACTCTATTCCAAAGAAAGAGACCAAGGAAATAAAGAACTATCGTCCCATTGCTATACTCTCTACCTTAAGCAAAATTCTGGAAAAACTAGTAGTCACACAAACAATCGAATACCTTCAAAATATAACCTCCTCCAGTTCCCAACATGGCTTCTAAAGGCCATAGTACCACCTCTGCCCTGCTAAAAGCTGACCAGTGACATTAACTCAGCCATGGACCTAGGCCTCTGACTGGTGCAGTCTTTATTGACCTAACTAAAGTTTTTGACCTGGTAAACCACTCGCTCCTTCTATCAAGACTACGGTCCTTTGGTTTCTCCCAGATACCATAACTTGGTTTGAGAGCTATCTGACCGATAGGCAACAGACCGTGGTCTTTAACTCTGCTATTCGAATCTTGCACCTATCCACATTGGAGTGCCACAGGGCTCTATTCTTGGTCCGTTACTCTTTACAATATTTATTAATGACATCCCCTCAGTCGCACGAATTGTTACGTCTTTGCTCTCGCGGATGATTTGGTTATCTATCATAGTCTAAAACTTCCATCTCCCTACATCATCCTCTTGCATCGGATTCGAAAGTATCCAAACCTGGCTTACTCATAATAAACTTGTCCTAAACTCTAGCAAATCTTACTCAACGGTGTTTGGCTCCTAGGCCAGACTCAAAACTAATCCTTATCCCCTTAACATCTCCTGTGCGGACAACTCTCCTCTACCCTCTACCAATTCTTTCAAATATCTTGGTGTCACCCTGGATGAATCACTTGACCTTGACCTTCATATCGCTACTATTTGTAAGTCAGTCAATGCTAAGCTAGGAAGTGCCTATCGTACCAGCTACGCACTTACCCCTCAAGCCAGACTAGCAGTGGCTCAAGGTTTCCTTCTACCGGCTCTAGTATATGGCTTGCCGATCTTCCTTTCGGCATCTAAATCTGCCCTTCATAAATGGGACATCACTTACAATAACATTTGTCGCTATGCCGCAGCCTCAACACGCTTCAAGCACCACTGTCACCTTTATCGGGACCTAAAATGGCTTAGCCCATCCACCTATCGTCTTCAGACCTTTGGATTATTAATTGACTCTGTCATCAGAACAGGTCTCCCCCTATCCCTTTCTTCTGCATTGGAAACCCAACCTTCTACTCATGAATTACGATCCACTGATAAAGCCCTTCTGCGTGTGCCAAGATGTAGAACAAAAATGGGCACTTCGTGCGTTTCCTACACTGCCCCAAAATACTGGAACTCTTTCCTCTCTCCATCCATCAAACAAACACACATGCTATCTTCAAGAATCTACATATTGAACACCTTCACACTCTGCATCCTGCACTTGTTTTACCCACCTGAATCCCTACTAATGCTTGCTCTCCCCTTATCTTCATCCTATCTACCCCCTTTTCCTTCCTCTACTTATGATCCTTATCTGCCATGCTCTTTCATCCCCGCTTTCCTTCTTCTCTCTCCTCTCTACCACTTACGGCACTTACTGCACTTTAACATACTACCTTCCACGTTGTTTTGTTTGATACCAATCCTGTTTCCTCCTTCTGTTTTCATGGTATCTTATCCTCACCAATCAGTATGTCATTGTATATACTATACACTGTTTTTACCCATTGTACTGTTTCATGTGCTGCGTCACATGTTAATTGTTATGTCTGTAAACTGTTTTCTCCCGGGTCGTGCCTGAAAATAGGCATTGTTTGCCTAGTGCACTTACCCGGTCAACAAAAGCAAAATAAAAATAGATAAATAAAGTAAGAGGTTGGGCCGTATCTTTTTTGGGTGAAATATTAAAGAAGTTCCAGCACTGAGTCAAAACCTTTATAGAGACCCCTATAACCGAACTTTGTAAGGGAGGAGGTAATGCGGAGATAATGCCATAAAAAACTCTGGATGAGTGGAGGCTATACTTATCTAAAATCCTTCTCTCTAACTGTAACCAGATAGGAAAGTATGCATCAGGCCTGGCATCATACCATCTCCCCATTTTAGACATATGACTCACCCAGTAGTATAGCATAAAATTGGGGAGACGGAGTCCGCCTCTCTCCTTAGGCAAGTTGAGTTTTAAAAAGGCCTGTCTGGGATGTTTGCCCTGCCAAATGAATTTAGAGAGAGCAGAATGGAGCTGCTGAAAATAAGACGTAGGGACCCAGATATTCAGTAAATTTAATGGGTAAAAAACCCGGGGCAGCACGTTCATTTTAATTATACTTATACGGCCCCATAAAGACAAAGGGAGGGTGGTCCATCTTTGAAGATCTTGCTGTATCTTCAACACTAAAACATCTAAATTAAGTTTTCTGAGAGCCTCTGGGTCTCTAGTAAGATGTATGCCTAAATATTTAAATGAGGGAGATCATTTCATACCGAACTGGGTAAAGTTGGCCTGGGATGTGATAGCGTTTAATGGGAATATGACTGATTTGGATAAATTCAGCTTATAGTTGGCCACTTGGCCAAACTGATCAATGATTTGTAATGCATGTGTTAGAGAGGATTCCGGGTTGGCCAAATGTAAAAGAATATCATCAGCGTAAGCCGAAAGGGTCAGAGACTGTTGATGCACTAAACAGCCTGTGACCTGGGGTGAGTTCTTAATACTAAGTAGCAGGGGTTCCAGGTATAAATTAAACAAAAAGGGAGACAGGGGACACCCTTGCCGAGTACCAGTGAATAGGGGGAATCGAGAAGAGAAGACCCCATTGCAATAAATTCTA
Organism: Neoceratodus forsteri; assembly: GCA_016271365.2. Classification (NCBI taxonomy): domain Eukaryota; kingdom Metazoa; phylum Chordata; order Ceratodontiformes; family Ceratodontidae; genus Neoceratodus; species Neoceratodus forsteri. The sequence continues at coordinate 680,517,640 of CM028133.1, read as the reverse complement.
GCAGTGGGAGACTTGTATACCATCCGAATCCATTGAATAAAGGTGTCCGGGAAGCCCATTCTCTTAAGAGTGGCCCAGAGAAACTCCCAGTGTACTCTAGCGAAGGCTTTTTCTGCATCTAATGAGACTAAAGCCATGGGAGCCTGGGAAACTTGGGCAACCTGAAAAATATGCAAAAGGGTTCGCAAATGGTCAGCAGAAGATCTGCCTTGAACAAACCCCACTTGTTTGGGACTAAGCAAATTAGACCAGATCTGCTTGATTCTAAGAGATAAGATTTTAGTTAAAATCTTTATATCATAAAATTTAGTAATGAAATTGGATGGTCGCTGGCAGGGTCCTTCTGGGGTTTATCTGGTTTCAGAATCAAAACAATAGTAGCTTCCAGCAAAGTAGGGTCCAGGGGGTCAGAGGTGAACATATAATCAAAAAATTTCAGGAGAAGGGGAGCAATCTCTTTACAAAAGACTTTATAGAAATTGGAGGGAAAGCCATCAGGACCTGGGGATTTATCCAGAGCTAACCCAGTAATCACTTCCTCCACCTTGGCCAGAGTAATGGGAGAGGCTAGAAACTCACCCTAGTGGGTCTGCAGGGAAGGGAGATGAAGGCCATCCAGAAATTGTTCAGTATGGGAATGGGAGGGTTGTGAAGGACCCATACAATAAAGGTCCCTATAAAAGGACTCAAAAACCTGGGAAATGTCCCGAGGGGAGGTCTTAATCAAACCATCTGGAGAAAACAGTGCAGGAATCCATCTTGAACTTTCTACTTCCCGCAGTCAAAGGGCTAGCATTCTACCTGGTTTCTCTCCTTGATCAAAATAACGAGCTTTAGTTTTAAGGATGGCATACTCTGCCTTTTCCCTTAGCAAATCTGCATATTCATTTCTAAGTTTCAATAAGACTTCCAGATCAGTTTGGGAGGATGAAGAGGATAAATAATTTTCTGCCAGCCTAATTTGATTCGACAACGGCATGACTCTGGCTTCTCTCTGTTTTTTCCTTCTGGACGCTAACTTAATAAATTCTCCTCTGATGAAACATTTAAAAGAGCACCAAATCAAGTCCTCCCTGTTTGTTGAACCCGAGTTAGTGTCTATGAAGGAAGAGATTAGTGATTTTATATGAGAAATTATGCGTTCCTCTTTTAGAAGTTGTGTGTTTAATTTCCAGGAGCTGTCTCTTTGAACCTGTGGATCGGGAGAAATCGAAATCCATGCCACGGAATGATCAGATATAACAATTGGTTCGATTCCCGTCTGTTGAATACCAGCCAGAAGAGTGTTACTGATTAAAATGAAATCAGTTCTAGACCACGACTGATGGACTGGGGAATAAAAGGAAAAAAGATGTCCAGAGGGATTGAGCAAGCGCCATGGGTCACATAAACCCAATAAATCCGTTAAGTCCCTCAGGGCGAGTTATGAAAAGGAAAGGGGTTTTAATGGCCTATAGGTTTTATCCAGGTCCTGTGACGGAGCGATATCCCAGTCCCCCCCCCCCAAGAATTAGCAGGGAGAGCAGAAGTCCACTCAATTTGTCGGCTAAGCTCATAAGAAAGTCCGGGTTCCCTCCCACTGGACCATAAATTGCCCCTATTACCACCCTAACATTATTGAGTATGCCTTTAACAATAATGAATCTACCCTCTTGGTCCATTAGGCACGCCTCTGTCAGAAATGATATGTGTCTTTTCACCAATATAGCCACCCCTCTACTAGATGATGTCCCACTAGAAACAAAAATTTGAGAGTAACCCTGCCGACGTAACCCATTGACTTCCGATGCCATGAGATGGGTTTCCTGCATCAGAAGAATGTCAATATTTAAAAGGGCATAGTTTTTGAGAACCTGTTATCTCTTAGACAAATCTCTGGCACCTCTGACATTCCACGTTGCAATTTTAATTGACACCATTGTCATGTAATATTATATTTAAAAACAAGGGAAATATGTATCATTGGCCAATTAAACCATCCCAAAACGCACACCCCACCTACTCCCTTCAACCCCAGAAAATAAACATAACTGAGACCCGACCATCTTCCCCACCACACATCAATACATATGAAGATTATAAAAAATGAAAATAACTTCAACCATGCTACTTCAGCCCCAGACAGAGTAAACAGCGGGAAAGACAACTGGACAACAAAACCCCCTTCCCCCCACAAACCCTTCCAACTATATACAAAGGGTCCCCCGACAAATACAAGAGAGTTTCTAGGCTCCTTAAACATTGACTCGGAGGACCGAGACCCATAGGCAACATTCCATTGGGAGGCGAAATCTGTACCAAGGTACCAGTACTGAGAAGGTGTACTGCCATTTTTTTCTGGCCATAGCATCAAATAAAGACAGGGATAACCATGATCGCCATTTCTCCCAAGAAAAGTGCCTTTCGCCCCCCTCCCTGGTGCGCTATGCAGTCCTCCCAGAGCTAGCTCCATCTCGTAGCCCTCTTCCCCACAACCCTCTTACGAGAACCAGAGTAAGCCCTACTGTAATATAACAGAAGTCGGAATTTGAGGAAACTGCTGGGGTCATTGCCACTTATAAGGGTTCCTACTTCCCCAGACATTACAAAGGTGATTGAGCACATTATAGGATTACATAGTCTAACCTACTTTAAAGAGTG